>OX638105.1:8812777-9469946 GCA_951804965.1 Horisme vitalbata | reverse complement strand
AGCTGGCGGCGAGAGCACCGTTTGCTAGCTAGCAGGGTGATCTACGGGCAGGTGAGGTAGACTTGGGTTTCGAAGATGGGGGCTGGGACCACGCCATCTGTATTTCAAATCTTATAAATTTGAAAATATTCTGTACCTCTAATGTCAAATGATGATGATGATGGTGATATGGTAGTACGTACATTAATTATTGGCCTTACCAAGTCTTGAAAATATCGCAGAGGGCAGGCGGGGTTACTAACTGATATGTCCCTTGACGGTCAAGATCATGGCTCATGTAATTAGTTAGTCGCATGCAATTGGTATAACCTTGCAACGTGAGAAGATGTTGATGAGGTCTAAGTTCAGGATTAAGATGTGGGTCAGGTAGAATTTGTTTGTTAATCTTCTTTGTATACAGAGTGAGTTTGAATTTGTATCTTAGCTTTACCGAAACGACATTAATTGGACCATAAATGTGCAAAACTTGGTAAGTAGAACCTCACTTTAAAACACGTGATTCAAAATTTTTTAGCCTAACTTTGTGGTGTGCGTGGCAACTCTATAGTAAGGCAGAACTACATTTATCAATCATTAGGTCAAGGGCAAAATTTATCAAAATCTGCTATTCTTAGGGCTGTTCACAATTATGACAACATTTTACAAGACATTTTTTTCAATGTTAAACTACAAAATTTTAAAAGTTGAAAAATAAATCTGGTTGACTGACTTTCGATGGTTAGTTTATCCAATTTTGGGTTGGTTATACAAAGGATATGACATTTAGTAGGTATATTGAAATAAAATTTGACTCTATGCTACGGCTTGCTGAAAAATGCTTTTAAAGCTTAAATTAATTCTTAGATTTTAAAATGTTGGTTATTGCTCGCCATTGTAAGTAGCATTTAAGTCAATTTACTTTTTGAACTATGTTTTTGTGTAGAATTAGTACAAAAAAGAATGAAAGGTAGTGATAGAGCATACCTACCATTTTTTATGAGACTTCAAAGGACATAATATTTCCTAACCGTTACGTATTATGTGAACAAAGCAAAATATACCGCAACATAAATAGTAGAACCCATACAATTCACGCTCCCTTGGGCATTATAAAAGTTATAAAACTGTTATTTTAAACAATTTATAAAATTCCGTGAACATGACCTTGCTTTGTTGAGCACAGATTATTTTTTAGTTACTTTATTCGTAACAACTTAGTAAGGCCTTGTGTTTGAATTTGATCTAGTTTAAACTATGAATATAATTTTAATATTTTAATAATAAACGCTAATGGGCATTTAATTATCATGCTGGCCTGCAAACCTTTTAATCTGTTTTATTAATGGTTAAGTAAACGATTAAATTAGTTTTATTAAAAATTTACTTACACTGTCAAGTTTAAAGTTGAAATTGAGAGCGAATCACGAATAAGTACTTCCTTTGGTATTGTTATTTAAATTTCGATTAAATTTAAAATTACGGTGTCGGCCAATAAAATACCCGTTAATGAAATAACGCTTTGTCAATACGCTTTTGATATGAATGGTTGAAAATTCATGATCGCTCTACTGAGTGAGACAGATAAAAATATTCTGTTATACTTTAATCAATTCAATCAATTGGCTCTTTCATTTCTATTAGAAGTTAGGTTTTATAATTAGTATGTATAAGCTGATGGTCCTCCAAAAAATAAATAAATATACTTAGGTACATATACATATATACTTAGTTACGATACGCTTTTGATATGAATGTTTGATTTTTTTCGTGATTGCTCTACAAATATTCTGTTATTTTTTAGTCGACCTGTTATTGGCTTTTTCATTTCTATTAGAAGTTAGTTTTTAGTATCTATAAGCTGTTGGTCTTTCAAATAAATAAATTGACTTCGATAGGCCGCCCGAAGGCCTCCGACATGGCTTATATAACGACTGAAAAAGTCGGGACTAACATCTTAACGTGCCTTCCGAAGCACGAAAGCGCTCAGATCTAAATGCCACTAAACAGTCACCCATCCAAGTAGTGGCTAGACCGAAGTAAGCCAAACTTGGGTAACATATATAGTATCAAAAAGGAAAATATATATAAAGTTTTATTTGTGGAATTGCAATAAGTTTTGGCTTCCTACACGTGACCTTTCTTGTCAATCATATTACAAAATAAATAATTTATTAATATCAAGGCTATAGCACCATTTTTCTAAATTCTTTGACAGGCAGCCTACAATACTTCCCACGATTCATTCAAAACAATAGATCACAAGATACAAGATAATATGGGTGTTATTAATTTATATGAAGTCTTTGTGTAGTGAAGAAATTTTATCAATTTGAAAATCAAACCTCGTTGTTACTCAATAATACTTTGTTATAGGTATTTTTATAGGAAGACCGCTCAGGCGCAGTGGGCAGAAGGCAGAAGTTAGTAGGTTCGATAACCACCGCGGGAAAAGTGTTTGCATGATCTAAGTATATGTATTTTTCTCGGCTCTGTGTGTTTTATATCTACCATCATCAGCTTATAGCAGTCCACTGCTGGACATAGGCCCATCTAATGAGCGCCATTGCGCCCTGTTCTCTATTTTATATGTAGGTAATATGTTTAAAATAGTATTCAGCCATTTCCCATATCACAAGCTTACTTTGGGGCTTGTGATGTTGAGTACATATTTTCAAGCATTATTTATTTACTTTATTTCCATTTTGTAGAAAGGTAGGTATGTGAAAAATGTATATAAAAAATTCGCAAGCTATTTTTCATAGTGATTCATATTCATTTGTTTATTGCAGTCATAATGTTAGCTACAAATCATGGATAATTAGTTTAACACTATGAGCCCAATTTTGGGCACAGCAATGGTTTGGAATAGAAGTCAGCCTGGTATAAAAAGTAATTTTCATCCCCCCATCCCGGAAAGAGTATTTTTGCTCTTCGATATCTGAGTGCAAAAGCCGTTTTTATCCGCTAGAGGATAAAGTCAAATAGAATTTAGAAAATCGTGTGCACTAATTTTGTGAATTCAAATTATCATTAAACCTATATACTTCTACCTCCGCGGTGCCGAATTTACCATACAACCTTTTTAATTTGATAAAACCTCAGACTCTGAACCTTCTTGGTGTACTTTTATTTATAAAGTTAAAATCCTTCGCTTGCTCGGTCATCAAATTTGATTAAAATTCGGTTAAAAAGCAACTTTGCACTCTTGTCTAACAAATAACTATTAATAATAATATTTTTTTATGTGTATTTAGGTAATTACAGTTAGGTACATTTTATTGTATAAGTGTGTTTTGAAAATTATTTTTACTGCAGAGATGGGCTTGCTAAATGGATATATCTATTTTATATTGCTTGTAATTATGCTATACCGAATATAATTGCCAGACTTGATATCCTTGTTTTATTATAATTATACATACAAGATAAAAAGATGTTGAAATAAATCTTGTTTTACAATCTCAACTATACTATCAATCAATGCAAAGATCTGAATCAGCTATTGTATCGAACCGATTCATATGTCTTTAAACTTGAATGATATACACTGGGTAACACTTTTTGCTAATTAACATGTTAATTTTAATGAGAGATCCGTTTGCGGTAACGAGAACGTTAGCAGAGCATTAACATGACAGGTAGGTACATAACTAAGTACATACTTGTTGACAAGTCCGTTTGTAAAAACTTAATAAAGCACAAGTGTAGTGAAATGGGCAATGGTTTGCCATTCGTTTTGACCAACATTCTTGCGTACTCTTAATCTATGATATACATTAGTAGGTATATATTTCTTTAGATTTACTTTTTTGCTATTTAGGTACTTACTAACTTATAAAATAATGTAAATAGATATGGAATATCGATGTCTCCTAACACAAGCAAATATTTGCATAAAAGAAGTCTTCAAACCCTAATTTAAAACGTTTTTATAAGTAACTGATATAAATATTTTTTCATTTCTTTTTTCTTTTGTAGTTATAATCAAGATTACTATAGTGTACGTGAATGGAATTATAAACCGTACCTACTACGTAGCCTCATATGAATGAATGAACAATATACGTGATTTTGGCTAAATTGTGGAAATGTTATCCCAGATGTCATTGAATAAAAAAATGAATAAATCAAGGATTTTTACTATGCTCTAACTCTTATATAAACATACTTTTTCTTTAATTTTCGCTCTTTTAATATCAGTTCCGTCTCATCCTATGATGGAACCCTCTTCTAATGTGTTTACTCGCTCTTGACCCTTATTAAGCACAAATCCTTAAGAATCGTGGGTAAAATACATAAGTGTGAAAGTTTCTTTGTTCTTAGAAATTAGCATCCATTGAATGAGCAAATAATGCTTTAACCAAATGTAAATTTGCCGATGTTTAATACAGTCTGGTAGTTTCTCATGTCTATATTTATTTCAACTTACCTACCTTTGCATAAATTATTTATATTGATTTATGCCATATTCGTCCCGAATTTTCGGCCCGCGTCTTTAAAAAGTCTTTATTCGTCCCGCACGATAATATTTGTCCATATTTGTCCCGCATTCCAAAATTATTGTAAGTACCTACAGTTAGCGTCAAAAGTGTAATTTATCACTAAAATTGTGTTGTCATCAATCATTATAGGCTGAACACTAAGAAGTGTGTTATCTATCACTTACGTATAGTACCTAGCTACCACCACCCAATAGTGATGGTCATTAATAATATTATTTTAAACTTTACGTAATTATTAAATTCAAAGCTCTCAATTATTACCGACCTAAATTTGCAAATATTTCCGTCGTTTTATGAAGTACCTAGTTACTATCTTCGGTGCTACCAGCCTTTGCGAGTCTTGGTCACTTCTACGATGGAATGCTAGCTGCTTTGATCCTTAGCTTTCCTTCTCCAGTTGGTAAACTTTCCATGGCCTTAAGATCTTCTTCGATGCCGTCGAAATTTTTTATTTAGATGGTTACAAAACGTATTGTTATTATTTGAATAACTAAGATAACTTCAGGATTTAATAGAGTCAAATTAAAGACATAATGCGATTGGTTAAACTTTTCTAGATATATTTACTCCCCAAAGTTGGCTCCATGTATTTTGTTTTTTTATTGTTTTTATTCGAAAGTAGACATTCTGAAAAAAATGTTGGACTCTAATAAATTATAATAAATAAACACCCAAACACAGAACAAACATCTGTGTTCGCGATACAAATGTTTGTCCTTGGTGGGAATCGAACCCACGACCTAGCGTAGGAGGCAGAATTACTACCAACTGAGCTATAAATCCAGTTGAAATTAATAAAAGTCGATTTTAGTTTTGGATCAGTGGCTTGAGTGTAAAAAACATGTCTTATACTACAAAGTTTGCGATGAATATATTTTTTATGCAATTGGAAAAGGTTTTTCAAAGCCTAGTGGAAAGTGTGTAGAACCATGAAATCTCCATACCTATAAAAATATAGGTATCGATGCATATCGATACAAATATGTCTTGAGTTTTTTTCTTAATGTCTTTATTGTATCACTGCGGTCATTGCGCCTATCAGAAAGTAGAGCCGTTTACAGAAATATTTTCGGTTTTCGCGTAATATCGAAATTACACTTTCATTACGTAACGTAAGTGTCACTTAAGTACACTAAGTGGTGTCCACAATCACATTAGTAATAACCCTATAATCTCTAGAGTGATATAAAACAGATATTACGTCACAATCGGCTAAACAACGAACTCTGCATTGTTTTCTCGGCACTTTCGATTTTATTCGACGGCGCACGACATGGCAGTCGTATTAACGGATTAGGGTTGTCAATTGTTAAGAAACTGTGTGTTCCTTGCTTTTTATTTAAAGTATTTTTTTCTAATCAAAATTCAAAATCAAAATACGTTTATTCAATAAGCACATAAAGTACACTTTTTTAATGAGACTTTGATATTTTATTTCGACGGACGGCCTCTGTGGTGCAGTTATGAAACTGTACGTTCTTTGTTTTTTTATTTAAGGATTATTTTTTCTAATGAGACATTGATAAAAACAGATATTTATTTCGACGGACGACCACTGTGGTGCAATGGCTTGAGATGCAGAAAGTGGCGGGTTCAATTCCAGCTGCGAGACAAATATTTGTATGATCTGCAAATTTTGTGTCGGGTCTGGGTACTGTCTGGGTCTATCAGTAATGTGGCTCCCACAATACACGCTCTGATTCCTTTGGGGTGATGTGATAGTGTCCAGAATTATTTATTTACCTATCTATTTGTATTTGTATTGTTGCTGTACCTAACAAACACAATACTAATAAATGATAGGTAAATATGATTATAGATTTATCACTATTCAAAAAAACTCGGTTCTGTAAACTTTAATAATCTTTATAATTTATTTATCATCTGATGATTAAAAAATCTTTATGCCCACATATAGTAGATATTTAAAGATAACTCTTTAATGTACTCACACCAACTTAAACATTAAGTACAAAACAAACAATAACTTATACTGAAAGTACAATGTCAATACAAGAGATGTCACAAAAGAACCCAAAACGATTTGTTGCAAAGTTCAGGTCAACCCTTACTAGGGTTACTACCACCATGAAGAAAGAAAAGAGCAACCAAAAGACCTAGAAAAGACTAGCGAATTCCAATATCTGGATGTATTAGTTTTTGAACAAAATAAATCTTTTGTATTTAAAATATTTCCTTTTGACGGGTTTATTTGTAATTTATGTATGTAATTTGTGTATGTAGATTTATACCATAAGTATATAGGTACTTTAAGGTACTTAAGAGGTTTTAAAATGTTCAAAATTTTGCAGATCATAAAATATTTATGCTGCAGCTGGAATCAAACCGTCAACCAGCCCACAGTGATCATAATCAATGCATAACAAGCGTGACGACCTTAACCACGGCAAATATGCTTTCTTCAAGATATCAGTTGAAACCTCACGTACGGTAAAGTCGTTGTACTAACACAATAGTAGAGATGCTATCAAAATAGTGGCATTATCTTTAGCTTTTAATTTTGCGATGAGAATATAGCTACCTATTCTCATCGCAAAATATTTATATACAGTATAGTATAATAAAATAGTTACCCATTTCATAATACCTACCTACGCACTGCTAAAATATGGAATCAGCTGCCAGCGACTGTTTTTCCATTATCCTACGACCCTAAGGGATTCCACGACTTTACAACTTGCGGCTTTAAAAAGAGATTTAAAATTGGTAACTTCTGGGATAGCTCACCCTATCGTCGACCTGATCCTTGCCCCCGCAAATTTTGAGGTCAAGACCTGACCCATAAATAAAAATTTGGTATCGTCAATAAAATGTCGCTTAAATTTTTTTATCTTCTCAAACATGTCTTGCAGAAGGTATGTAAAAAGAATTTGTATTCTCTACTTATGATTGTAATTTTAATCATCATCATCATCATCTTCATCCTATAGCAGTCCACTGCTGGTCTTTAGGTCGCTCCCAAGATACTTCACTGAGCCTGATCCTCGACTCTTTTCATTAGCATCCACTGTCTGCCAGCTACATTAGGCAGATCGTCACTCCATCTAGCGAGTGGGCAATGGACATTCTACGCTTCGCTTATCTAAGGCTGCGCTGTCTATATGGTTTAGCTTCGCGGCACATATGGCCGGCCCACTGCCACTTCAGTTTGCTAATCCTCTGAGCTATGTCGGTCACTTTCGTTCTCTGTCAAGTTATCTTTACTTCTATCTTAAAATATATTTTGGAACGAAGTTCCTTATCGTTGCGAAAGGGGGCTAGACGGAAAAAATTAAGACCAAAAGTTGTAACGACACTTTTTGCTTTATCTGTGAGCCGTGCGGCGTGCGCGTGTTTCTGTCTGTCTCTCCCTCTCATAGAAAGCTACTTCATTTCATCCGGGTGTCCCTTGACACCTCTCAAGTTTTTTTTATTTAAATATGTTTCTCTAAATATCGTCTTATATTTGAATTCACCATTGTATCGAGCAAGGTTATAAAAAGCATTATTTTACAGTACAGTCGCGTGCTCAATCTTCATCTTACGTCTCGTTGAGTACTATCTCATCTATCCATCAGGGTTTAGGTTTCATTAGTGCATCTTGCATTCTGAATCTAAATCACTATGTAAGAGCTCATTTAAATTCTTCACAGGTAATTTACCTATGTAAGTTTGTAAGTAAGTTTAACACTTCGATTGCAGGCACCGAGGAGAGAAAGAACCCCAAATGTGTTTTGCGTTATTTAATAAAATAAGGTTCTGAGAATTGATCATACTAGTCAATGAGAAAGAATAACGCATACCTTATATTCCAAAAAACGTGATCTACGATGCGATGCTCTGTAATAGGTTATGGTTACCACTTAACGTCGGGTGGACCATGTGCTTGTTCCATCTTCTAGTACCATAAAAAAATTAAAAAGAAAGAATACCTATAATAAAAAAACGTTTATTTCAGACATGCGATGAGTCCATACAAGTAAACAATAATAAAAAAAACAACAATTTGACACATAAAAAGATTGAAATGTCAAAATAAATAACTTATATAAATAAATCTATTTAATTGCTTTGAAATTGACCAAAATTTTTCGTATCGTTCACGATACGTCAAGTTGCAGCACGCATGACTGATAGGTACAAGCTAATGTGGACTTAAATACCTTTTTTTTATAAATACAATATTATCATACAAAGAAAACACCCAGGCCTGAGACAATTTGCAGAATATGATACAAGCATTTGTCCCGTGGCGGGAATCGACCTCGCTACCTTCTGCGCCTCAGGTGGACCTTCACCCACTGCGCCACAGAGGTCGTCTTTATAAATAATGTATCCTTTTAAAGCTTTTATGATACTTTTTGATATGTTATATTGAAAATGTATAATCTATTTAACACTATTATGCCAATGATGTAGTACCTACCTACCTAACTACTTTATTTTTATTGAATGTGACATTTTACGAGTATATCTCGTTAACCTGTCTAGTGTTTTATGAAGTGCAATTTTATCTTTATTGTTATTTGTATTGAATACCTAATTAAATTTATTTATTTTATTCTATTCTAGACAATCTGCAATGCAATTTTTACGAATAAATTAGTAACAACGATATGTTACTTTATTATTTAATTTTATTACTTTTAGGAAAACTTACAGCTAGGTACACAGAAAACTAAATGATTAATACATGGATAAAGCCATGTATGCTAAAGGCCAGTTACAAGTTTCCACTGATAACTTATTATGAATAAAATATTAAAAACAACACAGTTAATATAAAATACATATACAATACATATATAAATCATATACAATACACAGTTAATATACAATATATCCAATACAACAATGTGTTTCGGATGTTGATGGGGCTGCCTCGCTCCTGCAGTGCATCCTCCATGTTTCCAGGAGCGCGGCTCGATGGGTTTCATGCCATCTGGTCCGCAAGAGGACTGCCTCATTGCTTATTAGAGTGAGGAGCAGCACCAGCACCATCCTACAGGTCAAAACGCAGAAGTATGACTACCCTATTTTTTTTAAATATTATGATTTTGGTTGTTATATTATAATAGTTAAATATCATATTATCATATTATTATTATTAAATAGTTTAATTTAAGATCAAAGAAAAGGGGTCAGTTTCATACAACCTGTGACCTGAGACCTGACCATAAAATGTCGCGTCTAGAAATGACCTATGTCCTAATTGCTAGTTCTTATTGCAGGATATCATGTTCAATTAATCGTTTTTTTTATTAAAGCCGGAGAATTTTTCTGGGTATTTATTTTATACTTTTAGGCACTTTTAGGTTACGATCGATTAGGACACTGGTACCATTATACAAAAAGTAACCAAAAGCATGCTTTGTTATTGACAGTTTTGTTTTAGATGGTTGACATTGGGACGAGAGATGCACAATGTGGGTGAGAGTGCGTTCAATAACCATGATTCGTTATGATAGGGCGTATTGCGATCAATATTTATGATTAACTTACAAAGTATTCCGGCTTTAATAAATAAAGTTATTAGTTATAATTTCAATACTCCATTATCAAGAATATTTTTACATAAATCGTATTTTTAGTCGCTTCCATTGATGGTCAGGTCTGAAATGACCAGCCATCTTTGCTAACTTACTAGGTTAATGACATTTAGACATTTATGTACCTACCTAGGTACTAACAAAATATGGATAATTTTATCTGACAATAAATGAATTGAATTAATGGTAACAAAATTAAAACATAACTTACTTTTTATAAATTTTGACAGCATCTAAAGTAGTGTATAAAACTCGTTTATTTAACACGTTGACTTTTAGGCTGTCAGAGCCTACGACGCTACGCGAAGCAGCAGCCAGGCTAGAGCATGTTTTCAGCACTCAAAGCTTCATAATCATAAACATAATCATAATAATTTATTCATATGGAAGGATACACGTCAATTAGTTCAATAATACAATTATAAAATATAAAGTTCCAATCACACAAAATACCAGTCAATTTAAGATAATAAACCTAACTTATTCGGTAGGTACTCACTTAAACAGGTACTCACTTATAATTATATTATTCTTATAATTATATTATTCAGGTAATCACTTATACAGGTACTTAGTACTATATTCTTATTTTTAGTAACTCTTCCACTGAGAAGGGTTGCTTGATAAGCCAGGTTTTTAGTTTAGCTTTTTGAAATAGTATGGCTGGGTACATCCTTAATGCTGTCAGGGAGTCTATTGTAAATTGTTGGACCCATGATATGAGTAACTTTTCCAGATTTGGTCAGTTTCTGTGGGATTGTAATGAGATGCTCCGCGCGGCGGGTGTGATGATGGTAGACGTTGCCCTTCGTGGAGAATGCGTTCAAGCATTTTTCCATGGTTCAAGTTGATCCTCACATACACGGTCACTTGAAAAATTAACTTCATAAACATACTAGACTGCATTAAGTAAATATCTTATATTCATACCTAATTATTTTGTCAGTAGTAACTTTATGGGTTTCTCTGCGTTATACCACAGGTAATACTGGCATTGCAATTGCATTAAATAGGTATTTTGAATTTGTATGGTCACAGAACCGCCCAACCGGTTTGTCGACCTATATTTCAGAAACCAACATAAAATATACAAGTAGGCTGCTTATAATAAAGTACAATCATGTTGACAAATGCTACGCTGTATTTTCGATTTGGTGCATCAAAGTACAACGTAACACAAGGAAATGTGCAAATATCTCCAATTTTGTTTTTGTATACCTACTTACTCCATACTCCCAGCATCAAGAAATCTTATATTAGGGAGATATAGTTTTTTTAAGAACTGTATCATCATCATCATTGTCTTCAGCATAAGCCATTTTTTTCCCGGTTAGCTTTAATTCAACAGTAAAACTATTTACACATATTAATGGCCGAAAGTTAGTGATTTATTATAATGTTGATTTTTTCTGTGTTGTTTGACAAATCACAATCAACATAAGCAGCGGTCAGCATCATTAGCATCAGCATTAAACTTTAATGTTACTGATTATTTGAGAACTTATAGATTAAGAACAAAAAGATTAAGTTCTTATATAATCAGAAACAAAAAAAGTATGATGCTGCCTATATACAACAAAAAACACCTATTGTTACTGTCCGTTTTGTTGTACATGTTTAAGTTCGTACAATAAAAAGTTTTCTATCTATATATCTACCAGTCTACTAGTTGAATAGTTGCGCCTATCGTGCTAGAATATGAATGCCATAACTTTGAACTTGGCAGTTGAAAAAACAACAAATAACAATTGCCTTGTCTCTATAACTGTACTCGGCTACATATAATGTAGACGTAACTTGTACCGTGTTACATTTAGTCCGGTTTCTTATATAAAAGTTACGCAAAACTCGGACACTGCGCTGCGCGTGCGTTCTTTTACGTACCTACCACTACGGAGTTGTCGAAAACACGAATCACGACCGCGGCTAATTGATAAACTTGATGCTCGTAACTTTTTCAGTTTGATGGCCTTTTGGCCTTAATTTAACAGTATTCAGTGTAAAAAAGAGAAGAGAAAAAAATACACTTAGGTGAATTAAAAAAAAAACTATTTTATAGGTAAGTACTGCAAATAGCAACCCAAAAATTCAAATTTGAGAGTCACATGTTATTACGTAATCATTATATTTTATTTATTTCAGTTTTTTATTGATCAGTATTCACCTACTTACCATAAAGGCCTATTTCACGTCATTGTTGTTACTTTCAGTATCAGTATAACCGATGAGCAAAAGGAATTTTAGTCGTAGCAACTTTTAGTTTTTGTCATAAATTCAAGCACAAGTTGCCTGTCAACTTTTCAGGCAAATACAAAGCGAATGGTGCCTAAAGAGTTGCTTGTCTGTGCAGTTTCATATTTTTTTATGGATGGTTCATTCATCACGTTTTATCCCTCTCGGCTCGTCTGGGGAAATATTATTTGCCTATTTCTGCCTTCGAGAAGCAGCATTTGCTGTTTTTCAGTTCGAAGGTTCTGAGTGCCGGTGAAATACCAGGCACTTGAGACTTATAATCTTCATGCCTCAACTTGATTGTAGAGTATAAATACGTTTCAAAAATGCGTGATCTACGATGCATCACTTTGTTATAGGTAATGGTAAACAGGTGGCCATATACTTTTTCCATCAGTGTGCCACAGCCACTCCTTGATTGAAAAGCAGTCAAGAAGGCGTGTTCAGACATTGCTTAGATAAAATACACGTGACATTAAATAATTGATTTGATTAACATAATTTATTGATGATCTACACGTTTCACCTTCCTCTTGGATGTTGCAATGTAAACGAGTTAATTATACGTTTACTTGAACTTTATTATGATAAAGAAAAAGCAAATTTTGACCTTTATTAGACCTACAAATAATTTCATAATATTAATCTGTTGAAGTACATTGATCCTATGTTTGTTTATCATTGGTTTTTTTAATTTCCATAAGCGGTCTTTTAATTTCCTATATAAAAAAACCAGCCAAGTGCGAGTCAGTCACTCGGGCACGAAGGGTTCCGTACCGTTGTATGGGAACCTTACTTACATATTTATTTTATTCTGTTTTTAATATTTCTTGTTATAGCGGCAACAGAAATACATTATCTGTTAAAATTTCACCTGTCTAGATATCACGGTTCATGAGATACAGCGGTGATGGACAGACAGACAGACATACAGACAGACAGGCAGACAGACAGACAGACAGACAGACAGACGGACAGTGGAGTCTAAGTAAAAGGGCTCCGTTTTTACCCTTTGGGTACGGAACCCTAATAAATAAATGAATGAAATTATTAAAGGAGTACCTAGGACATCACTCTTTTAGTCACATGGTTTTCATTCATTCTCATCACATGCCCATACCATCATGCTATCTACCACTCCTCACCTTATCTGACAAATTCAAAAATGTTGTTAAACGTAATTAATCTCTGTAATAAAGCTTATTATAAAATATCGGATTATTTAGATGACAAAAAAGCTTGGAATGAAACTGCCTCCAACTCCATCAAAAACAATGTAATTGTTATTAAGAACAATAACGTTAAAAAAATATAATCCAAGCAGAGTTTCTTGCCAGTTCTTCTCTGTTTGGTCGCGTTACGAATTGGTGGTAAATTAAAAAAAATGACGTTTCAAAGTGTACTATACAGTTCCTACTGAATAAATGAATTTTGAGTTTGAGTTTGCCACAGGTGCTACATTCAAGCTTCCCCTGATATACTCGTATCTTATTTTATCCATCCTTGTCACCATCTTTGCTCCACATTTCCTCTCAGTGGAATAAACTTCTAGTAGTCTATGCATGAACTCATCTTTCGCCCACATTGATTCATACAACACTATAGGTCTGTTTACTGCCTATACATTGAATTAATCACTGTTATAATTCAAGCATTTATGAGCAGTTTAGTGCAATCTGCATCAGTTACGCACATTAGAAGCACATGAAATTGCAATTATGCGTTTTGTAGTGCAATTTGAACTGAAGGTAGTCGGGAAATATAATTATGGTGTAGTTTATTGTTAGGTGCACGGATATCATGCTATCGCGATTATTAGCCGGAAAACGGAATCTGATTTCCGATGGGAAAAAGTTTTGAAAAATTATTTTACATCACTGTTGATGTAAAATAAATTTTCTGAATTGAACTTGAGTCCCTGTGGACTCAAGACGGAGTTTAAAATTTTCACAGCTACACCTAATACTTAGCAGTGGTATATCAATCAGTTGTCTTCATCAGAAGGGAAGGAAAGGCGTAGGAATATCAAAAATATCGGTCTCTATCTCAATCACCTGTTTCATTATGAGCAGTTGTTATAAGATTTTAACACTACCTACTAGGTAGTACCAAAAATTTAACAAACAACCGACATTAAAAAAGTTGATTCCGAAACTAAGAAATGTGGTATTTTTTCAAATTTAAATAGGATCAATCGGAAACGATAGCCTACTCTATCAAGTAATCAAATAATTTTCGACTAATAAATGACGGAGTTAAGAGGTAACAAACATTAAAAAAAATACCTATACAACCGAATTGTAAACCTCCTCCTTTTATGAAGTCGTTTAAAAATATCCTCTACCACCAGGATGGCCAGTGGTAGCCTCTAATCGACGCACAACACATGAATGCGGGAAACAAGTAGACTTGTCACGTACCTAAAATAGAATACATCAATTGACATCGTTAAAATTCATGATCTAAGTATATCTTGGTGTACTACATCAAAGGCAATGGCATTTGAGCTAGCGCAAACCTAGCTGGCGGAAGCTCATGCAAACTAAGCTATTAGCGTGTGGCAACCGCCCTCGCCATAATTACGCTGTTGCAATCTGCTTGCACACCGCGAATCATTCCTGGTAATGTAGAAAACTGTATTGAAGTTTCGATTAATATTTCGAACAACAACAAAACCGGCCTATATCAGTCCACTGCTGGACAAAGTTCTTCCCTAATAAGAAGGGGGATATGCCCATAATCCCCACGCTGGGCATGCGGGTAGGGATTGCAGGGCTCAGCTTATCGCAGCTAGGCGCGGTGCGAGTTATGTAAGGCCCTTAATAAACAGGTTTTAAGACATTGACCAGAGTTTGTTGTCATTATCATCATCATCCACAGCCTGACTTGCTCCACTGCTGGATATAGGCCTCCCGGAGTTTGTACCATCCACCACGGTCTTGTGCTAGTCGTATCCACGATCGCCCGGCGACGCGTACTATGTCGTCGACCCATCTCGCACCATTCGGTCAATGTCTTGCTCCACCTGTCATCACCACGTCTCGCAATGTGTCCCGTCCATCCCCACTTGAGATCCATATGTCGATTTCCAATGTACTGGACTTTTGTCCGTTTTCGGATCTCGATGTTAGGGACTCGATCTATAAGTTTGATGCCGAGCATAGCTCGCTCCATGGCTTTCTGTGCTACTCTCATTCTATACACAGCCTCATGGGTAAGCGTCCATGTCTCGGCACCATACGTCATTGTCGGTAGAACACATTGATTGAACAAGCGGGTCTTCAGACACTGTGGAACTTTTACTTGGAGTTTGTTATAACTTTATCCAATAAAGAAATATCTATCTATCCGCATTTTTTTTTTCATTTCATCCACAGAATTTCATCTGAAATAATGACACCACTTTCACTTGACTTCACTTCTTTATTAAATGGCTTCTGGAATAGTTATCCACAATTTCGGCAGTATCAAGTATAATAATTGTTCATAATAATATGAGGCAACGTAGTACGGTTTATAAGTCCAGTCGTCCAGTCTTCGGTCAGGTCCTGTTTTCTGCTATAGCCATGGCGACTATAACAAAAGACGATCGGCGCACAATTTTCTTCATCAGAGAATTCCCGTTCAATCTTCTTTTATTCCATTTCACTAATACTTGTGTCTTATAACTAACATTTATCGGTTATAATACCATGAATATTAAACGACATACATTAGAAAATGACTAGAAAATAAAATTTAATAAAATTGACAACCGTCGTTCAAGATGAAAAAAATGGTCTCCCACCAACTTTCTTTATCACGTGCCTGTAATTATGACAAATGAAACAAGATATATGATCATGACGTCTGTACAAACGTGACAGGATGGTTGAGTTCCGATCACGAGAAATTACGCACGAGATTTATAAAATGCAGCTAATTGTTTAGCTCAATGCTCTTGAAGAGCTCGCGGCGCAACTTGTTGATAGCAGATCACATTATCCTACTTAATATTATAAATGCGAAAGTTTATGGATGAATGTTTGTTACTCTTTCACGAAAAAACTACTGAACGGATTTGAATGAAACTTGAAATACACACAGTTTGTGACCTGGGTTAACACATAGACTACTTTTTATACCGGTACCGCGCGGGTGGAAGCTACTAAAATTAAAATGCGAAGTTATGTGTGTTTGTGTGCTTATTCCCACTCAACTGTGTAACGGTTGAACGAATTTGGATGAAACTTGGAATATACATAGATTGTGACCTGGAATAACACATAGACTTTTATCTGGTCCACGTGAGCGAAGCCGCGGGCGGAATCTATAGTATTTTATAGGTGAAAGTTTGTGAAAAGGTTAGGAAGTAAGTATGTTTGTTCTTCCTTCACGCCAAAACTACTGAATAGATTGAGCTGATATTTCACATAATGTAGCATTCATATAATGTATTGCTACACCAAGAATAACATATAAGAAAGAGCCTTCCCAGATGGGCATTTTTTAATCGCGCGTGTTGCTCGCGCTATTGACATGCGTATCCAATCAGGCTTGCTAAATATCACGCAGTTGCTCGCGCAAATCGCCCATCCGGGAAAGCTTGTAAGCTTTTTATCAGAATACTTCGCCAGTGAAGCCGCGTGCGTAAGCTAATTTTTAAAATAAATATTAGCCACAAAACAGATAAAATCATGAAACAGAATTACAAATGTAATCCTACATTGCATGTTTTGTAATTACTTCATAATGATTGTTAATTTTTCCTGATATTCATTTAATTCTACCGTTTTTGCTATTCGATTGTTGTTTTTCTTTCATTGTTTGTTGTAACAAAGCTTTCGAAACATGTGGTTTACAAACTTTAATGAGTTAAATTGGTGTTTCAGTCAGTTTTTAATGGTATCATCACAGAGTAGGTAGGTAAGGTACCAAGGAGTTTTTATTGTAGGACTGCGGTTCGCGGTTTCATAAAAAACTGTACCTAATTTTTTAATTTTTTACCTAACTTCTCGAAAAAAATGTAATGAGAAATTAGTAGCCAAGAATTTTTATAAATTCTTGGCTACTAATTTTCTATCAAGTTTTAAGCTTAAGTTATTTGGTTTCTGCACTTTGATTGGCTTTTGTCGCGGTGTATTTTTGCAAGATTCCAACCCAATAGAGAATATGAGTGGGACTGAACACATCTATGCATCAGCATGTTTTATGCTTTATGCTTATGGCAAAATAAAACTAGAAACATTGTTGGACGCGACTAATAATTTAAAACCATATTAACCGATCCGAAATCGGTATCGGACGCCGATACGATATCCTGGGCAAGCTAAGTATATGAAATACTAATTTATTTGTACAATAATATTCAATCTTACTCATGAAACTAACGTGAATTAATGTATAAAACACTTTGAGAGCTGAAATCACAGATGTGGTTCTGCACGACCACTTACTCGTAGCGTCATGTGTCAGGCCTGTAGTCAACGTTTTAAGTCACAAGCATTAATTTGAGCGCTTAGATGTTTGACGAAAGTCAAAATCTCATAGAACCACTTTGAATCCTACAAATATTTGTTACTCCTTGAAGTGTAAGTAAGTCTTCTATTACGCGACTAATCTGAAAGGATAATGCGCAAAATTGGTCTAAGAGCCTCCACATAAGAAACTTGCAAGAAATTAAAGGGCATAGTTGTTGTATGATTCTGGCAAAGGCCATTAAATTCGGTCCCGGGGTTTTTTTGTTATGGTCATGTTTGTTCTTTGTTCTGCACCCTTCTAAACGAACGGGGCTTTTCATCGGCACAGCTAAATCCCCTGGCCATCGATGGGCAGCACCGTTGGTGGTGCGAGAAGCAGTGCTTGCGATCCCTAACCCGCATGCCCAGCGTGGGTATTTTGGGCATATCCCCCATTACTAGGGGAGGCCCATGTCCAGCAGTGGACTGATATAGGCTGGAGTGATAAATTACAGAAGAAATCTTAGATTAGAACCAAAACTAGAACGAGGTCTAGGTTTTACAAGGAATACTAACATATTTCCTTGTAAAACCTAGACCTCATTCTAGTTTTGGTTTAGTACCTAAAAGTAAATGTAGTGAGTGGGACGACCTTTTGAACAGTGAAGAAATACAAATTAATATCAATGCTAAAATCATAAATAGGCATAGTCATCGATTTAATGGGCATAGTCAATTAATTAAGACACTCCTAAGCGCATTCATATATACTGTTACTAATCTCAATGCCTAGGAGCGTATAATTTATAGTGTCATTTCATTTAGATTTATTTTGAAATGATGGCAAAGATGTGCGAAGAACAGGGTGCTTAGTGAGAGTTTTTTTACCAGCTCGATCGCGTTTGCGTTTACGCAAATTTGTATGGAAAGGAGTCAGTGCCACGCATTTTTTAAATGACTCTTTTCCATATAAATTTATGTAAACGCAAACGCTATCAAGCTGGTAAAGAAACTCGCACTATGCACCCTGAAACCCTGATGCGCAAAATTGACTAACGAAATTGTGTCATCTATGACATCGCTTCATGTATTCGCGATTCTATGGGTCAGTTCGTTCATCATATATTGGCCATACCATGATGTTAGGCATTTTGCTACAAAGGTTAAAAGCGTTTTAGATGACCCGCTTCGATAAAATTTGTCGTACCGAACCAAATCGGGGGATAACGGACCGGGTGAGAACGAAACTAACCCTCATGAGCGGAGTAATGTAAGTTAGGATGCGAGAAAATCAAATCTAAAATTTTTATGATTTACCATCTATACTCTAGTAGGTATCACATTTCAATTCCGAATCTATTTCTTAAACTTTTGCGTAACTTAAAGTTTTTTCATTTAATAGTTCTTATTCTTAATGATCGTCGACGGGCAGTGTCGGGGCGGTGTGAGCTGGAAGCTGTGCCCTGCGATCACCAACCTTCATGCCCAGCGAGGGCATATCCCCCTTATTTTTAGGGGAGGCTTATATATCCAGTAGTGGACTCATTAGGCTGATGTGGTTGTATTCATCTTGCTCTAAAAGGAATCGAATGGTCGGTCGTTGTTAAATTTTGTTTTTTACCAAAAATATATTATCAACAAAATTTTCCAGGCATTTCAAAATAGATAACATGAATGTAAATAAAAAAAAACGATTTAAAATAAGTATCTATTGAATTTTCTAACGAACTACTCTCGAGAGCAATGAATCCGGGTCACTCAAAGAATCCAAAAAATCTCGGAAAGTAAGAATGCTAGGTTAATGCAATAAATTGTATTTAATAGACAATTTAATACTCCTTAAATGAAAGTTAAAAAAATATGAGTCACCATACATTTTATTTACACAAAATTACATAAAGAAAAAAAACTGCTGATCTCTCCTTAAAACAAAAATAGGAAACATGAAATTTTTGAACTTTATGACGATTTTCTTGAATTTCAATACTTCGTATTACCTCCTCGTGCTTCCATTACTGCGTTTACGCGGTTTGGCATGCTGTACACCAAGTTCCTTATACGATTTTGGGGAATATTCTCCCATTCCTCTGTGAGAGCAATTTTGAGCTCAGGAAGCGTGATTGGGGGAGGGTTTCGTTGTTTTACGCATCTCCCTAGCTCGTCCCAAGCATGCTCGATCGGGTTGATATCCGGGCTGCGCGCTGGCCACTCCATACAAGTAATGTTCATCTCTTGAAGGTAGTCATTCACAATCCTACCTGTATGAGGTCGGGCATTGTCATGCATAAATATAGCATCCTCACCCAAATTGACCATAAATGGACCAACGTGTTCGTTGAGGATTTCTTCCACATATCTTACGCTAGTTAAAGAGCCGTTTTCTATGATCACCAGCTCTGTGCGACTTTCAGAGGAAATTCCGGCCCACACAAGTACAGACCCACCACCGTAGGCTACTTTTTCTTCGATGCATGCTTGCTTGAATCTTTCCCCTGGTCTTCTATACACTCTGTGTCTTCCATCGTGCTTGTAGAGCATAAATTTTGATTCGTCGGAGAACATAACTTTCGACCAATCTTCAATACTCCAATTTACGTGGTTCTGGGCATATCTTAGTCTTGAAATACGATGGCCACGCTCCAGTTTAGGGCCGTTTGCAGGTCTAAGGGGTTTTAAGTTAGATTCAGCAAGCCGACGTCTGACGTAAAAACTTCGTAAAAAAGACGGTGGTGGGTCTGTACTTGTGTGGGCCGGAATTTCCTCTGAAAGTCGCACAGAGCTGGTGATCATAGAAAACGGCTCTTTAACTAGCGTAAGATATGTGGAAGAAATCCTCAACGAACACGTTGGTCCATTTATGGTCAATTTGGGTGAGGATGCTATATTTATGCATGACAATGCCCGACCTCATACAGGTAGGATTGTGAATGACTACCTTCAAGAGATGAACATTACTTGTATGGAGTGGCCAGCGCGCAGCCCGGATATCAACCCGATCGAGCATGCTTGGGACGAGCTAGGGAGATGCGTAAAACAACGAAACCCTCCCCCAATCACGCTTCCTGAGCTCAAAATTGCTCTCACAGAGGAATGGGAGAATATTCCCCAAAATCGTATAAGGAACTTGGTGTACAGCATGCCAAACCGCGTAAACGCAGTAATGGAAGCACGAGGAGGTAATACGAAGTATTGAAATTCAAGAAAATCGTCATAAAGTTCAAAAATTTCATGTTTCCTATTTTTGTTTTAAGGAGAGATCAGCAGTTTTTTTTCTTTATGTAATTTTGTGTAAATAAAATGTATGGTGACTTATATTTTTTTAACTTTCATTTAAGGAGTATTAAATTGTCTATTAAATACAATTTATTGCATTAACCTAGCATTCTTACTTTCCGAGATTTTTTGGATTCTTTGAGTGACCCGGATTCATTGCTCTCGAGTGTATATCTTTTGAATTTGACTGTTGCCATCAAAACTACTTGATAAAAACTATACATAAAAGTCTTTACACAAACATAACACGCTGACGACGGTACTCGCACATGACGCTACGCGTATGTGCGTTTTACCATGTGTTTTCAGCACTCAAAGTGTAATACATTATTACATTATGCCTAAGTCAAGGACTTAGGACTGTTCTTAGGTATAATAGACAAGTTATCCTACGGCTATCAGTGTGACAAGTACTGCAATCACCATAACATTAGTGACGGTCCTAACCCAAGTGTGTCATACTGATGACCTGTAGATATCATCAGATATAACATTGGTAATTGCCGTGCAAATGATATGCGTTGAGAATGACGAGCAATAATGACTTGAAGAATGCATAAACTGCTTAGACTTGTATGTTTCATAGATTATAATGGATCCATTATTTATGTTAAAAGATCATTTAGTTGTCAGCATTTAATCAGATTTACAGAAATAACAAATATCTGGGGTCAGCCGAGCAAAGAGCCGAGTCGAGTAGCATACCTTACCCGAACCAACTCCAGCACTTTTTAGGCTCCTATAACTTCGTCACAGCTTGAAGCACTGTGCTGAAAACTATATCACAGAGACATCTTACCGGCCGTATATTAAATAAAAAAAACGTGTTTGTAGTTAAAATACTTTCAAGATTAACTTTTTGTAAAACAACTCTCTACATTAAGGCAATGATGAATATTTCTACCTGGCCTATCGTTAGCGTAACGAAATATTTTGGCCAATGACAAAGCATTATTTTATACGTACGTACGATACGTTTTATCATTGGCCAAAATTTAACGATACGTTCACGATACGATACGCTGAAATGCCTTTGACGATAGTAATAGTAAACTGATCAATCAAAAATTTTCTCCCATGGTTTCGTTTGGACCTGTTGCACAATTGGATAAGTGCGCTGCTGGCTTTAGGCAGAGATGCGGGTTCAAATCCCGTTTGGAAGATTTTGGATAGCATTTGAAATTTGTTAGAAAAAAACCAACATGGTATACATCATGTTGCACTAGAGCATTTACCCAAACGATTTTTCTCACAGTTCTAAACGCACCTACCTACGTACCTACCTATCTCAGTTACCTCGACATAATTAGCTGCATCTGCTTATGCGATTTATAAATAAATTATAAACATTTGTGTTATTTCCTGCAAATCAATATAATCAAGTGACCTATCCCGACCTCAAAATAAGTAAACAAATATTTCCACAACAAACTAAGATATTTTCCGTTTTGTTGCAGATAACCTGATCGGGCCTGTTTGGATCAAGATAAAACCTCATTCTACTAACATAGGATACCCCCCACCAATGTCTGTCACTCTTCTATTGACATTCAAGTAAACAAGACAGGGCCAAGAAAAGGCATCGCGCGGGAAAAATCGTGATAAACAAATAGGATAGGAAAAAATGTATATAGGTTCTTCTAAATAACATCTGTGATACATAAATTTAGTGATGGCGTCATGGAAGCTTTGCCTGGTGACAGTGAGTGTTTGTTTGGTGGGGAGGATATCAAGCTTGGACAATGGATTAGCGTTGACTCCTCCTATGGGATGGCTGGCTTGGGAAAGGTTTAGGTGCAACACTGACTGTAAGAATGATCCTGAGAATTGTATAAGGTATGATTATTTTTATTGTTTTTTTATTTATAAACCTAAAAACTTCGAAACTATAGGTAGGTAGGCTAGCTAGGTATCAAGATAGTTTGCTTGATACCTAACTGATCTACAAGAAGTGTGATTAAAATGAATTGATACACTTCTTTATTCTGCTTATAGAATATTATCACACAGCTTATACCACTAAGCCCCAAATTAAGAAGACCATGAGTTAAGGGAACCACATGATTGATAGACGACTTCCGAATCAAACCCGCAACCTTCTGCGTCTCAGTTGGGCCTTCGCCCCACTGCGCCACAGAGGTCGTGAATCTGGTTTTATACAAAACAACATGAGGAGAACATCGCGGCTTCAAGTTACTACTGAGTCTAATTTTTCAGGATAATATTAACTACTTGTACAACCTTATAGTGCAAGAAAATTTTTCAAATTAGGGCAAGAATCGCTGAATGAGAGATAGTTGGCTATAAACTTGTATAAACCTTTATTTGAGAACCCAAAACCTTGTCTCAAAACCTACTTATCATAGTGTGTTAGCTTCTACAGATATTCCAAGGTCAAAGGTCAAAAAATCGATTCATTGCAAATATCATGTTTCCTATGGGTTTTATGCTATTTATATCTTAAAGGTATATACAAGTTTATAGCCAACTATCTCTCATTCCGAGGTGAAACTCCTAATTGTCCTGGGCTATTTATTACGGTATAATAATTGTAGTATATCTTGTTGAAAGACTTAACTATTTTATAGAGATCACGATTATAAGAATAAAAAGACAGAAAACATGAGTAAAATGTAACCATTAACCATCATTGCTGGTATCTTTTTAAGTAAGATTTTTTTAAATATTATCATAATAAGAAGAGCCAATTTAAATTAAAAATAATTGCTTTGAAATTATTTTTAAGTAGGTAACTATTACCACTATTACAAAAATTCCATTAAACGAGGAGTAAAATAGAGTAGATCTCTTCGATAAATAGAGTTATTGAAGAAATAATAACACATACCTACAAATTACGTTAAAAATCTTGATCGCGCCTGCAATTACACTTAGAACGCGTCGAAAACAATATTTTTAATCTCTATTGGTCTCGCTCTATGTAATTTAGCTGTAAGTGAAGCGTTGCAATGCCGGTCATCGCTCCATTGGTTTTGGTTGTAAATCATCAGGTGTTTCCACTTCCAGAACCATTAGCATTGAAGGAAAATTCAATGATCCAACACATTGTTTAAAAAATGATATTGCTATGATTCACTAAGCATTTTCATGGATCTTTTTGATAAAAAGTTCCATGTAGGCCTTGGCCTACAACTTCCTTAAATCCTCGTTTTTCTTGTGAGCAAATAACATGATGTGAAAACATTTAACGAAGGAATTGTTAAAAAAACTGACTTCGCTCAAAACGATGCCTCCCGCATATGACCAGCGGTGGACTGCTATAGACTGATGATGATGATTCATGGATATAATTTATAGGTATTGGTGCAAAGCAAGCCTATTCAATTGAAAATATCCTAGCTTAGGCAGGTATTAATAAATCAAGTATTTCAGGCACTATCACAGGCACTATGTTTTATCCAGAATTGAATACAATAACAATATTTGTTTGCATTTCAAATTTTCTAATAACCATCATATTTACAGTTCTTTGTGCTGTCACAAGGCTCAAGACCGCTCTTCGTGGAAATCCTTGAAGGAGACCTATTTTCAGCAGTGGACTTCTAAAGGTTGATGACAAAAAAGCTTGGGTTAAAAGTAAACTGTCTCCAACTCCCTCAAAAACAATGTAATAGTTAAGAAAAGAGATTGAAAATATAAGCCAAGCAAAGTTTCTTGCCAATACTTCTCTGTTTGGTCGCGTTACGAATGAGTATAAATTTTAAAAATTGACGATTCAAAGTGTAGGTACTTTATAAATCTTATTGAATAATAAAAAAAATATGTGCCTTGATTTGATTTGATTTGATTGGATTTGATGATGATGATGTTGCTATTGGATTAAATCCAAGTACGTTTTCAAGACACATTGTAACTCAGTCAAGTCAAGTAGGTCTTCAGTCAAGTCAAGTAGGTCTTTTTTTCTGCAACTCTTCTTTATTTTCAGTGATCGTCTGTTCCGGACGATGACAGATATCCTCGTCTCCGAAGGTTATGCCGCAGCAGGATATGAGTACATCAATGTGGACGACTGCTGGCCGGAGAGGGAGCGAGGACCCGCAGGCCAGCTGGTGGCTGACAGAGAACGGTTCCCGTACGGAATGAAGAGTCTGTCTGACTATGTAAGTAGACCTTATGGCGTATTACAAATATAATGTATTGTAAATGTGTAGTAAAATGTTGGTCAATCAAAAGGCTTTATTTCTTATCTACGCTTTGTGGTTGGCCAAAATTTTATGATTCGCTTTTCAGGAATCTTTTTATTTTATTTAATATGGGCCAGCTCTTGACCTCGAGGCTTGCATAGGGCAAGGATGAGGTCAACGATGGGGCGAGCTTTCCCAGAAGATGCCTATTAATTCTCTTTTTGAAGCCGTTAGGGTCGTCAATGGAAAAACAGACACTGGCAGCTGATTCCATATTTTTGCAGTGAGCATTATAAATGATATTTGGAAGCGCTTAGTCCTGTTAAATGGAATATCAAATTGATGCGGATGGTAGTTAGCAGTGCGTCTGAAGTTCTTATGGAAGAAAGGTGACGGCGGAATAAGGTCATGTAACTCCTGAGCAACAATCTCTCTCCGTAATTCAACAATCGTTGAAATATTCGTGTTTTCGTGTGTTTTCTTACTGTACCTAGTACCTACCTTTATTGTATTAGAAGGTGTTGCCGTAGTTTATATGGACCATGACTTTGGCATTTTGATACACAGAAATATTGTTTCTAATCTAATCATAAATTTGCATGAGAGTTTAAACCTTGTGAAATAGTGCTTAAGCACTCAAAGCGTTAAATGCAAATTAAGTACATTTTAACACGTAATCAAACTAATTGTGCATTTTTATGAATACTTAATGTAGAGTTCAAGAAATATATAGTAAAGGTGGTCGAATGACAATGCACAAAATTATATCGCTATAGCACGTCCGCTCGCCTCGTCTGCCGCGTGCAGAGTGAGCCGAGCGGGTCGACTACACTTTATTATTTACCAGTACACTACACTGAACAGATCAAGATAGAGCTCCTGATAGAGTAGCCGTTGATAGTTATAACTACCTACAAGTACATAATGAAGATGAGTTTAAATTGCTTTGTTTTAATTCATATATGTTTTTTATTACTTAAATCTTTTATAATCTTATATTTGGGAGCATTGAACGCTTTGTTTTATTTCTGGATTCATGAGACCACTAAGAAGTTATGAACGAAGCTCTAGCCTGGTCCAAGGCGTAGGATTTCTCAAAAATAAGCATGTGATGCATACAATACTTTATTCCGGGGTACACCAAATTACAATACTAAACAATGTTGCATGAAAAATATCTAAAACGTATCGTTACCGCGATGCAGAACACGTCAATATTTAGCAACCCCATCTAGTATCTTTTTCATACATTCATACGGTCACCCCTTTTTCCCAGAGGGTTAGGCAGATATCACGGATCTCCACTTACTACGATCCAGAAAACTACATATTTTACTAATCTAGTATGAATTAATAAATCTACCAATAATACAACTTATAAGGTTGTTTCATTGACTACCCAAGTAGGGTTGTCGACCCTAGGTTTTACAAACGCAAAAAAGTTACATATCTTAGCAGTATGTGACTACACGATATCTTATCTATAAATGATCGCCGTAAGAAAGAAAGAATTATACATATGCATTAAATAATTTCTCTAACCAGAATTTACTATACAAGCATGCTCAGTTGGCTTAACAGAACAAACTAAATAGACAATTTCAATTTCTTTATTCAACTTACGCATAACTTATCAGAATTTCATCTAAAGCGTTACGCATAAACATATGATGTAAAAATCTTAATAATACTTTAGTAAACTAGGTAGGTATACAATTTTAATCTTACATCTAACAGCAGGGGATTTGTTGACGGAAGAATATTTTTGTTTGTAAATGTAACAAAATGTTAAATGTTTCAAACATGGCCATCTATAGAATAGACATAAAAATAAGCGTATTAATAGACATATCTTGAACTAAGCGAAAGAGAGGTTCGATGCTGGCGATTTTCATTCACTCCCGGATGTTACGCAACCACGACTTTTTGAGATGCATCCAAACCAACATATATCACCTAATCAAGGGGGATATGCCGATAATACCCACGCTGGCCATGCGGGTTGGGGATCGCAGCACAGCTTCTTGCACCACCGATGTTGCTGCGATGTATGCTGGGCTATGCCGCAATCAGCCGGCTGCCAGAGCCCCATTCGTTATATAGCAGTGTGCACCACTTGTAGGTGAGGTTGGCTTGGGCACTTAAGATGGATTTTGGAACCACGTACACCCCAATTTTTTGTGACCATAATCAGGAAAAATATGTTGTCATGTCTATCGTAGTGTAGACATAAAAACAGCATGCTAAAGGAGCTGAGAACTTGTTCTTACCTACCTTCCTAAAATGGCAGGTTACGAATATATCTTAAAAGGTGTGACGATGTTAAAATAAAGTGGCCATTTGTGTGTACAAAATAGGTTGGAGCTACATAGAATCCTGATACAACCTCTCATTAAGGCCTTTTCAATGGCTTTAACTTAAAGTGGTATAATGTGTTAAGTGTTTCTGTTTGCGACATGTCTTTTGTGCATCTTGTGTGACAAATGAATTCACTTTCCGTTACTGTAGGGTTGCCTCAAGAGAACGCTTTTCAATACATTTTTTTAGATAGATAGTAATTTTGTTATTGCACAAGCTAAAATAATTGCACAGGCGAACTAAATGCTAATTAGCATTTTCTTCCAGATAACCTTTGTGTAGTGTGGGGATAGATCGATAGTGCTTCAATGTTGTTATAAATGAAATAGTAGAATATTATGTTAACTCTAAAAATAAACACAATAAATATGTATCTTTATCCATTGCGGACGAGGAAAAAATAATATAAAAATGTAATAATGGTACACTTGGTATAAATTCAAAGGAGAATGCCGAGAACTCGTACCAATTGTGTCAAAACCAAACGTATCCCATAAAATGTATTATATTTTATAAATTACATTAATATTTTCTTTAGTTATACACATCGATGGGATTATAATCAAGTAAAAAAATAATTTGTTGATTTGGTTTCCGTCGCACGCCGCCATTAGACTGCAACAACCAATGATATATACGTTACTATGGCAACAAAAATTGATATAAAGTGTTACTATGACATTGACCCTCATTTTTAATTATTTAGACAGTAGAATCGACTAAAAACTTGTTGGAGATTTTTTTGAAGCACTCATTTTAGTCTTGGTACCGAGCGCCATACATCAGACGGCATTCTCCTTTATTTGACTTTATATTTTTGTTAATTTGGCAACCCTATTGATTGCTCAACTATAAAAAGAAGGGCACCTAAACAAACTAACGTAACTTTAAAACACGCTTTAGTGCGTATGTGATGCGCTTTATGACATAATCAACATACCTACCTATTATGCATTAGTTTATCATTACACTCATTACGAAAATGGCCTAAAATCTATTGTTTGCTATTACCTAAGTTTAAGTTATCAAATGGTACTTACTTTTTGAAGTAATAGGTAAGTTATTATTTAAATGATGATTGTTTTGTAATTATATATTGCAATATGCACCTTAGAGTTGAGATGAGGTAAGTCTAAAACAGCTAAATCCCCTGGCCACTGATGGGCAGCAGCGTCGGTGGTGCGAGAAGCTGTGCCCTGCGATCCCCAACCCGCATGCCCAGCGTGGGGATTATGGGTATGTCCCCCTTTATTAGGGGAGGCCTATGTCCAGCAGTGGACTGATATAGGCTGATGTGGATGTGGAAGTCTAAAACTGTACATGTTAGCAAAGGAATAAATAGGATACGAGTTTTTTGTAGGTATGAGACAAGTAAAGTATAGGTACCTACCGAATCGATTTATTAATTATAATCATAATATCATTTATTTAACGAAACATGGGTACAGGAGTTGGTACATAAATGTACAAGTTTAGCCATGATCAGCTTGTGTAGCATGTTAACCAAGTAGTATTTTTAACCGACTTCAAAAAGGAGGAGGTTCTCAATTCGTCGGAACCTTTTTTTTAGACTTTTTATATGTATGTTCACCAATATCTCCGTCAATTGTGGACCGATTTTCAATTTCTTTTTTCGTTTAAAGGAGTACTTCACAGGTTGGTACTTTTCCCGAAAAACTCAAAAGCCTCATCCTCACTTGTAATTTTCGCCCTATGATCACCAATATCTCCGTAAATTGTGAACCGATTTGCAAAATTCTTTTGGGGCAAGAAGAATTTTGCAAATCGGTTCACAATTTAGTAGAAGATATTTATCTGATGTCAGTTTATTTTTTTAAAAGAGTCCTACTTGTATTATTTCTCTTATCTGTTCTAACAAATTTTGTTTAAACTTGAGAGAAGAGATCCCAACCCAAATGATTGTACCACTTGCTTTTAGTAAATAAGTATTTCGTATATTTGTATTATAGTGATAAAAAATATTTTTATTTAAGGTTTGAAATTGTTGCAAGTACCTATTGTAAGTAAAGTACACAATGCCAACAATGCGCTTATTAATTTGCTTGAAATAAATGATTTCAAGCAACTTAATAATTCATCAAAAAATGGGTTACCATTATATAATATGGAAAAAATCTCGTACTAAAAAAAAATACTTTCGGTAATAACTTAAAAACCCTTTCACTTTTCACAATAGTAAATTTAGTTTAATATGATCACAGGGGTACTCTTGATCAGCTCCTGTATCCCTAAATCGTTCTACGAAACACCCTGTATAGCTTAATTATTTTTCTACATTTTAAAATCCTCCTAGTTTCTTTGTTATTACATAAGATATCTAATAACAAAACCTAACCTACTAGATACAATGTGCGCTTGTTTTTAGTATCCACATCTCGATTCTTAGAAGATACCCGTGAGAAATTAGCGAATAATTACTCGATTCTAGAGTTTGATGCGGTACAAGCATGGTATTAGTTAATATTTCTGCTATAGATATAATTTAACAATAGGATTCAAAATAAACTAGGTACTTCAAAAAACAAACATCAACATCGATTCTTAATTATTAATAGGTACTAGGGTACACCAAAACATAATTCTGACGGCCTCTGTGGCGCAGTGGGGGAAGGCCCGCCTGAGACGCAGAAGGTTGTGGGTTCGATTCCCGCTGCGAGACAAATGTTTGTATGATCTGCAAATATATCAGTCAAGTGGCTAAGGGCTTAATTTGGGGCTACATGATGCTGTGTGATACTGTCCAGCATTATAAAAAAAAGTTTACTCACAAGGCGAGCTTAACCCTCAAAAGGTTTTCTAACAGCAAATCTTTGGGTCTTTAAAGAAGTTAAAATGAGTAGGATAGATAAATGTGTTCATGAAAGGGATAAGCTATTTTTTTAGTTATTCATAACCATAAACATGTTTCTTATAACTACATCTAAAAAACCAAATTAGGTTTGATAAAGATGTAAAAGGAGGTTCATTTCTCCGTACCTAGTTTTAACAATTATGAATAAAAAGTGCTGAATAAGAAATAATATGAAGATTTATAATATAACTAACTTAAACCTACATAAAATATTTACATTAACCTAAATGAAAACAATATTTTTCCTTCATTCCACTAAATATAGCTTCTTCAGATATTGCTTCGTTCGCCGCTAATACAGACACTGAAATCAACTTTACACCTTATTAGTTATATGATTAACCCAATTGCACATTATATGTTTCGTATGTAATGACACCGTGTAATATTGCATTCGGCTTGGATTGCTATTGACGAGGTTAACTACACGTTAACACATCAAGGTTTTTGTTTACTCGATCAATAAACAATCCACTTAATTGGGAAAACCGGATTTTTTTACATAAAATTAACAATGAAACACATTTTTAAATGTCTCTAGGTAACCATATGTTTTTTTTTGTAATAAATAAAAACCCTTTAATTTCATTGCACTGTTATGAACAAAATCTAAAAATGGCCAAGTGCAAGCCGGACTCGCTCAGGATGGATCCTGTTTTTAGTATTTGTTTGTTGTTATAGCGGCAGCCGAAATACATCTATGAAAATGTCAACTGTCTAGCTATCACGGTTTATGAGATACAGCCTGGTGACTGACAGACAGACAGAGAGACGGACAGTGGAGTCTTAGTAACATGGTTACAAATTATGTTGTTTTACGGTTTTTTCAGTCGTTTCGAAAAATTCAACACTAGAGTTCGCCACTAGCTCATACGAAGAAAAAGAAATAGAAGAAGAGCAAAAGTGTCTAGATTATAACAAGTTAAAAAGAGAAAAAAAATGCTAAGGGACTAGTTTTGTTTCAGCCGAAAAAGATAGTAAATGCAAAAAGTCAATTCTTAGCAATTTCACGCTAACGCCGCAGAAGCGTCGACGAAAGCGCAAAAAAAGCCGATTAAAAGTAAATCTGTTTCCGTATTCACGCACCGACAGCTGTAACTTGCACTTGACCCAGATCATAACTGGGCGTAGTTTTTACACTTTTACCGGCGACCTTCGGGGCAGTTCGCGAGTTGAATGGTGCCCGTGGTGTTCTCACGGTGAGCGACTGCCAGCGACATTGAACCGAATTCGTTGAATATACGTAACGGTGATAAATAAACGCTTTTGTTATAAAACAAAGACGGTAATTATTGCTTTTGTGTTGATTGCTCCGAGTTTGCTTTTTAATTGCTTGGAATGATTTGATTGATGGATCAAAGTGTGTTTGCATTGGATTTGTTTAATCATTTTAACTTTGCTTGTTGGTATTCCCGTTTTTTAAACAAGTACGAGGTGTAACTATCAATCTTTTTTTATTTCAAGGCAATCAATTTTACTCTTGTGTTATTGCTTTTATTAATTATCAAATTTTCTATAAACTTAGTGAAGGTTGATTAGATTTACATTTTGCAATAAAAGGTCACATAGCTTGGATATTTTATATGAAGTGGTTCTCACATTTTAACAATATCTCAATTAAACGACGTCAATTTTATTCAACTTTGCTCTGATTCAATTTGGACATCTCTATCTAGATAATGCACAAGAACAATGCTCATATAGAGAGATCATTAGATCACCTAGCTAGACATTGCCATAGCCTGGTTGAATGATTGAATGAAAGTTGCACTCGCAAGCATTCTGTATCCACGAACCGTTACATACCACCTAATTGAAATCTAGAAAATAGCCCGATTCGGAACCACGTACCGTTTGGTGGGAAAGCGGGTTACGGGGGCTAGATTTTACGGATAATCTAGATGTGGCTTAGCAGTGATACACGGGTTGGATGAACTTGCAATCGCTCAATCAACGCGATACGCACGATTGCTCTTGATCGTGTGAATGCGGCCTGGTTTTTTTTAAACCACCATTTATGACATGACACTACACATAAAATTCAATGATCACAATGTTCTGTAGTGGTGATCACGAATTTTTCAACCTGAAGTATTGTAAACGTTACGAAAAAAAATGTTGCCATTGAAAAAGCACTATTTTGAATCCACGCTTTCTTATTGGCCAATTCTATTTGGCCTACAATAGGAATATAAATCCTGTTTGTTTTTGGAGGAAGGTTCTAGTACTACTACGCAGTTTTTCAACTTTGTTAGTGGTAGGGTTTCCACTGTTTTTGTTTGTAACCTTATTTGTGTTCCTAATAAATAATAAGAAATAATATTTTTATTTGTAAAATTAACGTCTACGATACGACTACAATTTCGCTGGTTTCCGTGATCCAGCCCTCTTTTTAACCGACTTCAAAAAGGAGGAGGTTCTCAATACGTCGGAACATTTTGTTTTTTTTGTTTTTTTAAGGTATGTTTACCGATAACTCCTTCAATTGTGGACCAATTTTCAAAATTATTTTTTGTTTAATATATTATACTTCACAGATGGTCCCATATAAATTTTATTCCTGAGGGATTGGTACTTTTTCCGGAAAACTCAAAAAACCTCAGCCTCACTCGTAATTTTCGCCCTATATAATCACCAATATCTCCGTCAATTGTGAACCGATTTTCAAAATTCTGTAGGGCAAGAAGTACGAAGTGATTTATTTGAAGTCGGTTCATTTGAAGTGTTTTTTTTTAAAGTCCTTCTTGTTGTCATACTTATATTATTCATAAGCGTTGATTTTGCTACATATTCTTTCTCACAATATTACTTTTATGAATTACTAGCTTCTGTCCGCGGCTTCACTCGCGTGGTACCAGGATAGAAAGCTTATTGTGTCGTAGTCCAGGTCATAAAATATGTATATTACAAGTTTCATTCAAATCCACTCAGTTGTTTTTGTGTGAAAACAATCCATCCATCCATCTTCACAAACTTTTACAGTAGGATAGGAATTAGGATTGAAGAAGTAAGGTAAAATCATGAATTATCAGGTTAATATCAAAGTATAAAAAATACATTGTAAAAATAAACAAGGTGCGCTTGCATCATTTTGCAATAGGGCCTGCCAGTCGTGATAGGTAATGGTGTAGGCTTACCATTGAACTGTTATTTAAAGATCAACTTATTGAGAAATTGTAGCGAACACAAAGATTATAGTGCAATTATGAAGTAGGTACCTTTAATAGATAATAGAATATTCTTTATCAATTATGAGATTAAAGGAGTGATATAAACTAGGATTATAGTGCAATTATGAAGACCGATAACAGAATATCTATTATCAATTAGGAAATTATAGGAGCGTTATACCTAATTAGATATTGGAGCGGCATTCACCTGTTCACTCAATTCTAGTAATGAAATCAAAAATCCATAGTCATCAAACTTATCAAAAAATACATATAAAAGGGTGTCCTGTGAGAGAGACACACGCGACGCGACAAAATGCGACGAGTGCAGTCAAAACAACAAAGCTAACAAAGTTAAGGCTCCAGACACCTGTTCGACACTTCTGTCAGTTTTTTTTTGTATACTTTTGAAGATGGAACAAGCACATGACCCACCTGATGTTAAGTGGTAACCATTACCTATCACAAAGCATTGCATCGTAGATCAAATTTTTCCAGAACGTGCTCTACGATGCAACGCCCTACGTCCATCAACTTGAGGCATGAAGATGATAAGCCTCTTGTGCCTGTAATTTCACAGGCACCCATAACCTTCAAACCGAAACACAGCACAGCTGCTTCACGGCAGAAATAGGCATGGCAAGTTTGTTTCGTTTATACTTATTACTTTCTTAGTTCCTTGAATAAAATATTTTTTAAATATGAGTCAAGGGCAATACTTAAAAACTACCGATGTCTAATGGAGATATATCATAAGTATGTGTATTGCGAGTATTTAGGTCAAAAATTCGTCTTGATTATCTTATTTTCAAACCATTTTCATGGTGAAATGCCAAAATGATGGATAATTATTTAGATAGGGTTAAATTTACCTACATGCTTAAGAAAGGTCAAAACTTCAATCAAGTAAAACAGTTATATACATAGAAAAAACAAAAATGAAATGACTAATTGTTTTACTAACCAAGATGTTGTTGATAAAGTCAATAAGCTCGCAGAAGGTGTTAAGTGCAAAATAAATTGTTTTTAGCGTCTTTATTTAACTATCAAAGTTCATTCATCTCTGTGATCGGTTCAATAAACGAAAGGCTAACAACAAAATCAATAATAGGTAGTTCATTATGTAGTAGGTGAATAATAAATTGAATATTCCTTCTAATATTAAAATGTCATGTGGTCTTTGGGGAATGTCACAGATAAAGAAGAGAGAGAACAACATGAAGTCTTAAAATTCACTATGTTCTGAACGTCAACTCGTACGTGATCTCTACTTTCTTATATCCATATATGCTAGAAAGGGATGCATACTTTATCTCAATGCGATTGCTGCGACTTCGTACCAGGGCATTTCAATGAAATTGCATAGAATTTTATTCTAGCGCCCTGGTACGATTAACTTTTTGATCTCATTTGAAGTCTCCATTAATATATGTATGCGTCCCTTTCTATTTGATGATATTGGACATAAGAAAGTAGAGATCAACCGTATCAGTTATTGTTCAGAATATAGTGAATTAAAATTCACTATATTCTGAACAACAACTTCATCTAGTGCTCTTCTATACCAGTGGGGAATGTCATATTATTTTGCCTTTGTCCTAAAAATTAACAACAGATGCTTTCGATCATGAAGACAAGCTAAAAAGTTTTCTTATCGTAGACGTAAAAGATTCGCCAATGAGAAAGCGTAGATTCAAAATAACGCTTTTTTTTCTGCTTGGCGCTCCGCAAAATTTTGCAGACGTGTTGCTTGTCTGCAAAATTTTGCGGAGTGCCGAAGGCGGACAGCGAGTCTATCGTTTCCTGATGATGCCTTATGGGGAAGGCGAAACACTGTCGAATTTCTGTTGAGTTTTTTATGAAACTCGTCAGAGAGAGTTGGCGGAATTTGTACTAAATATTTTATCTTTTAAATATCTTCAAAATAACGCTTTGTTATTGGCCAAAATTTTTCGTTACGCTTACGAACCGTCACGTTGAAATACTCTTGATTGCACTACCAGATAGCAAACTAAGGGATGATTCTCGTGTCCGGGCCGAGCCGTGTACGTGGCCCGGACGGGGCACGGATTTATCACGTTACATCGATTTTGTATGAAATCGTAGGGGACGGGGCGGGTCCGTGCAAAAACCGTGGTGTAGAAGAGCATCGTGCGGGCCCGGACGGGACATGGATGCACTGTGTAGTATGAATAGTTTCATAAAAAATGTATGTAACGTTTCAAATCTGTGCCCCGTCCGGGTACGGCCCGTTCTATTATGAATCATACCTAAATCTTGTATATAAATAACGTAGTAGTATCTAATTTTAATGTCAGAAACGTTAAAAAAACAAGTGATTAACACGAAAATCCCATTTTAGGTTATAAATAAGTAGCAATGCGTATGAGATTCCACCTAATAGGCAATTAATGTACACACGAGATACTGAGCCTTTTATGAAGACATTAATCTTATGAAATTATTCGATAGATGTTTAAAATACATCGCTTTGTGATATTTGCAGTTCTTTTTTGAAAGAAAAGAAAATAATAATGCGTGTTTACGGTAGATTAGACTTTAAAAATACATCGCTCTGTGATATTTGCAGTTCTTCTTTAACGAAAACGTGTTTAACTTAAAAGGTAGGTGTAGGTAATTGGTGACCTCTGTGGCGCAGTGGGCGAAGGCCCGCCTGAGGTTGCGGGTTCGATTCTCGCCGCGAGACAAATGTTTGTACGTTCTGCAATATTTGTTTTGGGTCTGGGTGTTTTCTTTGTATAATAAATATGTATTTACAAATACAAAAATATCTATGTAGTTTATCAGTCATGTGGTTCCCAGAGCTAGTATTGCTCTGCTTAATTTGGGGATACAAGATGCTGTGTGATAGTGTCCAGCATTATTTATTTACTTATTTAATTCTAATTTTTTCCTACTAGCTACCCATAAACATATAGTAAAGTAACTGAAATATTATTCCTGGTTTAGAACTACATTATGAATTGCCAAAGGCCTTAAAGCGACGATACATGGCAAACCTCCCTCTCGCTCGCACTATTCAACATTTTTGAATATATAAAATCACTGAAAGTAGTTATGTAAAATAGCAAACCTTCACGGCCTAAAAAATAACAAAACAAAAGTTCAACAAGAATATCATGTTGAACCCAACACGTTTTCCTACCAAAAAAATTGCACCCAAATTGATTACATTGTTATCAGTTTTTTGGTAAGAAAACATAATAGAATCAAAATTATATTACTGCTGAATCTTTAAATTGTTATTTTCTAGGCCGTGAAGGTTTGCTATTTTGCATAACTACATTCAGTGATTTTATATCTTCAAAAATGTTGAATAGTGGAAGCGAGAGGGAGGTTTGACATGTATCGTCGCCTTAATAAAAATTTGACTCTGATCTTGTCTGTGTGACCTCAAGCAAGTCATAATAAAGCTAGGGTTTTTAATTTTTTTCAACGATACCTACCGTTAAAAATTACTCACCCAACACATTGCGAATTGTGTGAAAATTTCAATCAAAGATAATAAAATTGTTTACATTTCTTTTATTTTTTATACTTTCACTGAATTCGTCGTAGCACAGAAATAGAAATCTTAATTCCATTTCGATTTCAATTAACCGTAATTCAGTGAAAAGCGAGTAAAAGTTTATCGTTAAATACTACTACTTGATACTTTTTACACAGAACTGAAAAAAACAGAAAGTAACTTTGTAAATAAGTGAGCTTTGAGCAGTTCTTTATGTTTATTTCGTTACGACAAAAAATGATTATGGTTATCCGTAGAGAGGTGTCTATTGGACTGAAGTTGTTGGTGTTGTGGTTGTCCAGATCGATTATATGATAAACTTGATGGCATATAGTGAAAAAATATTGTAAAGTATATACCTGAAGTTTTTTCAATGCTGCATTGCTATTGTTGACGACCTCTGTGGCACAGTGGGCGAAGGTCCGCCTGAGACGCAGAAGGTTGCGGGTTCGATTCCCGATGCGGGACAAATGTTTGCATGTTCTGTAGATATTTGTCCCTGGGTGTTTTCTATGTATGATATGTATATATTTTAAAAAATGTATATGTGTAATATATGAATCTTGTGGTTCCCATAATACAAGCTTTGCTTAGTTTGGGGCTACATGATGCTGTGTGATTACGTCCCGCATTTAAATATACCAAACCTTATGTAACTTTCACTCAGCGGCGTATCATAAAACAATAAAATGTATTTTTTATTGTGTTTCGTTTTGAGCAATTACGTACTTATGTCGTTTACGACGACATACTCGTAAGTGTATAATTACTTTAAAAAGTTCGTAAAATTCCATAAAGAGAAAAATACAAGAAAGTTCTTAGATTATGTTAAAAGCAATAAAAAGTACGAACGGAATGTTGGCAGGTAAAAATCCAGGAAGAGAACATATTAAGAAACGTTTTATTATCCTATCCTTCTAATATTATATATGTGAAAGTTTGTGAGTATAGATGAATGGATGAATGTATGAATGTTTGTTACTCTTTCACTCAAAATCTACTAAACGGATTTGGATGAAACTTGGAATAATAAATACGTGGACGTTATAAATACGTGGACGTTATCACACAGTATCATGTAGCCCCAAACTAAGCAGAGCTTGTATTATGGGAACCTCATGATTGATATACTACATAGATACCTTTTTTTTTTTTGTAAATACATACATATCATACATAGAAAACACCCAGACCCGAGACAAATATCTGCAGAACATGCAAACATTTGTCCCGCAGCGGGAATCGAACCCGCAACCTTCTGCGTCACAGGCGGACCTTCGCCCACTGCGCCACAGAGGTCGTCAATATACATCGTTTGTGACTTGAAATAACTTATAGGCTTTTTATCACGGTACCAAGCGAGCGAAGCCGCGGGCGGAAGCTAGTTTCATTATAATAAGATACCTCTATTACCATTGTTTTTTTATTTTATTTATTCCTTACTTCATCATCAACTTAAAGCAGTCCACTGCTGGACATAGGTCTCGTCTCTCCAAAGGTTTGCCACTGAGCCTGATTCTCGGCTCTTTTCATCAACTGTCTGCTTCTTTACGTAGATCTTTTCTAATCACACTAATATTATAAATAAGCGAAAGTTTAACGGCTGAACGGATTTGGATGATACTTAGAATATACATAGTTTAAGACCTGGATTAACACATAGGCTACTTTTTATCCCAGTACCACGCGAGCGAAGCCGCGAGTGGAAGCTAGTTAGAGATAAGGGGAGGTTTACCATAGGGATACTAAAAAGAGAGAGAGAAATCCCTATTCATCTATTAATCTATTAATTCATCTATTGATGGGGATTTTTAATTTTTTGGGAAAATGCAACGGGAATCATTTGAATTATCCACATTTATGCATTTTTATAATTAACAAGTGGCCCGTCCCGGCTTCGCACGGGTGGACTTTTTTTACACCTTGGGTTACGTTACTTAAAGTTTTAGTAAGGATCCCTAATCTTTTCTAGGAATAAATATAGCCTATGCTACTCAGGGTGAATGTAGCTTTCCAATGGTGAAAGAATTTTTGAAATCGGCACAGTAGTTTTTGAGTTTATTCATTACAAACATACACACACAAAAAAACACAAATTTTTCCTCTTTTTAATATTAGTGTAAAAGATAAGATCGTTCTTCGTGGAAACCTTTGGATGAGACTTATGTACAGCCGTGGACTACAGGTCATTGATGATGATTATGTTTATGATGATGATGCATTTATCAGTTATTCTTTTTTTTCGTACGATTCTCAAAAACTAGTCACTGATTGCATAATAAACAACAGTCTACTAGTATACAAAAATTGAATGCTTTCTCCGTTGCATAAAAATCTATGTGCATTTTTATAATTTTGCAACTGAGTTATGCGCAAGCGCAGTGTCACTTTCACGGCACGCGTCCTGTCATCCTGCGGTAAAATTGTGGTTGCGCATAATAAATTAAGATAAACTGATAAAATCCTATTTCTTGTGGCTTTTAAATTGCAAAGCTTTCCGCATAGCGTCGAAGGTAAATACAGGGTTTGTTAATTAAATTGCGGTATTAAATAACAAAAGTAATATACTCACGCCAGACTACTGAAGTGTGTTAACACTTTGACTGCGGGCAGGCATGACGCTCGCAGAGCATCAGCTCGTGCCCTAGAGCAAGTTTGTTTTCAGGGCTTGCTCCCAGTAGCTCCAAAGCCATTGTTCTCAAAATTATAAATTCCATACATTGATTCCCTTTAGCTACAAAATATTGTAGAAAATAATAAAGTGTTTTTATTATTATTGAGTACATGGCTTTGATATCATTGCGGCCATGGAGGCTTATTGTGATCGCCACTTCTATTCTTGAATTTTTTGTCACCGCTTGAGGTAGGGCATAGTTCACCACTAAGCCTGAAGGGCTAGTTCTTCGTTACGAGTTAGCGTTGCAAATTAGTCTACATCTACACTAAAATTATGAAGAGGAAAAAATTTTATTTTTGTGTGTGTGTGTGTGTGTGTATGTTTGTAATGAATTAACTCAAAAACTATTATGCCGATTTCAAAAATTCTTTCACCATTGAAAGCTACATTCACCCTGAGTAACATAGGCTATATTAATTGCTAGAAAACATTAAGGATCGTTTACCCGTACGAAGCCGGGGCGGGCCGCTAGTATAAATTAAAACAGTTGACAATTCAGTGTTCCTGAGTTGAGGTTATAATTAAATAAAAAAAATTGATGTATGAAGTTTGAAGTTTGCTGACAGAAAAGTCAAGTAACTACGTAGTTCAGCCGTTAAACTTAGTTGGGAATAAACATGTTTTTTTTTTAAATATGATAAAAGATTTTTTAATTAATAATGATGGTTATTACACTAATATTATAAAGAGGAAAAATTTGTATTTGTGTGTGTGTGTGTGTGTGTGTGTGTGTGTGTGTGTGTGTGTGTGTATGTTTGTAATGAATAAACTCAAAAACTAATAAGCAGATTTTAAAAATTCTTTCGCCATTGGAAAGCTACATTCACCTTGAGTGACATAGGCTATATTTATTGCTAGAAAAGATTAGGGATCCTTACTAAAACTTAAGTAACGCAACCAGAGGTGTAAAAAAAGTGCCCTAACCCGTGCGAAGCAGGGACCGGCTGCTAGTTTAAAATATAGTCATATTAGTCATATCCTGTTATGGTAATGTAATAATGTTACTATCAAGTTTATCCTTGCGCGAAATTCTTGTCCGTTCACATGTCGAAATGTAGCATTTAGTAGACTATTTTATTATAAATATATAATTAAGTTTATCGGCTACCTTAAGATGAAGGTCTTTTGATTTACATTCGTGTTGTACTTGAAATATATATAATCGTACTAGCTGACCGATATAACGATAAATAAATAAATAATAAATAAATAATGCGGGACGTAATCACACAGCATCATGTAGCCCCAAACTAAGCAGAGCTTGTATTATGGGAACCACATGATTGATATACTACACATATATATTTTTTTGTAAATACATACTTATCATACATAGAAAAGTCTTTTGTATTTATAAGTGTTATGTCTTTAAGGAACAGTTATTAGGAGCACTACTGTAATTTGTATTGTCTAATGTCCTTTATTGCCGGAGGGAATAATGAAATGTTATTTTACTTTTAACTGAGTCTGTATTGATTAAATCCACAAGTACATAATATTACTTTACACTAAATACGATATTCTATAATCCAATAATAAGGATGTGAGTGAATTGAGCGAGGATCAAGTCGTGACTGGCCTGAGCTGAGCCTGAGCCTAAACTGTGTCACCACAAGTTTAAAGTCCTAGTTACTGATCAATATCAATTATTGAAGTGAAATATCTTAAATTTTACCCCCCTGAGAATTTTAAATTAATTAATTTTGAAAAACAATAACAAAGGAAGTTTAAGTAGAGTCCACTAGTCTTGAATTGTGTAATACAATAGATCCAGAACAGAATTATCTTTTGAAGGTCTTTTTAATGTAAGAAATGAAAAAAAAAACGAAAATATTTGTTAATTTCATTTTTAAATAAATTTTGAGTAAAGTTTATCATATAAATATATAAAATTTAATTCAATATCGTACCCACAAAGCCTACAGTTTAAAGTATTTTGTAATGTTCTGAATTTCAACATACGGACGTGAGCAAAGCCGGAGACAGAAACAAATTAAAAACATGAATGTTAGAACAAATTAATACGAATTCCGCCATTATGTACAAAATACAAAGGTTCGATGACATTTATAATAACGGTTCTCATAAAAGTGCCATAAAAATACTCGAACGAATTCTATTTAGCTAAGCTTGGCATTTACAAAGGTACTTACCCAAAGCCATTTACTTAAATCATTAAAGTCGAACGAAACTTGTTTTTTGAAGATTTAAGATGAGCATTCATATAGCAACTTATGGCCAACTCAAAAAAACAAAGATGTATGCTGTTGATCGTATCCTGGTTGCTGTTGATCGCATCCTGGTGAAAATTTTTTGCCTCTTTAAATGGTCAATTTTATGCTTTATGAAGTTATACTTAGTAATATTTTATGAAGTAACTTGTGAGGTTTGTGCATTTTGCCTGCTCGGCAAAAGCACAATTCTTGACCCAGCTAGATAAATATTCGTGAAAGAATTTATAAATAACTTATTTTCTCACGTACTTACCGTGTATTTAGTCCTTACGATTGAATTTTTCCGATTCATGATTTCTAATTCCTGAATTCGAAAAAGTAATTCATATGTGCGTGACTCCAGTACCTACAGATTTTTTGAAAATGTCCAATCCAAATCTCAGCCCACTCAGGAGTACCTAAATTTGCTCCTGATCATGTTTCTTGAAACAATATTCAAACTTAAGTTTATATGGCTTGATAATAGTCAACATCATCAACAATCTATAAAATCCATTGCTGAGCATAGGTCTCCTCCACTAAGGATTTCCGCGAAGAACGGTCTAGAGCCCTCCTGAACTATCGATTACTTGCAATCTTGACGATGTCGTCGGTCCATTATGGTGGACGATCTCCCTACACTTCGTCTTTGCGGTTTAGAACCTTTATTCTCCAACGGTTATCGGCTCGGTACTATTTTCAGCAAAAAGCAAGGCATTATGCATTCGCACAGCTAGTGACTATATGTGAGTAATTATGTATGAGCCATTTTTTACCGCTTATACAGACAAAGCAGCCTCGTTTAATACAATCGCTGTGTTGTAATAAGGGACCACAGTTATGTGAACTTGGCAACAATGGTGCTTTATAACAATGTTAGACTGATATAAGAATTGTTTATTTTAACAGATCTTATTAAGATAATGTAATGTATTGGAATAAAATGAAATCTACATTTTGTAAATGTTGAGTGTATTATAAATATCAGCATTGATAATAAATAAGAATGCTTTTAGTGTCAATATTATGTTTTTAAATAATAATGTTTTCTTTTTATTACGTTGAAAGCTTATGAGATAATAATTACCTATATTTCTGATAAATTTTGAAAACGAAATCAGTAATATGAATTTGTTTTATTAGGTACATACTGGTACATACATAGATTAACTTATATCCGGAACATAATTATTAACTTATGGCGCCCTTTCGTCCACGTCTAGGTTTATCCACGCTGCATCCTGTTATGAATTCTTTTCTTAGCGCACCCTTACATTATACAAGAAATATTCGGCCAAATTTGAAGACTCTAGGCTGTGCGTAAATTTAAGGTAATATGTTGACTTAGGGCTTGAGCCCATCACCATGTCACGATGTCGTCATCAACGTCAAACGGCGCAATTTCGCGGCGCAGCACGTTAATGAGAAATGCTAATTATTAAATTTGCACGTCACGATGCCGCAACCTGTCGATTTTACAGTTATAATAATTTATGACGTATTTTTTGCAAAACTAATCTCTAATTGTGGCCATACACGATCAAGTCCATCGTTAAATCGGCATGACACTGCCGATTGGATCAAGTAGAACTGACCGTGGGTGGGCGTGAATTGACATGACAGTTAATCGTGGTGTATATGAACGAACTGCAGATTGGATGAATTCTGCAACGTATGGACACCATAAGACAAATAAACATCATCCGAGTGAGCGCATCGCCACGTGCCACTTCCAACAACATCCTACGTGTCGTTTTGCGTCAACTTTGCCGTACCGTGCATTAGCACGTCACGCCAATGCACCGCGCGCCGTTCCACGTTGACGAAGTCGTAACGTGGTTATAAGGACAAACCCTTAAGCGTGACTGGATGTCCAATATAAATAAGATAGCACAGGGAAATATTGAGTAACTTATTCCGCTATTCTATGCTTTCTTTTTCTCTGATTTGCATGTTAATTTGTGAGGATGGTGCATGTTTTCTGCATTTCGTTGAACTCACCAGAGAAAAAGAATAATAGGATTAGTGACTAAAAATATCTAGTGTGTTGATCGTCAGTCAGTCAGTTAGCTTTATTAGAGATTCATAAATATTTAGATGTAGGTGAACTGACACCATCATCATCAACATCATCATCAGCCTATAGCAGTCCATTGCTGGACATAGGCCTCCTCTTAAAGAGACCCATTTTTATGTTATAGGTGATGGATGATCGTTTTGGTTACTTAATATCATGATATTAACAAACCTTTAGTGTTAGGTGAAACACTTTTTAAAACATCACGCTACAATTTTATCTCTTCAACTGTACACGTACTTTGTTTATCTCGAGACATATCTGAGGACCTTCGTGCCATGTACCAGGTGTTCCCACGCCTTCTCCATGTCTCGACTTGAATAATAAAAGAGGTTGCAACAAGATGTAAAGGTTTGACCTTTTATAAATGGGTTCAAAACTACCTCACTCTTTATCTTAATATAGCTACTTAATATTATGTAAGTTAAGAAAACTATTAAAGCTGGGGATTGATCAAAACACAGCTTAAACCGTAACTCCTAGATCTGAAAGAGGAAACAGGAGAGGCCTACGTTTTGATCTGTATGTTTTAAGTGGATGTGATTACAATAAAGAGTTTTTTTTTATCTATCATGTCCTGTCCAATGGTGGACTGTTATATGCTGATAATAATGACACAGGACCGACTATCATCACAATTATATCATAAATGCGAAAGTTGTGCCAGTGTTTTAACTAATTAGTATGTTTGATCTCTCTCAACTCCGAAACGGCTCAAGGCATTTGGATAAAACTTGGAATTACTTTGTAACCTGAATTAATTAACATAAAGGCTAGTTTTTATCCTGGTTCCACGCTGGAGCCGCAGGCTAGTCGATAATACTTAAACTGTTAATACAATACCAACAATACTTACTGAACTTATCTTTAAGTTAGTGGTTTATCTTAGAGATGAATGTGATATAGATACCAGATAATGTTACACCCACGGGTCAAAATGAAGGGGTTATAATGCTTATTCTTTGTGGAACAGAACTTATTCATCAGACTGATTTAAAATTTTGAAACTATCATGGTTGTGAACTTAAATTCATATCAACGGGATATTTACCATGATTTGTGAGTTCGGTTCCTCCTGTTATCATGGCGCATGCAAATGCGTCGAAATATCGGGAAACAACAGAACTTACCACCTCACCACCACCACCACACCAGCCTATATCAGTCCACTGCTGGACATAGGCCTCCCCTAATAAAGGGGGATATGCCCCACGCTGGGCATCGCAGGGCACAGCTTCTCGCACCACCGACGCTTCTGCCCGTCGGTGGCCAGGGGATTTAGCTGTGCCGATGTAGGCTGTGCTTTGCCGCAATCAGCCGGCCGCCAGAGCCCCGTTCGGTGTTTAGCAGGGTGCACCACGGGCCGGTGAGGTTGGCTTAGGTTCCAAAGATGGAGTTTGGAACCCCGTACACCCCAGAACAAGTCATGGTAAATATCCCGTCGATATGAATAATAGTTCTAAACAGTTTTCAAATAAGTTTCACTTTCAATAGATCGAAAGGGATTTTACTTAGAACAGCCATGAACAGGTTTATGCTACATTCAAAGGAAACTATAAATAACAGCTAGGTATCTTGCAGTGCCGCGTTCAGATCTGCCTGGAGTAGGTGGGTACCAATCAGGGTTGCCACTTCTCTTGAAATAATTTGCGAATGACTAAGAATAAAATTGAACGTGAGGTTTTTTAGGCTTTTTAACCTACTTAGATGATTTAGTTAGATTACGAAAAAGAAAGCTCTTTTCTCAAATAAGTACCTAGGTACCTACTTAAAAGTGCAAATTATAGTACCTACGGTTATTAGTAGTCGGGTTCTTACTGAGTGGCCCGTCCATAGAAGTACTTCTAATATGCCGCCAAGCAGCTTTGCTGTTTCGGTTTGGAGTTAAAAGTGTTGGCGAACAATTTTCCGGGGTTCATGTGCTCTGTAGACGCGTTTAAGTGGGTATGTCAAAGAAAATCATTATACCGGCCTTATTATAGCTCAGTTGCTAGTAGTTATGCCTTCTAAGCTGCAGGTTGCGGGTTCAATTCCCGCCCAGGATATTTGTGTGAGGAACATTATTATTTGTTGTGCCTGTGTATTATAATATAAGAGTATATATATATAAGTTTCTCAAACAAAAATATAAGTTAAATCAAACAGGTTGTATTATTCAGGAAACGAAATCACACTTAAAACTGAAAAAGGTTTCTAACAAAAAAAATAAAAAAAACTATCTTAAGTCAGCTTTAACAGGGAAAAAGTGATATATGTCATTGACAAACTAGTTTTTTCCCTGAACTTTTTATGTATTTTTGAATTTCTTGAAATATCTGTAGCTACAAAACTTTGATAAATCTTGAAGATCTTTGTATTTCTCTCTGGAGATTGCCATATCATATTTATAACATTGGTCTGGTAGGTAAAACTCTTATGATCGTGGTCTCCCAGGCACTTTCTTTTTCAATCCTGTTTTGGGCGAATAAACCTTGTTGGACAAAGATATAATACATGCAGGAAACATTGAAGAACCACATTCACTTTGGTAAAAGAGGGTTTGATGCTAAATTTTTTTACTACTTTCACTGAATCGTCTGGAAGCTCTCTTTATTCTGTGTTGGAAGTTCAAAGCATGACATGACGCACGCTGCCAGCAACAGAAAATAACACAGGAAAAGAAAACGCTAAAAATATTACCTAAAATTATCGCGCAGATGTTAATTTGTAAACAATAAACAATGAGCACTAATAAAATTGCCAGCACAAAAAAATACTTCGTTGACCTACACCTATTCTTCCCTGTAAAACACTGACTAATGCTTATTTTTCCCTGTATACGAATTTTTAATCGTCACAAACTCTAAGACTAATACGTGTATTACACTGTTCGGTTTACTATCATATAGTAACGGAAATTCCCTATAAAATCGCATTCACAGATTAGTTTCGAAAAAAAGTGACAAGTTTTTTTACATATGAAGACGCCAGCGTTATCATTATATGGCTCCCTGAATAGATACAGGCTTTGTCTAGTTTAGAAAATCGCGTCTAGTGTGAGATGACTCGAATATTTTTTAAATTTTACTTTTATAATCTGGCAAGTCAGCCAACCCTAAACCGAGCTTGGCCTTAAAGCGAGATCACTTTACTACGAAGCTCTAAGTCTCTTCTCATTGAATACGCTTTTTGATTGATTTTAATTCACGAGTAAGTGATGTCCAGATAATAATTTAGTAATCTTTAGGAAGCTAAAGTCAAAATAGCAAGTGCAATATCAAAAAGATTGGTAGGTTTTAGAAACTGCATTTTAAATCGTTATTAAACGTTCGTAATCGTTTAAAATATATCTTTTTAAATTGGTATGTTTATTTTGAGCCACCTAAGATCATGAAAGAGCATTATTATAGTTGGATGAGACGGGTTTAAAAGAGCCTGTTTTTTTTAAATTTTCGTATAACTAAGTAGGATATGAAAGAGAAGCATTAGAATACCTAGCCAAAGCCGAGCCTAGCCAAAGTCACATTCCAATAAAAATCGATTTATTTAAAGAAGGAAAGCGCAAAATGTATCATATTCACATTATGCTGTAGAAATTTCACGAGTCGAATAAGTATTCGTAGACAATGTGCTATCTTTCTATTCTATTAAGCGAATCGACAATATCTAACGATTACTTCCATAGAAAAGCCAAAGTGACGCTTCTGACAAGCGTAATTGATTTGTTTCGAATCTCTTGATACATAGCGAATGCCTAGAATAATTAAACTGGCACAAACTTCATGAGGATTATATTTAGCAGTGGATGAAGTTAGGCTGTGGATTATGATAATTTTAATGATGATGATGAAGAAGTAGGTGTGGTATATAAGTTGTGATATTACAGATAAAGATTTGTAAAAACTTCATTCGAGACCCGGTCGAATATCAATAGCTATAAGTGACTTCTCTCTCAATAGTAGCATCAAAGGTGCTATAAAGGAGCTATTAGTGTAGTTAGATCCAGCTAGCGTTTCGACACATTCTGTTCCCACGGAGTTGCCATTTGCGATACTGACAACTTGAATACAGTATCCTTTGACCATACTTATTATAGCTTTACATAGTATTGGGCCTACTACACTATCCAACTGGATCGGGTTCAACTTAAACACGATTTGACTTTTGACCAAAGCCTGATCAAATCGTGTTTAAGCTTATTTCTCTGTAAGAGGTATTAACTCTATTTAATCGGAGGTAAAAATGTACTTAGTACATAGGGTTTTTTTTAGATTAACATCTACCTACCGCATAGTTTAGATACTTTATACCCATGTCCCAAATGGATAAAGGGTTGAGTCTTAGGTACCAAATGTCATTTTGTAATGCCTCGATGAAGTAAGCTTGTGCCTGTAATTTAAAAGTACCTAAATAAAAGAGACGACAATAATATTTTAACGCCATTTTAACTACCTATGTGAAGTTTATAGAACTGTTATGAATAGGACGGTTAATTTTTAACACCTTCCTTTCTTCTTTGTATGAGCTAGTGGCCAACTCGGTTGTCGGAGTTTTTAGGCCCCTGAAGGCCTCCGAGATGGCTTAGCGACAGAAAAAGCCGGGACCAACATCTTAACGTGCCTTATGAAGCACGAAAGCGCTCAAATCTAAATGCCACTAAAACGGTATCCCATCCAAGTAGGTAGTAACCAGGCGGAGGATCTGCTAAGACCACCGCATTAAGCTACGCTATGAGCGCCTACATTTAGATACAATAAAAGTGATTGCTTTGACGTTTATTATTTTGACTAAACTCTGTAAAAAATAAAAATCAATACGTCAATAAATATTCAAAGATTTCCAAACAATGATATGAATATATAAGTTTCTTATTTTAAATCCAACTGCAATAATAATGTCTAGTTTAAAATAGATCGCTATAAGAGATATATAATTTACAGTTTCCGGTTATATAAGACCTTGAGACAATGAAATATCAATTTCAATTTTGTCTCATGCTAATCATAATTTACATAATGTAATTAATACTATAAAGAATGCTAGTTAATGTATTGGTTTGGGTCGTAAATAACAAGAATGTAAATATTTCGCCTCGATTAAATTTATTGTTACCAGTTTTATAAGATAAAATAGTGTTGCCAGTCCGAGTTTCCTCAACATCGGTCATGACTTTTGACATTCTCAAAAAGATGCCGAGAAAAATTTTAAAGGATTGTTCATACAATATTTCAACATTATCAGCCTATATGCAGTCCTCATAAAGATATGGGCCCCACCAAATTGGGGCCATTCAATGCGTCCTGTCTTCAGCTTAACGCTTCCACCTTCTACTATCAGGCTTTCGCAAATCGTCACTCCAGGGGCTGCAGACTCGACATAGTTAGCAATCGCTACCTACCGAAACGATCATCATTGTTATGCGTTAATTTGTACATCATTGCAAAAAAAAGTTTTCATACCTAGTTTTTTTTTTTTAAGCTATTGCATAGCTTCTATCGAGGGCCTTGAGCGCGGGGACCGAATCCAGAAATTCCGTAACGAAAAACAACCTCACGCTCCCCACTCCGACGGGCACGGAGGTGTGGCTTGAAGGCCGTTCATTGTCTAACGTCGTTTCTTTTCGGCAGTCTTCGACACGGTGTTTGTGTGCGTGCAACTAGACGTATTGTACGACTCTACGAAGCTCGCACGAATCGAGACGATCACCACGCTCAAAAAGTGTAACTTGAATTAATATCAAAGAAAAAGAAATACTGCATAAAAAAAATAAATAAATAATTATAATTGCATAAGTTGATACAAAATGCTATGCAATAGCTTTACCGCGGCAGTCCCCGAGTGCCACACGTCTTTTTTTTAATAGTAGACACAAAAGATATTTTTTTATCCATTTAACTATGTCTGTGGATTGAAATTCATCGATTAATTGAATTATGTATTTTTCAAATTTCTGTTAATGTGAAACCGCTTTATAAATACTATTTTATCTATTTCGGGTCCTATTTCAACTCAACTGCATTTATTTTTATCTAGGTACCTAATTTTAAGATAATGTAACTGGTTTTAAATAAAATATTGGCTACTTTATAACTTGGGTGAAATAAATACCTATTTATCTTATCTTATCTAAATAGTAGAAACATTGAATAAAATTATTTAATAATTCGTCTTTACAGGTAAATATTTTTCCCCAATTTTCGGGATTTACACTTAGCGATATATCGGTAGTTAACGAAAATGTCGAGACTGCAGCCCCTGGTCGGAGTGCGCCTACACTACGTTATACAAAATACATAAAGCCATTTAGTATTGGCTTTTTTATATTTATATAGTAGACTAATAGGGGGTCCCTCGCGACTTCATCCGCTTAAGAGATCTTCCATGCTGCGCCCCTGAATTTCAGGAAGTCTTTATCTCAATATACAAGGCACATTCCAAATTATTGACACCGATCCTGTTTTTACAAACTTTGACATATCATCTGTCGAAATTCAATGAACGTCATTTGACAAACTGTCACAGTTTGTAAAAACAGGACCGGTGTCAATCGTTTGTGTTTGCAACGAAGTTAACCGATCACCCCGCTGATCTCTATGTGAATTGATTGCAAGGGTTGATTGTCAGTCAGACTGTGAGTCTGTCAGTCGTCAGTCAGTTTCCTAAGAGTTTTCTTTTATTTAGAAGAGCACTAAGATCGATCAAACGAAGAGTTGCTTGTTGTAACTTGTTCTCTATTAGTCTTCTGTAAATCTACCGATCGTTGAAATTTGGAGTAAAGGGCTCGAAATCGTTAGTCTTTGGACTCTTATGTTTCGTATTGGATTTCCAAAAGCTGATAGATACTCTTAATATTATTTGTTAATTAACCGACTCCAACCGGTTCTCAATTCGATTGTATTTAAGTTCTAGATTATGGAGCTAAAAAGCTTAGTATGATTATATTTTTCTACTCATATGAATTTAGTTTTACATTACACATCTCTTTAAAGACGTGTTCAAATAAGAGCAACCTCTGTGCTTTAGTTTATGAGATAGATAGATAGATAGATAAATCATTTATTTGTTACTACAGGTACACAGTTTACATTACAAACAAGATATAAACACAAAAAATAATATTAATAGAAAGAAAGAAACACAAACATTTCAAAGAACCTAGGAATTATGAACTATTTTGAGAATGGTTTTATACTAGGTACTTATACCTAATAGCTAGTAGCTAGCTGGCATTTATTCTGTGTTTATTTATTTGATTTATATTGAATATAAAATTGTACATTATCATATCCGCTTCCCTCACTTAATTGTGAACAAGCTCTTACAAAAATTGATCTATTCGAACATAAACTCCATTATTATTACATTAACCTTGACTAGAAGTGAACGACTTAGAATAATAGTTATCTAATGATTACCTCTCATGGTTTTTGCACGAAACATTTCGTCATTCATGATAGATGTTTTATGTATCACTGAAGACAGATTTATGTAATGAAGTGGCAGTGGGCTGGTCATATCTGCCGAAGAAACGACAACCGTTGAGGTAAACGAGTTCTTGAGTGGAGACCGCGTCTTGGTAAACGTTGGACGCCCTGCGGCCAGGTGGAGTGACGATCTGCTAAAAGCTGTTCTTAGAAGCTAGATGTGTCGAGCTGAGACCAAGGCGCAATGGCGCTCATTATGGGAGTCCTAAGTCCAGCCGTGGACTGCTATAGGCTGATGATGATGATGATAAGTATAACAATGATCATACTTTGATACGATTCATCGCACCTGAGCCGGGGTATAGAAGTAATTTACTCGATAAAAACACGAAACATTTTACCATGTGTAGTGTGTCTAACACGTACTTTTTCTTTTTATCATTTGCAGTGGAGAAATTTCTTGTAACTTATAAGAAAAATGCAAAACAACATGCTAATATATCAACAATACAATGTTTTTTGAGAGCTGAATTGCACTTTCCTTAGACTTGTTTGAACAGATTGCGTATATCTATAGTACTTATATAAATTAAACTAAGTGAGATTATAAACTAAAGCTTGTTAATGTAATGTGTAATTCAGTCAATAGCTATCCATTCCAAATTTTTTTTCAAATTCTCTAATGGCCGATTCCTATAATATACCGCTACCGATAACGCTTCGTTTTCTCTTGAAAAACTGTCAAAAAATAACAACGAGGCGTCGACAATTTGACAGTTTTTCAAGGGAAAACGAGGTGTCATCGGTAACGGTATGATATAGGAACCGGCCGTAACAGAAGAAGGTATCGAAGATTTTTAACGAAATTAACGAGTTCTGATTATCTTCTTTGGTTTTCCAGGTACATAGCAAGGGTCTGAAGTTTGGAATCTACGAGGACTACGGCAACTTCACCTGCGCTGGATATCCGGGTGTCGTCGGCCATCTTGCTGGAGGTAACTAATTTTTTTATTGCAACCAGTCTTCTTGGAAATAACTCGTTTGAGAAATCGCAAAGAGGCAGCATATTTGACCTGCCCGAGACGCAGAAGGTCGCGCGTTCGATTACTGCGGCGAGATAAATGTTTGTATGCAAAAAATTGTCTCAGGTCTGATTGTTTTCTGTGTCTAATATAATATATATTTACAAAAAAAAGATATGTGTAGTATATCAGTCATGTGGTTCCTATAATACAAGCTCTGCATAGTTTGGGGCTACATGATGCTGTGTGATAGTGTCTAGAATTATTTATCTTAAGACTTTTCTGTTGTATGTTAGGGTTTAAGTAATTTTAGCAAGACGATACTAAAACAAATTCTTTTAAGCGAATGTACTTTACCTACTGTTCCGCCGATATTACTCAACACACAATAGTTATGTACCAACATAGCCTACATATTACATAAATTACCGATTGGTTATTTTCACAGTGATTTCAATGACCTATTGCTAAAATGTGGGTGATTTAAATTCTATGTATCTACAAGGTACGAAGTTGCAATGCATATTATTTGTTGAGCAGATTGGGTATGATAGTTTAGGCTAAGCCATATCATAATATTTCTTAGACCAATCCCAAGATTTATGGATCTTTTGCCAATCACAACATTCGAATTCACTTTAAATAACTTCTATGGTTCTTTCGCATGTTACTGTTTATTTATCTGTACTTGTAATTTTTATTAGAGTTATTTGCAATGAAAAGTTCATCTATCTATCAATCTATGTGTTGTATCTATCAATCTTTTCCTTTTTCGAGTTGTGTAGATTTTCTTGACCCATACCTACTGTTTTTCAATTCATCTTCAATAGTTTTACTATCACCATCGTCATCATCATCAGCCTGCAACAGTCCACTGGACATAGGCCTCCCCAAGTTTTACTCATTAGTCATGATTATCCCCGTTTACTGAAAAATTCAACAATTGTACTAAAAAAATGAGGAGGTTGTCGATTCGGTGAGTATATTTATTATGTAAGTGGAAATACCACCGATTTCACAGTTGATACGAAACTTATTGTAATGTATTTTTGGTTCGATAATCTCTTCGTGCTCTCAGGTAAATATAGATACATTTTGTTTTGATTGCATTACCCCCCACATGAGTCCGACCCTGTGACTTACCGTACACCATTGCATAACGTCGCGTGTGTTGGCCAGCAATTTGCGCAGTCACGTGACTTCCGGCCGGTTTGAGTCATAAACAGATTTCCTTTACCTTTATTGGTAAAAGAATTCGTAAGTGGGTTAGTATGTAACTGGCAAAATCCACGCGCAATTACCTACAGTTAAAATGAAAAGTATTTTTTTTTGTATTTAAAGTGTTAGCTCACACTTACGGAAAAAATACTTAAATACAGACACGCCTATTTCCCAGTGGGGTAGGTGACCACAGATCCCAACTTGCTACGGTCCTGGCATACTTCTTTTGCTTCTTTCACTCTCATCACATAAGGAAAAACTAGGATTTTTTAATATCCCTAAAATTTTCCATTTCTCCGGTCCCCCAGTAGGTTGGAGCCAGTGGTAGTTTAGCCAAAACTGTCCAAAAATTTCGACAAGGCCAGGAGTTGGTTTGGTAGCGTACTTGGTAGCGCGTCCCGTTTATGTGAAGATTGCGGCCCACCTGAGTCGAAATTTTTAGGATATTAAAATATTAAATAATAGAAAATTTGATTGATTGAAATTTGATCACATACACCACGATTCTTTCTGTCTTCTTATGAGTTAGTAGGCCAACTCTAATATCAGAATTTATTGGCCGCCCGAAGGCCTCCGACATGGCATAACAACTGAAATAGCCGGGATCTCAGTATGCCTTGCAAAGTGCGAAAGAGCACTAGCGCCAAGATAGTTGAATCATGTGATACAAACTTTTGTATTGAATCCGACGACCCAGGTTAGCCTTGTGCGGGCGAAAAGGTTAAGGACTGCATCCTTAAAATTTTAAACAACAGCTTTTGATACTTAATAGTAATAAATATTTATTCGCTTCAAATTACGCTTTAAATTACTCGCTACTTCTGGACGCAGGGTGTTGCATCGTAGAGCACGTTCCAAAAAACGTGATCTACGATGCAATGCTATGTGATAGGTAACGGTTACCACTTTTTTTAATTTAGTATGGGCCAGCTCAACCTCGAAACTTGCGTGGGCAAGGATGAGGTCAACGATGGGACGAGCTTTCCCAGAAGATGCCTATTAAATCTCTTTTTGAAGCCGTTAGGGTCATAAGACAATGGAAAAACAGATGCTGGCAGCTGATTCCATATTTTAGCAGTGCGCATTATAAATTAAGTTTGGAAGCGCTTAGTTCTGTGAAATGGAATATCAACTTGATGCGGATGGTAGTTAGCAGTGCGTCTGAAGCTCCTTTGGAAGAAAGGTGAAGGTAGAAGAAGATCATGTAGCTCCTGCGCACACTCTCCGAAGACCAACCTTTAAAAGACCGATAAACACGCAACCTCGCGACCATGGCTCAAGCTCTCGAGCCTTCCTTTAGCAAGATACTCTTAAACAATGAGCCTCATAGCCCTGCGTTCGACCGAATCTAGTGCGGCAAGTTGATACTTGGCTGAACCATTCCAAAGGTGGCTGCAATACTCCATACAGGATCGGACTTGAGCTGTATACAGGGTCAGAAGCTGTTCAGGTGTCGCTTAACCCTATTTAGGATTCCCAGTTTTTTGGCCGCAATTTGAGCTTTAGACTCAATTGTGGTGCCAAAGTTGAGATTAGCCCTCCATGACACTTTACATTAAGTGGGCCATTTGCTTGCTCCATATTCAAGTACCTACCATAAAAAACGGCAAAAATAGACATGGTGGTAGTAGGTACTTTCCCATAAACTTACTACTAATTCTCTATCCTAGTAAAGAGGTTTACTGAGGTGTACACAAACAGTTTTTTACTCATGAAACTAACGTGAATTAACTCATTCATATTGAAAAACGGGAATTTTCACGTACCGTTACATCGGTTAAGGTACCGACGGCGTTTCGACTCGTTAAGAGAGTCTTCATCAGGGTGAGTGAACGCGACGCTCTCCCTCCGCGTCAATAGTGCTATTTGTCACTATTTAATAGTGCACTATTTATTAGTAGTATAATAACAAAAGTGTAATTTAACATTATTATTACACTAAACAATTATTCATTTAGGAGTATTAAATAAAACTGCTTGTTCATATTGAAAAACGGGAATTTTCACGTACCGTTACATCGGTGAAGGCACCGACGGCGTTTCGACTCGTTAAGAGAGTCTTCATCAGGGTGAGTGAACGCGACGCTCTCCCTCCGCGTTCCGTCTTGCACTGCCCAAGACAAACACAAAGTTTGTGTTGTGTAAGCTGTCTCTTTCTTGTACATGGAGATAATACGAGACGAAATGACCTTGTAGTAAAAATTATAGAGTAAAATCCAATTACAAAAACATCTAAATAATTTTGCAACACGGATTTGTTTACTGTTCGTTTGCTGTGATGTGCCACGTGAGCTCTCAACACATGTAAATAATTAGCCCAATCAAATCATCACAAATTATGACAGCAAAATCACCATAAAAGCAGAACAGTGACTGCAATAGTTGAGTGACAGATAAACAGACATCGCGTGTTTCCATGTTATTAGTTCTGATACTTTATTATACACAATAACTTCCCATATTGGCACATTATTGGACCTCTGCGACACCATTAATTATGATTTTATATTGACTAATAGGACTATTAAAATAACAATTTTGTACCAAAGCCAGGCCAACGGTAGCGGTTATGACGAAAGATTTGTAGAAGATCACCACATCAATCACTTTTAACCTTGGATGAAAGAGAACATTTTTTTAAAAGAGAGGTGCACTATTTAGTTCTTCAGGGACTATTTCACCATTGGCATTGATTTATTACCTACTTTTTTGCATTTAATATTATTTTGGCTATGTTTCGTAAATTTAGGTTTTGTTATTTGATAGCATTGTGAAAATTTATGTGGTGGTTTTGGCAAACAATTCGGGCGCTCCTAATTTTTACTAAGGACATCGTCACAGAATTTGGGCTTTCGGCCGAGGATTGACGCCACCTATTCTGATTCTATTTCTGAATGATGACAGTTACAGCGTATCTTAGAGTTGAGACGATCTCAAATACATATTTGAGTAGCGTTTGAGTATTCGGGCTTAGGATCATCTGACCTTTCAATGCAGTCGCACCATCTATTTTTTGGTCTCTTTTGTATCTTTTGGTCTCCTTTCCGACTTACTGAATATTTGAATAGCGTTTGAGTATCCGAGCGTATGGTCTTTCCACCTTATTCGATGCAGTCACACCATTTTGGCCTCTCTTGAATCAGTTTTCTTCTTTCCGACTTGCCGAATATTTTAATAGCGTTTGAGTATTCGAACGTATGGTCTTTGGACCTTCTTTGACGCAGTCATTGTACCTATCCCATATCAGTTGTCCTTTTTCCACTTCAGGGTTGGTTATTAGACGATCTTCTTCTTCTTAGCCACCTTCAAACCTATGGGTGTAGGTCTCCTTCATATGCCATTATTAAAAGTCTTGTGCGATCGATCCATTGCACTCCAGCTATTCTCTTGATATCATCGTACCAACGCATTCGAGGTCTTCTTTGTGGGCGTTTCTTCTTCCAAGGTCTCCACTCGATCAGGCGGTTCGGTATCTCATCCTATTCCATCTTATATTGCATCTAAATGTTGCAATAAATTTATACGATAAAATCGTGTCGGCAGCAGAAATAAATATTGAACAGACGTCAGAATACGGAACCCATCAATAACATAGTTAAACGCGTTTTCGACACGCCTCGAATTAATTACAGATGTTCTAACTGCCTTCCGGCTATGCGGATTTGTTGCTGCTAAGCGGATTTCGACAATTTTGTTTATTTTGATGTCCTTGGGACAAAATACCTAATATTCTTTTTTTTATTATAATATCGTACTACATGTAGCCCCAAACCACCCCAAACTAAGCAGAGCTCGTGTCGTGGTCACCAAATGACTGATGTACTACTTAAATATATTTTAGTACACATGTACATAATTATTAAACACTAGCTTCCGCCCGTTAGTTTCATAAGCGATGGATGGTTTTAGCTTGGAATAAAGTTTGATCCAAATCCGTTCAGTCGTTACGGAGTTGAGTGGAGACATAGTAGTCATAGTAGTAGGTAGCTTTGTGAAGGTCTCGTCCGGGGAAGTACCTACTTATGTCTGCCGTAAACTATAAAGCAGTTTGGCTGTGTTTCGGTTTGAAGGGTGTGGGTGCCGGTGCCGGTGAAATTACAGGCACACGTGCCTCAAGTTGATGGGAACAAGGAGTTGCATCGTAGAGCACGTACCATAAGCGTGACCTACGATGCAATGCTTTCTGATAGGTAATGGTTACCACTTAACATCAGGTGGGCCATGTGCTTGTTTCATCTTCAGGTAACATAAAAAAAAAGACAAAAAGCCTCACACTCACAAACTTTCGCATTTAAAATATTAGCAATATTAGTAAGAAAACACCCAGACCTTAGACAAATATCTGCAGATATGCAATGTTTTAGATCTTCGCCCACTGCATCCCAGAGCTCATCACAGAATATTGATATTCATAATAGTTTAGTTTATTTCCGCAATACGGCACAATAGTATACTTCAACACAAAGTAATAAGCTTGTTGCGCCCACGCGGACACCGCAGGCTCTATGGCTTGCCCGCGAGTCCAAGGCGACAACACTGCCGGTGCCGATAACATTTCGATCTGAAAACCCATATTTTTCTGTACTTGTTAGAAAGGCTAGAGTATTCAACATTATTCTGTAGTTTTATGAAAACAGGTGTGAATTAAGATGGAGTGCGCTTGCCTAGAAGGAACAGTTTCACTCTGGATTTGTTTGTCTTTGATAGGTCTACTCTCTACGAGCATGCCCTGATAGGTAGACCGTATATTTATTAGCAAGCACCTTATTAATTTATAATTAAAAAATAAAAGGTGGAAACTTTCTGGTCGAAACAAATCTAAATAATATTTTGAAAGAACATTGACTCGAATGAAGAAGAAGAAGAAGCTGGAAAGGTTCCAACAACTAGAAGAATTAACTTTGTCAACTTCGCATTTTTCTTTTCACATCCTTTTTACATGTATTTCAGTCAACGATTTTAATAATATTTTAAGGACTGGGATTACGAACTTAGCGCAATTAACAAAAAAACTTGAGAAAAGTTGGCAGGCATGAAAAGTAGTCAACACTACTCAGAGGCTATATATATTTCATGTTGGCCACCTTCGTTTGAGCTAGTGGCAAACTCTGGTGTCAGGAGTTTTAACGCCACCTAAAAAGCCTCCAACATGACTGAATAAGCGGGGATTAACGTGCCTTCCAAAGCACAGAAGATCTAAATGCCACTAAACGATCACCCATCTAAGTATTGACTGGACAGAGTGTTGCTTAACCAAGATGATCTGCAAAAAACGCCTAAGCAAGCCACGTCATGAGCGCTTCCGAGACTTTTATTAATTCTTTGCCTATAAATCTGTCTCGTGTTTCGCTAAAAAAGGCTTTATATACTTTATTTACAGACGCAGCGACTTTTGCATCATGGGGTGTGGACTACGTAAAGCTGGATGGCTGTTACGCACTGCCAGCAGATATGGACCATGGATACCCTGAGTTCGGGAGGCAGCTCAACCAGACTGGACGGCAGATGGTCTACTCTTGTAGTTGGCCGGTGTACCAGATTTATGCTGGGCTTCAGGTAAGAACTTGGCCGATATACCATTGAATTTTTATTAAGTCCGATTTATCTAAGGATTTGAAATACGTGCAGCACCGGAGCTTTACACCCTGATGCTGCCCATGCTGAGATGAGAAATGGTCCTATTCTATCCAATTAACTTATCTTTACTCCTATTCCATTCCTCCCGTATCGGCCTTACAAGTCACATTTGTAAGTGCCGAATCTTGTAGGACGCTGCTTACATCATCTTTTATAGATGTTAAAGGCCTATGATGACTCCTATTCCTATTCATCATCATCATCATCATCATCATCAGCCCTCCCCTATACATAGGTATCCCTAATTTGGGATACCGGCATTTCTCGCAAACAAATATTCCTAAACGCCAGGAGCGGTGATGGCGGTGATTTCGACGTATCAGTTGAGCGAGTCCTTTGTCCGTGGTGAGATCGTTTTGTTTTGTCACTGTGAGAAAACTATTATGGCACAAAATATATGATGAAAAGTATACAAGTTTTACGTTATCCTAAGAATCACATAAATAATACCATTTTGGTAATTATTACCCAGTGTTCGAGGATCCTATCTTGGTAGCAACTGATTTCTGAAGAATTATTTTAAATTTAAATTTCAGCCGAACTTCTCATCGATCATTGACCACTGCAACTTGTGGCGCAACTTCGACGACATCCAGGACTCGTGGGCATCCGTCGAGTCTATAATAGATTACTACGGAAACCACCAGGACGTCATCGTACCCAACGCAGGACCCGGCCATTGGAACGACCCTGATATGGTAAGCCTTTCCACCACCGCTATGCTATGTGATTATTCTGATTAAGCTGACTTGTGGTGATATAGGGACTATGTACAAAAGTGCGGGGCATCCGTAGAGTCGATCTTGTTTATGATAATAGACTACAACGGTAATTACCTACCAGGATGTCTCATCGTGTCCAATGCAGGACTCGGCCATTGGAACGACCCTGATATAGTTAGTTAGTCTTTCCACGAGCTAGGTGATGAAGGTTATTAGTGAATAAGATCTACCGATTGCTTTATTTTACGTGGCTAGTAGCAAAAGAAGCAATTCGTAGTTTCCTTGCTAATCGTTTATCTTTCTCGAAATGTGCTCTTCTTTTTCTTATGTAAAAGAAAAACTGCCCTAATATAGTTATTTTCAAAGGAGTTTGAATCAGTTCATGTTTCTACGTATTTACAAAACTTACTAGTACTTGTTAAAAACAACTTTCGTGGGAAAAGTTTTTTTTATTTTTTTACTGTTCCTGTTGATGGAACTTGCTCATGGCCCATCTGATGTTATGTGGTATTCCCATTCTAGACCATTACTTATAATAACAAAGTATTGATTGGTTTTGGTCACGCATGTATATACCTACCAAGCAATTATTTGATAAAACATAGATTCCAAAGCACCTAGAAGATGAAGAATAGTAAAATATAGCAATTTAAACAGAAAAAAGCACACAACGTAAACAACTACATACATAGGTAAAACATCAAATAATATAATTTAAACCGATCAACAAAGCTGCTTCACGGCAGAAATAAGCATGGTGGTTGTTAGTACTTCCCCGGACGAGCCCTTCACAAAATCACTACTACTGCAAAAAAAAACAATAAAAATGTTAAAACAAAACATTTTTTTTAAATATTGAGATAAAACTAGAATCAACAGTAAATAAATATCCTTTGTATATAATTTCGTGTAATTTCAGGGTAATTTCCCCAATAGTACTTTTCTCGCCTCACCTTAACCTTCGCCATGTTATTGACTCAATGTTGATAAAAGGTGTCTTGTCACTCATCTTAAAGTCATCAATTCAAAGGTGCCCTCGACATTACTGACCACTAATTTCTGAAAATATAACATGTATTTTGATACCTACTTCATTTGCAAACCTAAGTGAATGCTATGTTTGCTTGGCAGGCGTTCTATGATTTTTATGGATCTGTGTTTGTGTAGGTAGACCCATTAGAGGTTTCTTTTTTTGGATCTGCTTACAATATTCACAACAAATCTGCATCTGAAGTTCAGCAAACCATTTGAGCAATCCTAGTATATATGTCAAGAGTGTCTTTCTAAAGCAAGGCTCGAGAGCTACAGCCATCGTCGCGAGGTTGCGTGTTTGTCGGTCTTGTAGATTGTACTTCGGAGAGTGTGCTAACTACCATCCGCATCAAGTTGATATTCCATTTAACAGGGCTAAGACCTTCTTAACATAATTTATAATGCGCACTGCTAAATTTATTGGCAACTTCATCTATTTTATTCATTATTTCAATAATTTTATCCCTTGCATAGGCGACGCAAGAAACGAAGATGGCGGGATGAAATGAAACGTATAAATTTCTTATAAATTGAGTGAAAATAGCTAAGGTTCGTGATGTCTGGAGGAAGTGTGGGGAGGCTTTTGCTCAGCAGTGGAATAGATGACTAGTATAATGAATATAATAATAGCTTAGAGCAACAGCCATTAAACTGTAATATAATCTCATCATTCCAGTTGATAATCGGAAACTTCGGTCTATCATACGAGCAGAGTAAAACGCAGTTTGCAATTTGGGCCATCTTGGCGGCGCCTCTCCTCATGAGTGTGGACCTTCGCACCATCAGGCCGGAGTACAAGGCCATATTGCAGAACAGGAAGATCATCGACGTAGACCAGGACCCCCTGGGTATCCAGGGTAGAAGGATATACAAGGTAACTTAAAAAAGGGTAGTAAGAGAAAATGAATTAACAACCAAAGTGGTAACCGATCTTTCTGAATAATTTGAACCATATTTATGGTATGATTGCATTTAAGTAGGTTATAGGTAATAATGTGTATTAATACCTAGTATGTACTGTCACCGATCCATCTGCCTGAGATTATTATACTTTCTCCAATTTAAGAGAGGCATATCCTGCAAATATACTTTTAGATAAGTAGACAGATATTTATTTATTGGATAAAATTTTAACAAACTTGTGATTAATCATGTCTTAAAACCTATGCTAGGTTTGTTTAGACACTAAGTTCTCAAGAAAATCACGAACCAATGTAAATTAGCATTATTAATTGAAAACAAATAAGTAAAGAATGAGAAAAACAACGAGGCCAGGAACATAATAAAGTGAACGTTCTTACTAACTAACGTAAGAAGATGCTGGAAATGAGACAATTATAAGGATCAAAACATTTTTCCAGCACCGAGGCATCGAGATCTGGTCTCGTCCTATCCTACCGGTCCAAGGGCAGTTCTACTCGTACGCTGTGGCATTCGTGAACCGGCGAACGGATGGAACCCCTTCAGACGTGGCTGTGACACTCAGGGAGCTGGGTCTTAACAACCCTGCTGGATACAGAGTCGAGGTAAGATCACTTGCTCATTTTAATGGCACATTTGATAATTATGATGCCATGGAGAATAGCTCTGGCATTAGATAAGTAAGTGTTTGCATAATCTGTAGCTCAGCTTAAAACAGTGACTGGATCCAACTCACGTTCAAATGATTCCCAAGTAGGCAGGTCCTTTACCTCATTGATCATACATTATAATACAAAGATAAAAATACAGTCGGACACCGAAAAAACATTAAGGCCCAGTGCTCCGACATAAATCGAACGGTTAATGATAACCATCGTTAACATGACTGTCAGCAGATGAAAACATCCTATCAGAACGTACTTGTTGAGTTGAACAGTTGTCTATTATATAACACTTTGAGTGCTGAATAAGACAAACTTCAGCACCACCGGTATATAGCGCGGAGCGACATGTCCGAAGCGAGCACTGAAGTCAGCATGTGAACCGCCCGTTAATATTTCGGTGCACACATAGGCCCTATTTCACCACAAAATGTTTGTCATAACAATATACCAACCTACAGAAAGCAGAACTACTTCCAACTGAGCTATGTAATACATAGAATACATTCATGTCTGTGGTTATGAGCCGTTCAGTAAAAATGTACTTGATGCTGGCCAATCAGCTAGCCCCAAACTAAGCAAATCTTGGAAACCTTGTGACTAATATTGACTGAACCACCTAGATCCGATGCAAATATGATCAGATATAAATGATGACATATTCATAAATAAAATGTTTTTTTTCAGGATCTGTACGAGGATGTGGACTACGGCGTTTTATCCCCGCAGACGAAGATCAAAGTGAAAGTGAACCCCTCAGGTAGCACGTGTTGCGCTTGTTTATCATTCATCACCATTATCGTGAACGAATGAATGATTGAGTGAATGGTTCTAAGCACCAATTGAAAATGAATTAGGCCCCTTACAGTGTTTTTTTTAAGATTTTCACTAAACTTATCGTTAAACTTAAAGGAGCTGTATCTGCTGTAGATGGAGATGATAAGCGACGAAATGACGTTTAGCTAGCTTTAACTAGTTTTAGCGATAAATAGTGATACTCAGAATCCACCACAGTTTATTGTTCAAATCTAATAAGTGGGGAACAGCATTACTATGATCAATCACCTACCGGCTTGCCAAGCCAACCAACTATAAATAATTTATAATCAAATAAGTTTTTGCTGTGGCTGTCACGTTATTGTAACGACCACTTTAAAGTTATTTTCTTTATCCCTCGGGAACATTACCTATTTTCTGGATGGAAGGAACCCTTTAGTATATTTTTGTAGCCCTGAAAATTTGTGTACCACATTTCCTGCTTGAAAATTTAAGGTGTGAAAGCGTAACAAACAAACAAACACATTCTCATATATAATATTTATTATGATTATGACTATTACTACCTATAATGCTTTGCGCCATGACCAAGGCCTGCAGTCAACGTCATAACTTAGTGGTTGCAGAGTACTCTGTGTTATGTTATAAAATTATATTTTTGTATACAGGTGTGGTGATCCTCCGAGCGGATGCCCAACGACAATCATTTGCCTACAACGCAATACCAACGCGAACACCCTATGCACCCCTTGACGATGTATTCTCATTAAACAAGAAGAAAAAATAGACGCCATTTTTATCTACCCGCGAATTTAAATCAGCGACATCTGTTGAAAACAATCGGACAACTCTCGAACAAAAAGATCTACAAGTACAATTTATACTATTATTTTTCGTGTTATCTGTGCTTGTTTTAACTCTGTGAAAATAGTTACCAGTCTGTATGATTCTAGGGCTTTATAAAATAATGGACGCAATATAGGTACTGTGTAATGATGACTGTAGGTACCTACTCGATCATATAGGTACAAAATATACGTATAGGTACATGTCCCTATTGACAAAGAAGTTAAGCTATATTTTGTAACGTAGAGATTATCCCGATGAACCAAGAGCCAAAAGCTTCTATAGTGTATTCCTAAAAGATGTGTAGGTACCCATTATTGCTACAGATTAATGCATAACCTCTCTAAACATGTAACAATGCATATAATTATTATTTTTATTACTGTTTTTTACATGTCAATCGAGAACAATAAGGTTGCAAAAAACTTAGCATGCCGAATTGAAATCTATCTGTTTATTTTACAAACTTTTTGCGTCCAGTATTTCTTATTCCCAGGTATGATTCCAGTCTTGCCCGTAGGTTAATGTATTTATGTTTCCCACTATTGTGATCGTTGTAAATGTTTGAAATTGTGAAGAATTGAATTATTGCCATTATGTTGTACCTAGGATAAGTATGTACATTTTAGGTGCCTATAAATGTAAGTTGTTTTAGATGCAATAAATAACTAACTTTTATTTTGTTTTCTTTATTTAATATAATACTTACAAAAAGTTTAATATTACATAGTAGTATAAAATAAAGGACCGAGGAGTAAACCTTGGGAGACTGTTCTCTTCTTGTATTCAAGAATGAAGATCATTCTATTACAATAAATTAAATAAACTAAAATAGAGAACTGAATCTTTGTAATGTATGTCAAATATTACGTAAGTTTGTGACATATTGCATATTTTTAAGTCCCTTTTCAATCTTGTTCGGAAATAGCTTCAAATGCATTAGTTAAGTACAGTCAATGATTAATGTTTTTGAAATAAAGCTCATTTGTCAACCTGGTGTCCTGGCCAGTAAATCTCAATGGAGAAATGGTCGTACCCATGTTTTCTTCTTCAATTATATTGCTGCCTCTGAAAGGAAACGTACAATTAATAGGTATACGGAAATAACAAACTTCTGGTTACATAACATTGTAACTATACTTGATAGAACTATTTACAAAATAACTACGGTCGATTCACCAATGTTCAAATCGCATATTGGAAGACTCAACTGCTGTTTAACTTACCTAAGTTTAATTAAACTAAAATTAATTGTACTAACGAACCATTATTTTAATGCTCGATTAAGATATTGGATGTTTGCACTATGTATGAAATTCTTAATAGACAACTCAAATACGGTTTATCTAAACTGCGTGCCGCGCTGGATTTTTTCTACAATGAGGTTTAAGTACACTAAATTTCTGGCGCTACGGTTGCCGCGTTGCGCTCACAACCCTCGCTCGCCTTGCGCTGTGTGTAATCACAGTTCAAACATAACCTAACCGACATATTTGTTTTCCTCTGAAAACCAGCGCTGCTTCGCTCGCGGAGTAGCATTAAACTGAGAGGAGACCTAATTTGGCCCACGCTTAGCACAGACAAAATCAGCTCCACAGTATCAGGATTTTAGGGATGGGTAGGCACGCGGACGGGTTTGTTTACCTATCAGTGTTTAGGTTACTTACCACTTTCCGCTTGTCTACCCAAACCTCCTATTTGTGTTGTTTTCTGTTTTACATCTTGTTACTTTGTTCCTATGCCTATCTTGTTTGTGCTGTTACTCTTGTGTTAATTTAATTTTTGTGTTAATGTGTGCCAAATAAAGATTTTATCTATCTATCTATCTATATTTCGATCTAAACAGATGTCGCTTATGTTAATTCAATATGCAGCTTGTATGCAGCTTGGATGGATCAAAATCTGTTGGTTAGGTTAGGTTTGAACTTAGATTACACACGGCGCGAGGCGAGCGAGCGTAGCGAGCGTGTCACGGCAGCGGCCGCCGAAGCGCCAGAAACATAGTAAGTACTTGAAGAATACAATAATGCAGGTATTTCAACTACTATACATTATTCAACAAACACAAATACAAATACTGACCACAGAGCAGGAGTCTGGTTCTCGGAAATAGATATTAATGTCACGTTTGATATATATCGAGAGAACTGTCAAAATTGTTTGACAGTTCTCTCGACATATATCTAACTGAGATGACTGAACTGAGATAATCTGAGATGATTCTCAGGAATAGATATTAATGTGACGTTTAATAAACCAAAAATAAAAAAATAAAGGCCTCAGTAGGTGAGTCGTCCGTTAGTTCAATAAACTATAGGTGAATTTTTCGTTACGTATTTCGTACAGTATGTAGATATTTCAAACAATAGGTCATATGACTGTAGTAAAAATAAATAATCCTGTTTTTTTTTTTTGTAAATACATACATATCATACATAGAAAACACCCAGACCCGAGACAAATATCTGCAGAATATGCAAACATTTGTCCCCGAGCGGGAATCAAACCCACAACTTTTTTTCAAAATTTGGAAAGTCTAAGTGTTTCGTTCTGTATGACGGCATAAAATCAGTAAAAGTTTTCCACCTATTATGTGTCTATTTGCTTAAAAAAAGCTTGGAGATAAACATCAACTGAATCTATGTATCTTAGAAATATGTAGGTACCTACTTATTTAAACTTAGTACGTACCAGCCAGGAAACTCGAAATTTGTTAATCATTGATAAATACTCATCACCAATCATAAGGTTGGTGTTATCGTCACCTCGTTGTACCTAACAAGTCAATCACCACCAAATTACAAATAATGAATAACCGCTTACCTTTTATGTCTTATTTCTGTTTCATCAAGTCTATTTGTAGTGGTCTCAAAATCGTCTTCATCAACAGTAAGCAAATCATTGATTACATTATCTTTATTTTTCGATCCCAAAAAAATGAATTCGTTACGATCTTGTTGTTCTTCTTTAGTAATTTCTTTAACATTTTTTGAATCGAAACGTTTATGAAATGTACCTGCTACTTTATTTTCAACTTTTTCTTTACTCATGTTCATTTTGGAGAGTACTTTTTTATCTTTCCTCGCCGTATTTGTATCAATAGCTTTATTTAAGCTTCTTTGCTTATAGTTTTGTTTTTCTCCGTCTAAGTCTTCAGTAGTTCCTTTACCTCTCGAATTCATTTTAACAGTGTAAATTCGGAATTTCATCAATGGTCTTCTTGTAACTGGTACTGGGGTTGTAACACTATTTTTATTATACTTTGGAATCATTTTTACCATTAAAGGTTTTCTCGTTTTGATCTCCTCACTAGAATCAATAAATTCTCTCCTGCTGTCAGTATCATATCTGTGTGGTTTTATAACGAACTTACTCATTTTTGGGTAAGTAGGTAATCTGTGTCTTGTTGGTGTCTGATTTGAGTTAGCAGAAGTATTTTCTTCCGAATCATTGTCAATTATTTCGTTACTCGAACGTATTGTTTGTATTGAACACAGAAAGAGAATCTGCAAATATAACATAATACTAATTAAAACACAAATAGAAATGATAGGTAATAATGCTAAGTATTTCTCGCTTTCGTTACAGTAAGTATTATATATTCTAAGTAACAGTCACTAATTACTAGTTAGTAACCATGTTATCAAATTCCAGTGAAAATTACTAAAAACAAGCCCCACCAGCCTATATCAGTCCACTGCTGGACATAGGCCTCCCCTAATAAAGGGGGATATGCCCATAATCCCCACGCTGGGCATGCGGGTTGGGGATCGCAGGGCATAGCTTCTCGCACCACAGACGCTGCTGCCCGTCGGTGGCCAAGGGATTTAGCTGTGCTGATGTAGGCTGTGCTATGCCGCAATCAGCCGGCCGCCAGAGCCCCGTTCGTTGTTTAGCAGGGTGCACCACGTGCAGGTGGGGTTGGCTTGGGTTCCGAAGATATGGGTTGGAACCCCATATACCCCAACAAGCCCAGGTTCTTCTTATTATTCTTCGTATGAGCTAGTGACCAACTCTGATATTGGAGTTTTTAGGCCACCCGAAGGCCTAAAACATGGCTTAGCGATATGGCTGGCTTCGCATATACGAACCCGTTCAGACCTTACGGCGAGGCCACAAGCCACAACACTGCGCTACGCTAACGCATCACAAAAAAGGCGAAGAAACGTTTACAATGCGTTGGGTTGTGTGTCGTACATCGTCGTAGAATTTTGCGATGCGTCGTCGCATGGCATGTTGTGCCTCGCCGTTATTCCAATCAACGGTCATCCATCCAAGTAGTGACTGGGTGGTGTTGGATAAGCGAGATGATCTCCTTTATAGCCGATTCGTATAATATACCGTAATTTTCCCCAGAAGAACTGTAAAATTTTTGACATTTTTTAAGGGAAAACAAAGCGTCATCAGTTACTATATACATAGGAATCGGCCATAAGAAAACCGATATATCATGGAATCTTTGTTTTCCCTTGAAAAACTGTAAAAAATTAACGAGGCGTCAAAAATTTTACAGTTTTTCAAGGAAAATTGAAGCGTCATCGGTAATGGGTAATTTTGTACAATAAGAATTGCTACTTCGGTTTTCAGTTCTTAATTTCAGGTGGTAAGTAAGAAATTCACCGGGTCACCGAGTTTACTACAAATACCGGTAGGTAGGTGCTTAAAAATCAATCTATAACAGTCCACTGCTGGATCTAGGCCTTCCCAAAAGAGTGTCATTGCCCCTTGTCCAGAGATGGTCGCATCCAGCTTCTACCAGCAGACATTCGTAAATAAAATTCAAGGTGGAAATTGTTAGTAAAAAGATTTTCATGAGAGCGTCTATCCCATTATTTTGAATAATCTTTTTAATGTAGTTAAAATATAGTGATAGATCTTCCTCCAAGTAACTTACCAGTGATATTTTCATTTTAGACACAATTTTTAATAAAACATACGTACACATAAACACTTTCACTGACACTCACGCGACTAGACACTATCGTAGACTAAACACAAATTGCAATTTGCAACTTAAAGCTTTCGTCGATAAACAATAACATAATGAGTATAATTACTTAATTACTCATTAGTTTATCAATTAACCTTTTAATTTGCTTTTTATAAGAAATGGTTATTACTTAAACTGCCAGAATGGCTTAAATGTGCTAGGATTACCTTAAAAATTTAAATGACTCATAAAATCTCATTAAATGCGTGCCTATTGTTCTTTACTCCAATTAACCTGTTAACAACTTCCAATATTTCGTTCTATGAGTTTTGTATTGCCCCAATAATATAATTACCAAACTAAAATTTCATTATTTAGCCGATTTAATGAGAGATATGCTTCTCGAGAGGTAAGTTCACAAAACTTAATAGCAGTATAAGTATAGTGCCTCATCATTACATACGTAGGTACTTATCAAGAAGTTGTTATGTAATCAAAACGCCCTTTTTGTAGAACAATTTGCTATATATTTGCCAAACAGGGTAGCACAGGTCACACACACTATCTTTGAACCTATTAGTTTACAATAAATTATCACAGTACATCAACCCCAAACAATATAGTTAAGTACAACATAACTCGTAGCCAATAAATTATGAACCAACACACAATAAGTTTGTAGTCCAAAGTTCAAGGTTTAAATCACGTGAGTATCCCACTGACTTCAAATTGTGGTAAATGTCCCACTATACCTCTAAAGTCAGGTATAGTGCAGCAGAAAGTGTATCCTTCGCTAGGGTTATCAGGGTGCCACGTCAGCCAACTGAAGTCTCTATTCCCTCTACAGAGATCTTTACAGAAGAACAGGCCTTTAGCCTCAACGATGTTCAGATACGGGTTGTTGATTCCAATAAAGGCAGTGCCACGTTTCGTCAACGGTTCGTAAACTACTTTGTAGAAGTAAAGAGGAACAGGAATCACCGGGTTGTTGTTTTCGTCATTGTATAAATAAATGTCTACTCTATGACCGTATCCGTTCTTGAGCGTTGTAACTCCAAAGGTTCCTGTATAAATGATGGTATCGTACCCTTCATTATGTATGTGGTTTCTAAGATCAACTTCTAGAGTATTCCAGTTACCGCTGTTGAAGCCGTACCATTGAGGAGCGCAGTTGACATAGTGAAAACTTGCTCGCTCTCCGAATGCGAACGCGAAATCTGTCTTAGCTGCTAAATGACCTCTTGATAGAAACTCTGTTTTTGTCATGTAACTTTCAACTAATGGACCCACAACTTGAGCTACAGCCGCTCTTTGGCCTCTTGGAGAAAATAAAGAGTCGACAGGGACAAATCCGTAAACATTGTTGGATATAAAAAAAGGTCTGTCGACTTTAGTTTGAAACATAGCATTATAGGGTTTTTGGGTGTACTTTGAGTAAATGGCATTGAGGTTTCCTTCACTGAAACAGGACTCGTAAAGAGCGTAGAATTCGTTCTGAACTAAATAGCCTACTTCGAAGATAGAGTTGTTTTCGTAACAAGTACGCTCTGTTCGTCTGCTTAAATAGTTCGGTGGTATACCGCATCGGAACAGCGAGAACGGAGCTGGAGAGTTCAGCCAATCATCGTTTTTGAAGTTATCTCCACCGTCACAAAAAATACTTGCGGTTACTTCTTCTCGTTTCTTGTTGGGATGATTTATAGAGCTAGCTCCTTCACAGCTCAGCATTACACTCTCTCCATACTCTAGCATAACATTACCTGAGCCATCAGTTGGCTCTAAGAGTCTTCCATCCCGGATAATTAAGGGAAGAGGTTCACCAAAGTGTATTCTGGAGTTCAGTCTGCAGCGTTCACCTCTTTGTATGTTCAGGGCACACAGAATTAACATAAATGCTTTCTGGAACATATTATTTGCAGATTCGATGGATTTGGAGTATTTTCATTTTCACTTATTAATTTTATAGAAAGTTTCACTGCACAATTTTGTTATTGCCAATTTATTGCTCAGTTTGCAATGTTTTGACAGTCAACTTGACTGTTCTTTTGACGTTTTGTCAACAACGTTTTGTGCTGAGGCTTTTCGCGCTTTTTATAACTCGCATAGACCTGTCTGTAAAGCAAGTGAAAACAATTTTTTGTGTACCTAATATGTATAAAATTCCCTATTCAAAGTTGTCCAAATTATAAATTTTCCAAATTCTGTTCAAATTCTAATCCCGCAACATAAAAATAAACCTGCACTGAATGGGGAAAACTCTTAATTATGGTTATCACACAAAAAATTACGGATGGCAAGCAAAAGTAAAAATTATAAATATTTAGTAAATATTCACGATCATAAAACTAACTAACTATCTAAGTATAGATAATAATCAATTAAAACTTAACACTAAGTAAAACAAAAACTGGTGACTGGCTTTTTATTTTGCAGTCAGCTACCAAATAAAAACGCAAAGAATAAAGCAAACTATAAATAAGTAAGGATATACAGTGGAGCAAGAAAATACAGCTACCTACTTTTAAACTTAGCAATGAAGGTCAGTTCATGAGTTATTCCTACCAAGTCTTGCATTATCATGCGATTGATAAATAATACTTATTGTAGGTTTGTGTAATTGTTTGATATTGGACCTGAACAAGGATAAAATAAGAAGAACAACATCAATTAAGGAGAAAGTCGCTGTCATGTCGTATAAGGAAGTAAAAGAGGCTGCTTTGGAGAGAGGCAGATGTAAGGGGTTCCAACTCGCATTTTCGGTACCCAAGCCAACCTCACCAGCACATTGTGCATCATTTCTTTTTTTTACATCGGTTGGACCTTTGTTTGACCACGAACTCACCTGATGTTAAACAAAGTTGTGGTCTAAGATGGAGCTCAAAGGTCCAGAAGACACCTATTCACTCTAGACTTAAAGAGACCCGGATTATAGTTATCAGGAAAGACAGAGGCCGGCAGAGAGTTCCAATCCTTGGCAGTTCTATTAAAAAAGTAGAAGAAAACCGCTTTGTACGAATATGTGGTATATCGACTACGTAAGGATGGTACTGAGCCGTGCGTCTGCTTATCCTGAAGTGGAATGGAGATGGTGGACCCTGCTAACTAACAGCTCTGCGATCTCCAACCCGCATGCCCAGTGTGGAGATTATGGACATATCCCCCTTTATTAGGGAAGGCCAATGTCCCGCAGTGGGCTGATAGGCTGGTATGGTCTGGTAGAGTTGCATCATTTGGGCCTATAAGAGATCATCTCTTCAATAAATATATTGAGATATACTTCCAGTCCCAGGGGCTTGATTCTCAGGAATAGACATTTAGATTAATGTCACAATAGACATATTTCGCGAGCACTGTCAAAACTATGGAAAGAGTTCTCGCGGAATAAGTCTGATGTGACATTATAGAGATTATTTCCTATTCTTGAGAATCAGGGTCCAGGAACCTGATTCTCGAGACAGACATAATTATCATATTAGATAAAAATCGCAAGAACTGTCAAAATTCTATGAATATATTAATTTGCTGTGTGATTACGTCCCGCATTATTTATTTATATATTTATTTTATCAGTTGTTTACGACATATGTCTAACGCGATAACTAGAGCATGCAGAGCGATGCAGCTCTGCATGCTGGAAGATTTAAGATCATTTGGGCCGATAAGAGATCATCTCTTCAATAAATATATTGGGATATTTTTCCAGGCCCAAGGGCTTGATTTTCAGGAAAAGACATAAAAATTACGGTCACATTAGATATATTTAGTGAAAACTGTCAAAATTCTAAAAAGATTTGAGTTCTCGCTGCATAAGTCTGAGGTGATAATTTTCTCTATCCTTGAGAATCAATCATATTAAGATAATGTATATAATATATCGAGAGAACTATCATAATTCTAAGTAAATTTTACTGTTCTTTGTTAGATACCTGTGTTTAACGTGAATATTGTGTATATTCCCGAAAATCAGGCACTTGGTTTTCCGACGCTTCTTTTACCAACCCTCGGCCACCTTCCCTCAATGTTAATGTTGATTTGATTGGATACATATTATGTATATAATAATTCATTTTCATTCGAGTTTAATCGCCTATTAAATTCATAAATTGGCTCTCTTATGACTCGCGCCAGATGTCTAAACCACTGAACTAATTGCACGCGCAATGTAGGCATATAGAAAATAATCTAATAGGTGAAAAATGTATTATTGGATATACATGAAATGTGTAAAAGTAGATAATAGGCAATGAAATTCAAATTAAAAATAATTATGTATTATTGGAAAAACCATATTAAGTGTAAAAGAATATAACAGGCGATCCAATTAAAATTTAAAATGACTCGGCTATGATAATAATTCGATTGGTGCTCGCCCGGTAGTCGACTCATCGTAATAAGTACCTACCTACGACTCAACAGAAACCCACCCTTCTACCTTGGGACTACCCCAGACCAGTCAGACATTGACATTGATCAACACTGGTTGAGTCAATGAAGAATTATAGTAAACTAAATAACTGGGTACCTAAGTAATTATATCAACATACAGTATATTTGAAATTTTGCATCTTGGGTTTTTGGAAATAGGGCATGAAATTTTTCAATGAAAATCCGTCAGTCTCGAATTTAGGTTTTTTGGTTATTGAAAATTAATTTATATAAGTCTCAGCGTTTTTAATAATTCTACCCTCAAAGAGGTCAAAAAGGGGATGAATATATTTGATAAAATCTACATTAACGCGGGTGAAAGTTAGTTCAAGTAATAAACGGTCTCTTAAATTGCTATTGAATGATCCAGTAGAGAGTAGAAGCAAGCTAGAAACGAAGGTTAACACGTCGCTCGTCGAGCTCGTCTTGCAGCAGGTACATATGGAGGCGCGCGCCGGCGGTGTATTATTCAGCACTCAAAGCTTAAAAGATCTGTCTCTCCAAAGCACAGTGACTCTTGTAGAACCGGCTTTTAAACGTGTGCTATCAATTAAAATTATCAACCCCATTTTAATTATAGTCAGGACATTTATCACTGTTGTTGATTAAGTATAGTCACCAACCCACTTTCAACTTGCATGGTTGGTCATCTCTCTCGTCTCTCAATAAACAAAAAATATTATTATAAAACAAAAATCCAGATTCCTAAAAATTAATGAACTGAAAAGAGAAAAACAAGTATCACAATATCAATGTATATTCAAATTAGTCAAACTAAATCCTTCATGATGCTGCAGGGGGGATAACTAATAATATTTTTTTCCGACTTTTTTGTTTTATTATTGACAATTTTCGTTAAAACAGTAATACAAACGTGACATGATACATATATTTATGTAATGGTATTTTTATGAACTTTCATTTGTTATCCATATTGCTAGGGTACGGAAACCCCTCCCCCCCTTTTTTTAAATTTCCGGGCGCCATTTTTATGTCACTACCACAATTCTGATAAATTTTACGACACCTCATATGTCAAAATCCGTCCAGTGGTTTGAGCTGTAGGGCGTGCCAAAGAAATGGACATACATAGTCACATACATAGATAATGCATACTCTCGAAAAACATTACCCTCCTTCTGGCGCATTCGGATAAAAACGCAAAAGCTTTGTAAAAGATTTTTTAGAATTGGATCTATACTCTCACAATAAACAAAACGAAAAAACACTCAAGGATAACTTTCTGAAAGAATTTTTAGAATCTGATAAGCAGTTCCAAAGATTACCGCTACAAACAAACTTGCAAACTTTAACTATTTTTACTATTTGGTGATTCAGTACATTTATCACGTGTTAAATATAGGACAATGCTTCTTATTCCTACTTTGAACGGCCCGAGAGGCGGACGTGTATTGATAATATTGTAAATAAACAATTTGTGAGTGTATGTAGTGGATAATAATTGCTGTTCACTGACTAACATCATGACTCGGAGTTTGCAAATATGTGTGAGTTACGTTTTATGTACTTGGTGTAATGGTGTTTGCGACCAAAACATCTTACTTATGTGTTGCCTAGGTTAATTAAACTTCCTTTCTTTGTTATGAAATGCGTCTGCACTTATCATCAAGTCACGCCTAATCAAAAGTTAATTTGCAGTAAGTAAATAAATAAGTTATCTCTTTCCCGCATTGTGCGTGTGGTACATAAATACATATACAAATACATACATACATACATACATCCCTGATTCGTAACTTGATTCAGATTCAGATCTCTTTATTTGCGAAACATGGGTATATAACAATGTGGTCGGTACTAAATTATGAACAGCCATGATCGGCATAAAAGCATGCAAAATTAAATTTTAACCAAATTATAAAAAAAATAGAAAGAAAAAAATTATTACAAATCAAAATAAATTAAATAAATTAGTCAAACTAATATAAATGTCAGATAAAATAAAAAGGATTAAAATACGTCAAACTTATATAAATGTCAGATTAAAACATGACAAGGTATTGTTTCCTAACGTTTTGATTTATATACCTATATCTTCCTGAGAGTCCTAAGATAAGGTTTCTATTTTTTATTTGAAGAAAAAAAGTCATATCTGAGTGAGACATCAAGACTATTACGTTTTGGGCTGTACCAGCTGTACGTTAGTCAGTCAGCATAATTAAATAATATAATAAATAAATAAATAAATAAAATTCGCAGAATCCGATTGCAACCCCGGGGTCCAAATTCTCTAAACCATGCAAGAACCCATTTCACACACAAAAAAATCTAAATCGGTCTAGCCGAAGTGACAACACTGAACTCCTCTTTAACACACCACCACCACACACCACATCACACCAGCCTATATCAGTCCACTGCTGGACATAGGCCTCCCCTGATAAGGTGGGATATGCCCATAATCCCCACGCTGCGCATGCGGGTTGGGGATCGCAGGGCACAGCTTCTCGCACCACCGACGCTGCTGCCCGTCGGTGGCCAGGGGATTTAGCTGTGCCGATGAAGGCTGTGCGTGTACACACGTACAGACGAATATACGAGTAGATTACCTTTTTATCAGTATCTGATATTCATAATGGTACAAGGCCTACATAGTTTGGGTACTGAAACATCAGTTGACCGTGAGTGAGAAATGTATTCTTCGTTCATTTGGTCTTTGCTGAGAATCCTGGCTTATGCTAGACTACTAAACTTCGGAAATATTTATACAATTTCATTTATTTTCATTTAAATATTTTATAGGTTTCTTTCATTTTTATTTATTTAAACTAGGAAGTTTTAGCCAAGAATCAGCCCATTAATATAATTTAACAAATTTACCTATCTCTATTAAAATAAAATGTGAGGAAAAGAAAATAACCTACCTACCATAAAGCTTAACTTTTTATGATACCGTAGTTGTACCTGGATGATGATGCTTTGTAAAGGTCGCGCATGTTTAGAACGTACCCTAGGATGCAACGCCCCGCGTCATCAACTTGAGTCATAAAGGTGTTAAGCCCCATGTGCCTGTAATTTCACTTGCAACCACACCCTTCAAACTGTAACTACAAAAGCAATGCGGCTTCGCAGCGAAAATAGGTATGATGGTAGTAGGTACTTCCCGAACAACTTCCCACAAAGAACTACTTCTAAAGCTCTTTAAGTTAGTTAGGTTCCGATATGGACAAGACATTATCTATCTATTTGTGTCTGAATATACCTAATATTCTTTATATCAGGAATTTCAAAATTATAAAGAATAATAAATTGTTTCTGTGGCAGTACCAAAAGTTATGTTTTGGTATTCGTTGGGAACAGATTTTGTACCTACTGCATTTCAAAATGTAAAATTTAGGAATAGAATTATTACGACGATAAAAAAATACGATTTGGTATTAGTTTTTGGTATTAATAGGACCTTTAAAACAAAATTTGGCTTTGCAAGTCATATTCGCTTACTTGTCCGAAACTAACAAGGTCCACCGTTGACGGACACGTCAAGGAGGACATCATCATCATCATCAGCGAAGGGATCCCGAAGTGAATCTTGGCCTCCGACACGAGAACTGTCCCCTTTCCTCTATCCTTTACAATCTCTTGCCAGTCGTCGGCTCCCGGTTCATGAAATTAATTCCTTATCCTAAGTAGTTCCTAACCCTGAACAATGAATGGACATGGCCCTCGCCGATAAGTGTAAAACTCTATTGTGCCTGGAGATTCAAGATATAGGCATAGACCCCGCTCCATATTTACTGAGGTACCTAGTTACTACGTGGGCGTATCTTTGGCTTTGACCTCCGACTTGAGAACTCTCCCCTTTCCCCTTTCCTTTACAATCTCTTGCCAGTTGTTGGCTCCCGGTTCATGAGAGGATTCCTTATCCTAAGTAGTTAATAACCCTGAGAGATGAATGGAATCAATGGACATGGCCCTCGCCGATAACGGCGAGAGCTCTCCCCTTTCCCCTTTCCTTTGCGATCTCTTGCTAGTCTTCGGCTCCCGATCCACACCACACCAGCATAAATTAGTCCAATGCCCGTAATCCCCACGCTGGGCATGCGGGTGGGGGATCGCAGGGCAAAGCTTCTCGCACAACCGACGCTACTGCCCGTCGGTGGCCAGGGGATTGAGCTGTGCCGATGTAGGCTGTGCTATGCCACTATCAGCCGGCCGCCAGAGCCCCGTTCGTTGTTTAGCAGGGTGCACCACGTGTAGGTGAGGTTGGCTTGGGTACCGTAGATTACACCCCAGATCCATAAGAATGAGTTATTCTTAATCCTCAGTATAAGTCGTTCCTAACCCTGAGCAATGAATGGACATTGCCCTCGCCGATAAGTGGATCTAATTGTGGTTCATTAGCTGCTGTTCCAGCAAAAACTAACGTCGTAACGTTAACTTTGTTGATGACGTCTTTGGCGCAATGGTCAAATAGTTTAGATGCAAAATGTAGCGGATTCGATCCCGAGGAGAAACAATTATTAAATTACTAGCTTCCACCCGCGGTTTCGCTTGCATGGTACTTGGATATCTGTAAATCAAGGTCACAATCTGTGTATATTCCAAATTTGGCACTATGGAGCTAAGTGGGAATAAAAATATTCGCACACACAAACTTTCGCATTTATAACATTAGTATGAATACTATAAACTGTACTGTATCAGTGCGTCCTACCCGTCATGGCATACGGAGCCGAAACGTGAACACTACAGTACGGCTAGTCCACCAGTTTAAAGTCGCTCAGCGAGCTATGGAACGAGCTATACTCGGAGTTTCTCTGAAGGATAAAATCCGTAACGAGTTTATCCGACATATAACTAAAGTTAATGACATAGCTCAGAGAATTAGCAAGCTGAAGTGGCAGTGGGCTGGCCATATCTGCCGCAGAACGATAACCGTTGGGGTAAACGAGTTCTTGAGTGGAGACCGCGGCTCGGCAAACGTAGTGTAGGACGCCCTCCGGCCAGGTGGGGTGACGATCTGCGAAAGGCTGCTGGTAGAAGCTGGATGCGTCGAGCTCAGGACAGGGCGCAATGGCGCTCATTAGGGTAGGGTCCAGCAGTGGACTGCTATAGGCTGATGATGATGATGATCATGCACTGTATAAGCCCGTGGGGTTTGTCTCCGTTCCCACGATAAAGTGGGAACACAAAGCATTAAGACAACCTTGTTAGCTAGGTACTTACATTCCATTCAAAATCTATGACTTGGTACCTCCTAACATCCATGTTCATTATGACAACTGGGACGGTAAATGGGAACCATTACGACAATAGCTGGGAAAATAAATGTTTTATGATATTATGCAAATATTTTTGTTCCAAAGACAATCCAGATTTTTTCCGGTTCTGTGTCATTCATTATAGTGTTTCTACAGATAGTTCCGGATAACCGCGACTTAGAAGTTTATCCAAGTGTGTGGTCAGGGTTATGTATGTGACTGTCGGGTGTTATGGTACAGATACACAACATAACCAACCATACCAGCTTATTCAGTCCACTGCTGGACATATGCCTTCTTTATTAGAGGGGGATATGCTAAAGCTGGGCATGCGGGCTGGGGAGGCTCAGGCTCGCAGGGCACAGCTTTTCGCACCCCCAACGCCGCAATCCGTCGGCGGTCATGGGATTTAGCTGTGCTGTTAGGCTGTGCTATGCCGCAATTAGACGGCACAGAATAAGGAATAACACTACCGGTCTAACAAAATTTACGAAGAATACGTTACTTACCGATTCTTTAGAAATGAACAAGAAACATTATATCTTCAATGTATAAACTGTTAAATTTCTTCATCAGCAGCCTTTCGCAGATCGTCACTCCACCATAATTTCTAGAGGTAAACTAAACTACTAAATAAACATTATCTTGCGGCTCGTTCTGTTCTCTCGATCAGGTCTTGACTGAAAATCAGTGTTTTTGCTTTAAAGCAAGAAATTTGACTGAGGCAAGGCCTTTTTGTCTTGCTGCAGCACACACAAACTTACATAAAAGTTTATAATTCATAAAGTACTTTGAAATGTTTGTGTTTTTTTTTCTTTCTATTAATGTTATTTTTTGTGCTTATATCTTGTTATTAATGTAAATTGTGTGCCTGTAGTAACAAATAAATGATTTATCTATCTATCTATCTATTTCAAAGCCGGGACCAATATCTTAACCTGCTTTCCAAAGGTCAGAAGCGCTCAGATCTAAATGCCACTAAATGGTCGACCATCCAAGTAGTGACCGGGTGGAGTGTTGCTTTACCAAGATGATCTGCTAAGAACACCAATGTATTCTAAGTACAAGCGAGGCAAATGTTTGCATTATCTGCAGATATTTGTCTCAGGTCTGGTCTGGGTGTTTTTTATATATAATATGTATGAATAGCATTTACAAAAAAAATGAGTAGTATATCAGTCACGATTAGTTCCTAAGTTCCTATAATACATGCTCTGCTTATTTTGGGGCTGAATGAGTATTTTTTTATATTTTATTTACCATTTAAACAAAAGTTACAAGTTAAATATGTAATATTAGCACCAAAAAACCACTAAGGTTTGTACTTGTGCTATCATTATATGAGTCTAAACAACATCTACAGAAATCTTACCTACCTACCTAAAATTAAATCTAAAAAGTATTATTTTAGCTTACACCTAATATTTTTAGGAGTTAGGCTGCCGCGTAAATCATGAGGCAAACTGTTGATAAGCCTAGGTACAGTAAAACCAGTTGTACGTTCTCCATACGCATTTTTTGCGCGCTGGGTACAAAGCTGATTTTCTGAAATAGCCCGGGTGCTTACAGTATGTTCTATGAGTGTGATATAGTGTCCAGAATTATTTATTATTTCCACGCCGCGAGCGCTACAGTAACTCACATGATGCCTTGACCGGTTTTTTTTATTTTCAGGTATTTTTCATTATCATAGCAGTAATATCATCAGGAGTTGGCAACCTAGTGTATTCAAAAACGGATGTTCTCAGTCAAATTACAACGAAAGAAGACAAAAAACCTTTAGATCAAACACACGTGTCCGAAGATTATAGAAAATACAGTTATCTTATAACTACAATTTAATGTAACTTTATGTATATGTATGAATGTATTTGAGCCAGTAAATCTATGTACCTAAATAAATACATAAATCCTTATTCTTAGTAAATGTAAGTATCATTTATCTAAAGTATTTTATTACAAGTAAGCTTTTGTTAGTTTCGATATGCGGAAACTTATAAATAGTCAATAGTTGTATTTATAGAATATTATTTTGGTATTAAGTACTGTCAGTTTTCCAAATAAATAAAAATAAAATAAATAAATACAGTAATAATGTTATTAATCTATTAATTATTAAGTTTTTAAGTTTTTAATTTAAATTTAATTTTATGGTTATTTATAAATATATCTACCTATTTGACAAAAAAAAGTTGACAAAAAAATAATAAAATTGTTTGTAAGTTCATTTATACAAACTTACATATGACAATTCTTTTAAGTATACCTACTTAACCAGTATACCTACTTCATCGTCATCATCGTCATCAGCCAGTCCACAGTTAAAATTTATGTCGACAGCCTCTGCCACGAATATTTTTCATTTAAAATCTCTATAGCTGAATCGAGACGTCCCGAATCAATTGGGATAGGTAATGTTTTTTTATATAAAATTACTTATGAAAAGCTGCTTGATTTTATTTCAATGCACTTTAGTACCTTACGTACTATTTTAAATTCCTAACTCTAATATCTGAATCCATCATCCATTTATATGAAAATTAAATTTGAGAGATGACTTAGTTTTTAGTTCCTTTCCACTTCACAACAGAAACTTTAATTATTATACCAATTTTTAAAAACAGTGGGGTCATTTCAAACACAATTCGGTGACGAGTAAAAATGGAAATCCATTTTTCTCAAAACTAATGAATCATTAATATACTTTTTGACAGACTTCAAAAAAAGGAGGTTCTCAATTCAGTTGTATTTTATACCTTTACTATAAAATTCAGAAAGCCATCTAATTCTAGATTAAAAAAATATATAATAAAAATGTAATTTAGATTTGTATCATTAAATAAGCAAACTTTTAAAAAAAAATATCCACTAAAAATAATTCTTAATGCCCTAAAAAGCGAAAAATAAACATAAATATTCAATTCACTGAAGAAAATATATTATTTTTAATGGGCTAGGTATCTACTCATCTGTTTGAAGTCTTATTTTGAAGTCTGTTGATAATTATTAAAAATAGAAAAAATATTTTTGCCACCGAATTGAAAAAAAATTGCCTCATGCGTCGAATCACCCAGTCAGTGGTGTTCATTAGCGGAGGCCTATGTCAAGCAGTAGACTGATAAAGCTATGGTTATAGGCTGATGATGATGATGTAGAATCACCCATACATGTACTGTACTGCAGAAAAAAATCAGAAAAAAGTACTGCTCCCGAAGGACAGAAAAATAATGTGCAATAATGACTCTTCGCTATCAGACCGTTGACTGAAACTAAAAATTATTATTATTATTATTTTGGCTCTTGTCGGTGTAGTGATGCAATTCTCTCCACTTAGCTCTTTCCATTGCTGTCTCACTTCCATATGTACGATTTACACCTACGGAGAGCATCGGAAAGCATTTTATAACATGCTAAGGGAAATTGAAACATCCACAAAGCAGCTAAGTCCTTATTTGCATGCAATTTACGCAGCTTTGAGCTTTGCCAAACACTGACAAAAATAGATCCGTAAATTCCGTAGATATTGCATGCAAATAAGGAACTTGCTGCTTTGTGGATGTTTAAATTTCCTCTAGCATGTTTTAAAATGCGCTTTGATGCTCTCCGACGCGCGCCGTGAATCGTACATTACACGACATGACGGCGACCTTCTCTTACGAGGGGCGTTCAATGTATTCTCGGTATCGGGGTGATTGACTTATGATGAGAGTAAATAAATTACCTCATTAGCTAATGACACTTTTTGAGGGTATAAATATAAAATTTCATTTAATTGTCATCATTAGTATTCAAGATATCAATACTAGAAGACAGCTACAATGACAGATGCCACAATGTTAACGAAAATCGAGCATCGCGCTGTGATTAAATTCCTTACAAAACAAGGAAAAACTCAAAAAGTGATTCATGAAGAAATGGTGGCTGTTTAACAAGATTCTGCTCCTTCATTATCCACTATTCAGAAGTGGTCCAGTGAATTCAAACGGGGTAGAGAGAGTGTTGAAGATGACCCCCGTGTTGGTGGGCCGGTTAGTGCCACTTCTGAAGAAAATGTGAAAATAATTGAGAAACTTGTACTGGAAGATGCCCGTACAAGAGTGAAAACATTAGCAGAAAAGACTAAGCTATCCGTGGGTACCATCCACACTATCCTTCATGAGCATCTGAATCTGTCAAAAGTCAGTGCAAGATGGGTGCCGCGAATGCTCACGGCGCATCAGAAACAAGTGCGAGTCGAGTGCTGTAAAGAATTTTTGGAGCTCTGTAGTGAAAATCCGCGGAGAGTTTTTGACCGCATAGTCACCGGTGATGAAACGTGGGTTCATCACTATGATCCTGAGAGTAAGCAAGAGTCCATGCAGTGGCATAAAAAAGGAACAGGCCCACCGAAGAAGTTTAAAGTCACCCCATCTGCTGGAAAACTCATGGCCACAGTGTTTTGGGATTCTAAGGGAATCTTACTGATCGAATACACAAAAAAGGGTCAAAGTATTACTGCCGCATCTTACGCAAACACCCTACGCAATTTAAAGGAGGCAATAAAAGAAAAAAGACGTGGAAAACTGACCGCTGGTGTCTTGCTTCTTCACGACAACGCGCCGGTTCACACAGGGCGCGTTGCCAAGGCTGCTGTGAGGGATTGTGGATTTGAAGAAATCACTCATCCACCCTACAGCCCAGACCTGGCCCCCAGTGATTACTTTTTGTTCCCAAACCTGAAGAAAAATCTTCGGGGTAAGCATTTTTCTGACGATGAAGAGTTGAAGGCAGCAATTAATGATCATTTTTCGGACAAAGAAGAAAATTATTTTTTAGAGGGTATCGAAAAGTTATTTACCCGAGCAAATAAGTGTATTGAGGTTATGGGAGACTATATTGAAAAATAAATTTTATTTAGAATTTTCTGCTTATTATTTCATACCTATACCGAGAATACATTGAACGCCCCTCGTATATCTGGCTCATGTAGCTTATTCTTGGTCGGTCTTCCTCTTCGTCTTCACCCATTAGCCTTAGTAAAATTTAAAGTAGCTTAAAATATAGATATTTTTGTGCATTTTACTGGCCGAGAAGCGGCATTTGTGCCACCTGTGGTTTAGGAATTATGAGTTATTGCAGATGCCGCTGGACCGCTGGAGTAACGTTTGACAGAATTCACACGAGCGAAGCTGCTTGCAAAAGTTATGTATTGAGAGTATTTGTGACATCACATCAGTCTATTTACAATACAACGCATAGTATTCTCGTGACCCGTTTATTATTACATTGATCAAGCGCAGTAACAAAGAACAACATTTACAAATAATATAAATAAACAAACAGACTATCCTTTGTGCTCAATCATATTTATAAAGTGAAGCATATACGGAAGAGTTATCCGTAGGTACTTGCCTAGGTAATTAGAATAACACAATACAAAATGAACTCATTTTTTCTAATAGTACATTTTTATATCAACTTGTCCTTTTCATCCCCGGATAAGCAGACATATCCCCACGATAGGAGACAGTGTCACGCGCCTCTTACTAGACGGTGCTGCCTCGATTTCACCTATTTATATATACCTATATATTTGCGTAAACGGAAGTCCGGACCACGGGTAAGTACCTACCGATGTGCTAATAAGCATATAAGACCCCAAGACCCCAAGAGAGGTCCAGCAATGGACTGATTACGCTGATCTTGTTATGTCATGATCATGAACCATGGCCATAGATACACAATAGGGGACGGGTGATGGAAAAGCCAATGATTCCCCAAGAGAGGCCTACATCCAGCAATCTTCTTCTTCTTCTTTGCGTGTCAGTGATTCAACCGTCATTAATTTAGTGTTTTAAAGAAGGCCGGTCGTTTCAGATCTGACTATAAATCGAAGCGAATAAAAATACGAATTATGTAAAAATATTTTTTATAATGGAGTATTGAAATTATAATTAATAACTTTATTTATTAAAGCCGGAATACTTAGTAAATTGATAATAAATATTGATCGCAATATGCCGTATCATAACGTATCATGGTTTTTGAATGAACTCTCATCCACATTGTGCATCTCTCGTGTCCTAATCGATCGTAATTTTTATACTTTTAACAAAAATATACCCAAAAAATTCTCCGGCTTTAATATAAAAAAAAACGATTAACTAAACATATCCTGTAATAAGAACTTTCAATATGACATAGGTCATTTCTAGACGCGATATTTTATGGTCAGGTCACAGGTCACAGGTTGTATGAAACTGACCGATCTTCTTTGTGTGGTCCAATAAGTAGACACCTATTGATGTTCATGAACTTTGGCTAAATATATACAGAACTGTGGAGGAGAGATGGAAAAATCAATGATAATGATAGGTATCACGAAGCGGTAATAGAATTCGCACCACTCGCATTTTTACTATAGTCAACAAACAGTTGATGATGATAATGAAGAAATTAACGTGGAAAAAGATTACTTAGGATGTAGATGAAAGGGTACCTAATTAGTAATTACATTGTTGGTATGTACAGCATAAAAGGGAAATAAAACATTCCAACGAATGGAGAACCTTCTCCTTTTTCTAAGTCCGTTAAAAAGGTGGTTGCTTGCGGTCAGCTATGCACAGCAGCGCCAATAGATGGTGCTGATGCTCCGATGTAACTTAAATTATTTTTCGTTTTAGTAAGTAATCTGAGCCGAGGACGGAGGCGTGGCGAACTCTGGGAGAAACCTACGTCCAGCAGTGGACTGCGATGGGTTGATGGTGATGATGAAGTAATCATCAGAGAGCCTTCGCCAACTGCCCCACAGAGGTCGTGAAAATACTGGAAATGTCTCGACACTACCACAGATTATGGACATTGTCTGGGGTGTAAGAGGTTCTAACCCCCATCTTCGGAACCCAAGCCCACCTCACCTGCTCGTGGTGCACCCTGCTAACTAACAAACGGGGCTCCGGGGCGGCGGCCGGCTAATATTGGGACAGTTAAAACTCCTGGTCGCGGACGGGCAGCAGCGTCTGCGGTGCGAAAAGCTGTGCTCTGCGATCCCCAACCCGCATGAGCGTGTGGATTATGGGCATATCCCCCTTCTTATAGGGGAGGCCTATGTCCAGCAGTGGACTGAATAAGCTGGTGTTGTTGTTGTTATTGACAGAGTAATGTGTATTTAAATTTATCGGTACTACGCAAGACAAACTGCGGGCAGATGTTAATAAGTAAATAGGTACAAGAACGTAGAGACAAGACAATCATTTACATACTGGATATGATAACGATGCTTCCGCAATTTTGGGTCGTGAACTCCGATAAATACTCGTATGTATCCATTTTGTAACCAATTTTACGATTTTGACGACCTCTGTGTTTAGCGGGCGAAGGCTCGCCTGAGACGCATAAGGTTGAGGATTCGATGCCCGCCGTGAGACAAAATGTTTGTATGAATAAATATTTATCCCTGTTTTCTTTTTATAAGTATGCATTTACAAAGTATTTATGTAGGTAACCTATATAAGTAGTATAGGGATGACGACTGAAATTAATTTGAATCTAATTAGTCCGTCATTTACAATTAAAAAAATATTGGACACATATTTTTCTTTTGGCAATTAAACAAAAAATTACAATTTATAAAAGTGCGTTGAAGTTCCGCGTGACTTTATCCCGTTGGCATTCCTACTATCAGTCATGTTGTTCGGAGAGAGGCTTGATCAAGAAGCCTAGCGTATAAAAATATTCGTATCGTAGACGTAAAATTTTGCCCAATGAGAAAGCATAGATTCAAAACCACGCGTTGTCATTGGCCAACATTTTTCGTTAAGCTTACAGTCAGGTTGAAATATTCGAGATCGCACTACCGAGCTTGTTATTTCCGTTAACAACTCTACTTTTGACTTTGGAATGAAATACAGAATAGACCCTCTTTTTCGTTAAGTAACATAAAAGACAATTTATCTTCCCACATTTTATTATTTCACGGCAACTACACACATGTATCATCAGCTCTTCGCCTGGTTGATGGCATAGGCTCCTTGAACCGCTGCATCGAACGCCAGCAGGCCTTCGCATTGGCGCTGTAAGTGTCCATATACTCCGTACGTCCAGGGAAGTCGGTGAAATATGTTTGTATTGACTTTGGCATGACTCCAGTGTGTACGGGGCCTGGTGAGAACAGATACGTTTAGTTGGCGGAATAATTAGCAGGACATATAAAAAGAGGAAAGTTTGTGAGGACTTAAAATATAAATGTTTGTTTTTTTTGTCACCTCAATACTAGAGGCTCGATCGCGAAGGCTGGTGAAAAAGTATTCATAAAAATTTGGCCAATGAGAAACCGTAGATTCAATATGATTCAATAAAACGCTTTTGGTATTGGCTTACGATACGTCATATTGAAATATTCGTGATCGTCCACAGAAAGAAAGACGAAATATTATGCGTATGTTCTAAAATAAATTATTCGGGTACCACGCGAGCAAAGTCGCGGACAGAAGCTAGCAGCGGAATAAAAGAATTAGCAAGTTGCAAGTGGCAAGGCTGCTAGTACAAGCTGGATGCGTCGAGTTCAGGACGGGTGCAAAGGCGCTCATTAGGGGAGGTCTATGTCCAGCAGTGGACTGCTATAGGCCGATGATGATGATAAACTGGCAGTGGCGGGTCTAGAAGCTCGTATACCGACAACTGTTGAATTGAGTACCTAGGACTTCTCGGGAATACTTAAAGCTTCTCGAATGGCCATTACAAGTTATGATATGAAATGTTGGAAGAACTCCCACCAGATAGACCAGCGAATTCGACAAAGCGCGGGAAGTTGGTGAATGGATAATTACCGTTCGTCATGTACATATACCTATCATCATTGGGTGATACCTATGTTTCATAGTTACTGATGATGATGATGTTACAAAGCTAGGTCATAATTCTCTTACTTCGTATCATTGTTTGAGGTGTAAGAGTTTTTAATCTGTATCTTCGAAACCCAAGCCAACCTCACCTGTACGTGTGGTACAACCTTCTAGATAAAAAACGGGACTCTGGTGGCCAGCTAAGGTGCTCCCTGCTAAATGACAAACGGGATCTGACAGTCGGCTGATTACGGCATAGCCCGCTACATCCCCTGGCTGCCGATGGGCAGCAGCGTCGGCGATTCGAGAAGCTGTGCCCTGCGATTCCCAAGCCAAGCCAAACGTAGATTATGGGCATATCCCACTGCATTTGCATCTCATTAATTCCATTTGAATGCCTGTATGGAGGCTGAATACATGTATTGAGTAGGTACTAGCATTGCTATAAGACTAAGTGTGAAAATAATTACATATTCTATAGGAAATAAACATTTGAATCTTGAAGCCTCTTTATTAGAGGAGGCATGTTCAGCAGTGGACTGGCTGGCTGGTGTTGTTGTTGTATTGGAATTATTAGGCCACACTACCTACCGACTGTAAAAAAGCATTGATCTAAATGCCATCCAAAAACGGGCGGAGGGTTGTACCTATCTAAGATGATGTTTGAATTAACCCTGAAGGAAGTGTACTGTCAAAAATTAATTGTGCATAGGCGAACTTAATACTATGAAGCATTATCTCCCAGCTAACCTCAGAAAGGTACCCCCTGATCATCTAAGTGCAAACATCATAATTTAAAATAGATCTAATAATAATCTAAGTACCTGGTGGATTAATTGTCGGCCGCACCGTGGGTGGGTTCTCTGTAAAGTGTGTTGGATCCTTGTAGCAACGGAGCACGCCAAGTCGGTTGCTCTCCATCGGTATGGGAGCGGAGGACTGGGAAGCCGCTATGATAGTCTCGTAGTCAACTACCGGGGCGGCTAGCAAAAAAATATTTGGTCAAGCTGGGTCGTCATACTACGACGACCATTTCTTTCGAGATAATCATCATTTCCCTGCCCTTATCCCACTCTAGGTGGGGTCGGCACAACATGTTTTCTTTCTCCATTCACTCCTATCGGCTGTCAATTCTGTATTCCCTTTTTTGACTCTCATATCCTCTTTCACACTATCACGACCGAAAAAGAGATGGATCTCTTTTTCGGTCTCTCTCTACTCGTACATTCAGTCACAAAGCCAAACCGATGCCTTATTTATTTATCTATACTTTATTGCACTTTCAATGTAACAAAAAGGTGGGCTTAATGCTACGAGCATTTTCTACCAGCCAAACCTGTGGTTTGTTTTTACATGGTGTTAGGCGTGCTATAATTCAATCTTAAAACTACAACTGTTTCTTTAAATAAACTACTTATAAAATTACATACACCTAGGTACATAAATACTTATAATATACAAATAATATTAATAAAATACTTACATATCAAGATATATCATTTTATGAAATAGTAGGTAGAAAATATTAAAATATTTATTATGCTAATTATGATCAGAAATTGTGACCCAGAAAGACGTTATTATAAGTAAAACTTACTACCTGGAGGTAGGTAGGTACCACTTGTTTAAAGCCAGCCAGTGGCTTAAGTGTCAAAGGTTTTTATGTCACCCCAAGACCTTTGACATGATCAATCGCGCTAGCAGACCATTTAAACATACTTACATAGTTAGTAGGTATCTTTCTCACAGATAATGTTATTTTTTCTTATGCATCATGAATTGGAATCAACCTCCATCTTTGGAACCCAAGCCAACCTCACATGCCCGTGGTGCACCCTGTTTACAAATGGCTCTCTGGCGGCCGGCTGATTGAGGAATAGCGCAGCCTAACACTGGCACAGAGCCCCCTAGCCGCCGACGCCGACGGCCACCAACGTCGGTGGTGCAAGACGCTGTGCTCTCCGATCCCCAACCCGCATGACAGCGTGGGGATTGTGACCTTTATCCAGCAGTGAACTGAATATGCTGGTCTTCTTGTGTATGACTTAAAACTTGCATTGTGATTTAGGCTGCCCGCCCACGTCAGACTTTTTATAGGATCGATAACCGAGCCGATTTTTCCTGCATAGCATTTCTGACCGATTTTTTGTAGCACGTGCGTGTTGCACTATTGTAATCAGTACCTACGTTTCATTTGTCTCCTACAAAAAATCGGTCACCTATTGTCGGTCGTGTGCGGGCAGCCTTAACCATCTAGGATTTTAAGCATCGATCAACTATTACAAAGAATATCGCGTGCCGTACTATGCACTAAGAAAAAAGTGGCATATATAATGAGGATTGCTAACTGTCATTTGTCAAAAGCCCGTCATACAAATATCGCCTCTTTATTAAAGAAGATAAGACAGAAAATCTAAGTAAGCCCACTAAATGATATCTGCTGCTCCGCTATGCACGTTATACAAATATCGGCTCTATAATAAAGAAGATAAGACAGAAAATCTAAGTAAGCCGACTATATGAAAACTGCTCCGATGCGTTTTGGCGGAGTTTTAGACAAGCCGCTCTCGGGCGGATAGTCCAAAATCCTTTGTATAGTTGATCGAAGTTTTTAGGTCTAAAGTTCTAGAGCAAAAACTTACATCTCTTCTTGAAGGTCGCCTGATACATCGTTATCATTTTACCGTCCAAATCGTCACATGGGTGGTCTAGAATGTCGTTGGTCACGTCTACCATCTGAGAGATAAGCCAACATTAATAAGGACCTCCTCAAACCGAACCACTTTGATCTGCGAGTACTGACAACAGGCAACTCTTTCCACATAATTTTCAGAAACTGTGCAGACATAGCAACTTTAGTTCTTATCTTGACAGTTGCGTCAACTAAATTTGTCCCGACTGCGGAGCGCAGCAATGCGTGGATGTTACTTTTTTTTTTACTATAAATTGAAATAAAAATATATTTTGATAAAGTTTACTGCTTTAGTACCTAATTAACTATAAAATCATATAACAAGCCTACATTTAAAATGGTGATGGATGAATGGACATAGGCAGGTCAAATCTATTTAAGTACTAACTAATGTTAAACATGGCTGTAAACAAACTGCTAGCTATGTTAGCTACCTGACAATAAACATCGGGTAAGTGGGTAGGTTGGTAGGTAGGTAGGTAGGTACGCATTAATCAAGACTTATTTAGGTCACATCAGTTTAAATAGGTAGGTGCTTATAACAGAGACTCAGTTAATTTTACTAAAGGAATCCTGGTAAAGAAAACATTGAGTTCCCTTTAGCCGTTGCTAAAATTAGATTTAAAATTAGATCCTATGTACTTATTTGAATAACGCCTTCAAAATTATATTAGCATAGCTAAATGTAAGGGTCTATCCTTACATTCAGCTACGCTAATAGAATTTTTGAAGGTGATAGGTAGCGTCAAGAGAACGTTGAGGGGAAGCTGCGCAATAGGCGACCCCCTCCACTTCTTCCGGTGTTCTTTTTACATGATAGTATACTAGATGGCGCTAATATTGCTGATAAATCATAGCAGGCGTGAATCACACTAATGGCGCGCGTCGGAGAGCATTGAAGCGCATTTTAAAACATGCGAGGAAATTTAAACATCCACAAAACAGATAAGTTCCTTATTTGCATGCAATTTACGCAGTGAATCTATTTATGTCAGCGTTTGACAAAGCTCAAAGTTGCATAAATTGCATGCAAATAAAGAACTTAACTGCTTTGTGGATGTTTCAATTTCCTCTAGCGTGTTTACAATGCGCTCCAATGCTCTCCGACGCGCGCCAGTAGTATGATTCATACATAATGCGAAAGTTTGCGTGTGTGCGTACTCCGTAACGGCTGAACGGATTTGGATAAAACTTGAATACATAGGCTTTTATTCAGGTAACACGCTAGCGAAGCCGTGGGCGGAAACTTTATTCAATAAATCCATTATCCCCACCTGTCTCCTCAGCTGCTCATAGTCTTGGCACAGCTTCTGTTCCTTTTCCAACAGTTGTTTGTATTGCTCCACTCTTGGTGAGTAGGAGTGGGCATCGCAGTGGCAGTATGGAGCGACGGGCGGTAGTCGCACGTTTGGCGCTGGGATCGGGCTTGGCGGCTGGCATGGTCTAATTACAGGGTTCTATTTTAAATTATATCTATTATGTTTTGTACAATGTAAATAGGTAACATCTAACATAGACTAAAAACTTTTTAAATTTGTGGGTACTTATGTAGATAGGTAACCTACACACTTATTAATCAAAAAGTCTACCTACTTACTTTCCAACAACCGGCTTTGCGAAGGGCCACTGATAGTCACTAGTTACTGTGGTTTTGAAATCCATTTTGAGCTTGGCTTAGTTCTGGAACGGAAAATTATATCGTAGGTAATGTAATTTGGTGGCAGGGTATACCTATACACTTATGTTAGCAATTCTCATCAAACTTCAACTGCAGAAAACTAAAATTTTTACCATTAGATACCTTAGTTGATTAGGTTTATATTTTTGAGATTTATTATTACAAGTCGTGCTAATTGACACCCTACATAATTTAGAATAGCTTTTGAGGCCAAAAATTTCAGTTGTAAAAGAATTTCTTCAATGAGGGAAGATAAAAACATTTTTGAAGTTTTATTTTTCTTTTTACATCAATTTTGAGGTTGTTTGTAAATTATTTTGAGGTTTCTAAACGATGATGGTTAAAAAATAGCTTTTTTGGCTAAAACACTTGTATCCGAACAAAAAATAAAAACTCTGACACTGACATACATCGCGGATGACAACCCGCCATTGTTGTTTTCCTGTCATACGTCAAAACAAAGTCAGTCATAAAATCAAATCAGCTGTGTTTCGCACACAGGGAACATGTACCAAAATAAATGTGCGTATTTAAAATTAATGGTGTGAAAATGTCCCAGTGGACTATTGATAAAAAAACTAAATGTTTATGATAAATTCATTGTCAGTGAGACATGGCGCGCCGGAGAAGCAGCGGCATCACCAGCCTAGGGTTTAACCAGGACCAAGGTTTGTTGTAGTGCTTTTAGTTCGTCAACCTTCTTTGTTCTTGTGTGGTGGATTATTCATGATTCTGATGACTTAAGTGTAAGAGAAAATGTAAAAAAGTTGGATTTTGCACCTAATAAAGGTGCAAATCAAGTAAGCTTCGGGAAGTTGTATGAAACAGAACGTGGTAGATCTGTCGTGATTATCATACACGCGTGTTGATTTACTCCACGTGTTGTTGATAATATTTTTAGTAACATGCCCACGCAGTAAGAGCGAACGTGATTTAGCTATTGTTCGAATGTTTACTTTTGTAAAACGCAGTAGCTATGACGAACACAGTATGTACCTACCTACTATTATTCTAACTTTAGCAACTGTGGTACTTAGCCACCTGCTTGGTACCATTGTGTGTTAATATTTTAATACCTATATATTTGTTACCGAAAAGGACGTAATACTTGCAAGCTTGTAGCAGGCCATAAAACTAAATAAGGGTACATAATTTTCAGCATTCATGTTAATAATTCTCCTATTAATAGTGTAAAGGTGAAACTTTGTAAAAAAGATACAAAATGTTTGTTCCTTCTACATGTCAAAACTACTGAAGACACAAACTACTAGACCAGACTTTGTATTACATATAGACTACATTTTATCCAGGTTCAATGCAAGCATAGCCCCTTATGGAAGGTACTAATATTATTATTATGAGCCCTCAATATCCCACTGCTGGGTAAAGGCCTCCCCCAACTCTCTCCATTCATCCCTCTCCTGTGCTAAAATGGTCCAGTCGGCACGGAATTTAGCGAGCTTGTCCATCCATCTTGTTCGCGGTCTGCAGCGACGTAATCGCCCTAATATAGTTATAGTTAAAATCCTTCTTCATGCCCAAACTACTAAAAGAAACAATAACTACTGGACTAGACTTTGAATATTATATAGACTACTTTTTATCCAGGTTCAATGGGTATATCATAGTTATAGTGATGTAACTGATTAGTCACTTGCATGCAAATTATGTTGCCAAGCAAAACCCTATGGTTCTGTAACAAATTGATTTAAATAAGTTGATATGTAAGAGAAACCAAACTTACTTCAGAACTGAATCATCATCATCATCTTCAGCCTATAGTAGTCCACTGCCGGATAAAGGCCTCCCCTAATGAGCACTATTGTGCCCTGTCCTGAGCTTGAAGCATCCAGCTTATACCAGCAGCCTGAAGAAGATCTGAATACCTATTGTTAATTGCAGGCTGCTTCACTTGCTGCCTGAAGACCGGCCTACGCGTCTACAATGTGGAACCCTTGGTGGAAAAAGCCCATTACAGTAAGTATCAATGCCTCTACACATGCATACATGCCTGAATAAGCATGTAAGTCCTAGCATGGCGCAAAATAGTGGGATTACTGCGGAGAACAAGTTCCAGGTCAAACGTTTTAATCCATGCTGCTACCATTGTCAATAGCTGGGTCTACACTGAACGATCCACCTCACTCCGATCGGAGGCGGCGGGAATGCGATCTAAAGGCCCGGCCAGCGTGAATGTGTCGCTTATCTTGTCGTGGCCAAGCCATTTATTCCACACTCCACTATCCTAGGACATGGATCGACAATCCTTTGGATCATTCAGTGTAGACTTGGCTATTGAGCATTGCTGCTACGTAATATGCATTTAGATAGTCTCCTGTGACGCATACAAGTTTGACTACTTATTACTTTAAAGTTTTAAAATTCAATTTGAAAAATTTTCATAGAAGTCTGTTGCTGATCTTCTCCAAAGATTTCATCATTAAATGGTAATGTAATGAGCATGTTCTATTCACTGATAGATAAGGGGATCATTATGTACTGTAAGTGGACATATAACTATCCCTACGTACATAATATGGACGATAGATAGATAGCAGAATATAGCTTAGGAGGGAGAACCAATGTATCATCATAACATTTATCAAGCATTTCATATTTATTTATTTCTTCTGCTGTCAGTATGACAGACAATAATGTACATAAGCTATTAAAAATTGCCATGTTTAACGCAACTGTGTCGGCTTTATCCTACTGAATTTAGTCTAAGTTATGATGGTATTTTGGCTGGTGTTCGAAAATAATCAACACACCCCTCCAGTAAATTTTCTAAATGTTTGCATATATAGTTCCTTGAGAAATAAAACAAGTGACTCATGATTAGTATGAACAAACCATAATAACTCTGAATGCAATAATTTATATGATAATAAAATGATTGTCATAAAATGTGACTGAGCAGTAAAAATATTTAATGTATGGTATAGTTTTTGCTAATAGTTTTATTGCTTAAACTGACTTGTATTTGCAAGTTAAATAACTTGTTTAACCTTGTGACGCTTGCTTGTATTTCAAATACATTTTGCTTTTTTAAAAAGCATTAATATGCTTTAGCAATGGGTTTCTAATAAAAATGTGTAAGTTCAGCCATGATCAGCATTCAAACTGCTTGAAAAAAAGTGGGCATGTGCTGAATTTGTTTTGGCCTTGCCTCTGATTACCTTCTTTATGGTATCGACAATAGATTTGCGTACTAAGCAATAACTTGAAGATATATAATGGTAAAAAGACGTGAAGAAGTTTTATTATTACTTTATTACCTATTATATATATTATCATGTGGCATAGCTTATTTCACTGTTCATAACAAATTAACGTATCATCTAAGTTGTAAATAAATAAATCACCTTTTTATGTGTTTGTGTGTATGTTTGTTTCAACTCAACTCCGTAACGGCTGAACGGATTTAGATAAAACGTGAAATATTAAAAGTTTCTGCCCTGGATTAATACACTGGCTACTTTTTAGACTGGTACCGTGCGACCGGAGCGGGCTGTAGGTACACACAGTGTCACGATCTGGTATACCCCTTTCAAGTATAAATTTAAACTGCTGCCGTGGAGTCTACCATATTCAAATGGACAAAATCTTTCAAAAATATTTTTACTTGGCTGGGGAATCGAACCAGCAATTGATTCACACCAGTTTATGAATTAGACGCTCTAACCAACTGAGCTATCGTAACGGTTGGCAATTATGACGAAGTTTTAAGTTACAGTATACGTTTATTATTTTTGTCTAGGTATGAATGGATGCGTCAGCTAGTAACTGCTTCATTTGTTTATCACGGTAGTGCGCAACTACTTAAAATTATAACGAAAATAAAAAAACAAAAATACATTCAGGCATTGAGGGATTTGAACCCAGTACTCTTATAATTATAACGTATAGATTAATGTCGAGTGTTGTAACCGCCACTCCATCGTCTCTTATAGACGACGAAACAAATACGAAATTAACGGCACGAAATTAAATATGCCTAAGCAAGGAGGAGAAGGTTTACAAAACACACATTTGTGCAAAAAGTTCGAGATCCACGACTGACACCGCGACGGTTTGAACCTACTAACGTTAACTAGGGGGGTTACCAGACTCTGACGCTTTCTGTACATGCGAGGTGCTGGCCAAGTGGTCAGTGACCCACCTCATCTTTGCTAAGGTTTGTGAGCTGGCCTATAATAATAATAAAAAATCTATGAAATAATAAACAACTTTATGGGATATCACACACACAGTAAATTGATCCCAAACTAGGCAGAGCCCTTACCGGACACTGATAAACTTACCTATAAAACACCAAGACGCAACAAAAAGCCATGTTCTCCATACGAATATTTGTTCTAGGCGGGAATCGAACCCGCGACTAGATCAGACGTGAATGCAGACCAACCATGGGGGTCAGTCAAATTAAACAACTCTCAGCCAGGTAACTCTTTGGATGGGGACTAAGTGCCTCTTAGATTAGAATTCTACCATGCTCCGGAAGGCATATTTAGATGCCTCTTATATTTTTCCGTTGAAGCCATGTAGCAACAAGTTGAAGCTTTTGGGCATCCGAAAACCTCACATTAGAGAGTAAACGACAATTCTTATTAAGTACATAATACTCTAAGACTACCCAGAAAGAACATATTATCATATATTATTACTTTAAATGAAAAATGAAAATGAAAAAATATTTATTTACCAAAAAGAAATTGATAACAATTTTACCAGCGGCCTCCACACTAGGCGTAGCCTGTATCGTGGAGACTAATAGGATGACATAGCAGAATAGAATTCCGGACATATAGTTAAAGCATTATAAAATAAATAGTGTCAAATAAAACACAACAAGTTAGAAGCTAAAGCCAAGCCTTACAAATCTTAGATCTTAATAGAAAAAACGTACAGAGCAGAAATCTATCGAATTGAAGTCCTAAAATTAAGACAGCATATGCGCCTAGGTTATGGATATACAAACAATGAAGAAAAAAAAATAAAAAATAAATTACAGATCAACTTAAAGAAATAATGCGAATAAATACTAAATGAAATAGCAAACAACCTTCATGATACTATTTTAAATAAATATTCAGTGGAGTCATAAGAGAGGGTTAGCATATTATTACATTGCAAGGGAACTTTAATTTATTTTTTAGAGTCAAAACCTGCCAATCGACTTTGCCTCCTCAGCTCAATCAAACACCGTTTCCTTTGCATAGGTAGTTCTCATAAAAGATGCCACTCTTAGCGGTCCGAGGTGTGAATGAACTTCTAAATTTAGCTCATTTATCACGATCAAAATCTAATTTGGTGCAGTTCAAAAGATCGACATTGCATTGAGGCGCGACGTTAAAATGCATACACTCTGCCGCATACTGGTGGAACTTCTTATAATCTTCAGCTCATTAAAGTCAGGCTCTACCTGTTTGGAAGGTTTTGCTCTCTTCGTTTGAGCTACTGACCTCAACAGTCGGTTTAAGTCAGTTTTAGGCCGCCTGAAGGCCTCTGACACGGCTGAAAAAGCCAGTACCACCACTGAAACCGGACCGCACTTGTAGTCGTAATAGCATTAATTATTTATGTGTAGGTAATTATTAGTGGCAGAGTTAAATCCCCTGGCCACCGATGGACAGCGTCGGTGGTGCGAGAAACTGGGTCTACTACAATTCACCGAAGTACGAAATTACGTGTTTCGTTTCTTACGATTGGTACCCATAATCAAACGAAAACTGAAATTTCGGCACGAAGTTAGTAATGGAACAGTCCGATGGTTGTGAATCCTACTCTATTTCACAAAACATACGACCGCAATATTGGAATTGACCGTATGAAATACGACCAATCGCACGAACACGAAATTTCGTACTTCGGTGAATTGTAGTAGATCCCCTGTGCCCTACAATCTTCGATCACTATACAAAGGATTTTGCACCACCCGCCGAAAGCGGCTTTTCTAAAACTCCGCCAAAACACATCGGAGCAGCAGTTTTAATTCAGTCGGCTTACTTAGATTTAGTGTCTTATCTTCTTTATTATAGAGGCGATATTTGTGTGACGTGCTTTTGACAAATGATAGCTAGCAATATATGCCACTTTTTTCACAGTGCATACAGCGCGCGATATTCTTTGACCTCCCCAGCGTGGGGATTATGGGCATGTCCCCCTTCTATAGGGGAAGCCTATGTCCGCCTATTTGTGTTTCGGTTGGCACAGAGGTTGGCCATACATCAAGCTCTTGTACCGTAATGCCACAATAATGACAAAACAATGTACGTAATAAATGAAGCATTAAACTATTCGTTCCTGATTCACAAAGCCTATTGTCTATTTAATTAAATCGTAGCGGTAGTGTGGCTCGACCTTGCATTCCTTGTTCTGTTTAACTTCCGAAGATGTGAACTGACCTTATTGGTATGAAAACATGGCTTTTAATGTCTAGTGTAAAATAATTTATTTCTTCTATGTCACGTCCATCGTAGTCTCCATCTCACTATGTCCCACAAAGCACTATGTAACAGTGCTTTGTGGGACATAGTGAGATGGAGACTACGATGGACGTGACATAGAAGAAATAAATTATTTTACACTAGACAAGTAATACCTTACATGAAAAACATACCCTACTACAAAGCTTGCGATAACTAGGTTGGTGTATTTTTGTATGTTTTTGTACGGAGATTTTAAAGTTTTACAAACTTCCCGCTAGGGTTGTTCCATTTTCATACGAAAATATTACTATTTTTTTCACACTCAAGCCATAGACCGGCCAGTAAGTAAAAACCGGCCAAGTGTGAGTCGGACTCGCGCACGAAGGGTTCCGTACCATTGTATGGAAGCCCCACTTAAATATTTATTTTATTATATTTTTAGTATTTGTTGTTATAGCCATTTGTTGTCAGAAATACATCATCTGTGAAAATTTCAACTGTCTAGCTATCACGGTTCATGAGATATAGACCCTGGCCTGGTGACAGACCGACGGACAGACAGTGAAGTCTTTTTAATAGGGTCCTGTTTTTATCCTTTGAGTACGGAACCCTAAAATTTACCACTTGACGCTGTATAAATTTATGTAAGCGCGTCATAACATGGTCATTCTCTCTTCCAGACAAAGAAGAGCTCGGTGAGGTGTCCCTATGCGAAATGGTGTTCCGCACCAACTGGCTTCTCATGGTGAAGGCTCGCAAGCCTTGCAGCTTGATGCTCCTCGACGACCAGCAACGGGCCTTCAGAGCTGAGGTGGTGTTCAAGTCCCCGATACGAGCGCTACGGGCCAGGAAGGACAAGTAAGGCAATTGATCTTTTTTAGGATTTTGAAATCATCATCTTCATCACCCTGTAGCAGTCCACTGCTGCCTCTCCCAATGAGCGCCATTGCGCCCTGTCCTCAGCTCGACGCATATTTTGTAATGCATTTCCTTATTTTCGCGCTAAGAATCATTTCAGTCTGTAGGTGTCTACTGCAGTGTGTGGACATGATTGTGCAGTATTGGTTTCGTTTGAGGCTGCTTCCTGCTTTTTAGGGTTCTGTACCACAAAAGGAGTAATGGACCACTTCGTTGTCCGTCTGTGTGTGTCAACCCTTTTTTCTCAGGAATGCGAGATTAAGATAAAATTAATATAGCTAATAATCAGCTCTAAAATCGCTTCAACCCTCGCTTTTTATGTCCTATATTAGTAGGATGGTGTCTTGATTAAGTAACTGTCATCGAGGAATTATAAATAACTAACTGAACTGCAAGAAACCTACTGTAGGTTTCTTATTTTTTCACCCGACTGAACTCCTCTTCAGTCAGGTTATGACAATGTGTTTAGGGTATATTTAGATATGTTTGTAAAAACGGCTGGACGGATTTGTTTTTTTTTTTGAGTAATGAGGTGTCGTAAGTCGTTGGATGCGTCTATCTAGATCACAAGGGTGACATAAGATATGAAATATCAAAAAATCCAATATCGCGACTGTAAGAACCCATTTTCAATTTACGATGAACTAAAAAGTACTGAACTGCCAAGTATTAAAAACTTCCTGTTTAAGCAGTTGGGTTTTTTAAACGACTTCAAAAAGAAGGAGTTTTTTATGTATGTTCTTAAATAATTAGCAGTTATTTATGCAAAGCCTGAATAAATGTTTTTGTTTAGTTTGTTACCTACCTAGGTGACTTTGTCGTGGAATCGTGAGTTGTATAATACGTATTTTTCAACGAAATACGTATATGTAGTTATTTAAAAAAATAAATAATACAAACGTATATGTACATCTCACACACGTTCAAATGATCCCAAACTAGGTAGAACCTGTACCTTGGGTACCATACCAGAGTCGGAAAAACATACGTTATAATATACATACTTATTAAAGAAGGTTCCCGGTTCCCGCCGCGAGACAAATGTTTGTACGTTCTGCAAATATTTGTTTCGGGTCTGGGTGTTTTCTATGTATAATATAAATAAATAAATAATGCTGAACGCTATCACACAGCATCATGTAGCCCCAAACTAAGCAGAGCTTGTATTATGGGAACCACAATTGTTATAATACTTACATACAGTTTTTTACTATGTATTGACGAAAGAAAAATCTATCTATGTACTTTATTCAGTAATGTGGTTCCCATAACACAAGCTCTGGTTCGATTAAGGCTACATTATGCTGTGTTTAGTGTCCAGTATATTAATTATTATTATAAAATAAACACCTAGACACAGAACAAACATTCGTATTCTGAACCTTATAACAGGGTTGCTGTGGTCCTGTCTTCATCAGTGCAAGTTATATCCCTGCCATCTCTACAGCGAGTGGCCTTGCTCCGGACCCCGACTAACGCCCGGCCGCTCTGCGCGATCGCGACGGAACCAAACGCCGCTCAGCTCTTAGCCGCACCCGCTCATCGTCGTGGCTCACTCCAACTACTGGTATTCAATATTCATTTATTTATTGCAGTCATAATGTTAGGTACAAAACTTGGATGATTAAAACATCATCATCATTAACAGCAGTTCCCTGTTCTGAGGTCGACGCATCCAGCTTCTACCAGCAGCCTTTCGCATATCGTTACTCCACCTGGCTCTAGGGCGCCCTTCACTTTGTTTGTTTGCGGTCTCCACCCAAGAACTCGTTTACCCCAACGGTTATCGGTTTTTCGGCAGATATGGCCAGCCAACTGCCACTTCAGCTTATTATAGCATAACACTATCAGTCCAATATTGGGCACAGCAATGGTATGGAGTAGAATCCAGCCCTTTTAAAAAGTAATATCATGTTTAGGTAGGTATGTAAGTGAAATTATAAATAAATGAAACTCAACTTGATTGTTAATTTCTGAAAGTGGTAAGTCGAATAAAGAAGAACAAATAAAATTGAAGTTTTTTTCTCTTTTTTTATTTATTATGGGTCAGCTCTTGACCTCGAGTCTTGCATAGGCATGGGTGAGGTCGAAGATGGGGAGAACTAGTAGACTAGATCCCAGAAGATGCCTATTAACTCTCTTTTTGAAGCCGTTAGGGTCGGTAGGGTAGGGTGTTTGGAATATAAATGTTTTTTTTCTTTCTCAAAATACGGTATCAAAATTCGTACTATCTACTGTACTGTACTGTCACGTACTGTACTAATATTATAAATGTGAAAGTTTGTGTGTGAGTATATTTGTTCCCACACAACTCCATAACGGGTGAACGGATTTGGATGAAACTTCGAATATTTATAGTTTGTGATCTGGATTAACACATAGGCTGCAACGCGATTTTTATCTTGGTTCCACGCGAGCGAAGCCGCGGGTAAATGCTAGAAGCAATGCTGGACATAACAACACTAGCCTTAAACCACAACTAAATAGAGGTTGTATAAGGGAATCACATGATTGATAATACTTTTATTGTGACTAAAAACATTAAAAATAGAACTGAGACAAATATTTGTAGATCATACAAACTTTTGTCTCGCGGTAGGAATTAACAAACTTCTGCATCGCCACCGCCATACCACACCAGTCTATTTCAGTCCACTGCTGCGACATAGGCCTCCCCTAATAATGGGGGATATGCCCACGCTGAGCATGCGAGTTCGGGATCGCAAGGCACAACGTTTCGTACCGCCGACGCTGCTGCCCGTCGGTGGTCAGGGAATTTAGCTGTGCTGGTATTAGGCTTCGCTATGCCGCAATCAGGCGGCCGTCAGAGCCCCGTTTGTTAATTGGCAGGATACACCACTTGCAGGTGAGGTTGACTTGGATTCCGAAGATGGGGGTTAGAACCCCTTACAACCCTGCGTCTCAGGCATAATAAACAGAAAATACCCAGACCCATTGGGTCTGGGTATTTTATAAGACAAATGTTTCTCGTGGTAGGAATCGAACCCGCAACATTTGCGTGTCAAGCGGACCTTCCACTGCGCCTCAGAGGTTAATACCAAGATTTAATTTGATTGGTCCTATGAATATTTTAGGATGTTTCCCGGGCCGTGAAAGGGGCTCACTCCAGCTCCCCTGCTGTGATTGGCTGCCACCAGACCGACCTCGTCTGCCTCAGCCTATCAGCGAACGGAGCGAAGTTAGCCACGGCATCCGAGCGAGGGACCATCATACGGATATGGGACACGAGCAGCAAGCAAATGGTGCATGAACTTAGGCGTGGGTCCGATTATGCCGATGTTTACTGGTAAGAATTTCTTGTTGACAAAAAATGAATAGAAGATTAAGAAACACTTAAATGGCCGGTTTCTATAATATACTTCCTTTATGGTCTATTACTTTACTCTTTTAATATACTGTTACCGATGACGCTTAGTTTTCTCTTGAAAAACTGTCAAATTTTTGACGTCTCGTTGTTAATTTTTGACAGTTTTTCAAGGGAAAACGAAGCGTCCTACAAAAATACATGGTCAATTTTGAGAAATAGTTAATGGTTGCTTTTTCAATTCAATAACAACAATGATATTTTAGTAATATTATTACACTTGTCTAGTTAGACATCATCGTCAGCATCATCAGTCTATAGCAATCCACTAGACGTATGCCTCCCTCTTCGATCAACTATACAAAGGATATCGCGCGCCGTAATATACACAGAGAAAAAAGTCGCATATATTGCTAACTGTCCTTTGTCAAAAGCACGTCATACAAATATCGCCTCTTTATAAAAGAAGACAAGACAGAAAATCTAAGTAAGCCCACTAAATGAAAACTGTTGCTCCGATAAGCACGTCCTTCAAATATCGCCTCTATAATAAAGAAGATAAGACAGAAAATCTAAGTAAGCCGACTATATGAAAACTGCTGCTCCGATGCGTTTTGGCGGAGTTTTAGACAAGCCACTTTCGGGTGGATCTTGCAAAATCCTTTGTATAGGATCGAAGGCCTTCCTTGACAAAAATTGTCTAACTAGTTAGACGCGTCGCCAACTTGGAACAGCCGGTCTAAAAAAAAAAAAAATAAGATGTTGACTTTATTGCAGTATAAGTATCAATCCACTGGGAGACGCGTCGCCAATTTCAACAGCTGGTCTAAGCCACTTACACAATATGTTTATTTACTTTAGTCTAACTCACATACGAAATAAGATGTTCACTTTACTGTGGCGCAGTGGGTGAAAGCCCGCCTGCGACGCAGAAGGTTGCGGGTTCGATTCCCGCTGCGGGACAAATGTTTGTATGTTCTGCAGATATTTGTCTCGGGTCTGGGTGTTTTCTATGTATGTATGTATTTACAAAAAAAAAAGTATATTATGTAGTTTATCAATCATGTGGTTCCCATAACACAAGCTCTGCTTAGTTTGGGGCTACATGATGCTGTGTGGTACGTCCAGCATTATTTATTTATTTATTATTTATAATAGTGTGTGATAGTTCAGCATTATTTATTTATTTATAAGCATAAATTCAGAGGAGACGCGTCGCCAACTTCAACTTCAAGCCACATACGAAATGTTTACTTTATTGCAGAATAAGCATGAATGTGTGGGAGACGCGTTGCCACTTCAACCTCAAGCCACATACGAAATGTTTACTTTATTGCAGTATAAGCATGAGTCCAGTGGGAGACGCGTCGCCACTTCAACCTCATGCCACATACGAAATGTTTACTTTATTGCAGTATAAGCATGAATGTGTGGGAGACGCGTTGCCACTTCAACCTCAAGCCACATACGAAATGTTTACTTTATTGCAGTATAAGCATAAATTCAGAGGAGACGCGTCGCCAACTTCAACCTCAAACCACATACGAAATAAAAAAAACTGTATAAGCATATTAAGACCAGGTTAACAAACGGTGTGGAAACAAAAATCTAATATAAATACTGGACCTGTGGTTGTCCAATAATAAATAACAAGAATGACGACTGAAAAATTCTAATTAGTCCGTCATTTATCAAAAATATTGGTCGCGTATTCTTTCTTTTGTCAATCAGACATAAAATTACAAAAATATAATGCATTGAAGTTCCGCGTGACGTCACGGCTTAGTACACTTTTTACATAGCCGTGACGTCACGGGCCCCCACTCCCAAACTTTGACGCACTTTATTTCCGTAAATTTTTATTTATTTGATGAATTACAAAATACGTGTCCAATATTTTTTGTTGATCTAACTGACGGAGTAATTAGAATTTTTTTTTACCCATTCGTCATCCATATTGTCTACAGCGGGGTGATCGGCTAACTCTGTTCCAAATAGAAATGATTGACACCGATCCTGTTTTTACAAACTTTGACATTTCATACGTCTAAATTCAATGAACGTCAATTGACACACTGTCACAGTTTGTTAAAACAGGATCGGTGTCAATCATTTCTATTTGCAACAGAGATAGCCGATCACCCCGCTGATCTCCACACTAGGCAACCCTGTATTATGGAGATCTGATATACGATAAAGAGATAAGAAAGATGTTGACTTTGTTCCAGTATAAGCATGAATCCGCTGGGCTCGCTGGTTTGCTGCGTGAGCGATAAGGGCACTCTGCACGTGTGGTCGTGCGGCCGCGCTGCGCCTGCGCACCTCTGCGCCGCGCAGACGCGCGCCGAGATGCGTGCGCGTGCGCACTGCGCCATTGCCACCGACACCAGCGCACTCGGTCAGTCTATCCCATTTCCTACTGAAACTTATAATATTAAACTCTTTTAGGGATAAGCTCGCCTTTGTAGCATTTAAGGCGACTATAAGGGTCAAAGCTCCTGGACGATTGTCCAGTCTTCAGTCAGGTCCTCATCATCATCACCATCATTAGCCTATAGCAGTCCACTGCTGAGTGCTTCCCTAATGAGTGCCATTGCGGCCTGTACTGAGCTCGACGCATCCAGCTTCTACCAGACAGGTCCTATTCATGCTTAATTTTTAATTATTTTTTTCAGTGATTTGTGAAGATGGCACCTTCCACAAGTTCACATTTGCAGCTGAAGGGAACTGTCATCGCAGCGACTTTGAATACTTCTTGCAGGTAAGAAAAGACATAATGGGGATGAAGACTGAAAAATTCTAATTAGTCCGCCATTTACATTATCAAAAAATATTGGACACGTATTTTTTCTTGTCAATTAAACAAAAAATGACAAAGATTATAGTGCGTTGAAAGTTCCGAGTGACGTCGCGGTTTAGTACTCATTTTACATAGCCGTGAACGAGCCCACACTCAAAAACTTTAACGCTCTTTATCTAAGTCAATTTTTATTTATTTCATAAATAAAAAAATATACGTGTCCAATATTTTTTGTTGATCTATCTGACTGACTAATTAGATTTTTTTTACCCTGTCGTCATACCGCAGACGGGCAGCACCGTTGGCGGTGCGAGAAGTTGTGCCCTGCGATCCTCTACCCGCATGCCCAGCGTGGGGTTTATGGGCATGTCCCTCTTTATTAGGGGAGGCCTATGTCCAGCAGTGGACTTATTTTGGCTGGTGTGGTGGCGGTATTCGTTCGTTCGTAGCTCAATTCGTTTAATGTCGACGTGAGGAGCAACATACGTCATAAATTCATCTTCACAAACTAAGGTTTTTTTTTGTAAATAAATGATTAATGAATACAGAGAATCACGAAGCGGAAAAGTATGTATCGTAGATGTAAAATTTTGGTCAATGTGAAAGCGTAGATTCAAAATAACGCTTTGTCATTGGCCAAAATTTTCGTTACGTTTATGATACGTACGTCGGGTTCAAATATTCGTGATCGGCCTGCAGTGTCGACGTGAAAGCAACGTACGTTAAACATCTTCACATTTGACATTAGTGCAGGAAGCTGTGTCCTGCGATCCCCAACCCCCATGCTCAGCGTGGGGATTATGGGCATATTTCCTGTTCTCGGGGGTGTACGGGGTTCCAACCTCCATCTTTGGAACCCAAGCCAACCTCACCTGCACGTGGTGCACCCTGCTAAACAACGAACGGGGCTCTGGCGGCCGGCTGATTGCGGCATAGCACAGTCTACATCGACACAGCTAAATCCCCTGGCCACCGACGGGCAGCAGCGTCGGTGGTGCGAGAAGCTGTGCCCTGCGATCCCCAACCCGCATGCCCAGCGTGGGGATTATGGGCATATCCCCCTATAGGAGCAGAGGGGAGGCCTATGTCCAGCAGTGGACTGATATAGGCTGGTGTGGTGGTGTGGTGACATTTGTGCGAGTAGCTGTGTCCTGCGATCCCCAACCCGCATGCTCAGCGTGAAGATTATGGGCATATTCCCTCTTCTCATTAGGGGAGGCCTATAGTCAGCAGTGGACTGATATAGGCTGATTATGATAATGATTTGACATTTCTAAAACTTCGCCTTGGAAAAAATATTTTATCGCCATTGATTAGTTTTGCATTTTGTAATTTTGTGCTTTGTACTGTTTTTGAGTAAATAAAAAATAAATGTTTTTTTTCAGGTTGGTGATGATGACGAATTTCTGCAATGATTCACAATATTTTTTGTATAAAACACTGTATTTACCGAACACTAAAATGCCTATTATAAGTGATAAACAGTGAAAAGTGGTGATAAACTTACCTAGATATAACACAAAATAAAAGCATGTGATTATTATTATGGATAATAACTGTACGGGGAGATAGCATGTTACAAATTAGATTTAAAAATATTATTTAAATTTTATTTCATGCGTTTAGTTTTAAGTTGTTCAAGGTCATCAAAAATTATTTTTGTGAAATATTCAAATGAAAATGTTTATTTTTGCTCTTTTTAAAAATGCCAATTCAATTTCACAAATCTAAGTTTATGATGTGTGAATTTAATGTAAAATTTTAGTAATATTATGACGTTAAAAGACAGGTGGCACGAAAGCATTTTTTATTTAGGACAATGATTTAGGTTTAGCAAATGCAAACGATTTTTTTATACTAAATTGCTGCAGGTATTCTCTAAAGCTAAATAAAATTCAACTGAACTGCGCTAAAATAAGCAATTTAGCAATCCAATCCTGTTTTGGAAACGGGCAATTTTTAGTGTTGTTAGTAAAGTTATAAATTTTAGCATTAGGTTGTACTTTCGCGCAATATGTAGAAAGCAGCTAGTGTTAGATACAATTTATTGCAAATTGTGTGATTATGCTTGCTATTGCATCAGTAAGGTATTATCTTACGTGAATCTATAACTATAGCAATAAAAAGATAGTAAATAATCATATTTCCAACAGTAAAAAATACTTTGTAGACGCCGCGCCATTTTTTTTTGGTTAAGCACATATTTTGTTTTAATCAGTATCCTACATAATGGGTAGATATAAATTAACATCAATGTATATATTTTTTTATCGCTCAATTGCATGTACCTATTGCATTTGCTGACTGTATAAAATAATCGGGGTTTTGTTTTGTACATAGTTTATTTAATTACATTTTGTTCTAAAATTTAGTCATTCATTATTATTTTGAAATGAGAGAATTTATTAAAGTCCTATTATAATTTTATAGTTGTGTTAAACAGTCCATTATATAACGACTTTAGGTACTTTACGTAAAAAGAATTATATGGTTTGTATGTATAATTATGTAAATATTTTAATAGCAATATTATAGGTTTTTATACTTGATATTAAAAAAATGTTATTGTATTCCCACTCTGCTTTCACTTTGAAAATATTAGTGTTAATAATACAGAGTGTAAAACATATTTTTTTATGGATAAAAAAATTAAAATATGATCTTTAAAGCTAGGAAATGTACCCAGATAGGGTCGTTTTGAAAAATTATTGATTAAATAAATGATTTCATAATTTTCTAATGGTTTGATTTTGGATTTGGATTCAGTTAGAATGTGTAATATAATGTTATGCTCTGCATTGCACAAAACATTTTCTTTTCTTTTCTTGAATAAAAATTCAAATAACTAACAATGATTTATTTAACTAAAATAATAATGTAGGTAATTATTCTACTTATAATGAGCACAATTTAATCCTTATCAGCTTTCTTCCTTCCGAATGGATCAGTCCAAACATTCATGTCTGGAACAAAATATATATCAGTTTTATGTAACAACAAAACCTGTCTATATTAGTCCACTGCTGGACATAAATAAAATAAATAACCTTTATTTACTCTTGACCTTTGCACAATTTTACTACAACATAAACAATACCAACTACACTCCAACCTCCTACTACTGCTGGACATAGACCTCTTCAATAAGGGGATATGCCCATAATCCGGACGCTGGGTTGGGGGTCCCAAAGCACAGCTTCTTGCACCACCGATGCAACCCATCGGTGGCCATGGTATTTTTTAGCTGTTTTGATGTAGGCTGTGCTTATGCTGCAACCAGTCAGCCACCGGAGCCCTATTCGTTATTTAGCAGGATGAACCATGTGCATGCGAGGTTGGCTTGGGCACCGAAGATGGATGTTGGAACCCCGTACACCCTTAACATTTGTACTAATTTTGAGCTCTATGCAAATTATCCTATTTTGTAACTTGGACTATTTGGACAAAATCGAACTTACTTCCAGGCTGTATATCTTCTTGCCTTATGTTCTTTCGTGCAACTTTTTGTATTTCCCCTGAAATAGAACAATGGATTTTAGAATATGATGACATCTGTGGCGCACTGGGAGCCCGCCAGAGATTCTTACTATAAGACAAAAGTTTGTATGCTCTGCAAATATTTGTCTCTGTTTCTGTATAAATATTTACTCTGGCTATATTTCCAATCAGCCTTCCTACAATTTTTCTTCCACTTCAATCAATCCTCAACGTCTGCATGGGAAATGTTACATGCCACCAAGTCTCTACACAACAAACCTCTGTCCAAGTACGTTTTTACTTAAGGGGCTTTGACGCAAGAGAGGATATGATGGCTGTGTGATATTTGGTATCTGATGATGGAACAAGCACATGTGGTCACCCACCAAAGGGTCATGACCCACCTGATGAAGTGGTAACCCTTACCCCAGACTTATCAATAGTATTGCTTCATAGCTCTTGCATAAATGGAACATGCCCTACAATGCAACCTACATCCATGAACTTGAGGCATGAAGGTATTACGCCTCATGTGCCTGTTATTTCACCAGCACCTAGCCAAATAACCATACCTAAGCAGTATTTACTATTTTCCAAAAAAAAAAAAACCACAGTGTTCAAATTAATGCTATAGAGAAATTCATTAGTTGAATGACTAATGGGATAATATCCACAATTTGGCAATTTGGCCTGCATCAAGTATAAAGTTCAGGAGTACATAGGACTAGGCGCAATTTCGCTCTTTAGGGGAGGCCTACGTCCAGTAGTGGACTGTTCTAAGCTACTTATGATAATATGTTAAGTGAGGTTATAAATAAAACGGGTGTTTAATTATACATACCGACTTCTAAATAGTTCTTACCTTCATAAATCGTCTACTTACTATATTCCGAAGCATCGATCATTGGGCTAATAGCAATAGGGTACATGGCCAGGCCTATGAAACCAACTATTCCGGTGATAAAAGCTGTGTAGCGCCAACCTTTATAGAGCGCCATTTCTTTGTGAGTGAGACGTGACTATATCATTTGTTATTTAATGACCAACTCGTGCTTTCTGTTCGTATTTGTATCAGTAGAACAAGAAAGTTTATATTTATTGGTTTGGTTAATCAAACCAGCCAGAAATAAATAGAAAACAGCTGATTTGATGAATGAATGATTTTTTTTTGTTTCTTAGCCCCATTTGGGCAAGCTAAAGTCTCTTGACCATACCACCAATTCTTCCGTTTTTTTATTTTTTCAAGTATTCCGTTTTATTATGTGAGTGTTTTTCTTCCTCTATTCCATTTCTTCCGTCTTTTAGTCCAGTTGTCAGTCTTCGGTCAAGTCATGTTCTGTTATAATTATAACTATGGCGGCTGTAACAAAACAATCAGCAAAAAATTTCTTCATCTGAGAAGTCCAGTTTATTTAATTCATATTAACGTATTACTTTTATTTCATTTCACTACACTTAAGTCTTCTTACTAACGACTAAACAACTATGGTTGAAGCGCCATAAACTTTACGCAACATAAATCAGAAAAACAATAGAAAATAAAATAAAACAAAAATAACACAGTTGTTCTAGATGAAAAAAAATCCCGCCTACCTCCGATGAATGAATGAACTCTTCTCTGTTTATGAATGAACTGAAGTGGGAACTAGGGTGACCATCTCAAAACTGACGGTTCTGCCGCACCCTCGCCTAAAATAGTGCCAAATCTGCCAATCTTGGTAGGTATTAACAACTGCCAAAAATATGGCTTCAGTATGAAGCTTGATGATCTCCTTCTTGGAAACGGGGAAAAACCAAAGCTGTGATACTGATAAAATCTTCATTACATTCTTTTGAGCACCTTTACTTCGTTTGTAACGGTTTGCCGAGGGTCTAGTACAAGTTGCACAATTCGAAAACTTTTATAGTATACTATATCTAGCTCAATTTTGAAGTACCTTTTTTCGTTAATTACCTCACCATTTTGAGTGATTATTATTGCAAGAAGGTTACATTAGGTAACTGTGTTCGATAAGTTTCTACGCAAAACCAGTAGCGTAATTTCCAATAAACGTACATTAAAATTGAGCTCGATATGGTAAACCAAAAAAGTTTTCGAATTGTGCAACTCGTACTAGGGGTACAGATGCTGCCAGTATCATCCCACGAGTATTTTGTCATGAACACGCCACGGGCAAAGAGCAGGCTCGTGGGGTTGTTATTTTTTTCGTAATTTACAGCGAATAGGGGGGGCGGTAATATTTCATATGCCTAGGGCGGCCAAAGGATCAAATCCACCCCAGTATATTGTAAATACAAATATAACATTACTAGCCTTTAACATTCATCATCATCATCATCCACAGCCCGATTTAACCCACAGCTGGGTATAGGCCTCCCTCAACTTGGGCCATCCACCACGATCCTGCGCTAGTCTAACCCACGTACGGCCCGCGACTTTGACAATGTCATCTGCCCATCTTGCAGCCGGACGTCTCACACTCCGAAAGCTATCCCTAGGCCACCACTCTGTAATTTTCCTACTCCATCGGTCATCACCTCGCCTCGCAACACCTCGCCCTGCCAAACACCATTTGAGTTCCATAATTCGATTTCCAACGTCCTGGACGTCTGTGGATTTCCGCATTTAGAACTCGGTCTATAAGTCGAATACCAAGCATGGTACGCTCCATGGCTCTCTGTGCTACTCTCATTTGGTACACAGCCTCATGTGTTAGCGTCCATGTCTCGGCACCGTAAGTCATGGTGGACAGTACACATTGATTAAATAAACGCGTTTTCAGACACTGTCGAGTAGTTGCTGCTTTTAGGGTGTCATCTAGCTTACCAAAGCCCGCCTTAATTGGATACGTTTTGTGATCTCCTTTTGTTGGTGTTCTTTACTAAAGGAAAGAATATGTCCAAGATAAACGTACTGGGTGACTATCTCCAACACCTCATGTCCCACCGTTACAGTAAAAGGAGAATGCCGATAACCCGTACCAATTGCGTCAAAACCAAACGTATCCCATAAAATTGCCTATATTTTATAAATAACATTAACATTTTCTTTAGTTTTACACACCGACTCGATTAAAAAACACTTAAAAAAATATTTCGTTTATTTGGTTTCCGGCGCACGGCGCCATGACACTGCAACCACCCTCAGTTTTAATTTTAGACGGTTTATTCGACTAAAAACATTGGAGATTTTTTCACTTTGTATAATCAAAAAGGTTGGATGAGAAACTTTTTTTGTGATACTACTAAACTATCTCCTATCTTTATGTATTAAATATGCTCTCGCTAGAGTGTTGTGTGGCATTGTGTAGCAGTGTTTATTCTGTAAATAGATATTTTATTAGACATCATCACAATAATGTACGATAAACAATCTTAGCATCAACTGTTTGCTAATAACCAGTGACGCGAAACCAGCATAGTTTGGAAGAAGCATCGATGACCTTTTCGTGGTTGTCATGAATGTGTTAAGATCTTGGATCTTAGCTTGGATTTCACCTTCACCAGTAAGTACTAATACCTATTATAACCATAAATGATGTAAATGCCTATCTGCTTTCTCGTCACTATCATTATTTGAAAATAATATAAAGTAGAATACAGTAGTAATGTATCTAATGTCCTACCTACGAAGTAGAAGTTAAAACACCCTTTTACCGTGTACGTGTTTGGTATATAAACCTTTTCTTATAGATATAGTAGGTATCATAGTTAAATGTTTATAGTGTAATACTTATAATTATGTAGACAAAACTGAACACACAAGGTGTCGGGAAAGCATTTTTTAAAAAACAAACTCTAAAAGTAATATTAAATAAAAACAAATTGTTTACGTTTATCTTAAATAAGACTTAGTATTCCATGAATAACAGATTAATATCTTTCGAAAAAATTAGGGTTCGTTTTGACGCAATCACTTTGGCATTGGTACCGAGCGCCATACATCAGACGGCATTCTCCTTTGTGATGTTGTTGGTGACACTCACCATGACCTTCGTCTTGGACATATTCATCCGTAGGCCCACTTTCAAAGAAGCATCAAAGAGTTCATGTAGCATTGTTTGGAGATCATCAAAATTTTCCGCGAAAACAAGATCGTCTGCAAATCTGAGGTGAGATAAAGCAACACCATTGATGTTGATTCCATAACTATCCCAATCTAACGTTTTTATGACGTCTTCAAGGACCGCTGTAAATAATTTAGGAGAAATGTCCCCCTGCCTTTAACAATATGTACTATTATTTTACTCATGAAACTAACGTGAATTAACTCATTCATATTGAAAAACGGGAATTTTCACGCTGAACGCCGTCGGTGCCTTCACCGATGTAACGGTACGTGAAAATTACCGTTTTTCAATATGAATACTATTATTTTGTTTAAGAATCTGTATATCTATTGTCAGCGAACCAATAAATAGATAATAATAAACTAAATAATCAAAAATCATATTAAAAATATCCTTAATTCAATTAATTAGCCTCGTTCATAACTCAAGTTCAACTCGAGTTCGTGAATTTCAACATTGGTTTACTTCGGCCACAGTACCCCTAGCACGAGTTGCACACACTATTCAAAAACTTTCTTGGTTTACCATAACGGGCTCAAGTAGAAACTGATCGAACAATGTAGGTAGTGTAATCTTCTTGCAGATTGCAATAAATTATCACTCAAAATGGTAAGGTAATTATAGGTACTTCAAAATTTAGCTCTTTAGAATATACTACAAAAGTTTTCGAATTGTGCAACTCGTACTAGGCCCTCTGATAAACGCGTCATGTAAAAAGAAGAAGTAGACGTGGTGGTAAATACCGATAAATTAATCACTTATTGCGCAACTTTCCACCAGCGGTCGTTGTACATTTCGAGCCCTATACTAACTCAATTGCACACCGAAATGGCCCACACCGGTCCTTTATTTACATAGATTCTGTCTAGGTTTATTTAAAAACTTTGACATTTCATCAATCGAAAGAACGTCAATTGACAAACTGTCAAAGTTTGTATGCTAATTGCTATGCGGTGGATTTGGCGCGGATCCTGATTGAACGAAACTTTTACATCCATTCCATCTCTTCAGTCATGTCATAGAGATGTGCCAACTCCGACAATCATGTCCGGTGTTTCGGCACATCTCTATGACATGACTGTTCTTTTAATTTCATAAAGTTTCGTTCAATCAGGATCCGCGCCAAATCCACCGCATAGCAATTAGCAATGCAATACTTAGATGTATCAAAGAAAGAACAATGTAATAAAATTAATATGTACCTTCTGGGATACTTAATGTTACTTAATGTTACGTTTTTTCTGAGTTGGCACATCTCTATGACTGAGGATTGGATCTACTTGAACTGTCAAAATTCATTGTCAACTGCTAAACATATTTCAAAGACAATTATTTTAGTCTTGTTCAATCACAAGTAGGTACTTATAAATAGACGATTATTAATTCTATGGTTCATGCGCTGTTCATTGGGAAGTTGGAACTCAAATGTCAAATGACTCAATTCATGACCTCATGACGAATGACGACGTTTATCAGTTTCTAATGTTGACATTTGCTAAACTTCTTTATTTAATGGCTTCTGGGATTGTTTTCCACAATTTCTTAGTATCAAGTTTAATAATTGAACTTGCCTTGCCATTGCAGAAACTGAGGACTGGACATTTGCTAACCGTAATTAAGGGGAGAGAATGTCCAGTCGTAGTCAGGCAATAGTAGTCTGTGTTTATATCATGGGTACAACGACGCCTCAAACAAAACACACAAATAATTAATTAGTACATGAATTATTTATGTAACTACAGTTGGTGTAATAATACATGTGAAATAATAATAATGATTATGTAGGTTACCTTTGATACAAAAACGAATGAGTATTTACATATTAAAAGAATGTATGAGTCACAAACAATAAATTAGCTAGAAACCTACCTAGGTAGGTACTACTACTTGTGTAGGTAGATACCTAAGTAGGTCACTATCACACAGCATCATTTAGCCCGAAACTAATAATATTCATATTCATATTTTTTCAAAATTTAAAAATCGAAATCAAAATGTAATAATTCAGTAGGAATTGTAAAGTACACTTTGAAACTTTTTTTTTATTTACCCCATATCGTAACGCGACCAAACAGAGAAGAATTGGCAAGAAACTATGTTCACTCTATTCATAATCTTTATTGTATCATGTGGTACAGTTACCTACAGGGTGTTCTGGTGTTTTTCTTAGATAAAGTTTGGTCCACAACATGAGCCCCGCCCGTTGCGTATGCTAGATATCGCACCCCTAGAACAACACGGAATTATGTCGAAAAACTACTTTTTTCAGAATCGTTGAAAAACCGTTATCTGCTTATGTATCGGATTCGAATATGCAATAAAGTCGATTTTGAGATTTTTCGACATAATTCCGTGTTGTTCTAGGGGTGCGATATATAAACTATAAAATTACATATAGTATAATAATAATATTACCTAAATATTTAGTTATTCATTAGTATTACATACAAATTAAAACGGACTACTCTAATTTTTAAATGACAGAGGTTTACTAAAATATAATAATATCACAGTTGTTTTAAGACCTTATGTTATAAATGAAGTACCTATTATTTAAAACTATTCCATAAACTCGAAAAATTCTTAAAGTAAAAAAGTTACTAGAAACTGTTAATCAGAGCTTCATTACTGATAGGTACTACTTAAATACCTATCTACTTTTTTTGGAAATACATTTACCTACCCAGAGCAAATATCTGCAAATAATGGAAACATTTATTCCAAGGCGGGAACCTTCTGCATTTCAGGCAGATCTTCGCCCACTGCGCCACAGAGGCCGTCGAAACAAAAACATTCCTACAAGTAGCGGCACGAAACTCTAGCAATGACCGTTATTGCGCAGAAGTCAAAAGTAAGATAACATATGGGAGCTAGAGGCGAGAGAGAGCGAGAGTCCAATGCGCAGAAGTTTCTTTCACCGCTAGACTTACGCGCCGCTAGCTGTACCTACCCACCTGAATCAAATCAAGCTACCTACCTACCTAATAATAATCTTTATTGTTTCATAGATTATTATTCGACGGCCTCTGTGGCGCAGTGGGCGAAGGTCCGCCTGAGACGCAGAAGGTTGCGGGTTCGATTCCCGCCGCGGGACAAATGTTTGCATGTTCGCAGATATTTGTCTCGGGTCTGGGTGTTTTCTATGTATGATATGTATGTATTTACAAAAAAATAAATGTATATATGTAATATATCAATCATGTGGTTCCCATAATACAAGCTCTGCTTAGTTTGGGGCTACATGATGCTGTGTGATAGTGTCCAGCATTATTTATTTATTATTATTATTATTATGCGGTACTGAGGTCCGCAATATGAGCCTCGTAGAGGGCACTACACTATAATGAGAATGTATGGTTAAATATTTTCTACCATCTTATAACAAAAGTTGGTCTCAATTTGTTTTATAAGTAACTTTACAATCAATAAATTCAAAATTCAATTTCAATAACAATAAGGTCTAAGTATGTAGGTAGGTAAAACATAATTAAGCGTAGAGACAACAGCAGAAGTATGCGAAAAAATTAACCCAAATTCCATAATGGAGCAGAAGTCAGAAGTCATTAAGAACCTACCTACTTAATTAAGTAAGACGTTGCTTGGTTAAGTTTTGCATTGTAATTTGAACCACATACTAAGGAATTGTTTGTAGGCCTGGGTAGACAAAAGAACCTAAATAAATAAATACATTCTGGACACTATCATAGAGCATCATTTAGTCCCAAGCCTAAGCAGAGCTTGTATTATAAGAGCCACGTGACTGATAGAGTACTTAGATAGACTCTATAGACAACTGATATACATTTTTGTAAATAAATAGGTGCATAGAAATAGGGTTACCATTTATATTTAGAAATAAGGTTGAAAACCTTGATTTCCATTGAAAAATCCCGAGATTCACTGGAATTTTTCAAATTCTCCGGAAAACGTAATTAACAGCTATGTAGCCCGCGGCATAAAGATAAAATTTACTCTAAATGGTATCATCGCAAATATTTTAAAACATAGATTTTAAGTGTTTATTTATGTAATTCACATGAACAAAGTTGATTTTTGAATTAGTCTCTAAAAGAAGATTATTATTTGTTTTTTGTACATGATAAAAAGAGCTGAAAAATCTACTCTATTTTACTGAAAATTTCAAAAATCCAGATTTCCTGATTTTTCTAAAATCCAGCAGCAATCCTGAGAAGAGCCTACCGAACAAATCCTGAGATATGGTAACCCTACATAGAAAACACCTAGACAAATATTTACAGATCATACAAACATTTAAATAACACTCAAACCCGAGACAAATATTTACAGATCATACAATCTTTGTTTCGCGGCGGCAATCGAACCCGCAATCTTCAGCGGCAGGTACTACTGACAGCCTTATCAGCATTACCTTATCACTTCTAGGTAGGTAGGTAACTAGCTAAAGGGTTTCCCGCGATTTCGTCCGCGTCGAGATTTTTCTACGATTCATTGGAATTTTAGGATATCCGTTCCCATATCCTATGCAAATAATTAATCACAACCTACTTTCTATAAATATTATAGGTAAAGTCGAAAGTTTGTAAAGATGTGAAATGCGAATTATGTATTTGTTCTTCTGAACGGATTGAATTGAAATTTTGCAGTTAGTGTTATTCTGCACCTGAATTATAACAAGCACTGAATCCTTTCCTTTTATCCAATATCAAAAACGACAACGACAGCAATATCTGTCTATTCCGTCCACTGCTGGATATATGCCTCCCCTATATGAAGAGAGATATGCCCATAATCCCCAAGCTGGGCCTGGGGTTGGGGATTGCGCTGCTGCCCGTAGTCAGTCGCCCATGGAATTTACTTATCTGTGCTGGTGTTAGGCTGCGCTAGCAGAGCCTCCTTTGAAAGTTAGTAGTGTTCTGTGCACCACGGTCAGGTAAGGTTGGCACGGGTACCAAAATTTGTTGGAACCTTATACCCCAGTCCACTAGAGTTTAAGTACCTACAATAAATCCGCGCACTATGAGAATGCGAGGATTCCATCGTGTATCCCATTCTGATAGCGCACGGATTGGATAGGTTATGACTATGAATAAGTAGTTAACCATAATTTTACTTCAACCAAAAATACTGGAGAGGGCTCAAGACCGTTCTTCGTGGAATTCTTTGGGGAGACCTATGTTCAGCAGTGGCATAGGTTGTTGATGATGATTATGATGAATTAATAATAATAATTATTGGTACACAAAAACGTTTAATGTACTTTCAACAATCTTTAATGTACATCAACATGAGCACAATTAGTTTAAAAAATGGTACAAAATGTACTAGCGTCACACTTTTACTATGAGTCTGTGCCTACCTATTTATCTACACTCTAATGGAATTTGTATTGATATCACCATAAATTGAGTTGCTTACACCCTCTTCCATTAACTGAAGAAGCTTCCTGTAGACCAATTTTGGAGCATCGATTGCCCAAAGAAAATCAATATGATTAAACTCTTTCATAGGCACGATGTAATGTTCTATTGGATTCGCGAGCTGGACGTACAGATTCGTCACATCTATATCACTAGCTAGCCAATCATTTTCTGAGCTTAATAAAGCTATTGGTAGTGTTATTTTATGAACTGGGTACTCCGGAGGCTCAATATTTCCGTATTCTTTGAAATTACCCTCAGGTCCGTAATCAAACATCTGGAATCGTCCTCTGTTTTTTATCTCCTGCGCATAATGTATCAGAGTTCTTGTTGAAGCCCCAGCTGGTAGATGGCCCAGAATTATTGGTAACAAGGTCCTGTTGAACTGCTTTTCGTCGTGCCCGCATATAACAAACAATGAGTTTTCGCATATAGCTTCCTCGTAATTATTAATCTCACAAGCGTGTTTCGATAGCCATCTTAGTACCGAATTCTGTGGAAGAAATTCATTAGCTCCGAGCAACTTCATCAAGTATTCGAGGTTGTTGCTAAACTTTGCCAGCAATCGTATTGGACTCTTGATATCTGCCATGTAAGCGACGGGCGCTAATGCAAAACCTGCCCTCAAAATCTTATTGTAGTGAGTTTTTGTAGATAACATGGCGAACAATACAGTGGTTCCCATTGAATGGCCGATGTAGTTTATCTTTACGTCCCATCCCTTAACTTCCATTATGTAGTCGATAACCGCAGGTAGGTCATGCTGACTGACATCGTGGAATGTGAAATTCCAAAAGGCAAACGTGTCGATATTCCTCGAGACATGGGCTCGGGAGTAGGTGTTACCTCGAACATTCGCCAACCAAACGTCGTATCCCGCTTCGGATAGGATATAGGCGAGTCCCTTCTGTGGTCCGGCTATGATCCAATCGGCTGAGCTTCCGAGAAGGCCGTGATGGAGTAGAACTGTTTTCTGTGGGCTTTCTTTGCTGGTAGTATTTTTAGCGAAAGGTATTCTGTGAATAGTGAGGATGTAGCCATCTTCTGTTACCACTGTGTGTGATTCAGCATGGTACCCGTGCATAGCCACCAGCTGCGGTGTCGACATGTGGATTGCTGGATCGTCATCCATGCAGTTTATCTCCACCTTTTCAGGAGCGATGGATTCAAACACTTCGGTTTTTCTAGTTACTGCTTCTGCAATATATTCTTTGAACTTTCTTTTGACCCTCATCTGTTTGACGCTATCAATGATAGAATCCCTTCTGCGACTAGAGTTGGTGCCGAGAAATGAATTTATTTTGTTCCGCACGTTTGCAAAGTAAAATTCCTTGATGCTCCGTCCCTTTTCCCTCACGTAGTTAGATATTTGCGATGTTTTGTTTGTAAAGGTGTCAAATACGTTTGGAAACCAGGAAATATGTCTAGAATCACTGCACTGTATTGCTAAGACTATGAACACGAGGATTATAGGGAGCTTCATTGTTGCGTGCACTCCCGGTGCGTTCCTCGCTAGACTGAACTAAATACACTGTTCCTAATGTAATTTATCCCCAACAGAGGTCAAGGGGAGGCAAATGAATCAACCGCAATGTATCGCCAGTTTACAAACACGTTTTGTGTTGATAAACAAGTAGACTTTAGAATTTCAAATGAGTCATTTACACCCATGTATAAGAAGATAGGTTATTTTGATTTCAGTTTATAAATAAATGAAACGTAGGCTAAATCAGCAGTTACAACAATGATACCTTCATAAAATGAATGTTTTACCGTACTAAACGACAGACATTACCCGTTTGGACTGAAATAAAAAAATACTAAAAAAATATACCTACCTTACCTACCTACCTACTTAGCCTACATGTATCACTAGTGATAGATAAATGATAAGGTACTTGATCAGTTTCTTATCTACCTATGTAACTTCTTATCTTGAATTAACTTGTTGTAATTGTAAATAACTTACCAACTACTAGGTAGGTAAAAATGTATAATAAGTTACCAGAAAAACTTAAAGCCCTAGAATTTTTTGCAAATAATATAAAGGAAATGTTACTTAATAAAATGTACTATTCTCTTGACGAATTTATAAACGACTTAATTAACAATAATGACAATCGGTACCTAATCAATAGTCTTATAAGTACATGTATTTAAAATATCGGTCTGCTCCTACACACTGTTGTGAACACCCTAACTGCGTATAGCTATCCTTGTCATTTACACCTAAAAGAAAGGGATAGTATCACTTTTAGGAATGTCAAATTAGTTATGTTTATGAAAATGCACAACAGAATCGACATCATTATGTATTAATTCTAACCTAGTCTTAACATTTGACTGAATTTTAATGTACCTACGTAATATGATTGCAATAAACATTGAATACTGAATACTGAATAACCTACATGACATTCTGATTATTTCTGATGGTAGGTACCTAGACCACAGAATACAGAGCCTAGACTATATTTTTTATTCAAAGGTATTTGTAAGATTTTTATAAAGATGTCATTGTGTGATTATTTAAGCTGTTTTTTGTAACGCGTTGGATATTTCATAAGTAATGTAATACCTATGTAGGTTATCTGAAACTAAATTGAAATTGAAAATTGAAATTGTAACTTTATTACCCATACAAATAATAAATGTTTTACCCTGTAGGTAGCACCTGCTTAGGTATGTGCGTAATATGTTGTATTATTTTTTTGTGCGAAACCGGTAAAATAACCATACACAAATAGGTACCTACAGTTACTCTAGCTAGGGATTGTAATTTAATGAATTATTCTGTGCTAGCCATTCTGTGATAGGTCTAAAAAAAACCGGCCAAGTGAGAGTTGGACTCGCGCACGAAGGGTTCCGTACCGTTGTATGGGAGCCCCACTTAAATATTTATTTTATTCTGTTTTTAGAGTTTTGTTAGAGCGGCAACAGAAATACATCATCTGAAAATTTCAACTGTCTAGCTATCACGGTTCATGAGATTACAGCCTGGTGACAGACATACAGACAGATGGACAGTGAAGTCTTAGTAATAGGGTCCCGTTTTTACCCTTTGGGTACGGAACCCAAACAAAAATTACATAGGTACATTAAATATTTTTATTTGAATTGAATCAGTTCATTCTTATGTAGGTCGGTACAAAACAATCCTTATTAATTAAGGAATGAAACAATCAAACAAATTCTCAAACAGACATAATTTTACATCTAGAATGATGTTACCCTAGAAATAACATTGAGTATAAAATAGGTACTAGGTACGTGTAGGTAAGTGGAGTAGGTACTAGTTACTCTACACTAGGTAGGTACCTGGTACATATGCATTTTAACTTTTAGAAAACATAGCATTGTTCTAATACACAGAGTGGGGCAAAATTTTACCTCATTAAGGGCAGCTACCTTTTCTTTTGTTGTTAGAAGGTTTTGTTCCGAAAATAAAAATTGTATAGATTTTTTTTTTAATTTTGGCGAAATCTCACGATTTGATTTGGTAAGTTACTTTGGGGAAAGTATTCCTGTTGGGAAATAGAGTCGATTGAGACCATTCTGTTTTTTCTTATAATTTTCATTTCCAAGGCTGTTTTTAAAAATCCGAAAATGCCTATAAATCTATTGTTTCCTCCGAACAAAACATTCTAACTACAAAAGAAAAGGTAGCTGCCCTTGATGAGGTAAAATTTTGCCCCACCCTATTACTAGGTATATAATATTATTGGTGCTACATATGAAATTGGCGTTTTGTATGAAGAATTTCGAGAAAATGATTTCTCAATACATTAATATACATACAAAATTTATCACATTGCATTGGTACAAGTTTTTTGGTAAGAAAACGTAATAGAATCAAAATGATAATATTGATGAACCTTTTAATTGTTATTCTCTGGAATGTGAAGGTTTGCTATTTTGCATAACTATAGTCAGTGATTTTATATCTTCAAAAATGATGAATAGTGCGAGCGAGAGGGAGGTTTGACATGTATAGTCACCTTAAGGGTGTAAGGGATCCCACCAACACCTTCAGGACCAGGACCCAGCCAACCTTACCTGCACGCGGTACGTCCACTGTCCAGCATTATTTACACTGAACACTATTCAAATAATCATGAGGCATATTGTCTGCGAAGTCCATGTCAGACGTAATTTCATTTTTAATATCTGTTATTTCTTCTAGTTCTTGAGTATATTCTTATCTGATCAATTCTAATTCCCTTTCAAGTTTCAAAGCTTGGAGCTTTTTGAGATAAATGTCAAGATTTAACTGTTCCAGCGTTAGTTTCCTTTTTTCCTCAAAATATTCGTGTAGGTCCCTCTCCGAGATTCTTTTAAGGTTTGTAGGATTCTGGTTCACTCCTTCGGTTGATGTTTGTGGAATTTCTTCGTCAATAGCGTAGTGAGGGATGATCTGCTTTATTATCTGAGATCTGTTCTTTGGTTCTGTTGCAGCAGTCACAAAGTTTCTGCGATATTCATCTACATCGGGACATTCTTTACATTCTAGCCATTCTTGGCCTAGGTCAAGAGCTAGTATGTCTAGGATCTTAAGGTCTATTTTATCCAATTTTATGGCACAACCCGCCGAGCCAGACTTGATTATGTTTTCTCGTTTGGCCTGAAATAAAATAAAAATTTGCCAGAAAAAAGATATGCCTTGGTGTATACCTAGGTGTACACCTATAGGTGAAGAGGTTCTACCCCTCATCTTCGGAACCCAAGCCAACCTCACGGCAGTGGGTTGTTAAACAGCTGCTGTGGTGTGGTGGAGGAGGTATAGGAAGGTAGGTAGGTAAAATACCTAGGTAGACAGAACATATATGGTTTTCTCGTTTTAAAATGTCCAAAATGCAAAAAATTGCCCAGCAGTGTGACATAGGTAACAGGCACATAGTAGGTAATCGTAATCGTAATGTCAAAAAAAAATATAGGTACCTGGGTAGGTTAGGTACATTCATCAGCCTATAGCAGTCCACAGCTGGACATAGGCCTCCCCTAATGAGCGCCATTGCGCCCTGTCCTGAGCTCGACGCATCCAGCTTCTACCAGCAGCCTATCGCAGATCGTCACTCCACCTGGTCGGAGGGCATCCTACACTACGTTTGCCGAGCCGCGGTCTCCATTCAAGAGCTCGTTTCCCAACGGTTGTTGGTTCTTCGTCAGTTCTAAAGACAACAGAAGAGAGTTTTTATCTCGTAAGAACCTTCAATCCCGATTCTGTTTCACAAGGCCGACTGATTTAGCTCTCTGAAGAACTGCCTCCCATCCCCTCACTTTGTAAGCATTCGTGTTATTCGATTTAAGCTGTGCAAAGAGAACAGCTTTTTCCTTGTCTATTACTTCTAACATCGATAATTTCTTGTCAGTTGCTTCTTCATCTTGCTTTTGAAAGCTAGTTTGCTAACTACCTTCATCTCCAACACGTGGGATTATCACTTAATTTTGTTGAATGTTTACGTAAAATAACTAAACTTTACTTGGTAAAAGTTTAGTCGTCGCACGATTTGGAGGGGAGAGAGGGGCATGGGGCGGGGAGAGTGGCAGGGGTGGGGGGAGGGGGCAGTGAAGGGATACTCCCCCCTACCACTCGCCCCCCCAGGAGACGCATAGTTTTTTTTTAATAAAGATTCAAAGTTTTCTGCTCAGTATCGCCCATGCGAGTTTCTGGCTCCACATTTTTTATATACACTCTAGGGGTAGGGACCACAAGACTGGGTGGCATGAGGGTGCTCTGTGTCGGTTCTGTGATATATTTAGAACCTGATCTACTCAAGTCGGGGTGCCCTAGAACTAGGGCTTGCAAATATTCGAAAATATTCATATTCGAATATTCGAATTTTTTTCGGGTACTATTCGAATTATTCGAATATTATTCGAATAATAGAAAAACACTATGGTTTTATTAAATCACATCTTATTTTGTTATTTTGAGTGTTATTTTCATGAGGAAGTTTAAAATATCAATAAGTTGATATTTTAAACTCCTCATTATTCTTAATTCCTTATTCTTAAACGCGTTTTTTCCATGAACTAATTTTAAAAAAAATACAAAAAGGTATGTCACCGTAACGAGACATTGGTGATTTACACGCACAATCAACCACAAATTAAAATTTTCTTCTTCGTATGAGCTAGTAGCCAACTCTAGTGTCGGAGATTTTAGGCCACTCGAAGGCCTCAGACATGGCTTAACGACTGAAAAGCCGGGACCAACATCTTAACGTGCCTTCCGAAGCACGGAAGTGGTCAAATCTAAATGTCACTAAACAGTCATCCATCCAAGTAATGACCACGCGGAAAGTTGCTTAACCAAGGTGATCTCTTAAGTACACCGAAGTAAACCACGCCAAGGACGGACGGACGGACAAAGCAGCACCAAAGGGTTCGTTTGACTGGCTCGGTAATGTCACTCTAAAAACAGTCTTATAAATCTAGGTTAGTTGGTATTTTAACAAAATCATGAAAATAAATATTCACGTTAACGACAGAGACGAATGGACAGAACTCGTCAACTACGCGACACTTCCGAGTGTATCCGAACCGTGTTCCGAACCCTACAAAAGTTATTGGGTTTGGATCGGATCGTTCGACATGTTGTTTACCCGAACGACGACGTAAACTTGTATAGTCTTGTATGTATATATCGCGCGAACTCTTAAGTGGCATTTCATGCACATCTGAGTTCCAATTTCGGTGTTATTAATTTAAATCGAATATTCGAATATTGAAATATCATTATTCGAATATTCGAATATTCGAATGCAAGCCCTACCTAGAACCTACTGCTGCGGGAAGGATTTCCGGGTGGTTATAAAAATAAAATAACCTACTGTCTATGCCGGGAAAACAATGAGAAATATCGTCATTGTTATATTACCAAAATATACCCTAATTTGTCACAAGTAACACAAATTATGTTTCATTTCGCAAGTTAAAAAATATTTTAGTATATTATATAAAATATTTAGACTGTATTCTTGCAGCTACAATCAATATTTATGGCTTCAGGGGAACTCACTTTACTCTCACACTCAATTCAAAACATAAACCCAACCCCTTTACTTTGACAGGACGCGACATCTGCAGTCTATCAGAAAATTATCGTATTAATACCAACACAATGTTTGAAGAGTGAAGACTCTGCAAGCGAAGCAGCATCGATTTTACGGGGGGCAAAAAAAAAACAACGACCTTTATAGTTTGCGATACGTCTTTATTTCTCTTAACTTACGGTTCACTTTAATTTGGATCCATACGCCAGGCTAGCTGACGTCACGACGGCGAGCACGTTCGCCACGTACCCCCTCTCCCCTGTATTGGTTAATAGAAGCTATTAACGATCATGTGTTTAATGATTTAGGGTTTGATTTCTCATGGCAATTTGCAGCCGACTCTTCGTTCTCGCTCTTACCGTTTTGTGCTCCTTCCTTCGATATCGCAAGCCAGTATGTAGTTTAATTTGTGATTTTTTTAAATAATATTAGTTGCAGCATGCAACTGCGTGGAACCCTCATTTTAGCTACAGTATTTAAGTAGGTAGTAGGTTTAAGTAGGTAGTTTACCTATCGTCAAGTAATTCTCCAACAAGCTTTTAAATCATATAAATTATGTAAAGTAATAAATTGACGGCTTTGATTTCATTTAATGATTATTTTTTTCCTTTTCAATGTAAGCTTTTTTTTAAAAGTGTTTTTTTAATGATAATTTATTTATTATTTTTAGTTATTACTGTGTTATTGTATCTAAATAGTTAATTTAATTTAAAGCGTCATTAATGGACGCACTGACCTGTTAATTTAGTACAATCTATTAAGTTCTTCAATAAGGAGACTGTTGAACGCAGACGCCAGGTTATTTGTATTCTTCTCAGCAAACCCTACAATTTGATACCCATATTAAAAGAGTATGTAAAAATTAACAAGTTTCCCATGTTGGACGGTCCACCATATTGGAAATAGGTTATAGTTATTTTGTTTTTCGTTTTCTTCTCAGCGAACCCTTTCATTTGATACCCATATCATGAGAGTGCACAAAAAATAAGTAGTCCGCCATCTTGGGCCGACCGCCATATTGTATTTAGAGTAGACATTTTATTTTTCGTATTCTCTTCAGCAAGCTCTTTCATTTGATACCCATACCATGGGAGTGCACAAAAAATTAACTCGTACGCCATCTCAGGCCGTCCACAATATTTAATTTAGATTTTATCTAATTTTATTTTTCGTATTTTTCTGAGCAAATCCTTCCTTTTGATACCCATATTGTACGTAGGAGTGCATTAAAAATAACTAGTCCGCCATCTTGAGTGCTCCGCCGCCATGATGAATTTCGAATAACGTGACACAGCTTACCATGAATTGTTATTCAAACTAAACGTGTATCTAAACATTTTAGCACAATCGGTTGAAGATATCTCCAGATATCTGCTCCAGAATCGAGTTGCAAGATTTCATCCGAACATAAATAGTTACGCGCGTTACTTCGCGATTTTATTCTATCGAGCCAAAATGTATTAATCGTGTTTCGACTCCCATATTCCACTAGGAATAAACAATTTTCATATTTATGATATATAAAACATGAATTCTCATTTTTAAAGCCATGAAGCTGGTTGACCATCTGCCGAAATTCTTGTTGTGGCTCTTATTTCACCTTAAAAATTAGGAGTAGCGACTACTTGTAGCTAAATTCGGAGGCAAAAAATTATACGTAGTGGCTGTTTACTGCCTTAGTCTTAGATACTTTTCGCATCTCGTAAGTTCTGCTGGATGACTCACCTTTATCATAGGTCATAGAGATTATCGGTACCTAAATATTATCTTAGAATAACAAGATTGTAGACCTTGTGATTGATTTTCGACTCACAAAAAGAGGTTCGATTAGGTAGGTACTTATTTTTAAAAATGTGACTTACAGCTGGGTGGTATGGTAGGTACTTTATCTTCAAATCTGTTCCTAAATGACGAGGTTATGTTATGAATGACCTTATTTTTATATTTGTTACCCAGGTAGGTAGTACCTCATAAGCTATGAGGTACATAAAGTAGCCAATGAATTACAAACTATATATACAACCTCCCATTTTATAAGCTGTTAATCAATTCTGCTTTAAGCTGAATAGGTAGGTAAATAGGTAGTTAGGTTTATTGTAAAACTGTCTGCTAGAAAAATAATGTATGAATTCTACAGCTTCTCCATTTCGAACTTACAATAGTTAGTTAGAATGATAAAAAGACTAAAAGCCTAAACTAAATGATTACCCAGGTAGGTGCTTAAGTGCTCAAATCTAGGTACATATAGGTATTGTCGGGTGTATCGAAGGGTGCACGCAGGCTGCAGGGGATGTCTCCCCCCCCCCACACCCGCTGCACATGCGCAAAATTTATCTAGATTCAATCGAATGCCTAGGCTCCGTCCATTTCATCTCGCGAGTTCTAGTTGTCATCTCGTCCTCAGTATTTCAGGTGAGATATTAAGGCTTTTTTTAATTTTATGTGTTTCGGTTGCTTATTCAAGAATTCTTTTCACGTGTTCTCAGTAAAAACCAAAAGGACACTTATTATATATATAGTAAATACCATTCAATTCAATTCCTTTATTACTTTATCATTATGTAATAGTCTAATGCGTTCTCTTTTCTTCTTCTTCATCGCCACTTTCAACCATAAGGGCCTTAGTGTCTCCTTCTTTTAATGTTATTTCTCACGGTCCTGTGCATTCTCCTACCATTTCACACCAGCTGTTCTTTTGACCAGTCCAATGCGTTATACCTACGTATTTAATAAAATAATTATAAGTATTCTACGCATATTGTGTGCCTCTCCTAAGTATGCTTAGAGTAGGTTCTGCAACAAATGCCTACCTAGGTAATTTCATGTTTTCTCATTTGCAGCAGCAAACTTTAATGTTTTTGTTCAAAAAGCTATTTTTATATTCGTTATTTTCTGCGTTCATATCTTTAAATCTGCCATCTCCTCCAAGGTTTCTACTTAATATCTAGAAGGTTAACATCGGAAGATTCTCCTTGGGTGTACTTGGTTATATTCCTTCCCCTCCACCCCCTACTAAGTGCCACACCTTGGCGCATGCGTACTGAGTTCCGAGGCTCCTTAAGTATTGATCTCAACCCCCTACCAAGTGCCACACCTTGACACATGCGTACTGAGTACTGAGTTAGTCGAGACGAGGCTCCTTAAATATTGATCTGCGCAAACATTGCGCGACTTTGCTTGTCGTTCATCAAGCATTCGCCTACAGACTCTAACCCGTAAAAATTTTTACTTAGTAAGTTTAGCCGAATATTTTGTTACCAGGTCATGGAAGTTTGTGTGATTCAAGAATGGTGGTTTGTGCTAGATGCACAGAAATGGAGATCATTCTCAAGATACTGGCGGCAAGAATTGGCATCGCAATGATGTATTGTCATTTGCAAACTGGGTAAAATATAGGTATCATCTTTATTATTTATTGAAAACAACGCGTTGCGTACTCATTCTAAGTAGTATTATGTTGGACTATTATGTGTTCGGGTATACCAAAAAATACGGCGAATATGTTTATTATTTCTCAATCCAATATCACGATAATTTTGATAGGAGTGTAATCAGTAATTTACTAGTGTCATTTTTATTATATTCATTGTTTTAAGGGTGCCTCAAAAAGTTACTTTGAATTGTATCGGTATGTTAAGCTTACACGATGTTTGAATTAAGTGAAAGAGAAATACTGGAGAACCGTACGCAGTGGAGAAAGAAAGGATTAATATGGATGGGAGTGAGTATGGTTTACGCAAACTGAAAGAATGTTAGAAGATAGCATAAGGTGCATGAGAAATTGAAAGGGTATGAAGGGAAGCGAGTCAGGACCGCGATATGGGACTCTTGAGACACCTTAATTGTATAAAAAACTAAAATGCATTAAAATTACTGGTTAAACTGAAAAGCGCACAAGATTTCAGTTATATCATAGAGTCATATATAAGAAAGTGGATTAGGCCTAATGGGGATACCACTATAAAAAAAACGCACCTGTTGCTTTACCTCTGAGGTGGTGTGGAAAAGAGCATATTTATTAGGTAGGTACTTACTTAGATAAAATACTCAAATTCAACATTGCACGAGAGGGACAAAAACCTGGGCACTGAATCTCAGAAATCAAATTAGGAATAGAGATTATTGCCACATCACATCAGGCATAGCATGTTGTGGGAACTGACTTTCAATAAATTTTTGACAATTCTCCAAAGAGATTTCATACGTTTACTAATAGTACGTCAATCATAGATCTTTTATAGTACCGTTAGATTGGCAATACAGTGCTAGGGGCGAGACCAAAACAATAGTACACGAGTATGTGTGTAATGTGCATGTGTGCAACAAAAATAGTGATGTGCTATGCACTGCCTACCTCAACTTCGATTATCGATAGGTACCTAGAAATTGCAACGTCTTCGTTTCTGTTTATTTGATGCAATGTACTCGTAAAGTTAATATAATGTTGAGGGAACAAAAATAAAACTAAATACGTTGCATGTGCAAAACTGTTTTTTTTTATATTTTCCTTCAGATAACTAATTTGTTGTAAAAATGTCGTAAACTTTCTTTAGAATCATTTTGCACTTTTGCTTCATACTTATATCAAGTATGTTAAAAAAGTTTTTACAGGACACAATACATTCATTTACTAACTTTCAGAACATATTTTCTTTTACATTTTTTCCTTTTAAATGTGCTCGGAAAACTCGTTCAGACCGAATACCGATCTCATAACCTCGTTTGAAGGATAAATAAAGCCACATATGTCCTATAAAAATGTAAAGTTAGGGCAGATGTCTTCAGTTGCGTATCATACTCTTGTTTAAGATTTTTATTTTATTTTTTGTCTTCTACTCTTTCAATGAGGTGCTGCAATAAATCGTTAGAACAAGATCCCATTACGGCACTAACGTTATTTTGAAGCGACGGAAGACTTTCTAGATTTTTTATCACTTGTGACAACTTTACCACTTTTTGGTCCGCTCATTTTTTTGTACTCTGACATTTTTAAATTTTTTTTGTTTCATATTTATGCGTCTCTTAAGGATGTCAATAGTTTTCTTCATTTTTTTCTTTCTCGGTGAATTGTCCAGAAGAGAAACGTTTGCTGTAGAGCTTTTGGGTACCGGCGATGTATCTCTGTAGACATATGACGATACTTTGCGTTTTGACTTCAATACCACCTGCAAACGAATACCTGTAAAAATGTATGTTACGTAGTATAGGATGCCCTCCAGCCAGGTGGATTGACGATTTGCGAAAGGCTGCTGGTAGAAGCTGGATTCGTCGAGCACAGGACAGGACGCAATGGCATAATGGGAGGCCTATAAATAAATAAATAAATAATGCGGGACGTAATCACACAGCATCATGTAGCCCCAAACTAAGCAGAACTTGTATTATGGGAACCACATGATTGATATACTACACATATATATTTTTTTGTAAATACATACATATCATACATAGAAAACACTCAGACCCGAGACAAATATCTACAGAACATGCAAACATTTGTCCCGCAGCGGGAATCGAACCCGCAACCTTCTGCGTCTCAGGTGGACCTTCGCCCACTGCGCCACAGAGGCCGTCAGCGTTATCTATGTCCAGCAATGGACAGCTATAGGCCGATGATGATGAATATAATGATGAAAAATGTATGTACCTCTCTATGTATATAATGAATATTCATTCCAACAGTGAAATTAATAGAAATAGCAACAAATTCAGTTAATTTACGAGTAAGTAGTAAACATACTTTAGAACGTATAGGATAACTTACTGGCCTAAATAATTTGGGTACTGATCCTGAACGTAACTTTTCTCTTTGTGCTCCACGTTGAAAAAAACATTTTTGTTCGAAGTGCTTGCTGCATATAGTAGAATATTTTTTTGGTGCCCATTCATTTCTGTTTATCATTTTTAGCCATTTTTGTCGTATTTCAATATTTTATGGAAATCTGAAAAATTATAATTGTTATTATAAATTGCTTACGGAATCCTAAAATATGAAATAAAAATTACCACTATGGCTGCATGCGAAGCATTACTTTTGTCAGTTAGAGACATCGACAAGATGCTAGGCATCGAAATAATCGACTATCGATACCATCGATAGTATCAATCACTATTTCTACAAAAGTGAGTTTAAAAATAGTAGGAATTCACGTATTTGATAAGATTCTGAATAGAATTCCTATACATTTAGAGCATAGATGTGATAAAATGCAATAATTTTCCTTATCCTTTTGTGTAATAAACTATGGTAGCAATGCTAAAATATTGGAAATATACAGCTAAACATTCCAATGGTACTTACGTGTGAAACGTATAATTCTGTGGGTTTTCTTTCTTAGATGAGGTGCATTCAAGTACCGCACAAGTCACCATTATTCACGGACAATAAATTACACGGTAAAATACGGAGATTTCGTAAAATATTCAGGATTTCTATCTTTTACGAATGACGCCAGGCCGATACAGGCCGATAGCGTGTACATGAATGGTCTCGCCTATCTATCTCGCTCTAACACACGCGTATAATTAGTTCCCTCCCTTTTGCATTGCCAATCTAAAGGTAGTATATAAAAGATCTATGACGTCAATGCAATTCTCGCAAAATCTACACATATTTCGTGGGTATGACACTAAAGCCGGCTTCAGACTACGCTATACTATAATTGTACTATATAATATAGCAAAGAAGGACTTAATGCTATAATATATAGTATGGTGTTCACATTACGCGATATTATCGGAGGCATATATAGTATATATGCAAGCTCAGTTATAAAATAAATAAAATATAAATAAATAATGCGGGACGTAATCACACAGCATCATGTAGCCCCAAACTAAGCAGAGCTTTTATTAATGGAACCACATGATTGATATACTACACATATAATTTTTTTTTGTAAATACATACATATCATACTTAGAAAACACCCAGACCCGAGACAAATATCTACAGAACATGCAAACATTTGTCCCGCAGCGGGAATCGAACCCGCAACCTTCTGCGTCTCAGGCGGACTTTCGCCCACTGCGCCACAGAGGCCGTCAAGTTTGACGGGACGATTGCTCGTGATGCGGGACGGGACGGATGGGGGTGATGCCGCGGCGGCGCGGGGAGCGGCGCGCCTACGCAAATCTATCTATCTAATCGAAACGCGCCATTCCTTGCGCGCGCCGCCGCCGCCGCCGCCCCGCTCTCGCTGACTTCGTGTCCGTAGCCTGCGAGAGGAGGAAAAGGGCGGCGTGGCGCGTGTTATAGCACAGCATGAACTCAGCGCATCGCACCAATTTTATAGCGCTAGTAAGCCAATAATATATAGTACGGTACAGTGTGAACGTGTCCATAACAATGTATGTGCGATATAGTTGTGCTATGAGCTATATATGCTATTATATTATAGCGTAGTCTGAAGCCAGTTTCATCTCTGATCCCGAGAATTAGAGGGCCCTGCCTGAGTCCTCATTTACTAACTCAGTGGTACACCGAAATCATAAGCACCGGGTCTTTTATTACAAGCATTGACAGTTTGTTAATTGTCGTTCTATGAATTTCGACAGATCAAATGTCAAAGTTTGCATAAAGGTCCGGTGCCGACCATTTCGGGTGTGTTACAAAATTAGGCCTGCAGGTTTGACTTCTTATTGGATAAAAGAGGAGCCCTTGCTGTCCGTCGCATAGAGCCTTCCCTTATAGTGCTATTTAGCCATCAAAATACGATTCTCCGAAACCACGGACACCATTTAGTTCGTCTGCAACAGACGCATAGACCGAAGATAGCTTACTTAGAGCTTCAAATTAAAAACAATGTAGGTAATACCATGTAATACTAATTTACAGTTTAATATCTAAAATCACATAGATATCATAATCAAATGCAGATACTTTTATTTACAAGTCAGTCTACGCTATTTTGTAGTAGGTTATTTAAAGGTTGCAGAAAAATGTCATCTAAACAAAGGTTTAATTATTCAATATACTGTATGAGTAACCAAATAACCCCTTATACCCGAACGCGTCTTCAAATTGCTTCAAATCGCAGCAGAAGACGTATCCCTTTGAAACGTCATTCCAGTGGATTCCGTTCATCCAGATTGTGTGTTTGCATATGTCTCTACATTTTCTCTGAGCGAGCTGCATGGCCTGTGCCTTGGTTAAATCTGGTACGTTCAGCTGTATTATTGCTAGAGATGAACGTTTTTCTGGATTTTGTACCACCTGTAAAATAAAGTTACCTTTAGAATTTTCTGTGGATGAGGCATGTAAGGGACCGAAAGGAGTGTCGTGAGGAGGTCTAAACCTCCTTTTTGTTTTTTTCTTTTTCCTTTTTGTTTGGCCTATGCCAGTGGTATATACTCAGTGGGTGTTAAAGGGGTTTCTTTTTTCCATAAGAGTCGATTTCGAAGATAGGAGTTGGAGCATTTTACACCCATTACACTCATACTGGCATACACAAAGTAAGTATACAGTAGTGAGTGAAGGCAGAATAATACGAGTACATCTCTCTAAGCTCTCTCAAATTCTAATAATTCATAAAAGATCTATTAAACATTTTATACAAAATGTGGTCTAAAAGGCCTTTGTCAAGGCAAGTTGGTAACCTAAGCAGTTACTATTGGTGGATGCTGTGGTCCAAACTCTGGTAAAAGCCTCGCCGCTTACGAAAACAGTTGGAAATTTAAAAAAAATAAGGGACATCTGACATCTCAGGAGTTGTCTTGAGATCTAAGGATTCTTAGGTTCTTTTCAAGATTTGGGCCGGATTTTGGAAATCTCAGGATTTTTGTAATTTTCAGTAGAATAGAGTAGAATTTTCAGATCTTTTCATCATGTACAATGTACATAACAAATATTAATAATCTTCTTTAAGAATATAGAGAGTAATTTAAAAATCAACTTTCGTCATATAAATTACACACATAAAATCTATGAAACCTATTCTAAATCATCTGTTTAATCATATTTCATTTGCGACGATACCTTTCTGAGTAAACTTTTATCTTTGAGCTCGGTACAATGCTGAAATGCTGTAAATTACGTTTTCACATGAATTAGAAAAAAACCAGTAAATCTCAGGATTTTTCAATGGAAATCAAGTTTCTCTCCGGACTTTTTTTTCTATCTGGGTGGTAACCCTACATGCGGTCGAGTGATCTCAAACTAGGCCAAGCTGTACCTAATATAGGTACCTTAAACTGATAAACATAAATAGAATACTCTTATAACACCCAGATACAGAACGAACATATTCCACTCACTGGATGAACAAGGCTGAACTGGCGGGAACTGTAGCTCCAAACTAAGCAGAACCTGTATTATGGGAACCACATGGCTACTTATATTAATACATACATAAGAAACAGAAACAGCCAGACCTGAGACAAATATCGGCAGATAATGCAAACATTTATCCCGCGGCGGCAATCGAACCCGCAACCTTCTGTGTCTCAGGTGGGCTTTTGCCCACTGCACCGCAAAAGTCATCAACAGTTTTTTACATCCTGGTCAAAGGGCAGGGCTGCTACCAATCAAATAGCGAGGCATTCCTCGTAGCGCACTCAGTTGAAGCGCACCAAGACGAAACGCACCCAGTTGAAGCGCACGAAGATGAAGCTCACCAATATGAAGCCCACCAAAGTACTGCCACATAGCGCACCCGTTTTCGTGCGCTTCATTTATTACGTATAAATGTTAAGTTTTTATTCCTCGTTGCGCACCAATGATAATGTAGGGTCTAGTGATAGGGTTGTTTGTTGACACCAGCCAACACACCCATCTACACCTGTCGTAGTACCACGGCTTGGCTGCCATGGAATACGTGTACTTCCACATCCACATCCACATCAGCCTATATCAGTCCACTGCTGGACATAGGCCTCCCCTAATAAAGGGGGATATACTTCTCGCACCACCGACGCTGCTGCCCGTCAGTGGCCAGGGGATTTAGCTGTGCCAATGTAGGCTGTGCTATGCCGCAATCAGCCGGCCGCCAGAGCCCCGTTCGTTGTTTAGCAGGGTGCACCACGTGCAGGTGGGGTTGGCTTGGGTTCAGAAGATAGGGGTTGGAACCCGTACGTGTACGTGTACTTACCTTCCATAAATACTTTGATACAGGTTGAGACGACTTGCTTGGGTTATATTGTTCCGAAATATATATGTCTACACCAACACCGTAGGAGTCTGATAATGTTAAATTCTCTGCTACTCCAGTCCACACAATCAGTTTCTTATCTGATGATACCAAGTTTCTTATTCTTGACTCAACATCATCCCAATTCTAAAAAACATTCAGATCACAGTTCAAGACAATGTTTTATAATGGTACATTTAATTGAGCGACTGTAAATTCAAATTTTAAGTGTTAAATATAATTAATTTAGGTCATTGTATTACTAAGCGTAAACGACTGACCGCGAGTGACGAGAAATCAACAGAGCAGCAACTTACAAATAAATAAATAATCCTGGACGTTATCACACAGCATCATGTAGCCCCAAACTAAGCAGAGCTTGTATTATGGGAACCACATGATTGATATACTACATAGATACATTTTTTTTTGTAAATATATACATATCATACATAGAAAACACCCAGACCCGAGATAAATATCTGCAGAACATGCAAACATTTGTCCCGCAGCGGGAATCGAACCCGCAACCTTCTGCGTTACAGGCGGACCTTCGCCCACTGCGCCACAGAGGTCGTCTTAATAAAGACGACCTCTGTGGTGCAGTGGGCGAAGGTCCGCCAAATATTCATTTGAATACAAAATGAGAAGCTTCATAATATTTGAACGACTCAATATTTAGATAGATAGATAGATAACTCTTTATTGATCATCACATTCATATAGGAAAGAGTAAAAGTAACTTAATGTAAGCATATTAAGGTAACACAATTGGCGGCCTTATCGCTGAAAGTGATCTCTTCCAGTTAACCATTGTACGGATAGGAAGAGCAAAGCTTTATGAATGGCGGTGCACTAACACAAGATTGGACATATTACAATTAAACACAATTATAAGAAAAAATATTACTATAGGTACACATATAAAATGTACTATAATATATAACTAATACATATATATAACTATACTAATATATATTTGTTTGAGTGTTAACGTTACGTCCTGCATTTTTTCAATATTTGGCATATTTTTTACTTGTACTGTGCGTTTTATCTTAAATGAAGTGCTTCTAATAGAAAACCCACATTGAAAAATACTATAATGAGCAGAGTATTATGTGGACTAACATGTTATTGAAAATTTTACTTATAGAATAACTATTTGTGGAAACATTATTACTGGCTGAGCACATTATATTGATAGTTTCCGTGAAAAATAATGTGTCAGATCATAAAAATGGATATTTAACTCCGATATGGGCTCTCGCCAGAGAGACTCTCGCAAGGTCACTCTGAGTATCGCTTCGTCCAGCTCCACTTAGGATCTCCCACGCGAGCTTCTGAATCCCGCATTTTTTATATAAAGAAAGAAAGAAAGAAAGAAAAGTTTTTATTTAGCACCGTTTTAGGTGCTGACTAAATTGTATGATTATACATTAAAATTATTAAACTTAAGGATAAATTTTTCATAAAATACAAGTGAAATATATTACAATAGCCTTTCTAATTTAGTGATAGAATTTTAGAAAGTTTTAAGAATATACCTTAAAGAAGACCGGTCATTTCAGACCTGACCATAAATGGAAGCGACAAAAAATGCGAATTATGTAAAAATATTCTTGATAATGGACTATTGAAAATATAACTTATAAATTTATTTATTAAAGCCGGAATATTTAGTAAATTAATAATAAATATTGATACGACCTATCATAACGTATCATGGTTATTGAATGCACGCTCGCATTGTTGCATGTTCATCTCTCGTGCCAATTTCGACTGTCAAAAACAAAACTGTCACTAACAAAGCACGCGTGTTTTTTAGTACTATTTTCAGTTTTACTTAGAGACAACCTAGGTTACGTCTATATTATATATAAATGGTTTTCGTATAGTAACGACCAGTTTAAATTACAGAGTGACTTGTGACTTAAGAATAATTCAGTAACTAAGATGATAAGGTTGGTTTTTGTTTAATGGCACCTGTGTCCTAATCGATCCTAACCTAAGAGTATAAATAAATAACCAGCAAAATTCTCCGGCTTTAATAAAAAAAAAAACTATTAATTGCACATGATATCCTCCAATAATTTGATAGTTTTCAAATAAGATAGAGGTTATTTCTAGACACAGCATTTTATGGTCAGGTCACAAGTTGTATGAAACTGACCGATCTTTACGCTAATTTGGCAGCAACCGAATAGGAATTAGGGTTTTATTTAGTTTGGTGCCAAACGAATTGAATATTTCTATTAAATGATCTATTGAATCATGAAAGTTACTTTACTTACTTTAGTAGAACACGTACTCCAATGTGGAACTACATTCAGATGAGTAAATGTAGACCTCTGAGGTATTCCAGGAAACACATCAAGAGGGTTCACCAACAGTCTTTCAGTAAACACACAGTGGTCATCTTTATGAAACAAGCGCCCTAACTGAGAAGATATTCCATTACATTGATTAACATGATCATACATTCTGTCATAATTATAGTTGAACCTATCATCAAACCAATTCACCACTTTATGCGTGGAATCAGCTAAAGGCAAATGCATTTTAAGTTTTGCGTAAAAGGGAATATCATTCGATAAATCCATGCAGACTTCATATACTTCGATAGTTTTTCTAGCAACTTCGTACCCAATTTTAACTAATTCTGAATCGGCGCCATAGCACGTTAAGCCCGTCCATTTTGCCTGTGGTTTTGTCTCTTCAGTACATTGTAAATCTGCATAGTCGTATGCGTCACCATCTATTTCAAATTTATTATGTTTGTTGCAGTAAGCATATACGTATTTGCTGTCGAAATAATTGAATTTGCCTCCATTCAGGCATGTTAAAAGGATGGACTGATGTTTTGGCATGTACAATATTTTATCATCATATTTGTAAGCAGGCCACGTGAAAGACTGTGTCAGAATCAAGGGTTGCCATTTAGAGTCCGGATTTAGTTTCAGTAGGCATTCTGAAAAAAGTCAAAATTAGTATGTGTTAGCAACACAGCAGCCTATCCATTCGATTGACGAGAACATGAGAAGTTTGCCGAGATTTTTTTAACCTTATTCGTCCCTCTGCTGGGCAAAGGTCTCCCCCACTTCCAAACTTCCCCATAGACTCTATTTCGAGCTACCTCCCACCACCCTCTTTTGAGGGCATGAGCTCGTCATTTTTAAAGAAAAAATGAACGTTGTTTCTACATTTCTATATCAATCATTATGCTTTATTTACTGAAGCAGGTACTTCATCATCATCATCACCAGTCAAAGGCAGTCCACTGCTGGACGTAGACTTCCCCTCCTGAGCGCCATGGCCTGTCATTAGCTCAACGCATCCATATTCTACCAGCAGCCTTTCACAGATCGTCACTCCACCTGGACTTTGGCTGTTGTTTATTTATGAACTAGATAATAATGAAAAGAGCAAAATGAAGAGAATTGCATCACTCAACCAACAAGAGACTCTAGGCTTTTAAATTTAGTTTGCAAATGCACATAACTTGAAAATTAAACACTTACCACTCATGCTAACGTCAAAGATTCGTGAAATAGTGTCGATATCGTTTTTGACTTCACACTTGTATGTTCCTACTTTAGCAGGATTCATATGAAATGTATAGACCTTCTTTGTCGAAATCATTTTGCCATTCAACGTCCATGTAACCTATAAATAGTAAAATACATAAGAATAAGTATTACCCTATCCTACCTAGGTACATAGATTGAGTTTGAATTTGTATGATAACCCGAAAGGGGGTGATTTGTCTGAAAATTAGCGCTGCCTCACCAGCTGCATTAATGTTGAGACATGACCTGTTTGGCGGCAACCAGCACGGAGCGAGCTATGAAGGTACCTTAATAGAGATGATGCCTGGGTAGAAAAATAATAATTCTAATTAGTCCGTCAATTATATTATCAAAAAAAATTGGACACGTATTTTTTTATTTTTAAAATCAATAGAAATCGACAAAGTTATAGAGCGTCAAAGTTCGGGAGTGGGGGCTCGTGACGTCACTTGTATGTAAAAAGTGTACTTACCCGTTACGTCACGTGGAACTCCAACGCACTATATCTTTGTCATTTTTAGTTTAATTGACAAAATTAAAAAAAAAACGTTATTTTTTGATAATGTAAATGACGGATAAATTAGAATTTTTCAGGCATCTAGCCTATTGTGAATAGCATAGCTGATAGTTGTATTGTTATGTTAATGCTTGTGTAGACTAGACCTAATGTAACTCTTTTATTTTCTTCTATTGTTCTAGTTACAAGTTCTTTTTATATCTGTACCAATAAGTATAACAACCTACTTTTTTATAATTTTGTCTTTTATTCTATATCCTATTTGAACCATGGCTGTCAATATATCTTGAGAACCATAGTCAAAAATACGTGATGCAAAACTTTCCCCCAAAAACTTCAAGGTTATCATGTGTGGTGTGGTAGCCCTAAAATTAAGGCATAGCTACGATTATCATCACCGATAAATTTAGGACATAGTTTAACGAAATTAGCTTTTTTAAAGCTGTTTTACAAGTTTTTGAGCAAAATTAGGTTGAACTTTACAATTTCTTTTCTTCAATGGAAAATTACGAAATTCCAAAAGTCCTTGACCAAATGTTGTTGACTAGATGTAAAGATGAGTAGATTAAACTTTTTTCGGGATTGCATACGAATTCAAGCTCACCCTACATGAAGAGGAAATATGAATGTTTGTTATATTTTTACGTCAAAACTACTGAACGGTGGCTTGAGGGCGAAAACACACCTTACTACAAAGTTTGCGTTAACTTTATTTTTGTGTGGAAATGTCAAAGTTTTACAAACTTCCCGTTAGGGCCGCTGCACTATTTTCAAAAATATCCAACACTTACTATAAAGAGGAGAGAAAAAAAGAGGAGATGCTAAAAATACATGGTTAATTCGTTATAATCAATAAAACATATATTATATATGATATCTATATACTTTATATACCTAAATCAAATCTTAAAAAAAATTATATACCTAAAAAATTATATACCTAAAAAAATCAATCTTTTATCTAATTTTAGTATCTATTCTGTACCCAAATTGTTAGCACAATGACAAGAGCACAAGACTGATGTATCAATTAGATATTATTTTATTGTAATTCGTAGACTGGTCTTCACGATATAGGCTAGCCTAGTGTGAAGATCAAAGAAAATCCTATCAAATTTATGTTTTCTCCTACAGTCATAAGGACACAATTATGTTTTAGTTGATAAATTTAAGTTTAGATAATATCCTTTTGTTTCTTAAAGCTGAAATAAACCTTTTTTCATTTTCTTTTTTCATTTTCAAAGTTTACGTTAACTATATTTTTGCATGTAATGGAGCCACGCCCCTAGTGGGAAGTTTGTAAAACTACACTGAAATGGCAAAATGGTATATTCGTGACTCAATAAATTAAAAAGTGTTTGTTATCTATAAAGCAAAACAATAATTTCACTTAGGAAAAATTATTTAGAGCTTGTCTAGATGAAGCGAAATGATCGTGAGTCAATAAATTACAAAGTGTTGGTTATCTATAAGGCAAAACAATAATTTCAAGGTTAGGAAATAAATATTTAGAGCTTGTAGATTTAGAGCGATTTACGCTCGAAGTCGTGCGTGGATTTGAGACATGTCACGTGAAAAGGGTAAAGCGAGAGTCCAGAGGCATTTACTAACTCAGTTGCACACGGATATAGTCGGCACCGGACCTTTATTTGCAAACTTTGACTTTTCAACTCTCGAAATTCAAAGAACGTCAATTGACCAATTGTCAAAGTTTGTAAAAACAGGACCGGCCTCAGAAGATGTGGTAGCCGATATATTATTCCAGGTCTTGAAATAGGTACCTACATAATATTATGTGTACTATTTAATAACTTCAGTTAAGCTAGCTACTGAGATGCGAATGTTAAGATGGATGTGTGGTGTGACAAGGATGGATAAAATAAGGAACGAGTATATCAGGGGAAGCTTGAAAGTAGCACCTGTGGCAGATAAGGTGAGGAGTGGAAGACTAGCATGGTATGGGCATGTGATGAGGAGGGATGGAAACCATGTGACTAAAAGAGTGATGAGTATGAATGTAACTGGATGTACGAGTAGAGGGAGGCCGAAGAAGAGACGGATGGATTGTGTGAAAGAGGATATGAGAGTGAAAGGAGTGAGTACAGAGTTGACGGCCGATAGGAGTGAATGGAGAAAGAAAACATGTTGTGCCGACCCCACCTAGAGTGGGAGAAGGGCAGGGAAATGATGAATTCAATAACTTCAGTAGTTTTGCCGTGAAAGAAAGACCAACATTTCATATACGTAGGTACACATTTCACAAATATTCACCTTTAAAATATTAGATAGATACCTAAATTTAACTTTACTGCATACTATACAAATAATTACAAGACAATGAAAAGGCATAAATAATAAATATATAAATAATTTTTATCGCTTTAAGCGATTTATTCCAGGGTTTAATTTTTAGGGTTCAGTTTTTAATTTTAATTTAAAAAAATATATATAATTATCTGATATTTTGATTAATTTTTAACACCTACCTCACCTGGATATATTGTGAATGAATTGCATAAATGTTTGAATGCTTATGGCAGGAACTAGTGTTACTTTATTAAACCATACCATCATTATGTATTACCTAGATGCACAAACAATAAATGATTTATGATTTATGGGTTATTAGTAGATGTACCTACCGTCGGAAAAGAGTCTCCGATGGCTGCGCAATCCAGTTGCTCTTTCTTTCCTAGCTCAAGAGATAAATTAGTTTCCACTCTTGTATTCCTAAATCTAAGTTTGGATCCCACTTTGACAATGACATTAGCAGATTCGGAGTTCGTATTGTTACTGACTCTACACGTGTATATGCCAGCATCAGTAGATTTGGCGTTGTATATTACAAGCTCTCCTTCCTGTATTTTCTTGTAGTTCTGAAAATTAAAATGTACAAATGTCATCGAGTTGTGGCCACCATACCACGTTAGTGGCTCTATATTATATTATAATATATGTAGTGTAGAAAAACTACTAGAATCTAGAGAAAAAAAAGTTCCCTCCAAACTCGGCGCACGCTGCCTTACCCCGACAATTGAACACTTTTGAAGTGACATAAGGTCTAAATTACTGCAATGTGGCATTTCAAGTTTATGTATAAGAAAACGACGCATCGATTTTTGTCAGTTTTCATTGGGAAACTGTGACTCTTATCTAGACACGCGGTAGCGTGTCAAACCATGTTCAAGCTAACAGAACTGGCGAGCAGCACCATTTATTGTAATATTATACGAACTATTTGGAGCTATTTTTAACCCTCTCATTTCTTACACTTGATTTTTTTTTCCTTTGATCGCTTTGAATGCTGAACCACAACAACTGCATGTGCAGGCCACCCTCAGTCAAGTTAATAAATAACACAGTAATAAAACTGAATAAACGAGTTCTTCTTCTTCATTGTATGAGCTAGTGACCAACTCTTTTTTGAGTTGGAGGAGTGAGTCTTTTTTGTGAGGAGTTTTTAGGCCTCCGATATGGCTTAACGACTGAAAAGCCGGGAAAAAACGAAAAAAACTAAACGACTGATTGACAATCATACTTACAAACAAAATCAGGTTGTTCCTTCCATCCTTCTTCGTATCGAGCTAGTGACAACTCAGTATATCGTCGGAGTTTTTAGCCCGCCTGATGGCCTTCGACTTGGCTTAGCGACTAAAATGCCGGGACCAATATCTTAACGTGCAACCTCAGATCTAACTGCCATTAAACGGTCACCCATCCAAGTAGTGACTAGGCGGAGTGTTGCTTAACCAAGATGATTGGCTATCAACATCAAAGCAAGCCGGCGTGGTTAGTGTTTAGCGTAGCAAAATCTTTTTTATTATTTTATGATACCTGAAGATGATTTCCATCTTCCTTTAGCACATGGCCCACCAGATATTAAGTGGCAACTAATATTAAAAAAATTCACCGGCACCCACACTCTTCAAAGCTAATGTGGCTTTGAAGAGTGGCGACGGCCTCTGTGGCGCAGTGGGCGAAGGTCCGCCTGAGACGCAGAAGGTTGCGGGTTCGATTCCCGCCGCGGGACGAATGTTTGCATGTTCTGTAGATATTTGTCTCGGGTCTGGGTGTTTCTATGTATGATATGTATGTATTTACAAAAGAAAATTATATGTGTAGTATATCAATCATGTGGTTCCCATAATACAAGCTCTGCTTAGTTTGGGGCTACATGATGCTGTGTGATTACGTCCCGCATTATTTATTATTATTTATTATTATTTAATATTTTAATTTGTTAAATTAGTCAGTGATGTTTTGTTACAAATGATGTAGTTATATGCTTGTAACGTTTTATGAATAAATTTATCATTATTAAAAATAAAAAAAAGAAATACAGCAATGCTACTTCACGGCAGAAATAGGCATGGTAGTAGAACTTCCCCGGGTGAGCCCTTCACCAAGAACTCTACTTCTTGTAAAATATATGTATTGGTTGCGCTGATTTGATATTGTTTTAATTCGTAATTCGAAACGTTTAACTTTGGTTGTTGCAAGCCTCCTTTTCCCATCCCGCTCCCGCACATACCTTGCTCTCATAAGTGAGAGTGAGACCGCGATATGCATCGCGCCACACTATGGACAGTGGCGCCACCTAATGAACAACTGTTTGAAAAAACTGTCATGGCTACACCCGCGCACGCGCTCGTTTTCGTCGCAAGAAAATCGCAAATATAATATTGTGTTGTGTTGTGCCTGTGAACTTTCAAAATTGTGCTAAATAGGAACAACCGGGAGCTGCTCCACATCCTGAAGGTATTGTGCACCTTTCCCAGTTGGAACTGCTTTTATTCTTCCAAATCCCACGCAGTTCCATTCCTCCATCTACTTGCAACAACCTTATTATAAAATTTCGCTAATCTAGCTTTAACCGCGTAAACATTTGATGGTCCTTTTCGAGTCGGATATTGAATCAGTGTAGCTATTTCCACCGCATATTTCTGTCGAAATAAATAGTATTAATTTCGCAACGTTTTAACTTTGAGTAGGTAGCCGACAAACCCTACCTACTTTCTTTCATTTTCTTGTCGCATCTCGCTAATTCGTATCGCTCATTCGCTCTAATTCGCTAATCGTTCGCAAACCCGCATTCCTAAATAGGTTTTAGTTAATATACCTACCAATTTCGATAATCCCGCATCATAATAGATAAAAATATTTCGTCGTTCGCTTTCGTACTCCGCATTCCGCATTTTTCTATTCATTTCTCGCTACTTACTTACTTGTAACCTACCCTATACTTGTTAATTTGTCGCATAGGTAGGTCAAGAAGTAAAATTGTTCGTTAAAATCTTGTATACATATTAAAGTATCAAGGTAGAATACTACTTAAGTAATCTAGGTATAATATAACTTACTAAGTAGGTAATATTCAGTTCACTTTTCTAACGCACCGCACCGGACCGCTTTATTCATTAGATAGCTTCGTTCGTACCGTTCGTACCACACGAGTTGGGTGCGTAGGTAATCGGTTCTCCGCCACTATTTACGTGCGTAAATAGGTAGATATATTGTTCGCATAATTTCGCTTGTAGCAGTAGGTAGGTACTGCGTACTCGCATCTAGTGTCCAGAATGGCACCCGCAGACTTGAGCTCTCAAGTAAAGTTGTTATACGCTAAGAGAGATAGGATATTCTCACGCATGCAATGCATTTACAATCGTGCAAAGGATCTTGAGTCCAAGACCTCTGCTGTCTCTACGGAGTCATTCCTGTGTGACATAGAAACTGTGGACACTTTGCGCGAAGATTTCGAAAACATATTAGATAAAATAGTAAATCTCGAGCTAAAAAATAACCCCGACTTCGCCATTGATTTCCAGCCGCTTTCATCATTTGAAGAATTGTTAGGTTATGTCCGTCGGTCCGCCAAGAAGTTGCAAACAGCTGACGAAGTTAAGCCGTCAATTAATCAGCATAGGTCGCCTAGGCTTCCGCCGATCGAAATACCAGAATTCAATGGTGATATAAAAAATTGGCCGCTATTTTTCGCCAGCTTTCAAAACTCTGTACACAATAATAATTCGTTAACCGATTCGGAAAAAATGTATTATTTAATTGGTAAATTAACTGGCAAGGCTCGTCTCATTTGCGCGGGAATTAATCCGAGCGCTGAAAATTACGCATTAATTTTCGAGTTGCTTAAAAATAAATACGAAGACAAACGTCTCGTAGCTACTTCGTACTTAGATCAAATATTTGATCTCAAAGCTATCGCTTCCGCATCCGCTAGTAATCTAGAACAATTTCTAGATAAATTCGCATCCTCTGTCGCCGCGTTGAAAAACCTGAAGGTCGATGACCTTTCAGATTTCGTATTCCTATACATCGCACTCAAAAAGCTGGATATCGAAACCGCACGCGCATTCGAATCGGACAAACGTAATTGTCAAATGCCGTCCTTTAACGACTTATCGTCATTTGTGCGAGATCAGATTAAAATATTGCAGCGCACTTCACCTCCGTCAGCAAAACATGAAGCTACCAAGAAATATGTCGATCGTAAAATGGATATGGCATCTAAGCCACATAGAGCGGTTAATACCTATACTTGCGTAAATGCCGCATCCAGTACTCAGTTAGCTTCGTGCTCGTTGTGCAATGGTCAACACGATCATGTTTACAAATGTTCCGTGTTTCGCAATTATAAACCGAATGAACGCTTTCAATTTGTTAAGGCAAATAATTTGTGCATTAATTGTCTAAGTGCAAGACATCGTGTCTCTGCGTGTGGATCAGATTCGTTGTGTAAGAAATGCAATTCCAAACATCATACTATGCTGTGTTTTGGGACTGCATCCGTAAATGTTTCGCCCACCTTCGCCTCGCGCACTCCCGCGCCGCACCCCGCGCCCGCCCCTGCGGGCCCAGGTGAGGCGTCTGTTGCTCCCGCTCGCTCCGCACGTACTGATGACGTAACCCTGTGTGCCTTATCATTATCAGATAGCAGCTCGATTCAGCCGGTTCATCGTGGTCCCACCACGGTTCTACTCGCAACCGCGCGTATCATTATTGTCGATTCTCGTGGTAATGAACATAGCATTCGCGCTTTGTTGGACAGTGCTTCTCAAAGCAATTTTATCACTCGTGAGTGCTGTCAACGTTTAGGCTTGAATGTAAGTAGGAAAAATACCTGTTCAGTAGTGAAAGGAATAGGCGGTTCCAGTAAAAACATTCAAGGGTCGGTGAAAATCAGCTTTTATTCTCGCTTAGATCGCAATGTCCATTTCGATATGGATTCGCTGGTGGTAGATAAAATAACAGAGAATCTGCCAACCGTCTCAGTTGATATTTCGCATTTATCGAACTTTGAAAACTTGCCTTTGGCCGATGATACCTACGCCTCGTCCGGACCGATACAAGTTTTAGTCGGTGCTTCGATTTTCCCGCATCTTCTCTTGTCCCGCAAGGTTCAAGGAAGAGATTCTTTTCACTCCCCGCTCGCTTTGGAAACCGTACTCGGTTATGTTATTATTGGTGACGCTCCTGTACGAGTTTATCATCACGATACTGTTTCGTATTGCTGTACCGCAGATCCTCTTGACTCCGTTGTCCGCAAATTCTGGGAATTGGAAGAGGTGAATGTTCCCTCTGTCCTCAGTCCAGATGACGCAATCTGTGAGGAAATATATTCCCGCACGACTTTTCGCGATGAAGATGGTCGTTACATCGTCGCCTTGCCTTTCAAGGGTGATGTCAATTCTCTAGGCGATTCCCGACAAGCTAGCGAACGCCGGTTTCTTTGTTTGGAAAGGAAAATGCAGGTCTCCCCGAAGTTAAAGCAGGCTTACGATGACGTAATTAACGACTATTTAGAGAAGGGATACATTTCACCCGTATCTACAGATACGTCGGAAACTCAGTCGTATTTCATACCGCATCACGGGGTAATAAGAGAGGATAAGGTCACATCTAAACTTCGCGTTGTACTGGATGGTAGTTGTAAGACCAGTACTCAAGTTTCACTGAACGATATTCTGCACAGCGGTCAGAACCTTCAAGGAAATTTATTTAACATTATCGTTAACTTTCGCTTATTTTCGATTGCTCTTTCCGCTGACATTCGTCAAATGTTTCTGTCGATTGGAGTTCGAGATTCGGATCGTCGATTCCAACGCATTCTTTATCGCTTCTCCCCGCAAGAGCCTATCAAGGTTTATGAATTTAATCGTGTAGTATTCGGACTCAAATCGAGCCCATTCCACGCGCTTCGCACTATCAAACAGCTCGCGACCGATGAAGGCGATTCCTACCCAAAGTCTAAGGACATTGTTAGCACTGGGGTCTACATGGACGACTTCGTCTACTCAGTCGATAACGAGGACGAGGGGATATCTACCGCCGCAGACATGATTGGTCTTATGAAGTCTGGCCAGTTCGAACTTGTCAAATGGACAAGTAATTCGCAAACGGTTCTTAACTCGATTCCGCCGTCGCATCGTCTTTCGTCGATCAAAGAGTTCGATGATTCAGAACAACATAAGGTGCTCGGCTTATGTTGGTCACCCGCGACTGACATGTTCAGTCTGAAGATTAGTCTACCTCCTAATATTTGCACCAAACGCTCTATATTGTCATGTGTTGCTAAAATATGGGACGTAATGGGATTTGTTGCGCCCGTAGTTTTATACGCTAAGCTTTTAATCAAGCAGCTCTGGCTGTGTGAATGTGATTGGGACGATTCACCGCCAGAAGAAATAGTCGCATTGTGGTCCCGGTTTAGGGAAGAGCTTCCATTGCTTATGGATCTAAAAATCCCTCGCCATGTGGGCATCACCAATGATAGTGTCGTCACGGTTCTGGGCTTCGCAGACGTCAGTGAGAAGGCTTACGGGGGGGTAGTTTACTTCCACGTACAGAATTCTAATTCCCATAGCTTTCGTTTAATAAGCGCTAAGTCTAAAGTTTCCCCGCGGAAGGTCGTTTCACTCGCGCGACTTGAGCTTTGCGCTATTCTCGTTCTTGCCCAGCTCCTAAAAAACATTGTTGTCGCATGTCAAAACCGCATCAATATTCGAAACATTTTCGCATTTTCGGATTCAACAGTTGCCCTATGCTGGGTACACTCATCGCCCCATCGATGGCAAACATTTGTGGCCAATAGGGTATCGAAGATACAAAATGACTTGTCGCCGAAGAATTTGTACCACGTGTCCGGCGAGGAAAATCCAGCTGACTGCTTGTCACGCGGACTCACCCCCTCACAAATCGTAAACCATCCTCTGTGGTTTCATGGCCCCCTGTGGGTCCATTCAGATGTCTCGCAATGGCCGATTGTCGCTTTTAACCCGTCAACGATTTCAGAGGCGCCCGAAGAAAAGAAAACTTCGCTGGTCACCTCTAAACCAGGTCTGGATTCGCCTATAATTTCGTTAGCAAACCGCTTGTCGTCCTGGTCGAAATTGTTGCGCTGCGTAGTCTATATTTGTAGATTCGTAAAACTTCTACCTCAACGCGATCGCATTTTGTCATCAGATCTCGACTTCGCTGAGATATTGACACTACGCGAACTTCAACGTTTATATTTCGCTGATGATCTCGCTAACCTACAGGCAGGTAAAGTTTGTAGTAACTCGCTTCAACACCTCAAACCATTCCTTCTGGATGGGCTTATTAGAGTTGGAGGTCGTTTGAAAAATTCGGATTTGGATTATACCCAAAAGCATCCCATCGTTTTGCCGCGCAAGGATCATATCTTGAACCTGTTGGTTGATTATCACCACAAGGTTAATTGTCACGCAGGTCCAGACTTATTAATGTCATTATTACGTCAAAGGTACTGGATCCTTTCGGCTCGCAATTTAATTAGAAATAGAATACATAAATGTATCCCGTGCTTTCGACTTCGCCCCAAACCCAAGTTTCCCGAAATGGCAGATCACCGAACTTGTCGTGTCGTACAATCCGCAAAACCATTCGTACACACGGGCACTGACTATGCAGGTCCGTTTAATGTCACTTTAACTCGTGGTCGTGGTGTTCGTTCAACAAAGGCATACGTATGCTTATTCGTTTGTATGACAACCCGCGCTGTTCATATAGAACTAGCAGGTGATTTGAGTACCGCAAGCTTCATGGGAGCTTTCAAAAGATTTTTGTCTCGTCGTGGGCCAGTAGGTCGAATATATTCTGATAATGGTAGCAATTATATAGGTGCCAAACGCACGCTTTCGGAACTTCACGAATTCCTTAGCTCAAAACATCATAAATCTGAATTCGGAAGTATATTAGCAGATAATCGCATTGACTGGTCACTTAACGCGCCAGCAGCTAGTCATTTTGGCGGCAATTGGGAAGCAAATATCAAAAGCTTGAAGACTCACTTATATCGTGTGATAGGTGAGCAAATATTGTCGTTTGAAGAACTTAGTACCGTTTTTGCTCAAGTAGAATCGGTTTTAAATACTCGGCCTTTATGCAGGACACTTTCTAGTGATCCTTCAGAACCTCTCGCGTTAACTCCGGCACACTTCTTGTGTCTTACACCGCTAAAATATTTACCCGCTAGAGAAATCGATGATAATTTGCATACTATATCGCGTCACGATATGTTAGATAAATTAGTTCAGTCCTTCTGGAAGCGCTGGAGAACTGACTATCTACATACGCTTCAATCTCGTCGCAAATGGAACACAGCAGTCGATCCTATCACTGTCGGGACTGTTGTGATTCTCTTAACGGAAAACTGTCCACCCTTACACTGGCCGTTGGGTATTGTGGAGGAAGTTTTCCCCGGTTCGAATGGAGTAACGCGAATAGTACGCGTTAGAACGGCAACTGGATCTTATTTGCGTCCGGTTGTACGTCTCTGCCCTCTGCCTAACCAATAGTCGATTTGATCGCTCGTAGTTATAGTACACAATAGTTTAGGTTAGGTTACACGTAGGTTAGTTTGATATCGCTCTTTTAGCATCTTAAACATACATTTTGTTTTTGAAGGTAACCCTTCAAGCCCGGGGAAATGGTTGCGCTGATTTGATATTGTTTTAATTCGTAATTCGAAACGTTTAACTTTGGTTGTTGCAAGCCTCCTTTTCCCATCCCGCTCCCGCACATACCTTGCTCTCATAAGTGAGAGTGAGACCGCGATATGCATCGCGCCACACTATGGACAGTGGCGCCACCTAATGAACAACTGTTTGAAAAAACTGTCATGGCTACACCCGCGCACGCGCTCGTTTTCGTCGCAAGAAAATCGCAAATATAATATTGTGTTGTGCCTGTGAACTTTCAAAATTGTGCTAAATAGGAACAACCGGGAGCTGCTCCACATCCTGAAGGTATTGTGCACCTTTCCCAGTTGGAACTGCTTTTATTCTTCCAAATCCCACGCAGTTCCATTCCTCCATCTACTTGCAACAACCTTATTATAAAATTTCGCTAATCTAGCTTTAACCGCGTAAACATGTATTAATAAAAATGTAACGACGCTGACTGACTACCTGACAATCAATGCTCTCAAAATTGTAGCCGATACCTATTTTATTGTAAAACAACGCAGACAAAATCACGGGGATACTAAAGTAATTTAATAAAAAAACACTTACTCTATACCATCGCAGGAAGTCGCTTTTATAATGGGGAACGGGACAATCTACCTTAACAGTATCTCCTAGCTCCACTGCTAAGGTAGAGTTTGGGTTATCAAGCGATGGATAATCTGAAAATATAATGTTAATAGATAAAACTCAAAATCGGATGATACAGCTACACCAAAGCACTTGAAATATCACACTGAACTAGCCGACCTGTATACCTTATATATAACAATATAGGTCAATTATTTCACAGGTAGGTCATTCATCATCATCAACAGCATTATCAGCCCACAGCTGGACACAGGCCTCCCCGCAATGAACGTCATTGCGCCTTGTTCTCAGCTCGACATATTTATAATATACCAATTTTATCACTCTCAAATGATTTTGAACAAATGAAATGGGTGAGGGGTGATCGGCTTTGTTGCAAACAGAAATAATTGACGATCCTGTTTTAACAAACTTTGACATATGAAATATCAAAATGTCTGTCGAAATTCGATGAACGTCAATTGACAAACTGTCACAATTTGTAAAAACAGGATCGGTTTCAATCATTTCTGTTTGCAACAGAGTTATAGTCCAAAAAAATTTGTCAAATGAGTGCAAAAATCTTGGAATGAGAGATAGTCGGCTATAAACTTGAGCACCCTAAGCACAGCTTCTACAGATATTCCAAGGTCAAATGTAAAAAAAACTATTTATTGCCAATATGCATGTTTCCTATGGGTTTTATGCTATTCATATCTTAATAAATATTGTAGAACATTAAATTGTCTACAATTTTTGTTCAAACATTTTTTTAATATCTTGAACCATTTTTGATACAGGGCAGAGCGCGCGCAGTGTTTAACTATACTCCAAATAGTGAAACCCCTAATTTTAATGGACTATTAGCCGATCAACTCGCTGTTGTAGTATAGATGAGAGTATTGCAAAGAAAATGACACACAAGCTAAGTGTTTGCGACTGAGATGGGATGTGTCGAGTGAAAAGGATGAATACGACAAGGTACGATGTATTTAGGGAAAGTCTGAAAGTGGTGCCAGTGACAGATAGGTAAGGTAAGATAAGGCGTAGTGGTAGGCTAGTTTGGTATGGGCATGATGAGAAAGAATAAAGATGAACGAGAAGCATGAATGTGACTTGAACTGGAAGACGAAGTGTGGGGAGACCAGAGTGCTTACCACCGAGCCAAATCGAGCACGGGATTAGAATTGGATTTTCACTTCTCTTGCTCAAAAAGTGTATCATAATAGTGTAGCTTAGCGGGCCTAAAACTCGAGTTTAATACCTCGGGCTAAAAAGTATTTTTTCTTTTTAATTTTTGTCTAAAATCATCAGCCCGTACAAAGCATTCGTTCTCTTACATAAAAACTCGACTTCTTAGTGCTCCGTCAATCTTTTTTTTGAAAATAGAACCGTCTTGGTGATATTTTATGAAGGTTGATTAATTTTTAATAAAATTTCTGAAAATTGTCTAATTTTGAATTGTTTTATTTTCTCGCAATCGAAGTTAAAAGTAGTGTTTTACTCGGGCCAAAACCACCCATTATAACTCGGTCTTGTCATCCTCCCTCGCTACGCTCGGGAGTATATCAACCTCGTATATAATGGGATGGTTTAGTCCCTTGTAAAACAATCTAATATTATGTCACTCGAAAGGTCAAGATGGCGGAGCCACATCCTCACAAATATATATTTTTTATTAGTGTATTGTAAATTTTCTACCTGTAAATAACGTGAGCAATACTCGAAAATTATTACAAAATTTTTCTTTGTTTAGATAAATTTCGTAATATTTCATATTTTATTTAAAAATAGATAACTCAACGTTATTATAATTATCCGACATTGAAAGGTGTCCCGCCAGATTTAACGTCAAGAGGGTAATAATGTACCTCGGGTACTTATGAGGGTAAAATTTGTACCTCGGAAATAAGTTTTTGTAATAGGTAGCAAATTCCAGTGAATATTAATAACAGATAATTTGTATGTACCTACCTACGTAGATGATTATTTATTAACTTAGTGCACGAGCACATAGTTATGTAAAAAATAATGTTTGGTTTTGCCTCAGACTACCTCCTAATTTTTTTACCTAGTCTTTTCAAACTTCATCATGATTAAAATCCTCGATCGCTAAAAAGTTACTTTCACAAAACTGTAAAAGCTCGATTGTAAACTCGATTAATTTCAAATTTATCGACGTCAACAGTGTCAAAAATAGACAAGTCTATCCTAATCTCGATTCAACTTCCGCACATTGTCATTTTTTGTATGAGTACGAGGCAGGTTTTCAATACTACCAAATGACAGAAGTGAAATCCTAATCCCGTTCTCGATTTGGCTCGGTGGTAAGCACCCAGATGGACCGACGACATCGTCAAGATTGCAGGTAATCGGTGGATGGAGAGGGCTCAAGACCGTTCTTCGTCGAATTCCTTGGGGGAGACCTATATTCAGCTGTGGATTTCTATAGGTTGTTGATGATGAGAAGCATGAATGTGACTTAATGCATGGTTAGAGGGAGAAGAGCTTGAGAAGAGATGTATGGAATATTATGATAGGACTGGACACAGAGTTGACAGATCATAAGAGTGAGTAAGAATAAAACATGGTATACTAACCCCATCAAGGGCAGGAGAATAATGATGAATCTGATGTACTTATTGTTGTTTGATTATTGTAGATAAAGCCATTAACCAATAAAATAATATTCTTTATGAATGACGACCTCTGTGGCGCAGTGGGCGAAGGTCCGCCTGAGACGCAGAAGGTTGCGGGTTCGATTCCCGCTGCGGAACAAATGTTTGCATGTTCTGCAGATATTTGTCTCGGGTCTGGGTGTTTTCTATGTATGATATGTATGTATTTACAAAAAAAATGTATCTATGTAGTATATCAATCATGTGGTTCCCATAATACAAGCTCTGCTTAGTTTGGGGCTACATGATGTGTGATTAACGTCCAGGATTATTTATTTATTTATTTGCTTTCACTTACCGTCAATTACTAATGTATATGTAGCAGTATTGAAATTGCAAACAGTCCCTGCTTGGCAGAAGTATGACCTTGGGGTAGTTTTTTTGTTCACATCATGTATCACGATCGTGTCATTATCTGAAACATTATTTGTAGAAGTAATGAGAAAAAATGTATCGTTCCCATTTTTCCAAGTTAAAGCTTAACGCTTTTAGCATTCTACGTGATATGTTGCATTGCTTCACCTGGAAAAGTTCTTTTATACTACACCTGCTCGGAAAGTACCTTGGTACTTTATCAAATTTACGGAAGAAAGTACGTCATTGCATATCGAACAAATATGCGGGGAGAAAATGCATCTCAGCGGGAGAGAAAAGTGTATGAAAATCCATTTCTTACGTGGTTTTCTTTTTTAATTTTGGGTAAGACTATGCGCTGGTAACCTAAATATCAAAAGCCAAAAAGTTTTTACAGTGAGTTTTTATCTCCAAGTTCGCAAAATGACACTGGCCACTAGCTAAAAAAAAAGCACTGGCTAGTCAAAGTCAAAGTCAAAGTCAAAGTCAATGTCAATGTCAAAGTCAAAGTCAAAGTCAAAGTCAAAGTCAAAGTCAAAGTCAAAGTCAAAGTCAAAGTCAAAGTCAAAGTCAAAGTCAAAGTCAAAGTCAAAGTCAAAGTCAAAGTCAAAGTCAGAGTCAGAGTCAGAGTCAGAGTCAGAGTCAGAGTCAGAGTCAGAGTCAGAGTCAGAGTCAGAGTCAGAGTCAGAGTCAGAGTCAGAGTCAGAGTCAGAGTCAGAGTCAGAGTCAGAGTCAGAGTCAGAGTCAGAGTCAAAGTCAAAGTCAAAGTCAACATCAAAGTCAAAGTCAACGTCAACGTCAAAGTCAAAGCCAAAGTCAAAGTCAAAGTCAAAGTCAAAGTCAAAGTCAAAGTCAAAGTCAAAGTCAAAGTCAGTCAAAGTCAAAGTCAAAGTCAAAGTCAAAGTCAAAGTCAAGTTAGTTTTTTATTTTCCTCGTAGGTGTAGTATAAAGCACTATGTATCACTCGAGAGAAAGTGCGATTCCCGATCTCGGGTGTTTCAAACGACACCCTCGACGGTAATCGGTCACTTTCTCCTCTCGGTGAACAATGTACTATTAAATTGCTTTGACTTAAAAATATTGCCTTTTTTGCAGTAAATATTTGAATGATATAATCTAAAAACCTTGTTTTGTTACTCCATCTATCGTCCAGCTGTAGTACAATTTTGGATGACCCGTGGCGTTGCAATGGATCCTGAACCCTCTGTCTCCATCAACTGCTCTGACTGTACATCCTCTATCATTGCATTCGCCTTTGTTGTGTACGATTTCTACATCAGCTGCAAAACGATAATAAACTTATAATAATACATCATACATTATTCATACTCTATGTCACCACTTTGGTCGTTATTCTTAGTTGAAAATCTAAGTTCGTGCTTATGTTCATCATGGACCATGTGGTCCATCAATTTTAAGATTGCATGCAGGTTACACAGTTCAGCCAGGTTTAGCTTGAGTGTTTAGAAGCACTAAGACTAACCTGTACCTACCTGTAACGTTTTTTTTATTAAACGTTACTGTAACTTTTTAAATAAATACAAATACATTATATATATATATATAAAGAACGCGCCCTCCTATTACGACGCAACCCCTTGCCCGAAAATAGGGGCCGTCCATTAATCACCTGAAGCTCGAAAGGGGGGGAGGGGGTTTGACAAAAATCACGAAATATCACAAGGATGGCGGGGATGCAGTAAAATATCACGTGCCTTTATTTTTTAGTGAAACGCGCTATTTCTAAACCGAAAAGCAGCGTGTAGTGTGACATTGACTCGCCGTTGCCCCTTTCAGAATAAAATTAGATGAAAAATAATTTTCTAAAAAAATAAAGATTATTTGTAGGTACTAAAAAATAAAAAAATACACGTTATTTTGGAAAGGGGGGGGGGGGTGTAGTCTTAAACCTCAACACGTATCATTAAGGTGGAGGGGGGGGCTTAAATGCTAAAAAAACATGACGTCATTAATGGACGGCCCCATAGTAAGAAAGTATAATAATACTCTTTGTATCCTAGTAAATAAGCTCCTTATTGCTTTGCTTAAAAATAACCTACCTATGTGAAACTAGCAACGAAGTTGATGATATTAAAAATGTTATACCTGCAATCATTTGTTTCGTTTTACCCAATTGTACCGTTAATTAATTAAAGTAAATAAGTTTAAATAATTAATTGTAGTAATTGTACCCGTTTTATTTTTTCTTCAGCAACCAACTTACGAAAAATTCTAACTTTACACAAAACAGCCAAATCTCTTATAGAAAAATAATCTGGTATATACTTTATGCAAAGATTTGGATAGGTATTGAAGCCAACAACATAATTTAGAAACAACGCAACACTAACCTGGTACAGTCGAGAGTCAGAGTACAAACGAATCAAAGTTGAAAAATGTTACAAAAATTACGCTGTTTAAAAAAATACTAACTGCAAACATCGATGTCATAAGTAAATGATCTTTGCCCTCCAATACTGTTGCTGGCAATGCATGTGTATCGACCGCGCTGATCGTATTGCAAATCATTTATTTCAAGTCGTATAATATTATCTTCATCTAACCTGGAATATGCAAGAGTATAAATTCCTATTGCAATTGAGATTTCACATTAAATTGAATTTGTTACTGTAGTGTACTGATAAATAATAAAGTGTAGTCGACCAGCTCGACTCACTCTGCACGCGGCAGTCGAGGCGAGCGATATAATTTCGTGCATTGTTATCCAACCACCCTTAGTACATATTTCATGTACTGTACAGTTACATTGATACTTATTTACTGTTATTATTGTGTTTTTAATCTGTAGTCTTCCTCCGTTCCTTTGGTCAGGATATAAGTAAAGTCAACGGCTTTGCAGAATACCACGCTGCAGCATGGCAGCATGCAGTAGCAAATGCTGAGCTGAGGACCATTTCACCACCACTCAGAGCAATTTAGGTACAAACTGTTGCCTTTTATATGTTTCAGTCCCATTTCCCTATCCTCAAGTAACAAAAAAGTACGATATTTGCCGGTTAAACTGACAAGTTTACTCAGAGATTTTTAGCATTAACCACCAAATAACTTACTTTGACGTTATTTGAAGATGCTGAAATAGGCCTTTAGTAAAGTTAATATTCATAAAACTAGCTTCAACTTGTTTAAAGTATTTCTGTTTGTAATAATTAACTAGTTTCTAGTTGTGTCATCAAAGAATATTTCAATAGCTATTATTGATACTATCTACTATACAGTTCTGTTAGGCTGGATTAAGGCGACGGATAGCGGACGACCTGAATGACATTTTACAATTTAGGATGACGAAAACCGCTAGCGCGCCATCTATGCAGTAAGGCGCGAATGAAATAGCCAACGCACCCGATAGGTTGGAGCCTTCCCAGATAGGCGATTCGCTCTTGCGTGTTGAGTGTTGTTTGTGTACCACGCCACGTGACATTTAGCAAGCCTTGATTGGATACGCATGTCAGTTGCGCGACTCCAGTCGCGCGTAAATCGCCTATCTGGGAAGGCTCTTGGCTGCGATAAAATGGCGCCCGCTTTGGATTTTATCGTAGAGCATTTTATAACAGACAATTTTAATTCATTATTCATAAAAAAAAAAAACGGGACGTAATCACACAGCATCATGTAGCCCCAAACTAAGCAGAGCTTGTATTATGGGAACCACATGATTGATATACTACACATATATATATTTTTTGTAAATACATACTTATCATACATAGAAAACACCCAGACCCGAGACAAATATCTACAGAACATGCAAACATTTGTCCCGCAGCGGGAATCGAACCCGCAACCTTCTGCGTCTCAGGTGGACTTTCGCCCACTGCGCCACAGAGGCCGTCATTAGTGACTTAGGTGAGATGAGACCTTTTGCAACCTTATGGCTGGACATTAGCTTGATATTCTGCACATTGCCTAGGTATTGTACCTATAGAATATCGAATTATTCAGATTGCAGATAACATAAACACTTATGTGCTCTATAGTTTTCAAAAACAATTCTACCAAATTATTTGGCAATTTAAAGCATGTTTATTTGTTTTTCTTAGGGAATAAATGTAACTTACGTTAGTGACTGATTTTTCGGATCGTCTGCCGTGCCTTCATATATCCACTTGATTTTTGTCTGTGGCTTTCCGATACCCTTGCAAATAAGTTCCATTTTTTCATGTTCATTTATTATTTGGTATTTGTCCCCCGAAGTCTTTATTTTTATTACTGTTGAAGGAAAAAAAATAGTACTAGAGTTTAATATATAAATATAAATTACCTATGGTATAGTTATTTACCGTACAATCAAGTATTTTTATTATTCTTAGCTGATTAGGTATTAGTTACATATTTAATATAACAAATAAGTATGTATGATTTTTTGTATTTTTAGTGTTTGCCCACACTTCAGGGAAAATCTAAGATTTTTATATATTCCAAAAATTTCGACTCAGGTGGGATTTGTACTTTGGGATATATAAAAATCTTAAATACGTAATCTATGCATAGGTACATTGTTATTTATTAGTTATTTATATCCCTAATGATATTAAACCACCCTCGTTTTTTCTATTATAAAATCCTGTCCATCCAAAGGTTAACTGTATTTGCTTGATTGAACAACCGCAGTATGGTTTTATTATTCAGTTGTTTTATATAAATATTTGTATTTTTTTGTGTATACATAATAAAGATATATCTTATCTATCCATTCTTAGTAAATTTCACCTTTCTATCAAGAGTCCTTAGGCTGGAAAATGCAATACAGTTTTTACCAAAGCAAATTCCAGTGTTCCACTTTGATGTAACACTGGAATTTGCTTTGATAAAAAATCACAAACATGATGTATTTCGTTCAAATCACTACGACATATGGTATGAAACAAATTCGCTACGCAACGGATTTTGATGCGGTTTTTTTAATAGATAGAGTGATTCAAGAGGAGGGTTTATATGTATAATTTGCACCCGTACAAAGCCGGGGCGGTTCACTGGTAAATAATAAATTAGTCGACCTCAACGGTCTCATCATGTTATTTACTGTAAACTAGTTAGTATATCTTTTATTTGATACTATCGTCTACTTTAAACCATCTTTAAGTTAAGAGCCATCGCAAATAGGGCGACATGTCGCTGCGACTAGACGCGAAGCTGTCGCTTGCGTCGGCGACTAGTCGTTACGACAAATGTCGTGCATGATGCGATCATTAGTAGAAGAGTAGAGTGGAGACTGACGCTGCGCAGTCGCGACTAGACGCTGCTACGAGTAGCGAGCGCGCACGACTCCCCTAGCTTGACGTCGCGACTCCGCGACTCTGAGCCCAAGTGTGTGGAGCTTTGAACAATATACATGAAAATAGTCGGCCGCAGCCTATCCTATAAATAAAAATTGCAACTTACATTCAAACTTTAGGTTCATCTTAATAGAGTCCGATCCCATTAAATTTTTTGCTTCACACGCGTAATTGACAGCATCACCTTTGCTTAAATTTCTCACTAGATATGTATTTTGATTTCTGGCTTTATTAATTTCCACAAACTTTTTTGAGTTTTTACTTTTATATAGCCATTTGATAGAGGGTTCGGGTACTCCTTTAGTAATGCTAAAAATTAAAAAAAATATATTATAAAAAAAAACAAATAAAAAAAAACAATTGTCACAACGGATATTTTATCCCTCTGAAGTTATGTTGAGCAAACGATTAGACCAGTCCTAGTACAGTCCAACCCAGTAGATATAATTCTGTGGTCTAACCCGAAAATAGGAACTACGAGGGATGATACCTCAGTAAAAAAATGATAATTTTATTAGATTGATTAGTTAGATTAACAAAAAATATTGGACACGTATATTTTTGTTTATTTTTAAAAGCTTTTATTTAACTTGCATTGTAACTATGTATGTGCGGGTGGAATCTTGCAACTCAATTTTGAAGCAGATATCCTCAACCGATTGAGCTGAAATTTTGAATACACGGATAGTTTGGGTGATAATGCATTGTAAGCTGTATGACGTCATTGTAAATTCTACATGGCGGTTTATAAGCTTTTATTTAAATTGCATTGTAACTGTGTATGTGCGGGTGGAATCTTGCAACTCAATTTTGATGCAGATATCTTCAACCGATTGAGCTGAAATTTTGAATACACGTTTAGTTTGGGTGACAATGCATTGTAAGCTGTATGACGTCATTCTAAATTCCACATGGCGGAGCTCCCAAGATAAGTTTGCATTTTAACTCGGGTGAAATCTTGCAACTCAATTTTGAAGCAGATATCTTCAACCGATTGAGCTGAAATTTTGTACACACGTTTATTTTGGATGACAATGCATGGTTAGCTGTTGTGACGTAATTCTAAATCAAACATGGCGGAGTACTCAAGATGGAAGACTACTTATTGTATATTTATCCCATGATATGGGTATTAAATGAAAGGGTTTGCTGAGAAAAATACGAAAAATGAAATGTCTACTCTAAATCCAATATGGCAGACCATCTAAGATGGCCGCTGATGACATAGTCCTAGTAATGGGCACCTTCTTGAAGTTGTTTCGGAGTATACATACCTCGGGCAGATATTGCAGTTGGGTAGAAACAACTTCAAGAAGGAGGCCAAGAGGAGGATTCATCTGGGTTGGGCAGCATTTGGAAAACTACGTCGAGTTTTCTCGTCACCCATACCGCAATGTTTGAAAACGAAAGTTTCAATCAGTGCATCCTACCCGTCATGACATACAGAGCCGATACGTGGACACTCACATTACGGCTAGTCCACCAGTTTAAAGTCACTCAGCGAGCTATGAAAAGAGCTATAATCGGAGTTTCTCTGAAGGATGAAATCCGTTACGAATATAACCAGCATAGAACTAAAATTGACGACATAGCTCAGAGAATTAGCAAGCTGAAGTGCCAGTGGGCTGGCCATATCTGCCAAAGAACCGTTGGGGTAAACGTGTTATTGAGTGGAGACCGTGGCTCGGCAAACGTAGTGTAGGTCTTACCAGTGACATCACGCGGAACTCCAACACACTATATCTTTGTAATTTTTAGTTTAACTTACAAAAGAAAAAAATACGTGTCCAATGTGTTTTCATAATTTAAATGAAGGACTAAATATAATTTTTCAGGCATCTAGCCTATTGCAATCAACTTCAGAGGTATAAAGATACGTTGTAATTAGCGTAGGTACTTATTATTTAAAATACGAGTATATTGGAAGTGACAAGCATCATCGTCACGTCAAAATATACTATATACTTTGACGCATTGATATATATTGTTACTAATTTAACTGAATGCTTTGACGTGACCATGATTCTGGTCGTTACGTTGGTCGATTCACACATATCAGAGGGCTTACCACAGGTTTTTATAGTTTACGAAAACTCTAAAAGTTTCGGTATCTTTCCATACATTTTCGTAGTTCATGCACCTTTCCCTAGAGGCGCTGTACTGAAAATGTATGGAAAGATACCGAAACTTAAAAAGTTTTCGTAAACTATAAAAACCTGTGGTAAGCCCTCTGTGAAGACAAAGTTCCGGCAACGAGTCCGCTCAGTTCAGTATCAGTGCTACAGTGTTACGTCAGTGGTTTAATTCAAACTTGACACTTCTTTATTAAATTGCTTCTGGGATAGTTTTCCACGATTTCGCCAGTATTAAGTATAAATGTTCATAATAAACTACTCAAAACAAAATAGGGCCCACCAAGATTTTCCGCAAAAAATATAAATTATAAATTTGACGTACTTTTTTTTCAAAAATTAAGTTTTCTAAAGTGTTAATAAGTTCAAGAACGACAAAAAACAGTTCACAGAACAGTTATAATTGAAAAAAAAAAAACAGATTTCCTTATGAAACAGAAATCACGAAATTTCACTGAATTTACTTTTGTTGCATACTCATTTGTTTAAATGTCGTTACAGGGTTGCGGGTGTTCTAAAGTGCTGTTGTTTAGTAACGTGTTGGTCCTCCTCTGTTCCTTACACATTCTCTGAGCCTGTTTGGCATGCTCTCTATGAGGTGGGTCACGTTTTGATCAGGAATCCGTTCCCAACAGAGTTTTATTGCGTTGACCAGCTCCTGTTGACTGTTGATGGCGGTGTAATTTTCTTTCAACCTTCTTTTGAGCTGATCCCGTACGTGCTCAATCGGATTTAAGTCCGGACTCATGGCAGGCCAAGGCAAAACATCGATGTGCGCTTCGGAAAGTGCACGTTGGGTCGTACGGGCCGTATGTCCGTGGTATGATGTATGAGCATGGTCCTGCATTAGAATGAAATCTGGACCAACTCGCTGGACATAAGGGATCACATGAAGCTGGATGACACGCTGAACGTAACTGACAGCGTTCACGTTGCCTTCATTCAAGAAAACCAGCTCAGTTTTTCCCATTAAACTGATTCCGCCCCACACTATTACACTGGGCCCACCAAAGCGGTCAGTTTCTTGAATGCAAGGGTTCAAAAAACGTTATCCTGGTCTCCGCCACAAACGTACACGTCTATCATCACAAAAAAAAAAAACTTTACTCTCATCAGTAAAGAGCACTTTTCTCCAATGGTCCATGGTCCATTCAAAGTGGTCACGTGCAAGCCTTAACCGCGCTGCACGATGCGCTCTGGTCAACTTCAGTCGAACAGCACGAATTTTGGAGCGTTGCTGGTCTTCATTGAGCCGATTCCAGATAGTTTGGTCACTCGCTCGTGTACCAGTTGCTTCACGTAGGCGATTTTGTAAGGTCCGCGCGGTCACAGTGCGCTCGCGACGTGCAGTAAGGCGAATGTATCGATCTTCCTGGGAGGTGGTGGCGCGCGTTCTATCTGTGCCACGTCTCTTGGTAACACTAACTGTCTCCTGAAAGCGTTCCCACACATTTCGGATTTCACGTCGAGACACACCCAAGCTTAAAGCTGCCGATCTCTGTGAACGTCCCTCTTGAATCAAAACAATCGCTCTTGTAGCAGTTTCTGTGTCCATATGACGTCTAGGTCGTGGCATTGCCATGCCAGAACACGAGTGTATAATGTTTGTTATGGGGTGCAGAACACGAGTGCGAAAGTGCATAATGTGATGTTTTGAGGAAATTTTGTTTTTTGTCTATCATCTTGAGAATTTTGACAAACTTGACATACCAAACAGTCAAAACGATCTGTTAAAATATTCACTTGACTACGTTACTTGAATTTACAAAAAGTACCGTAAAAAAATATACGGTCGAACTTTTGAAATATTTTGGGTGGGCCCTATTTTGTTTTGAGTAGTTTAATATGAGGCAACGTTGTACGGTTTATAAGTCCAGTCGCCCAGTCTTCAGTCTGATACTTTTTTGTTACTCAGTAACGAATACTTCCGTGATTGCCGGTGTCGTCACTGACACTGAGAGCATTGTGTCATCACTGACACTGACAAGTGAGGATGCGTTCATAGAGAATGAATGAAAGAATATCCCGCACTGTGCAGGTATTGTGCCGGTACTGTATCGGAACTGCGGCTTCATTGATATGTGTTTATCGACCCTTAAGCTTCGTTCATATCTACCAGCACAAAACGTGGCATACACGACATAGACAGCTTTATCTTAATATAAGTATTTACAGACATTGGGCGTGTCAGACATGGCGTGGCAGACAAATTAATATTCTTTTATACACTGTGTACGTAACTATAGGTGTATTAACTTCTAGAGCATGCGTGGTAACGCAGACACGGCCATCATCCTCAGCAAGATTGTATTGTCAGTACCATACTGCTACGTTACGTGCTGGTAAATATGAACGAAGCTGTTCGAGGCAAGAGATCGATTATTAAAATTAATTTTATACCAACCAGGTATAAAATAGGCTTTGAGTAGGTACTGAAAACACAAAAGTCCCCCAACAGCGTTGCGTACTCCCCCGGGCTCGGTACGAAGCATTCATTTAAGATTTAAAACTTCTTCATTTTATTTATTTATTATTTAAAACTTTATTGCATTAAAACAAAAGGAATTTACAAAAGGAGGGCTTCGTGCTAAAGCATTTTATGGCAGTCAACCTTTCCTGGTAGAAAATAAGGTAAACTAAACTAGGTACATAAAGCATCATATTACTTAGAGCCCGCAGTCAACGTACTAGTGTATTAAATTATACCTACTTGCATGTGAGTGTAACAGTGTCTCCTTCTCTGACCCAAATTAGAACAGGATTTTTGGTTTTTTTGAAAATTTTTGGAGGCTCTGAAAAATTAACAATGTAAGTTATACGTCTGCATATCGAAACAAAAAACCAGACTGCGTTTCTATCCAGTTCGTGCACGGGGTGCAAAAGGAAAAAAAAATACGTGGCAGGGTATCCTTGGTAAAAATTATGTATTAAAACAGGGTCACTCATACATATGTATTCAATACAAACAATGAAATGAGAAGAAAACGAGAGGAGATCACACACAATATATAAAGACAAAAACACTATAGATATAATACCAAGAACGAACACAAATCTGATGACATTCTTAGAAACAATGTAAAGTACATTGTACACTTACCAAGCCCAGAAACGCTAACTGTCGCCGAATAAGTTCCAGTGACTTTACCGTTGCTAGCCATACAAGTATACTCTCCCTTTTGATTTGGTTGAATATTTTTAAACGATAGAGTACCATCCGATAACACCTCCAGACCATCCGTTTTTGGTGTTACCTTTACACTTTCATAGAACCAAGTTATTTTTACTGGGGGGTAAGCATCAACTTTACAATTAAGTTGCCCTTCTTTATTGTAAGGAATAGATACATCTGCAAAATAAATTGTGGAAAACTTTATTTTAGGTACAAAAACAATTAACCAACTAAATTTTAAGGGGCCTCCAACGGACGAATTGCATATCCAAACGTAATACCAAAATGATTTTAATTCAAGCATATTTCCAGTATATTGTTGTATTTCCTGGATAGTTGTTTTTTTTAATTTACATAAAATGAAATAAAAGCCAATAGCATTGTGCACATTTTCTGACAAAATTGACCACCTTTATTCCTCTTTATCTCGTATTAAAAACCACATAATTTTATTTCTTATTTGTTAAGGAACATAGCTTATATTATCTGGTTACAGAATAATAATACTATGTAAAGAATACATAGTTTAGTTATCATTTTTATTATTACAGAACACAAAAAAATTCATAGTAAATTTTGAACGGCCAATATCCCGCCCGCATGGCTAAATCATCCATCAGCTAAACAGAGATAGATATCATGATACCATAAATAGAGATCATCAAGTTATTGGAAATGCGGAAAATCAGTCTATGTTAATAAGAAAGGTTGGTTAAACTTGAACTACCTATAGGTACAAGGTTGGGGTGTAGGGTCCATTTCCATCATCGGAACCCAAGCCAACATCATCTGTCCTTGGTGCACCTTGTAATTAAAAAACAGAGTTTTGGCAACCTATTTCCAGCTGCTGGACTGTTATAGGATGGTCTTGTTGTTGTTCTTGTAAGTAAATGGTAATAATTCCATTGTTTTAAATGCTTAGGTTAATAAGTTGGAGTATAGTAGTACTCGTTCGTTTCCATCGATGTATGTTCTCTTCTTACCAATGGGCTTATCCGTCACATTGAAGTACGGCTTGCTATCAGTTTCGAGAACAACTGTTGCACTACTAACTCCATGAACGTTTTCTGCTTCACATTGGTAAGATGCATTTTTATTTGCTTTGTCAATATTGAGAACATTAAGGTATTCGTATGGCAATTTTAAGGAGGACACCTGAAAAAGGGCTGTGATGTGGTTACAATAATAAATAACGGTCTTATTCTTAAAAAATCCTAGTTTATTGGCTTATTAGCTAAAATTCCAATAAGGATAGAGGCTGCTAATAGGCAGATAATATACTGGAGAACAAAGAAATGGTCGGGATGGGAGGCAGGTTCTGCCATAGTTGCTGAAGTATTTATGCGTTAGCTGAACAAAATAAATTATTTTAAATTAATTTGTGTGTATTAAATGTAATGAACCTCTGGTAATATTATTGTATAGTCGCCTTTTTCGACTAGAGGAAAAATAGGCGCCTATCTTACAGCCTATCTAATAAGCACTTCACCAAAAAGTTTGCATTTAAGTACTCTATGCCCTGAAAAATTTTGGTTTGCGACCATGGCCTGAATTGATATTAAAACATCATCATTATTATCATAAGCCAGTAGCAGTCCACTGCTGGATATAGGCCTCCCCCAATGAGCGTCATTGCGCTCTGTCCTCAGCTCGACGCATCCAGTGATCCATCCATATGAAATACAAAACTACACATACAAATTTAACGACCAAGTTCAATGTTTTAGTTTACTTACTGAACCATATAATGCTACGAGGCTAGTGGTATCTAACCACCGGATATCTGGTGCAGGATACCCTTCCACAATGCATTTCAGTTGCACTTTTGCGTCATAATCTACTCGCTGCTTCAGACCTCCATCAATCGTGACTGTTGGAGGTTTTTCCACTGAAAGTTACAATATTTTTATCAACCGGACCCAAAAAGAGCGAAAAAATAATTAACAAAATTTGTACCTACGTGTTACATTTTAATCACATAAGTTGCATTGAAAGTGAGCTAAGTCAGGTATCGGAAGGCTTTATCTACGATGTGTGGAATGAAATACATATTCGGGATTTCAACATAAAACATTTCGCATATTCTATGAAATACACGAGCAATCTCAAAAAGATCTCTCTAAAATGATTTTGACCAATAACCGCGATGGTGATCAGTGTATCTCGCAAAAGATTTTTCAATTTACATTATAGTAATCAAAAATGTATTTACCTTCAACTTGTATAGTTTTGATAGCAGTGCCTAATGCATTAGTTGCATTACATATGTACACACCTCTGTCGTAGACATCCATAACAAATCTGAAAAACAATACTTGGTAAAACAGGGTTCAGTTTTGTATTTTTAATATAAAAAAGCTATCCCAGAACCTTTTATGAAGTCGACAAGTCTACTCCATAAGTATACGGAAAACATCTAGGGGAAACCCGTCAATAAGTAAGCTCCACACTTACAAACCATGTCTTTCCTATGGGTAAGGCCTCTAGGATGAGAGTATGAGTGAGTTCAAACAACATATTGAGTACCTTTTAGTCATGTCCCAGGTTAGGCGTCTAGGTAGGCCTATTACAGCGTCGCAGTCATTAAGTAAAAGTAACCACTTGATGCTCTTTATATTTTCTAGATTAGATGAAATGGCAATTTTGTTATATTATTTACTCTTGTTAAAGATTTAAATTTTCCGTCTTCGATGACTCACCTAAGACTTTGATCACTGCTCCCTCTGTATTTTGAACGAATAGGTATTCCATCTTTAGTCCATTTAATAACAGGCGCAGGAACTCCATCTGCTACGCATGTCAAATTTGTTTCGTTTCCAGCTAAAGCAGTCACACTTTCATTATAATTGACTATAGTAGGTGCATCTGAAAAACAGAAGACATAATTCTTTATTCATATAACGGAATAGAACGTAAATAGGTACTTTTAAAATGTAAATAGCATTGAATTTTGAATCATAATCTAATAAAAAAAATATTATTACATACTTACATTCAACGATCAAATCAATTTCTAGAGAATCAATTCCTGCTACATTTGTAGCCACACACATGTAAGTTCCTTGATCAATTATTTTTATATAGTTTATCGATAAATCTTCTTGATCCTTAATATGCATAATTTCTATAAATTTATCAAAATAATTTTCTTTGTAATACCATTTTATACTGGGCCATGGTGTGCCTTTTTCAATTCTGTAAATTATGATAGATTTGTAGATATTGGTATAAATATGAAATTACAATTCATAATTTCACGTAAATTATTCATAAGGTAAGTAATAAATATAATTCTAAACTAACCGGCAGCTTATACGTGTGCTTTTTTTTTCGGGGATACGTAATTTATTTGAAATTCTTCTGATTTTAGGCGCCACTGAAATTAAAACGAACATGCGTTTTATAAATCATAGGTTTAGAAAACAAAAATATTATTTAAATAAAATTCTTACCTAATCCGGAAATCTGAACTTTGAAAGGATATTTTGAAATTGTATTAACATTTTTGATTTCACACATGAATTGTCCTGCGTCTGCAGGTTGCATGTTTTTAATTGTAAATTCAAAACCATCAGCAGAAAGTGAAGTATCATTCTTTGGAATCATCATTATGTTTTTATACCAATAGACTTCAGCAGGCGGATAAGCATCAACCTTACATGTAAATTTGTATGTGTCGTTGTATTTGATATTGTGTACTTTATCTGCAATATTAAAAAACAATTAACCCTGAAAACACCGCTGCGTTTGAATTAATCGAACCGAGATTTAGTAGTAGTAGAGTTCTTTGTGCGGGGGCTCGTCCGGGGAAGTACTGCCACCATGCCTATTTCTACCGTGAAGCAGCTGTGCTGTGTTTCGGTTTGAAGGGTGTGGGTGCCGGTGAAATTACAGGCACAAGAGGCTTATCATCATCATGCCTCAAGTTGATGGACGCAGGGCGTTGCATCGTAGAGCACGTTTCAAAAAACGTAATCTATGTTGCAATGCTTTGTGATAGGTAATGGTTACCACTCAACATCAGGTGGACCATGTGCTTGTTCCATCTTCAAGTAACATACAAAAAAAAAAAAAGATTTACTAAAAATATTTACCTTCTGGGTACTCTGAGACATTGAAGAACGGTTTTCTCACAGTTCTTACTGTTATTTCCTTTTTATCTTCTCCATGTGTATTGTTTGCTTTGCATTGGTAGGTTGCATTTACAGTTACTTTTTCTATCTTCAGATAACTTATAAAATGATATGGAAGCTTTTGTACGATTTCCTGTGTTGGATATAAATAAAATATAAAAAAGAATTAAAAGAGTTCATTGACTACTTACTTACTTACACAATATAATAATGCCTCTAGTCATTTACACCTAATCTCACCCCTTTACTATGCAATGCCCCAGGAAATAATACTCACAGTCGCCATTTCTGATTTACTGCTAATATCCGTCCACACCATGCTCGGCATTGGATATGCTAAAACCTCACATGTTAAATTCAGTGGTTCGTTGTATTCAGCATCTATAGTGTCGCTTCCATTAATTGTAACAGATGGTGCCTTTGTAACTGAAAGTGATTCAACTGATAATTATTCATTGTAAATTATTATTACTTGAAAATTATTTTGCTATAGCCTTATGCATGAATATAAATAAAAGAAAGAATTGGTACCGTCAACGTGAACAATTTTGGCATCAGAGCCTAATTTGTTTGTTCCTTCACATTTGTAGTTTCCAGTATCATTAAAGTCCGCAACAAATCTGTAATTGACAAACCGTGTAAATAGACATTATTTTCTAGGTATATAATGTGTTTGTACAAAAATATTATGAATTAATACTCACGTGAGACTATGATCACTATCTACTGTATATTTTGAGTCATCTAAAGGCTTGTCGTCTTTACTCCATCTGATGGTTGTTTCAGGGACGCCAGTAGCTGAACATGATAATGTAATATTCACACCAACTTGTGCAGTTATGGGTCCAGTATCAATGTTTATTGTTGGAGCATCTAAAAATTAGAGGTTACTATATATTATTATCTTTGTACACCTTGGTCTCATAATATTAATATATTGTACAATGTTCACAATTTTCTAAACGTATGAAAAACGCACATTCAACAATAAGGTTTGTTTCCATCGTATCATTTCCTGCGTCGTTTGTTGCCACACACATGTATGTTCCTTGGTTCATACGCTGGACATTGTTAATTTTAAAATCTTCCTGATCTTTAGCTTCTTTGATTTGAACGAATTTATCAGAAATGGCGTCTTTGTAATACCATTCAATGCTGGGTTCTGGGGTCCCTTTCACAATTCTGTAAGAGATAATAAATTTGCAGTAGAGCAACGGTGTTACGGCTATGATTTTATATTGACAAAGTTTCTTATTTACCGGCAGCTTATAGTGGTGTTGTTGTTTTCAGGAATATTTAATGTTTTTGGAAATGTTGTGATGGTAGGCGTAACTGAAAATTAAATAACATTGAAATTCATTACTTGTTCTGATGGCACAACCTCAATACATCTTAACAAAACTTTCTTACCGAATCCGGATATCTGAACTTTAAAAGGATATTTTATAATTGTATCAGAATTTTTAACTTCACACGTGAATTGTCCTGCGTCTGCAGGTTGCATGTTTTTAATTGTAAATTCAAAACCATCAGCAGATACTGATGTATGATTCTTTGAAATCATCATTCCGTTTTTGTACCAATAAACTTCAGCAGGTGGATAAGCATCAACCTTACATTCGAATTTATATGTGTCGTGGTATTTGATATTGTGTATTTTATCTGCAATATTTAAAATAAAACAATTATCTCTTAACACGCCACTGAATTTGAATTATCTATTTCTGATAAAATGAAGTTTTTAGGAGTATGGTCAGACTCAAAATTAACATGGGTATTTCATATAAATGAGTTAATAAAGAAGTTGGGATCTGCAACATATGTAATTAAAAAAATAAAGGAGCTGGGTGGTATTAAACCAGCCAGAGGCGTTTATTTTTCTTACTTTTACTCACATATGACGTGCGATATTATGTTTTGGGGTACAGCAGCTGACTCAAATAGAAAATTCATTCTTCAAATACGTTTTATTACGCATATATTAGGTATGAATAGGATGGACTCTTGTAAAGATAAGTTTAAGTAGTTAGGTAGGACCATGACATGTGAATTTATATACCAAAACATTGTTTATGTAAGAGAAAATCTGAGTCACATGACAATAAAACAGGAATTGCATTGATATAACACTACACGTAAAAAATACATTGTAGCACCTTATGATAGACAAGCAAAGACAGGAAAAAGTTTTATCTCCATATCTATAAAATTGTATAATTGTATTCCACTTGATGTAAAAATAAAAGTGACACTAATGTTTTGAATTAAGTAACAAAAATATTATTAAACAAGAGCTATTATAAAATTAACGAGGCCCTGGCTGACATATATATATTTTGTGATAATGATACATTTTCGTCTCTTTAGTTATTTAGTAGATTATTATTTTTAATTTTATTTTTTTAATTTCATATCAAAAGTAATAGATTTAAATTTTAAATTGAAATTATCTATACAATGAAACGAAGCATTAAGCTGATTCTTTAAACGTATATATAATACATACATTGATATCTCGGAAACCACTTGTGACCAACGTTCAGATGATTATCTTACTTTACTAGCCAGTCATGGGTTACTTCCGGGACATGTATTTGCCACAAGAGAAGAATCCTGTCTTGATCACATCATGATTAAAACTAAAAAATCTGCCACGACTCTAGTACTCCCAGCTACCGTTACTGATCACTCCCCGGTATTAGTGCAATTAATGACACATAAAAAAATGACTACTGTAATAAACAGAACCCAGACTACAGTCGATTACAATGCAGTTTGCGACGAGCTATCAAAATTTTACTGGGATGATTTATTAGATTACTCTGATTTAGATAGAGCTACATCTCACTTCATAGATATAATATCAAAAACCATCAGCAAACACACTACCATTAAGCCTATTCCTAGAAAAAACCTTGGGTGACTCCAGGGCTTATCAAATGCATGAGGAGGAGAGATAAACTTCACTTAAAATATAAAAAGAATCCAAATAACAACGACGTTAAAAAAACTTACCTCAACTACAGAAACACGTGCACTAAAATACTGAAAAAACTAAAAAGAGAGTATGAGAGAAAAGAACTGCAAAAATGTGATAGAAACAGTAAAAAGACATGGAAGATTATTAAAAGTATCTGTAATTTCCCAAAGAATTTAAATCCCGTAGACAAACTCCTTGCACAGCAGAACACACCTTCTGATTCACTTAATGGAATAAATAAGTACTTTAGAGATGTTGGTTCAACCCTTGCTCAAAACATCTTACAGGGACTAAATGAATCTGAATTCGATCTTGCCTTAAAATGCCGCATAAGCAGCACGTCGGCTTCTTTCGGTGTCCTACCTATAGACCATGCCGAAGTTTACAGTGTAGTACAAACTCTTAAAAATGACTGTGCTCCGGGTTGTGATAAAATTACTACCAAAATACTTAAACTAGCGCTACCACACTTACTAGACCCACTGACGAAAATTTGTCAAGCCAGTTTTGACACTGGCATCGTTCCCAATGTTTTAAAAAAATCAATAATCTGTCCAATATATAAGGGTGGTGAAGCAGACAACGTTTCTAATTATAGACCAATCTCTTTGATACCAATTATCTCAAAAATATTGGAAAGATTAATGAATAAGCGCCTCAAAAACTACCTGGAAAAAAAGAACCTTTTATCGAATAACCAATATGGTTTTAGATCTGGTAGATCAACTGAAGATGCGGTGTTGAAAGTTACAGAACACCTAACAGAGACGCTTGATGCTGGGAGCAAAGCAATTGGGGTATTTTTGGATTTATCAAAAGCATTTGATACCGTCTCTATTCCCATCCTCCTCGCAAAACTTGAGTCCTTCGGAATAAGAGGCATATCATTAAAATGGTTCAATAGTTATTTGACAAACAGGACACAAAAAACTCGGATAGGAGATTGTCTCAGTGACGAAGCCCAGGTCCACTATGGGGTACCACAAGGCAGCATTCTTAGACCAACATTATTTTTAGTATATATAAATGACCTGTGTAATATGTCTCTTAATAACGCCAAAGTTATCACTTATGCCGATGATACGGTAATATTGTTTAATGGGAGAACCTGGAATAGTGTTGAGAAGATAGAAAACTCAGGACTTGGTATGGTATCGCGTTGGTTAGAAAATAATCTTCTCACAATCAATGTAATAAAAAGTTAATTTATAACCTTCACTATAAACAATAGTACTCAGCCAAAACAACATCTTCATCTAAAAATCCACCCCTCTAACTGTTCAAAAACCGATTTATGTCATTGCCCTGATCTGAGTCCTGCAGATAACGTAAAATACCTCGGTATCTATATCGACAAAAACATTACATGGACTACTCAAATAAAGCAACTAACAGGAAGAACAAGGAAGCTTATATTTATCTTTAAACAACTAAGGCACGTTCTAAGTTTCAAAACCATCATCAGAGTATACTATTGTCTTGCTCAATCAATACTAAACTATTGTAACATTGCATGGGGTGCAGCGGCTAAAACTCTCCTGCATAGTGTAGAGCGAGCTCAAAGAGCACTTCTCAAAGTCCTGTCTTTCAAACCTAGGCGGCATTCCACAGATGCCCTTTACAATGAATGCAATGTTCTAACGGTCCGACAGCTATTCATAAAGGCTGTAGTCACAAGACAGCATTCTCTTGTAGATGTTAATACTTTAGAAAGTACAAAAAATAAACGAAGAAAAGACAAAGTATTTAAGATATTAAAATCACGTACGAAATTCGGAAATAAATCTCTCACAATTATGGGCCCACGTTTATACAATCGCATAAGCGAAGATATAAAAATTGTAACCGTAAATTTTTACAAGCTTAAAAATATTTTAACTGATTATCTTAAGAACCTAAATTATAGAGAAACTGAAAACCTTATTAATACTATCGGGTAATCCGCATTAATGAATAACAACACACTTCACATCAACCTCACATTCACACCTAAATTACACAACAGTCATACACACCACACCCAACTAACAAGCAAAAACAGGACAGTACAGGGAACAGAATAACTCACACAAACACACGCACGCACACACTCACACACACACACACACACACACACACCGCGCGCGCGTATTCGCGCGCGTACTCAGCACGTACACACCCATTAACTGATCTAGCTGGCATTTATATTTATATCTATATTATGTTATATTATTTGTACCTATCATTATTGTTATTTTAGAATTTGTTTTTGTACAGTGAATAACGTACGTCCATCTATCCATGATTAAGTACTCTATAGTTTATGAGGGAAGGCCCATGGCGAATCACTGTGACCTCGCTTTACAGGCTTTCAGTCCTAGTGCGGGGAACAGGGACTAACTTTGGTACCTACTTTTTTTTAATCATAGGAACACTTATTATTATGTAACTCTGATTGTACCAGTCGAACTGTTTTTGAAGCAATAAACTATTTTACTTTTTACTTTTTACTTTTTTTTTATAATGTTTTAAATTTTGGAAGTGAATAATTTTGTATTCTATTTTACTATGAATTTTTCTGAATTATTTAAGCACATGTAATACGTCTAAAGAGAAATAAAGATTATGATTATGATAATGATTCATTCAAAAGAAATATTTACCTTCTGGGTACTCTGAGACATTGAAGAACGGTTTTCTCACAGTTCTTACTGTTATTTCCTTTTTATCTTCTCCATGTGTATTGTTTGCTTTGCATTGGTAGGTTGCATTTACAGTTACTTTTTCTATCTTCAGATAACTTATAAAATGATATGGAAGCTTTTGTACAATTTCCTGCGTTGAACATAAATAAAATATAAAAAAAATTAAAAGAGTTCATTGACTACTTACTTACTTTACTTACACAATATAATAATGCCTCTAGTCATTTACACCTAATCTCACCCCTTTACTATGCAATGCCCCAGGAAATAATACTCACAGTTGCCATTTCTGATTTACTGCTAATATCCGTCCACACCATGCTCGGCATTGGATATGCTAAAACCTCACATGTTAAATTCAGTGGTTCGTTGTATTCAGCATCTATAGTGTCGCTTCCATTAATTGTAACAGATGGTGCCTTTGTAACTGAAAGTGATTCAACTGATAATTATTCATTGTAAATTATTATAACTTGAAAATTATTTTGCTATAGCCTTATGCATGAATATAAATAAGAGAAAGAATTGGTACCGTCAACGTGAACAATTTTGGCATCAGAGCCTAATTTGTTTGTTCCTTCACATTTGTAGTTTCCATTATCATTAAAGTCCGCAACAAATCTGTAATCGACAAACCGTGTAAAAAGACAAATTATTTTCTAGGTACATAATGTCTTTGTACAAAAATATTAAGTATTCATACTCACGTGAGACTATGATCACTATCTACTTTATATTTTGAATCATCTAAAGGCTTGTCGTCTTTACTCCATCTGATGGTCGTTTCAGGGACGCCAGTAGCTGAACATGATAATGTAATATTCACACCAACTTGTGCAGTTATGGGTCCAGTATCAATGTCTATTGTTGGAGCATCTAAAAATTAGAGGTTACTATATATTATCTTTATACACCTTGGTCTCATAATATTAATTTATTGTACAATGTTCACAATTTTCTAAACTTATGAAAAACGCACAATCAACAATAAGGTTTGTTTCCATCGTATCATTTCCTGCGTCGTTTGTTGCCACACACATGTATGTTCCTTGGTTCATACGCTGGACATTGTTAATTTTAAAATCTTCCTGATCTTTAGCTTCTTTGATTTCAACGAATTTATCAGAAATGGCGTCTTTGTAATACCATTCAATGCTGGGTTCTGGGGTCCCTTTCACAATTCTGTAAGATATAATAAATTTGCAGTAGAGCAACGGTGTTAATGGCTATGATTTATATTGAAAAAGTATCTTATTTACCGGCAGCTTATAGTGGTGTTGTTGTTTTCAGGAATATTTAATGTTTTTGGAAATGTTGTGATGGTAGGCGTAACTGAAAATTAAATAACATTGTAATTCATTACTTTTTCTGATGGCACAACCTCAATACATCTTAACAAAACTTTCTTACCGAATCCGGATATCTGAACTTTAAAAGGATATTTTATAATTGTATCAGAATTTTTAACTTCACACGTGAATTGTCCTGCGTCTGCAGGTTGCATGTTTTTAATTGTAAATTCAAAACCATCAGCAGATACTGATGTATGATTCTTTGAAATCATCATTCCGTTTTTGTACCAATAAACTTCAGCAGGTGGATAAGCATCAACCTTACATTCGAATTTATATGTGTCGTGGTATTTGATATTGTGTATTTTATCTGCAATATTTAAAATAAAACAATTATCTCTTAACACGCCACTGAATTTGAATTATCTATTTCTGATAAAATGAAGTTTTTAGGAGTATTGTCAGACTCAAAATTAACATGGGCAGTTCATATAAATGAGTTAATAAAGAAGTTGGGAACTGCAACATATGTAATTTAAAAAATAAAGGAGCTGGATGGAATTAAACCAGCCAGAGGCGTTTATTTTTCTTACTTTTACTCACATATGACGTACGGTATTATGTTTTGGGGTACAGCAGCTGACTCAAATAGAAAATTCATTTTTCAAATACGTTCTATTACGTATATATTAGGTATGAATAGGATGGACTCTTGTAAAGATAAGTTTAAGGAGTTAGGTAGGACCATGACATGTAAATTTATATACCAAAACATTGTTTATGTAGGCGAAAATCTGAGTCACATGACAATAAAACAGGAATTGCATTGATATAACACTACACGTAAAAAATACATTGTAGTACCTTATGATGGACAAGCAAAGACAGGAAAAAGTTTTATCTCCATTTCTATAAAATTTTATAATTGTATTCCACTTGATGTAAAAAAAAAATTGACACTAATGTATTAAATTATGTAACAAAAATATAATTAAACAAGAGCTATTATAAAATTAACGAGGCCCTGGCTGATATATATATTTATATTTTGTGATAATGATAAATTTTTGTCTTTTCAGTTATTCAGTAGATTATTATTTTTAATTTTATTTTTTCACTTTCATATCAAAAGTATTAGATTTAAATTTTAAATTGAAATTATCTATACAATGAAACGAAGCATTAAGCTGATTCTTTATACGTATATATAATGTTTTAAATTTTGGTAGTGAATAATTTTGTATTCTATTTTACTATAATTTTTTCTGAATTATCTAAGCACTTGTAATATGTCTAAAGAGAAATAAAAATTATGATTATGATAATGATTCATTCAAAAGAAATATTTACCTTCTGGGTACTCTGAGACATTGAAGAACGGTTTTCTCACAGTTCTTACTGTTATTTCCTTTTTATCTTCTCCATGTGTATTGTTGGCTTTGCATTGGTAGGTTGCATTTACAGTTACATTTTCTATCTTCAGATAACTTATAAAATGATATGGAAGCTTTTGTACAATTTCCTGCGTTGGATATAAATAAAATATAAAAAAGAATTAAAAGAGTTCATTGACTACTTACTTACTTTCACAATATAATAATGCCTCTTGTCATTTACACCTAATCTCACCCCTTTACTATGCAATGCCCCAGGAAATAATACTCACAGTCGCCATTTCTGATTTACTGCTAATATCCGTCCACACCATGCTCGGCATTGGATATGCTAAAACCTCACATGTTAAATTCAGTGGTTCGTTGTATTCAGCATCTATAGTGTCGCTTCCATTAATTGTAACAGATGGTGCCTTTGTAACTGAAAGTGATTCAACTGATAATTATTCATTGTAAATTATTATAACTTGAAAATTATTTTGCTATAGCCTTATGCATGAATATAAATAAGAGAAAGAATTGGTACCGTCAACGTGAACAATTTTGGCATCAGAGCCTAATTTGTTTGTTCCTTCACATTTGTAGTTTCCAGTATCATTAAAGTCCGCAACAAATCTGTAATTGACAAACCGTGTAAATAGACATTATTTTCTAGGTATATAATGTGTTTGTACAAAAATATTATGAATTAATACTCACGTGAGACTATGATCACTATCTACTGTATATTTTGAGTCATCTAAAGGCTTGTCGTCTTTACTCCATCTGATGGTTGTTTCAGGGACGCCAGTAGCTGAACATGATAATGTAATATTCACACCAACTTGTGCAGTTATGGGTCCAGTATCAATGTTTATTGTTGGAGCATCTAAAAATTAGAGGTTACTATATATTATTATCTTTATACACCTTGGTCTCATAATATTAATATATTGTACAATGTTCACAATTTTCTAAACGTATGAAAAACGCACATTCAACAATAAGGTTTGTTTCCATCGTATCATTTCCTGCGTCGTTTGTTGCCACACACATGTATGTTCCTTGGTTCATACGCTGGACATTGTTAATTTTAAAATCTTCCTGATCTTTAGCTTCTTTGATTTGAACGAATTTATCAGAAATGGCGTCTTTGTAATACCATTCAATGCTGGGTTCTGGGGTTCCTTTCACAATTCTGTAAGATATAATAAATTTGCAGTAGAGCAACGGTGTTAATGGCTATGATTTATATTGAAAAAGTATCTTATTTACCGGCAGCTTATAGTGGTGTTGTTGTTTTCAGGAATATTTAATGTTTTTGGAAATGTTGTGATGGTAGGCGTAACTGAAAATTAAATAACATTGTAATTCATTACTTGTTCTGATGGCACAACCTCAATACATCTTAACAAAACTTTCTTACCGAATCCGGATATCTGAACTTTAAAAGGATATTTTATAATTGTATCAGAATTTTTAACTTCACACGTGAATTGTCCTGCGTCTGCAGGTTGCATGTTTTTAATTGTAAATTCAAAACCATCAGCAGATACTGATGTATGATTCTTTGAAATCATCATTCCGTTTTTGTACCAATAAACTTCAGCAGGTGGATAAGCATCAACCTTACATTCGAATTTATATGTGTCGTGGTATTTGATATTGTGTATTTTATCTGCAATATTTAAAATAAAACAATTATCTCTTAACACGCCACTGAATTTGAATTATCTATTTCTGATAAAATGAAGTTTTTAGGAGTATGGTCAGACTCAAAATTAACATGGGCAGTTCATATAAATGAGTTAATAAAGAAGTTGGGAACTGCAACATACGTAATTTAAAAAATAAAGGAGCTGGATGGAATTAAACCAGCCAGAGGCGTTTATTTTTCTTACTTTTACTCACATATGACGTACGGTATTATGTTTTGGGGTACAGCAGCTGACTCAAATAGAAAATTCATTTTTCAAATACGTTCTATTACGTATATATTAGGTATGAATAGGATGGACTCTTGTAAAGATAAGTTTAAGGAGTTAGGTAGGACCATGACATGTAAATTTATATACCAAAACATTGTTTATGTAGGCGAAAATCTGAGTCACATGACAATGAAACAGGAATTGCATTGATATAACACTACACGTAAAAAATACATTGTAGTACCTTATGATGGACAAGCAAAGACAGGAAAAAGTTTTATCTCCATTTCTATAAAATTTTATAATTGTATTCCACTTGATGTAAAAAAAAAATTGACACTAATGTATTAAATTATGTAACAAAAATATTATTAAACAAGAGCTATTATAAAATTAACGAGGCCCTGGCTGACATATATATATTTTGTGATAATGATACATTTTTGTCTTTTCAGTTATTCAGTAGATTATAATTTTTAATTTTATTATTTTAATCCCATATTAGAAGGAATATATTTAAATTTTAAACTTAAATAATCTCGAAGCATTAAGCTGATTCTTTATACGTATAAATAATGTTTTAAATTTTGGTAGTGAATAATTTTGTATTCTATTTTACTATAAATTTTTCTGAATTATTTAAGCACATGTAATACGTCTAAAGAGAAATAAAGATTATGATTATGATAATGATTCATTCAAAAGAAATATTTACCTTCTGGGTACTCTGAGACATTGAAGAACGGTTTTCTCACAGTTCTTACTGTTATTTCCTTTTTATCTTCTCCATGTGTATTGTTTGCTTTGCATTGGTAGGTTGCATTTACAGTTACTTTTTCTATCTTCAGATAACTTATAAAATGATATGGAAGCTTTTGTACAATTTCCTGCGTTGGATATAAATAAAATATAAAAAAGCATTAAAAGAGTTCATTGACTACTTACTTACTTACACAATATAATAATGCCTCTAGTCATTTACACCTAATCTCACCCCTTTACTATGCAATGCCCCAGGAAATAATACTCACAGTCGCCATTTCTGATTTACTGCTAATATCCGTCCACACCATGCTCGGCATTGGATATGCTAAAACCTCACATGTTAAATTCAGTGGTTCGTTGTATTCAGCATCTATAGTGTCGCTTCCATTAATTGAAACAGATGGTGCCTTTGTAACTGAAAGTGATTCAACTGATAATTATTCATTGTAAATTATTATAACTTGAAAATTATTTTGCTATAGCCTTATGCATGAATATAAATAAGAGAAAGAATTGGTACCGTCAACGTGAACAATTTTGGCATCAGATCCTAATTTGTTTGTTCCTTCACATTTGTAGTTTTCAGTATCATTAAAGTCCGCAACAAATCTGTAATTGACAAACCGTGTAAATAGACATTATTTTCTAGGTATATAATGTGTTTGTACAAAAATATTATGAATTAATACTCACGTGAGACTATGATCACTATCTACTGTATATTTTGAGTCATCTAAAGGCTTGTCGTCTTTACTCCATCTGATGGTTGTTTCAGGGACGCCAGTAGCTGAACATGATAATGTAATATTCACACCAACTTGTGCAGTTATGGGTCCAGTATCAATGTTTATTGTTGGAGCATCTAAAAATTAGAGGTTACTATATATTATTATCTTTATACACCTTGGTCTCATAATATTAATATATTGTACAATGTTCACAATTTTCTAAACGTATGAAAAACGCACATTCAACAATAAGGTTTGTTTCCATCGTATAATTTCCTGCGTCGTTTGTTGCCACACACATGTATGTTCCTTGGTTCATACGCTGGACATTGTTAATTTTAAAATCTTCCTGATCTTTAGCTTCTTTGATTTGAACGAATTTATCAGAAATGGCGTCTTTGTAATACCATTCAATGCTGGGTTCTGGGGTTCCTTTCACAATTCTGTAAGATATAATAAATTTGCAGTAGAGCAACGGTGTTAATGGCTATGATTTATATTGAAAAAGTATCTTATTTACCGGCAGCTTATAGTGGTGTTGTTGTTTTCAGGAATATTTAATGTTTTTGGAAATGTTGTGATGGTAGGCGTAACTGAAAATTAAATAACATTGTAATTCATTACTTGTTCTGATGGCACAACCTCAATACATCTTAACAAAACTTTCTTACCGAATCCGGATATCTGAACTTTAAAAGGATATTTTATAATTGTATCAGAATTTTTAACTTCACACGTGAATTGTCCTGCGTCTGCAGGTTGCATGTTTTTAATTGTAAATTCAAAACCATCAGCAGATACTGATGTATGATTCTTTGAAATCATCATTCCGTTTTTGTACCAATAAACTTCAGCAGGTGGATAAGCATCAACCTTACATTCGAATTTATATGTGTCGTGGTATTTGATATTGTGTATTTTATCTGCAATATTTAAAATAAAACAATTATCTCTTAACACGCCACTGAATTTGAATTATCTATTTCTGATAAAATGAAGTTTTTAGGAGTATGGTCAGACTCAAAATTAACATGGGCAGTTCATATAAATGAGTTAATAAAGAAGTTGGGAACTGCAACATACGTAATTTAAAAAATAAAGGAGCTGGATGGAATTAAACCAGCCAGAGGCGTTTATTTTTCTTACTTTTACTCACATATGACGTACGGTATTATGTTTTGGGGTACAGCAGCTGACTCAAATAGAAAATTCATTTTTCAAATACGTTCTATTACGTATATATTAGGTATGAATAGGATGGACTCTTGTAAAGATAAGTTTAAGGAGTTAGGTAGGACCATGACATGTAAATTTATATACCAAAACATTGTTTATGTAGGCGAAAATCTGAGTCACATGACAATAAAACAGGAATTGCATTGATATAACACTACACGTAAAAAATACATTGTAGTACCTTATGATGGACAAGCAAAGACAGGAAAAAGTTTTATCTCCATTTCTATAAAATTTTATAATTGTATTCCACTTGATGTAAAAAAAAAATTGACACTAATGTATTAAATTATGTAACAAAAATATTATTAAACAAGAGCTATTATAAAATTAACGAGGCCCTGGCTGACATATATATATTTTGTGATAATGATACATTTTTGTCTTTTCAGTTATTCAGTAGATTATAATTTTTAATTTTATTATTTTAATCCCATATTAGAAGGAATATATTTAAATTTTAAACTTAAATAATCTCGAAGCATTAAGCTGATTCTTTATACGTATAAATAATGTTTTAAATTTTGGTAGTGAATAATTTTGTATTCTATTTTACTATAAATTTTTCTGAATTATTTAAGCACATGTAATACGTCTAAAGAGAAATAAAGATTATGATTATGATAATGATTCATTCAAAAGAAATATTTACCTTCTGGGTACTCTGAGACATTGAAGAACGGTTTTCTCACAGTTCTTACTGTTATTTCCTTTTTATCTTCTCCATGTGTATTGTTTGCTTTGCATTGGTAGGTTGCATTTACAGTTACTTTTTCTATCTTCAGATAACTTATAAAATGATATGGAAGCTTTTGTACAATTTCCTGCGTTGGATATAAATAAAATATAAAAAAGCATTAAAAGAGTTCATTGACTACTTACTTACTTACACAATATAATAATGCCTCTAGTCATTTACACCTAATCTCACCCCTTTACTATGCAATGCCCCAGGAAATAATACTCACAGTCGCCATTTCTGATTTACTGCTAATATCCGTCCACACCATGCTCGGCATTGGATATGCTAAAACCTCACATGTTAAATTCAGTGGTTCGTTGTATTCAGCATCTATAGTGTCGCTTCCATTAATTGTAACAGATGGTGCCTTTGTAACTGAAAGTGATTCAACTGATAATTATTCATTGTAAATTATTATAACTTGAAAATTATTTTGCTATAGCCTTATGCATGAATATAAATAAGAGAAAGAATTGGTACCGTCAACGTGAACAATTTTGGCATCAGAGCCTAATTTGTTTGTTCCTTCACATTTGTAGTTTCCAGTATCATTAAAGTCCGCAACAAATCTGTAATTGACAAACCGTGTAAATAGACATTATTTTCTAGGTATATAATGTGTTTGTACAAAAATATTATGAATTAATACTCACGTGAGACTATGATCACTATCTACTGTATATTTTGAGTCATCTAAAGGCTTGTCGTCTTTACTCCATCTGATGGTTGTTTCAGGGACGCCAGTAGCTGAACATGATAATGTAATATTCACACCAACTTGTGCAGTTATGGGTCCAGTATCAATGTTTATTGTTGGAGCATCTAAAAATTAGAGGTTACTATATATTATTATCTTTATACACCTTGGTCTCATAATATTAATATATTGTACAATGTTCACAATTTTCTAAACGTATGAAAAACGCACATTCAACAATAAGGTTTGTTTCCATCGTATCATTTCCTGCGTCGTTTGTTGCCACACACATGTATGTTCCTTGGTTCATACGCTGGACATTGTTAATTTTAAAATCTTCCTGATCTTTAGCTTCTTTGATTTGAACGAATTTATCAGAAATGGCGTCTTTGTAATACCATTCAATGCTGGGTTCTGGGGTTCCTTTCACAATTCTGTAAGATATAATAAATTTGCAGTAGAGCAACGGTGTTAATGGCTATGATTTATATTGAAAAAGTATCTTATTTACCGGCAGCTTATAGTGGTGTTGTTGTTTTCAGGAATATTTAATGTTTTTGGAAATGTTGTGATGGTAGGCGTAACTGAAAATTAAATAACATTGTAATTCATTACTTGTTCTGATGGCACAACCTCAATACATCTTAACAAAACTTTCTTACCGAATCCGGATATCTGAACTTTAAAAGGATATTTTATAATTGTATCAGAATTTTTAACTTCACACGTGAATTGTCCTGCGTCTGCAGGTTGCATGTTTTTAATTGTAAATTCAAAACCATCAGCAGATACTGATGTATGATTCTTTGAAATCATCATTCCGTTTTTGTACCAATAAACTTCAGCAGGTGGATAAGCATCAACCTTACATTCGAATTTATATGTGTCGTGGTATTTGATATTGTGTATTTTATCTGCAATATTTAAAATAAAACAATTATCTCTTAACACGCCACTGAATTTGAATTATCTATTTCTGATAAAATGAAGTTTTTAGGAGTATGGTCAGACTCAAAATTAACATGGGCAGTTCATATAAATGAGTTAATAAAGAAGTTGGGAACTGCAACATACGTAATTTAAAAAATAAAGGAGCTGGATGGAATTAAACCAGCCAGAGGCGTTTATTTTTCTTACTTTTACTCACATATGACGTACGGTATTATGTTTTGGGGTACAGCAGCTGACTCAAATAGAAAATTCATTTTTCAAATACGTTCTATTACGTATATATTAGGTATGAATAGGATGGACTCTTGTAAAGATAAGTTTAAGGAGTTAGGTAGGACCATGACATGTAAATTTATATACCAAAACATTGTTTATGTAGGCGAAAATCTGAGTCACATGACAATGAAACAGGAATTGCATTGATATAACACTACACGTAAAAAATACATTGTAGTACCTTATGATGGACAAGCAAAGACAGGAAAAAGTTTTATCTCCATTTCTATAAAATTTTATAATTGTATTCCACCTGGCTGACATATATATATTTTGTGATAATGATACATTTTTGTCTTTTCAGTTATTCAGTAGATTATAATTTTTAATTTTATTATTTTAATCCCATATTAGAAGGAATATATTTAAATTTTAAACTTAAATAATCTCGAAGCATTAAGCTGATTCTTTATACGTATAAATAATGTTTTAAATTTTGGTAGTGAATAATTTTGTATTCTATTTTACTATAATTTTTTCTGAATTATCTAAGCACTTGTAATATGTCTAAAGAGAAATAAAAATTATAATTATGATAATGATTCATTCAAAAGAAATATTTACCTTCTGGGTACTCTGAGACATTGAAGAACGGTTTTCTCACAGTTCTTACTGTTATTTCCTTTTTATCTTCTCCATGTGTATTGTTTGCTTTGCATTGGTAGGTTGCATTTACAGTTACATTTTCTATCTTCAGATAACTTATAAAATGATATGGAAGCTTTTGTACAATTTCCTGCGTTGGATATAAATAAAATATAAAAAAGCATTAAAAGAGTTCATTGACTACTTACTTACTTACACAATATAATAATGCCTCTAGTCATTTACACCTAATCTCACCCCTTTACTATGCAATGCCCCAGGAAATAATACTCACAGTCGCCATTTCTGATTTACTGCTAATATCCGTCCACACCATGCTCGGCATTGGATATGCTAAAACCTCACATGTTAAATTCAGTGGTTCGTTGTATTCAGCATCTATAGTGTCGCTTCCATTAATTGTAACAGATGGTGCCTTTGTAACTGAAAGTGATTCAACTGATAATTATTCATTGTAAATTATTATAACTTGAAAATTATTTTGCTATAGCCTTATGCATGAATATAAATAAGAGAAAGAATTGGTACCGTCAACGTGAACAATTTTGGCATCAGAGCCTAATTTGTTTGTTCCTTCACATTTGTAGTTTCCAGTATCATTAAAGTCCGCAACAAATCTGTAATTGACAAACCGTGTAAATAGACATTATTTTCTAGGTATATAATGTGTTTGTACAAAAATATTATGAATTAATACTCACGTGAGACTATGATCACTATCTACTGTATATTTTGAGTCATCTAAAGGCTTGTCGTCTTTACTCCATCTGATGGTTGTTTCAGGGACGCCAGTAGCTGAACATGATAATGTAATATTCACACCAACTTGTGCAGTTATGGGTCCAGTATCAATGTTTATTGTTGGAGCATCTAAAAATTAGAGGTTACTATATATTATTATCTTTATACACCTTGGTCTCATAATATTAATATATTGTACAATGTTCACAATTTTCTAAACGTATGAAAAACGCACATTCAACAATAAGGTTTGTTTCCATCGTATCATTTCCTGCGTCGTTTGTTGCCACACACATGTATGTTCCTTGGTTCATACGCTGGACATTGTTAATTTTAAAATCTTCCTGATCTTTAGCTTCTTTGATTTGAACGAATTTATCAGAAATGGCGTCTTTGTAATACCATTCAATGCTGGGTTCTGGGGTTCCTTTCACAATTCTGTAAGATATAATAAATTTGCAGTAGAGCAACGGTGTTAATGGCTATGATTTATATTGAAAAAGTATCTTATTTACCGGCAGCTTATAGTGGTGTTGTTGTTTTCAGGAATATTTAATGTTTTTGGAAATGTTGTGATGGTAGGCGTAACTGAAAATTAAATAACATTGTAATTCATTACTTGTTCTGATGGCACAACCTCAATACATCTTAACAAAACTTTCTTACCGAATCCGGATATCTGAACTTTAAAAGGATATTTTATAATTGTATCAGAATTTTTAACTTCACACGTGAATTGTCCTGCGTCTGCAGGTTGCATGTTTTTAATTGTAAATTCAAAACCATCAGCAGATACTGATGTATGATTCTTTGAAATCATCATTCCGTTTTTGTACCAATAAACTTCAGCAGGTGGATAAGCATCAACCTTACATTCGAATTTATATGTGTCGTGGTATTTGATATTGTGTATTTTATCTGCAATATTTAAAATAAAACAATTATCTCTTAACACGCCACTGAATTTGAATTATCTATTTCTGATAAAATGAAGTTTTTAGGAGTATGGTCAGACTCAAAATTAACATGGGCAGTTCATATAAATGAGTTAATAAAGAAGTTGGGAACTGCAACATACGTAATTTAAAAAATAAAGGAGCTGGATGGAATTAAACCAGCCAGAGGCGTTTATTTTTCTTACTTTTACTCACATATGACGTACGGTATTATGTTTTGGGGTACAGCAGCTGACTCAAATAGAAAATTCATTTTTCAAATACGTTCTATTACGTATATATTAGGTATGAATAGGATGGACTCTTGTAAAGATAAGTTTAAGGAGTTAGGTAGGACCATGACATGTAAATTTATATACCAAAACATTGTTTATGTAGGCGAAAATCTGAGTCACATGACAATGAAACAGGAATTGCATTGATATAACACTACACGTAAAAAATACATTGTAGTACCTTATGATGGACAAGCAAAGACAGGAAAAAGTTTTATCTCCATTTCTATAAAATTTTATAATTGTATTCCACTTGATGTAAAAAAAAAATTGACACTAATGTATTAAATTATGTAACAAAAATATAATTAAACAAGAGCTATTATAAAATTAACGAGGCCCTGGCTGACATATATATATTTTGTGATAATGATACATTTTTGTCTTTTCAGTTATTCAGTAGATTATAATTTTTAATTTTATTATTTTAATCCCATATTAGAAGGAATATATTTAAATTTTAAACTTAAATAATCTCGAAGCATTAAGCTGATTCTTTATACGTATAAATAATGTTTTAAATTTTGGTAGTGAATAATTTTGTATTCTATTTTACTATAAATTTTTCTGAATTATTTAAGCACATGTAATACGTCTAAAGAGAAATAAAGATTATGATTATGATAATGATTCATTCAAAAGAAATATTTACCTTCTGGGTACTCTGAGACATTGAAGAACGGTTTTCTCACAGTTCTTACTGTTATTTCCTTTTTATCTTCTCCATGTGTATTGTTTGCTTTGCATTGGTAGGTTGCATTTACAGTTACTTTTTCTATCTTCAGATAACTTATAAAATGATATGGAAGCTTTTGTACAATTTCCTGCGTTGGATATAAATAAAATATAAAAAAGCATTAAAAGAGTTCATTGACTACTTACTTACTTACACAATATAATAATGCCTCTAGTCATTTACACCTAATCTCACCCCTTTACTATGCAATGCCCCAGGAAATAATACTCACAGTCGCCATTTCTGATTTACTGCTAATATCCGTCCACACCATGCTCGGCATTGGATATGCTAAAACCTCACATGTTAAATTCAGTGGTTCGTTGTATTCAGCATCTATAGTGTCGCTTCCATTAATTGTAACAGATGGTGCCTTTGTAACTGAAAGTGATTCAACTGATAATTATTCATTGTAAATTATTATAACTTGAAAATTATTTTGCTATAGCCTTATGCATGAATATAAATAAGAGAAAGAATTGGTACCGTCAACGTGAACAATTTTGGCATCAGAGCCTAATTTGTTTGTTCCTTCACATTTGTAGTTTCCAGTATCATTAAAGTCCGCAACAAATCTGTAATCGACAAACCGTGTAAATAGACATTATTTTCTAGGTATATAATGTGTTTGTACAAAAATATTATGAATTAATACTCACGTGAGACTATGATCACTATCTACTGTATATTTTGAGTCATCTAAAGGCTTGTCGTCTTTACTCCATCTGATGGTTGTTTCAGGGACGCCAGTAGCTGAACATGATAATGTAATATTCACACCAACTTGTGCAGTTATGGGTCCAGTATCAATGTTTATTGTTGGAGCATCTAAAAATTAGAGGTTACTATATATTATTATCTTTATACACCTTGGTCTCATAATATTAATATATTGTACAATGTTCACAATTTTCTAAACGTATGAAAAACGCACATTCAACAATAAGGTTTGTTTCCATCGTATCATTTCCTGCGTCGTTTGTTGCCACACACATGTATGTTCCTTGGTTCATACGCTGGACATTGTTAATTTTAAAATCTTCCTGATCTTTAGCTTCTTTGATTTGAACGAATTTATCAGAAATGGCGTCTTTGTAATACCATTCAATGCTGGGTTCTGGGGTTCCTTTCACAATTCTGTAAGATATAATAAATTTGCAGTAGAGCAACGGTGTTAATGGCTATGATTTATATTGAAAAAGTATCTTATTTACCGGCAGCTTATAGTGGTGTTGTTGTTTTCAGGAATATTTAATGTTTTTGGAAATGTTGTGATGGTAGGCGTAACTGAAAATTAAATAACATTGTAATTCATTACTTGTTCTGATGGCACAACCTCAATACATCTTAACAAAACTTTCTTACCGAATCCGGATATCTGAACTTTAAAAGGATATTTTATAATTGTATCAGAATTTTTAACTTCACACGTGAATTGTCCTGCGTCTGCAGGTTGCATGTTTTTAATTGTAAATTCAAAACCATCAGCAGATACTGATGTATGATTCTTTGAAATCATCATTCCGTTTTTGTACCAATAAACTTCAGCAGGTGGATAAGCATCAACCTTACATTCGAATTTATATGTGTCGTGGTATTTGATATTGTGTATTTTATCTGCAATATTTAAAATAAAACAATTATCTCTTAACACGCCACTGAATTTGAATTATCTATTTCTGATAAAATGAAGTTTTTAGGAGTATGGTCAGACTCAAAATTAACATGGGCAGTTCATATAAATGAGTTAATAAAGAAGTTGGGAACTGCAACATACGTAATTTAAAAAATAAAGGAGCTGGATGGAATTAAACCAGCCAGAGGCGTTTATTTTTCTTACTTTTACTCACATATGACGTACGGTATTATGTTTTGGGGTACAGCAGCTGACTCAAATAGAAAATTCATTTTTCAAATACGTTCTATTACGTATATATTAGGTATGAATAGGATGGACTCTTGTAAAGATAAGTTTAAGGAGTTAGGTAGGACCATGACATGTAAATTTATATACCAAAACATTGTTTATGTAGGCGAAAATCTGAGTCACATGACAATGAAACAGGAATTGCATTGATATAACACTACACGTAAAAAATACATTGTAGTACCTTATGATGGACAAGCAAAGACAGGAAAAAGTTTTATCTCCATTTCTATAAAATTTTATAATTGTATTCCACTTGATGTAAAAAAAAAATTGACACTAATGTATTAAATTATGTAACAAAAATATAATTAAACAAGAGCTATTATAAAATTAACGAGGCCCTGGCTGACATATATATATTTTGTGATAATGATACATTTTTGTCTTTTCAGTTATTCAGTAGATTATAATTTTTAATTTTATTATTTTAATCCCATATTAGAAGGAATATATTTAAATTTTAAACTTAAATAATCTCGAAGCATTAAGCTGATTCTTTATACGTATAAATAATGTTTTAAATTTTGGTAGTGAATAATTTTGTATTCTATTTTACTATAAATTTTTCTGAATTATTTAAGCACATGTAATACGTCTAAAGAGAAATAAAGATTATGATTATGATAATGATTCATTCAAAAGAAATATTTACCTTCTGGGTACTCTGAGACATTGAAGAACGGTTTTCTCACAGTTCTTACTGTTATTTCCTTTTTATCTTCTCCATGTGTATTGTTTGCTTTGCATTGGTAGGTTGCATTTACAGTTACTTTTTCTATCTTCAGATAACTTATAAAATGATATGGAAGCTTTTGTACAATTTCCTGCGTTGGATATAAATAAAATATAAAAAAGCATTAAAAGAGTTCATTGACTACTTACTTACTTACACAATATAATAATGCCTCTAGTCATTTACACCTAATCTCACCCCTTTACTATGCAATGCCCCAGGAAATAATACTCACAGTCGCCATTTCTGATTTACTGCTAATATCCGTCCACACCATGCTCGGCATTGGATATGCTAAAACCTCACATGTTAAATTCAGTGGTTCGTTGTATTCAGCATCTATAGTGTCGCTTCCATTAATTGTAACAGATGGTGCCTTTGTAACTGAAAGTGATTCAACTGATAATTATTCATTGTAAATTATTATAACTTGAAAATTATTTTGCTATAGCCTTATGCATGAATATAAATAAGAGAAAGAATTGGTACCGTCAACGTGAACAATTTTGGCATCAGAGCCTAATTTGTTTGTTCCTTCACATTTGTAGTTTCCAGTATCATTAAAGTCCGCAACAAATCTGTAATCGACAAACCGTGTAAATAGACATTATTTTCTAGGTATATAATGTGTTTGTACAAAAATATTATGAATTAATACTCACGTGAGACTATGATCACTATCTACTGTATATTTTGAGTCATCTAAAGGCTTGTCGTCTTTACTCCATCTGATGGTTGTTTCAGGGACGCCAGTAGCTGAACATGATAATGTAATATTCACACCAACTTGTGCAGTTATGGGTCCAGTATCAATGTTTATTGTTGGAGCATCTAAAAATTAGAGGTTACTATATATTATTATCTTTATACACCTTGGTCTCATAATATTAATATATTGTACAATGTTCACAATTTTCTAAACGTATGAAAAACGCACATTCAACAATAAGGTTTGTTTCCATCGTATCATTTCCTGCGTCGTTTGTTGCCACACACATGTATGTTCCTTGGTTCATACGCTGGACATTGTTAATTTTAAAATCTTCCTGATCTTTAGCTTCTTTGATTTGAACGAATTTATCAGAAATGGCGTCTTTGTAATACCATTCAATGCTGGGTTCTGGGGTTCCTTTCACAATTCTGTAAGATATAATAAATTTGCAGTAGAGCAACGGTGTTAATGGCTATGATTTATATTGAAAAAGTATCTTATTTACCGGCAGCTTATAGTGGTGTTGTTGTTTTCAGGAATATTTAATGTTTTTGGAAATGTTGTGATGGTAGGCGTAACTGAAAATTAAATAACATTGTAATTCATTACTTGTTCTGATGGCACAACCTCAATACATCTTAACAAAACTTTCTTACCGAATCCGGATATCTGAACTTTAAAAGGATATTTTATAATTGTATCAGAATTTTTAACTTCACACGTGAATTGTCCTGCGTCTGCAGGTTGCATGTTTTTAATTGTAAATTCAAAACCATCAGCAGATACTGATGTATGATTCTTTGAAATCATCATTCCGTTTTTGTACCAATAAACTTCAGCAGGTGGATAAGCATCAACCTTACATTCGAATTTATATGTGTCGTGGTATTTGATATTGTGTATTTTATCTGCAATATTTAAAATAAAACAATTATCTCTTAACACGCCACTGAATTTGAATTATCTATTTCTGATAAAATGAAGTTTTTAGGAGTATGGTCAGACTCAAAATTAACATGGGCAGTTCATATAAATGAGTTAATAAAGAAGTTGGGAACTGCAACATACGTAATTTAAAAAATAAAGGAGCTGGATGGAATTAAACCAGCCAGAGGCGTTTATTTTTCTTACTTTTACTCACATATGACGTACGGTATTATGTTTTGGGGTACAGCAGCTGACTCAAATAGAAAATTCATTTTTCAAATACGTTCTATTACGTATATATTAGGTATGAATAGGATGGACTCTTGTAAAGATAAGTTTAAGGAGTTAGGTAGGACCATGACATGTAAATTTATATACCAAAACATTGTTTATGTAGGCGAAAATCTGAGTCACATGACAATAAAACAGAAATTGCATTGATATAACACTACACGTAAAAAATACATTGTAGTACCTTATGATGGACAAGCAAAGACAGGAAAAAGTTTTATCTCCATTTCTATAAAATTTTATAATTGTATTCCACCTGGCTGACATATATATATTTTGTGATAATGATACATTTTTGTCTTTTCAGTTATTCAGTAGATTATAATTTTTAATTTTATTATTTTAATCCCATATTAGAAGGAATATATTTAAATTTTAAACTTAAATAATCTCGAAGCATTAAGCTGATTCTTTATACGTATAAATAATGTTTTAAATTTTGGTAGTGAATAATTTTGTATTCTATTTTACTATAATTTTTTCTGAATTATCTAAGCACTTGTAATATGTCTAAAGAGAAATAAAAATTATAATTATGATAATGATTCATTCAAAAGAAATATTTACCTTCTGGGTACTCTGAGACATTGAAGAACGGTTTTCTCACAGTTCTTACTGTTATTTCCTTTTTATCTTCTCCATGTGTATTGTTTGCTTTGCATTGGTAGGTTGCATTTACAGTTACATTTTCTATCTTCAGATAACTTATAAAATGATATGGAAGCTTTTGTACAATTTCCTGCGTTGGATATAAATAAAATATAAAAAAGCATTAAAAGAGTTCATTGACTACTTACTTACTTACACAATATAATAATGCCTCTAGTCATTTACACCTAATCTCACCCCTTTACTATGCAATGCCCCAGGAAATAATACTCACAGTCGCCATTTCTGATTTACTGCTAATATCCGTCCACACCATGCTCGGCATTGGATATGCTAAAACCTCACATGTTAAATTCAGTGGTTCGTTGTATTCAGCATCTATAGTGTCGCTTCCATTAATTGTAACAGATGGTGCCTTTGTAACTGAAAGTGATTCAACTGATAATTATTCATTGTAAATTATTATAACTTGAAAATTATTTTGCTATAGCCTTATGCATGAATATAAATAAGAGAAAGAATTGGTACCGTCAACGTGAACAATTTTGGCATCAGAGCCTAATTTGTTTGTTCCTTCACATTTGTAGTTTCCAGTATCATTAAAGTCCGCAACAAATCTGTAATTGACAAACCGTGTAAATAGACATTATTTTCTAGGTATATAATGTGTTTGTACAAAAATATTATGAATTAATACTCACGTGAGACTATGATCACTATCTACTGTATATTTTGAGTCATCTAAAGGCTTGTCGTCTTTACTCCATCTGATGGTTGTTTCAGGGACGCCAGTAGCTGAACATGATAATGTAATATTCACACCAACTTGTGCAGTTATGGGTCCAGTATCAATGTTTATTGTTGGAGCATCTAAAAATTAGAGGTTACTATATATTATTATCTTTATACACCTTGGTCTCATAATATTAATATATTGTACAATGTTCACAATTTTCTAAACGTATGAAAAACGCACATTCAACAATAAGGTTTGTTTCCATCGTATCATTTCCTGCGTCGTTTGTTGCCACACACATGTATGTTCCTTGGTTCATACGCTGGACATTGTTAATTTTAAAATCTTCCTGATCTTTAGCTTCTTTGATTTGAACGAATTTATCAGAAATGGCGTCTTTGTAATACCATTCAATGCTGGGTTCTGGGGTTCCTTTCACAATTCTGTAAGATATAATAAATTTGCAGTAGAGCAACGGTGTTAATGGCTATGATTTATATTGAAAAAGTATCTTATTTACCGGCAGCTTATAGTGGTGTTGTTGTTTTCAGGAATATTTAATGTTTTTGGAAATGTTGTGATGGTAGGCGTAACTGAAAATTAAATAACATTGTAATTCATTACTTGTTCTGATGGCACAACCTCAATACATCTTAACAAAACTTTCTTACCGAATCCGGATATCTGAACTTTAAAAGGATATTTTATAATTGTATCAGAATTTTTAACTTCACACGTGAATTGTCCTGCGTCTGCAGGTTGCATGTTTTTAATTGTAAATTCAAAACCATCAGCAGATACTGATGTATGATTCTTTGAAATCATCATTCCGTTTTTGTACCAATAAACTTCAGCAGGTGGATAAGCATCAACCTTACATTCGAATTTATATGTGTCGTGGTATTTGATATTGTGTATTTTATCTGCAATATTTAAAATAAAACAATTATCTCTTAACACGCCACTGAATTTGAATTATCTATTTCTGATAAAATGAAGTTTTTAGGAGTATGGTCAGACTCAAAATTAACATGGGCAGTTCATATAAATGAGTTAATAAAGAAGTTGGGAACTGCAACATATGTAATTTAAAAAATAAAGGAGCTGGATGGAATTAAACCAGCCAGAGGCGTTTATTTTTCTTACTTTTACTCACATATGACGTACGGTATTATGTTTTGGGGTACAGCAGCTGACTCAAATAGAAAATTCATTTTTCAAATACGTTCTATTACGTATATATTAGGTATGAATAGGATGGACTCTTGTAAAGATAAGTTTAAGGAGTTAGGTAGGACCATGACATGTAAATTTATATACCAAAACATTGTTTATGAAGGCGAAAATCTGAGTCACATGACAATGAAACAGGAATTGCATTGATATAACACTACACGTAAAAAATACATTGTAGTACCTTATGATGGACAAGCAAAGACAGGAAAAAGTTTTATCTCCATTTCTATAAAATTTTATAATTGTATTCCACCTGGCTGACATATATATATTTTGTGATAATGATACATTTTTGTCTTTTCAGTTATTCAGTAGATTATAATTTTTAATTTTATTATTTTAATCCCATATTAGAAGGAATATATTTAAATTTTAAACTTAAATAATCTCGAAGCATTAAGCTGATTCTTTATACGTATAAATAATGTTTTAAATTTTGGTAGTGAATAATTTTGTATTCTATTTTACTATAATTTTTTCTGAATTATCTAAGCACTTGTAATATGTCTAAAGAGAAATAAAAATTATAATTATGATAATGATTCATTCAAAAGAAATATTTACCTTCTGGGTACTCTGAGACATTGAAGAACGGTTTTCTCACAGTTCTTACTGTTATTTCCTTTTTATCTTCTCCATGTGTATTGTTTGCTTTGCATTGGTAGGTTGCATTTACAGTTACATTTTCTATCTTCAGATAACTTATAAAATGATATGGAAGCTTTTGTACAATTTCCTGCGTTGGATATAAATAAAATATAAAAAAGCATTAAAAGAGTTCATTAACTACTTACTTACTTACACAATATAATAATGCCTCTAGTCATTTACACCTAATCTCACCCCTTTACTATGCAATGCCCCAGGAAATAATACTCACAGTCGCCATTTCTGATTTACTGCTAATATCCGTCCACACCATGCTCGGCATTGGATATGCTAAAACCTCACATGTTAAATTCAGTGGTTCGTTGTATTCAGCATCTATAGTGTCGCTTCCATTAATTGTAACAGATGGTGCCTTTGTAACTGAAAGTGATTCAACTGATAATTATTCATTGTAAATTATTATAACTTGAAAATTATTTTGCTATAGCCTTATGCATGAATATAAATAAGAGAAAGAATTGGTACCGTCAACGTGAACAATTTTGGCATCAGAGCCTAATTTGTTTGTTCCTTCACATTTGTAGTTTCCAGTATCATTAAAGTCCGCAACAAATCTGTAATTGACAAACCGTGTAAATAGACATTATTTTCTAGGTATATAATGTGTTTGTACAAAAATATTATGAATTAATACTCACGTGAGACTATGATCACTATCTACTGTATATTTTGAGTCATCTAAAGGCTTGTCGTCTTTACTCCATCTGATGGTTGTTTCAGGGACGCCAGTAGCTGAACATGATAATGTAATATTCACACCAACTTGTGCAGTTATGGGTCCAGTATCAATGTTTATTGTTGGAGCATCTAAAAATTAGAGGTTACTATATATTATTATCTTTATACACCTTGGTCTCATAATATTAATATATTGTACAATGTTCACAATTTTCTAAACGTATGAAAAACGCACATTCAACAATAAGGTTTGTTTCCATCGTATCATTTCCTGCGTCGTTTGTTGCCACACACATGTATGTTCCTTGGTTCATACGCTGGACATTGTTAATTTTAAAATCTTCCTGATCTTTAGCTTCTTTGATTTGAACGAATTTATCAGAAATGGCGTCTTTGTAATACCATTCAATGCTGGGTTCTGGGGTTCCTTTCACAATTCTGTAAGATATAATAAATTTGCAGTAGAGCAACGGTGTTAATGGCTATGATTTATATTGAAAAAGTATCTTATTTACCGGCAGCTTATAGTGGTGTTGTTGTTTTCAGGAATATTTAATGTTTTTGGAAATGTTGTGATGGTAGGCGTAACTGAAAATTAAATAACATTGTAATTCATTACTTGTTCTGATGGCACAACCTCAATACATCTTAACAAAACTTTCTTACCGAATCCGGATATCTGAACTTTAAAAGGATATTTTATAATTGTATCAGAATTTTTAACTTCACACGTGAATTGTCCTGCGTCTGCAGGTTGCATGTTTTTAATTGTAAATTCAAAACCATCAGCAGATACTGATGTATGATTCTTTGAAATCATCATTCCGTTTTTGTACCAATAAACTTCAGCAGGTGGATAAGCATCAACCTTACATTCGAATTTATATGTGTCGTGGTATTTGATATTGTGTATTTTATCTGCAATATTTAAAATAAAACAATTATCTCTTAACACGCCACTGAATTTGAATTATCTATTTCTGATAAAATGAAGTTTTTAGGAGTATGGTCAGACTCAAAATTAACATGGGCAGTTCATATAAATGAGTTAATAAAGAAGTTGGGAACTGCAACATATGTAATTTAAAAAATAAAGGAGCTGGATGGAATTAAACCAGCCAGAGGCGTTTATTTTTCTTACTTTTACTCACATATGACGTACGGTATTATGTTTTGGGGTACAGCAGCTGACTCAAATAGAAAATTCATTTTTCAAATACGTTCTATTACGTATATATTAGGTATGAATAGGATGGACTCTTGTAAAGATAAGTTTAAGGAGTTAGGTAGGACCATGACATGTAAATTTATATACCAAAACATTGTTTATGAAGGCGAAAATCTGAGTCACATGACAATAAAACAGGAATTGCATTGATATAACACTACACGTAAAAAATACATTGTAGTACCTTATGATAGACAAGCAAAGACAGAAAAAAGTTTTATCTCCATTTCTATAAAATTTTATAATTGTATTCCACTTGATGTAAAAATAAAAGTGACACTAATGTATTAAATTTTGTAACAAAAATATTATTAAACAAGAGCTATTATAAAATTAACGAGGCCCTGGCTGATATATATATTTATATTTTGTGATAATGATAAATTTTTGTCTCTTCAGTTATTCAGTAGATTATTATTTTTAATTTTATTTTTTCACTTTCATATCAAAAGTATTAGATTTAAATTTTAAATTGAAATTATCTATACAATGAAACGAAGCATTAAGCTGATTCTTTATACGTATATATAATGTTTTAAATTTTGGTAGTGAATAATTTTGTATTCTATTTTACTATAATTTTTTCTGAATTATCTAAGCACTTGTAATATGTCTAAAGAGAAATAAAAATTATGATTATGATAATGATTCATTCAAAAGAAATATTTACCTTCTGGGTACTCTGAGACATTGAAGAACGGTTTTCTCACAGTTCTTACTGTTATTTCCTTTTTATCTTCTCCATGTGTATTGTTTGCTTTGCATTGGTAGGTTGCATTTACAGTTACATTTTCTATCTTCAGATAACTTATAAAATGATATGGAAGCTTTTGTACAATTTCCTGCGTTGGATATAAATAAAATATAAAAAAGAATTAAAAGAGTTCATTGACTACTTACTTACTTACACAATATAATAATGCCTCTTGTCATTTACACCTAATCTCACCCCTTTACTATGCAATGCCCCAGGAAATAATACTCACAGTCGCCATTTCTGATTTACTGCTAATATCCGTCCACACCATGCTCGGCATTGGATATGCTAAAACCTCACATGTTAAATTCAGTGGTTCGTTGTATTCAGCATCTATAGTGTCGCTTCCATTAATTGTAACAGATGGTGCCTTTGTAACTGAAAGTGATTCAACTGATAATTATTCATTGTAAATTATTTTAACTTGAAAATTATTTTGCTATAGCCTTATGCATGAATATAAATAAGAGAAAGAATTGGTACCGTCAACGTGAACAATTTTGGCATCAGAGCCTAATTTGTTTGTTCCTTCACATTTGTAGTTTCCAGTATCATTAAAGTCCGCAACAAATCTGTAATTGACAAACCGTGTAAATAGACATTATTTTCTAGGTATATAATGTGTTTGTACAAAAATATTATGAATTAATACTCACGTGAGACTATGATCACTATCTACTGTATATTTTGAGTCATCTAAAGGCTTGTCGTCTTTACTCCATCTGATGGTTGTTTCAGGGACGCCAGTAGCTGAACATGATAATGTAATATTCACACCAACTTGTGCAGTTATGGGTCCAGTATCAATGTTTATTGTTGGAGCATCTAAAAATTAGAGGTTACTATATATTATTATCTTTATACACCTTGGTCTCATAATATTAATATATTGTACAATGTTCACAATTTTCTAAACGTATGAAAAACGCACATTCAACAATAAGGTTGGTTTCCATCGTATCATTTCCTGCGTCGTTTGTTGCCACACACATGTATGTTCCTTGGTTCATACGCTGGACATTGTTAATTTTAAAATCTTCCTGATCTTTAGCTTCTTTGATTTGAACGAATTTATCAGAAATGGCGTCTTTGTAATACCATTCAATGCTGGGTTCTGGGGTTCCTTTCACAATTCTGTAAGATATAATAAATTTGCAGTAGAGCAACGGTATTAATGGCTATGATTTATATTGAAAAAGTATCTTATTTACCGGCAGCTTATAGTGGTGTTGTTGTTTTCAGGAATATTTAATGTTTTTGGAAATGTTGTGATGGTAGGCGTAACTGAAAATTAAATAACATTGTAATTCATTACTTGTTCTGATGGCACAACCTCAATACATCTTAACAAAACTTTCTTACCGAATCCGGATATCTGAACTTTAAAAGGATATTTTATAATTGTATCAGAATTTTTAACTTCACACGTGAATTGTCCTGCGTCTGCAGGTTGCATGTTTTTAATTGTAAATTCAAAACCATCAGCAGATACTGATGTATGATTCTTTGAAATCATCATTCCGTTTTTGTACCAATAAACTTCAGCAGGTGGATAAGCATCAACCTTACATTCGAATTTATATGTGTCGTGGTATTTGATATTGTGTATTTTATCTGCAATATTTAAAATAAAACAATTATCTCTTAACACGCCACTGAATTTGAATTATCTATTTCTGATAAAATGAAGTTTTTAGGAGTATGGTCAGACTCAAAATTAACATGGGCAGTTCATATAAATGAGTTAATAAAGAAGTTGGGAACTGCAACATACGTAATTTAAAAAATAAAGGAGCTGGATGGAATTAAACCAGCCAGAGGCGTTTATTTTTCTTACTTTTACTCACATATGACGTACGGTATTATGTTTTGGGGTACAGCAGCTGACTCAAATAGAAAATTCATTTTTCAAATACGTTCTATTACGTATATATTAGGTATGAATAGGATGGACTCTTGTAAAGATAAGTTTAAGGAGTTAGGTAGGACCATGACATGTAAATTTATATACCAAAACATTGTTTATGAAGGCGAAAATCTGAGTCACATGACAATAAAACAGGAATTGCATTGATATAACACTACACGTAAAAAATACATTGTAGTACCTTATGATAGACAAGCAAAGACAGAAAAAAGTTTTATCTCCATTTCTATAAAATTTTATAATTGTATTCCACTTGATGTAAAAATAAAAGTGACACTAATGTATTAAATTTTGTAACAAAAATATTATTAAACAAGAGCTATTATAAAATTAACGAGGCCCTGGCTGATATATATATTTATATTTTGTGATAATGATAAATTTTTGTCTCTTCAGTTATTCAGTAGATTATTATTTTTAATTTTATTTTTTCACTTTCATATCAAAAGTATTAGATTTAAATTTTAAATTGAAATTATCTATACAATGAACCGAAGCATTAAGCTGATTCTTTATACGTATATATAATGTTTTAAATTTTGGTAGTGAATAATTTTGTATTCTATTTTACTATAATTTTTTCTGAATTATCTAAGCACTTGTAATATGTCTAAAGAGAAATAAAAATTATGATTATGATAATGATTCATTCAAAAGAAATATTTACCTTCTGGGTACTCTGAGACATTGAAGAACGGTTTTCTCACAGTTCTTACTGTTATTTCCTTTTTATCTTCTCCATGTGTATTGTTTGCTTTGCATTGGTAGGTTGCATTTACAGTTACATTTTCTATCTTCAGATAACTTATAAAATGATATGGAAGCTTTTGTACAATTTCCTGCGTTGGATATAAATAAAATATAAAAAAGAATTAAAAGAGTTCATTGACTACTTACTTACTTACACAATATAATAATGCCTCTTGTCATTTACACCTAATCTCACCCCTTTACTATGCAATGCCCCAGGAAATAATACTCACAGTCGCCATTTCTGATTTACTGCTAATATCCGTCCACACCATGCTCGGCATTGGATATGCTAAAACCTCACATGTTAAATTCAGTGGTTCGTTGTATTCAGCATCTATAGTGTCGCTTCCATTAATTGTAACAGATGGTGCCTTTGTAACTGAAAGTGATTCAACTGATAATTATTCATTGTAAATTATTTTAACTTGAAAATTATTTTGCTATAGCCTTATGCATGAATATAAATAAGAGAAAGAATTGGTACCGTCAACGTGAACAATTTTGGCATCAGAGCCTAATTTGTTTGTTCCTTCACATTTGTAGTTTCCAGTATCATTAAAGTCCGCAACAAATCTGTAATTGACAAACCGTGTAAATAGACATTATTTTCTAGGTATATAATGTGTTTGTACAAAAATATTATGAATTAATACTCACGTGAGACTATGATCACTATCTACTGTATATTTTGAGTCATCTAAAGGCTTGTCGTCTTTACTCCATCTGATGGTTGTTTCAGGGACGCCAGTAGCTGAACATGATAATGTAATATTCACACCAACTTGTGCAGTTATGGGTCCAGTATCAATGTTTATTGTTGGAGCATCTAAAAATTAGAGGTTACTATATATTATTATCTTTATACACCTTGGTCTCATAATATTAATATATTGTACAATGTTCACAATTTTCTAAACGTATGAAAAACGCACATTCAACAATAAGGTTGGTTTCCATCGTATCATTTCCTGCGTCGTTTGTTGCCACACACATGTATGTTCCTTGGTTCATACGCTGGACATTGTTAATTTTAAAATCTTCCTGATCTTTAGCTTCTTTGATTTGAACGAATTTATCAGAAATGGCGTCTTTGTAATACCATTCAATGCTGGGTTCTGGGGTTCCTTTCACAATTCTGTAAGATATAATAAATTTGCAGTAGAGCAACGGTATTAATGGCTATGATTTATATTGAAAAAGTATCTTATTTACCGGCAGCTTATAGTGGTGTTGTTGTTTTCAGGAATATTTAATGTTTTTGGAAATGTTGTGATGGTAGGCGTAACTGAAAATTAAATAACATTGTAATTCATTACTTGTTCTGATGGCACAACCTCAATACATCTTAACAAAACTTTCTTACCGAATCCGGATATCTGAACTTTAAAAGGATATTTTATAATTGTATCAGAATTTTTAACTTCACACGTGAATTGTCCTGCGTCTGCAGGTTGCATGTTTTTAATTGTAAATTCAAAACCATCAGCAGATACTGATGTATGATTCTTTGAAATCATCATTCCGTTTTTGTACCAATAAACTTCAGCAGGTGGATAAGCATCAACCTTACATTCGAATTTATATGTGTCGTGGTATTTGATATTGTGTATTTTATCTGCAATATTTAAAATAAAACAATTATCTCTTAACACGCCACTGAATTTGAATTATCTATTTCTGATAAAATGAAGTTTTTAGGAGTATGGTCAGACTCAAAATTAACATGGGCAGTTCATATAAATGAGTTAATAAAGAAGTTGGGAACTGCAACATACGTAATTTAAAAAATAAAGGAGCTGGATGGAATTAAACCAGCCAGAGGCGTTTATTTTTCTTACTTTTACTCACATATGACGTACGGTATTATGTTTTGGGGTACAGCAGCTGACTCAAATAGAAAATTCATTTTTCAAATACGTTCTATTACGTATATATTAGGTATGAATAGGATGGACTCTTGTAAAGATAAGTTTAAGGAGTTAGGTAGGACCATGACATGTAAATTTATATACCAAAACATTGTTTATGTAGGCGAAAATCTGAGTCACATGACAATAAAACAGAAATTGCATTGATATAACACTACACGTAAAAAATACATTGTAGTACCTTATGATGGACAAGCAAAGACAGGAAAAAGTTTTATCTCCATTTCTATAAAATTTTATAATTGTATTCCACTTGATGTAAAAAAAAAATTGACACTAATGTATTAAATTATGTAACAAAAATATAATTAAACAAGAGCTATTATAAAATTAACGAGGCCCTGGCTGACATATATATATTTTGTGATAATGATACATTTTTGTCTTTTCAGTTATTCAGTAGATTATAATTTTTAATTTTATTATTTTAATCCCATATTAGAAGGAATATATTTAAATTTTAAACTTAAATAATCTCGAAGCATTAAGCTGATTCTTTATACGTATAAATAATGTTTTAAATTTTGGTAGTGAATAATTTTGTATTCTATTTTACTATAAATTTTTCTGAATTATTTAAGCACATGTAATACGTCTAAAGAGCAATAAAGATTATGATTATGATAATGATTCATTCAAAAGAAATATTTACCTTCTGGGTACTCTGAGACATTGAAGAACGGTTTTCTCACAGTTCTTACTGTTATTTCCTTTTTATCTTCTCCATGTGTATTGTTTGCTTTGCATTGGTAGGTTGCATTTACAGTTACTTTTTCTATCTTCAGATAACTTATAAAATGATATGGAAGCTTTTGTACAATTTCCTGCGTTGGATATAAATAAAATATAAAAAAGCATTAAAAGAGTTCATTGACTACTTACTTACTTACACAATATAATAATGCCTCTAGTCATTTACACCTAATCTCACCCCTTTACTATGCAATGCCCCAGGAAATAATACTCACAGTCGCCATTTCTGATTTACTGCTAATATCCGTCCACACCATGCTCGGCATTGGATATGCTAAAACCTCACATGTTAAATTCAGTGGTTCGTTGTATTCAGCATCTATAGTGTCGCTTCCATTAATTGTAACAGATGGTGCCTTTGTAACTGAAAGTGATTCAACTGATAATTATTCATTGTAAATTATTATAACTTGAAAGTTATTTTGCTATAGCCTTATGCATGAATATAAATAAGAGAAAGAATTGGTACCGTCAACGTGAACAATTTTGGCATCAGAGCCTAATTTGTTTGTTCCTTCACATTTGTAGTTTCCAGTATCATTAAAGTCCGCAACAAATCTGTAATTGACAAACCGTGTAAATAGACATTATTTTCTAGGTATATAATGTGTTTGTACAAAAATATTATGAATTAATACTCACGTGAGACTATGATCACTATCTACTGTATATTTTGAGTCATCTAAAGGCTTGTCGTCTTTACTCCATCTGATGGTTGTTTCAGGGACGCCAGTAGCTGAACATGATAATGTAATATTCACACCAACTTGTGCAGTTATGGGTCCAGTATCAATGTTTATTGTTGGAGCATCTAAAAATTAGAGGTTACTATATATTATTATCTTTATACACCTTGGTCTCATAATATTAATATATTGTACAATGTTCACAATTTTCTAAACGTATGAAAAACGCACATTCAACAATAAGGTTTGTTTCCATCGTATCATTTCCTGCGTCGTTTGTTGCCACACACATGTATGTTCCTTGGTTCATACGCTGGACATTGTTAATTTTAAAATCTTCCTGATCTTTAGCTTCTTTGATTTGAACGAATTTATCAGAAATGGCGTCTTTGTAATACCATTCAATGCTGGGTTCTGGGGTTCCTTTCACAATTCTGTAAGATATAATAAATTTGCAGTAGAGCAACGGTGTTAATGGCTATGATTTATATTGAAAAAGTATCTTATTTACCGGCAGCTTATAGTGGTGTTGTTGTTTTCAGGAATATTTAATGTTTTTGGAAATGTTGTGATGGTAGGCGTAACTGAAAATTAAATAACATTGTAATTCATTACTTGTTCTGATGGCACAACCTCAATACATCTTAACAAAACTTTCTTACCGAATCCGGATATCTGAACTTTAAAAGGATATTTTATAATTGTATCAGAATTTTTAACTTCACACGTGAATTGTCCTGCGTCTGCAGGTTGCATGTTTTTAATTGTAAATTCAAAACCATCAGCAGATACTGATGTATGATTCTTTGAAATCATCATTCCGTTTTTGTACCAATAAACTTCAGCAGGTGGATAAGCATCAACCTTACATTCGAATTTAAATGTGTCGTGGTATTTGATATTGTGTATTTTATCTGCAATATTTAAAATAAAACAATTATCTCTTAACACGCCACTGAATTTGAATTATCTATTTCTGATAAAATGAAGTTTTTAGGAGTATGGTCAGACTCAAAATTAACATGGGCAGTTCATATAAATGAGTTAATAAAGAAGTTGGGAACTGCAACATATGTAATTTAAAAAATAAAGGAGCTGGATGGAATTAAACCAGCCAGAGGCGTTTATTTTTCTTACTTTTACTCACATATGACGTACGGTATTATGTTTTGGGGTACAGCAGCTGACTCAAATAGAAAATTCATTTTTCAAATACGTTCTATTACGTATATATTAGGTATGAATAGGATGGACTCTTGTAAAGATAAGTTTAAGGAGTTAGGTAGGACCATGACATGTAAATTTATATACCAAAACATTGTTTATGTAGGCGAAAATCTGAGTCACATGACAATAAAACAGGAATTGCATTGATATAACACTACACGTAAAAAATACATTGTAGTACCTTATGATGGACAAGCAAAGACAGGAAAAAGTTTTATCTCCATTTCTATAAAATTTTATAATTGTATTCCACTTGATGTAAAAAAAAAATTGACACTAATGTATTAAATTATGTAACAAAAATATAATTAAACAAGAGCTATTATAAAATTAACGAGGCCCTGGCTGACATATATATATTTTGTGATAATGATACATTTTTGTCTTTTCAGTTATTCAGTAGATTATAATTTTTAATTTTATTATTTTAATCCCATATTAGAAGGAATATATTTAAATTTTAAACTTAAATAATCTCGAAGCATTAAGCTGATTCTTTATACGTATAAATAATGTTTTAAATTTTGGTAGTGAATAATTTTGTATTCTATTTTACTATAAATTTTTCTGAATTATTTAAGCACATGTAATACGTCTAAAGAGCAATAAAGATTATGATTATGATAATGATTCATTCAAAAGAAATATTTACCTTCTGGGTACTCTGAGACATTGAAGAACGGTTTTCTCACAGTTCTTACTGTTATTTCCTTTTTATCTTCTCCATGTGTATTGTTTGCTTTGCATTGGTAGGTTGCATTTACAGTTACTTTTTCTATCTTCAGATAACTTATAAAATGATATGGAAGCTTTTGTACAATTTCCTGCGTTGGATATAAATAAAATATAAAAAAGCATTAAAAGAGTTCATTGACTACTTACTTACTTACACAATATAATAATGCCTCTAGTCATTTACACCTAATCTCACCCCTTTACTATGCAATGCCCCAGGAAATAATACTCACAGTCGCCATTTCTGATTTACTGCTAATATCCGTCCACACCATGCTCGGCATTGGATATGCTAAAACCTCACATGTTAAATTCAGTGGTTCGTTGTATTCAGCATCTATAGTGTCGCTTCCATTAATTGTAACAGATGGTGCCTTTGTAACTGAAAGTGATTCAACTGATAATTATTCATTGTAAATTATTATAACTTGAAAATTATTTTGCTATAGCCTTATGCATGAATATAAATAAGAGAAAGAATTGGTACCGTCAACGTGAACAATTTTGGCATCAGAGCCTAATTTGTTTGTTCCTTCACATTTGTAGTTTCCAGTATCATTAAAGTCCGCAACAAATCTGTAATTGACAAACCGTGTAAATAGACATTATTTTCTAGGTATATAATGTGTTTGTACAAAAATATTATGAATTAATACTCACGTGAGACTATGATCACTATCTACTGTATATTTTGAGTCATCTAAAGGCTTGTCGTCTTTACTCCATCTGATGGTTGTTTCAGGGACGCCAGTAGCTGAACATGATAATGTAATATTCACACCAACTTGTGCAGTTATGGGTCCAGTATCAATGTTTATTGTTGGAGCATCTAAAAATTAGAGGTTACTATATATTATTATCTTTATACACCTTGGTCTCATAATATTAATATATTGTACAATGTTCACAATTTTCTAAACGTATGAAAAACGCACATTCAACAATAAGGTTTGTTTCCATCGTATCATTTCCTGCGTCGTTTGTTGCCACACACATGTATGTTCCTTGGTTCATACGCTGGACATTGTTAATTTTAAAATCTTCCTGATCTTTAGCTTCTTTGATTTGAACGAATTTATCAGAAATGGCGTCTTTGTAATACCATTCAATGCTGGGTTCTGGGGTTCCTTTCACAATTCTGTAAGATATAATAAATTTGCAGTAGAGCAACGGTGTTAATGGCTATGATTTATATTGAAAAAGTATCTTATTTACCGGCAGCTTATAGTGGTGTTGTTGTTTTCAGGAATATTTAATGTTTTTGGAAATGTTGTGATGGTAGGCGTAACTGAAAATTAAATAACATTGTAATTCATTACTTGTTCTGATGGCACAACCTCAATACATCTTAACAAAACTTTCTTACCGAATCCGGATATCTGAACTTTAAAAGGATATTTTATAATTGTATCAGAATTTTTAACTTCACACGTGAATTGTCCTGCGTCTGCAGGTTGCATGTTTTTAATTGTAAATTCAAAACCATCAGCAGATACTGATGTATGATTCTTTGAAATCATCATTCCGTTTTTGTACCAATAAACTTCAGCAGGTGGATAAGCATCAACCTTACATTCGAATTTATATGTGTCGTGGTATTTGATATTGTGTATTTTATCTGCAATATTTAAAATAAAACAATTATCTCTTAACACGCCACTGAATTTGAATTATCTATTTCTGATAAAATGAAGTTTTTAGGAGTATGGTCAGACTCAAAATTAACATGGGCAGTTCATATAAATGAGTTAATAAAGAAGTTGGGAACTGCAACATATGTAATTTAAAAAATAAAGGAGCTGGATGGAATTAAACCAGCCAGAGGCGTTTATTTTTCTTACTTTTACTCACATATGACGTACGGTATTATGTTTTGGGGTACAGCAGCTGACTCAAATAGAAAATTCATTTTTCAAATACGTTCTATTACGTATATATTAGGTATGAATAGGATGGACTCTTGTAAAGATAAGTTTAAGGAGTTAGGTAGGACCATGACATGTAAATTTATATACCAAAACATTGTTTATGTAGGCGAAAATCTGAGTCACATGACAATAAAACAGGAATTGCATTGATATAACACTACACGTAAAAAATACATTGTAGTACCTTATGATGGACAAGCAAAGACAGGAAAAAGTTTTATCTCCATTTCTATAAAATTTTATAATTGTATTCCACTTGATGTAAAAAAAAAATTGACACTAATGTATTAAATTATGTAACAAAAATATAATTAAACAAGAGCTATTATAAAATTAACGAGGCCCTGGCTGACATATATATATTTTGTGATAATGATACATTTTTGTCTTTTCAGTTATTCAGTAGATTATAATTTTTAATTTTATTATTTTAATCCCATATTAGAAGGAATATATTTAAATTTTAAACTTAAATAATCTCGAAGCATTAAGCTGATTCTTTATACGTATAAATAATGTTTTAAATTTTGGTAGTGAATAATTTTGTATTCTATTTTACTATAAATTTTTCTGAATTATTTAAGCACATGTAATACGTCTAAAGAGCAATAAAGATTATGATTATGATAATGATTCATTCAAAAGAAATATTTACCTTCTGGGTACTCTGAGACATTGAAGAACGGTTTTCTCACAGTTCTTACTGTTATTTCCTTTTTATCTTCTCCATGTGTATTGTTTGCTTTGCATTGGTAGGTTGCATTTACAGTTACTTTTTCTATCTTCAGATAACTTATAAAATGATATGGAAGCTTTTGTACAATTTCCTGCGTTGGATATAAATAAAATATAAAAAAGCATTAAAAGAGTTCATTGACTACTTACTTACTTACACAATATAATAATGCCTCTAGTCATTTACACCTAATCTCACCCCTTTACTATGCAATGCCCCAGGAAATAATACTCACAGTCGCCATTTCTGATTTACTGCTAATATCCGTCCACACCATGCTCGGCATTGGATATGCTAAAACCTCACATGTTAAATTCAGTGGTTCGTTGTATTCAGCATCTATAGTGTCGCTTCCATTAATTGTAACAGATGGTGCCTTTGTAACTGAAAGTGATTCAACTGATAATTATTCATTGTAAATTATTATAACTTGAAAATTATTTTGCTATAGCCTTATGCATGAATATAAATAAGAGAAAGAATTGGTACCGTCAACGTGAACAATTTTGGCATCAGAGCCTAATTTGTTTGTTCCTTCACATTTGTAGTTTCCAGTATCATTAAAGTCCGCAACAAATCTGTAATTGACAAACCGTGTAAATAGACATTATTTTCTAGGTATATAATGTGTTTGTACAAAAATATTATGAATTAATACTCACGTGAGACTATGATCACTATCTACTGTATATTTTGAGTCATCTAAAGGCTTGTCGTCTTTACTCCATCTGATGGTTGTTTCAGGGACGCCAGTAGCTGAACATGATAATGTAATATTCACACCAACTTGTGCAGTTATGGGTCCAGTATCAATGTTTATTGTTGGAGCATCTAAAAATTAGAGGTTACTATATATTATTATCTTTATACACCTTGGTCTCATAATATTAATATATTGTACAATGTTCACAATTTTCTAAACGTATGAAAAACGCACATTCAACAATAAGGTTTGTTTCCATCGTATCATTTCCTGCGTCGTTTGTTGCCACACACATGTATGTTCCTTGGTTCATACGCTGGACATTGTTAATTTTAAAATCTTCCTGATCTTTAGCTTCTTTGATTTGAACGAATTTATCAGAAATGGCGTCTTTGTAATACCATTCAATGCTGGGTTCTGGGGTTCCTTTCACAATTCTGTAAGATATAATAAATTTGCAGTAGAGCAACGGTGTTAATGGCTATGATTTATATTGAAAAAGTATCTTATTTACCGGCAGCTTATAGTGGTGTTGTTGTTTTCAGGAATATTTAATGTTTTTGGAAATGTTGTGATGGTAGGCGTAACTGAAAATTAAATAACATTGTAATTCATTACTTGTTCTGATGGCACAACCTCAATACATCTTAACAAAACTTTCTTACCGAATCCGGATATCTGAACTTTAAAAGGATATTTTATAATTGTATCAGAATTTTTAACTTCACACGTGAATTGTCCTGCGTCTGCAGGTTGCATGTTTTTAATTGTAAATTCAAAACCATCAGCAGATACTGATGTATGATTCTTTGAAATCATCATTCCGTTTTTGTACCAATAAACTTCAGCAGGTGGATAAGCATCAACCTTACATTCGAATTTATATGTGTCGTGGTATTTGATATTGTGTATTTTATCTGCAATATTTAAAATAAAACAATTATCTCTTAACACGCCACTGAATTTGAATTATCTATTTCTGATAAAATGAAGTTTTTAGGAGTATGGTCAGACTCAAAATTAACATGGGCAGTTCATATAAATGAGTTAATAAAGAAGTTGGGAACTGCAACATATGTAATTTAAAAAATAAAGGAGCTGGATGGAATTAAACCAGCCAGAGGCGTTTATTTTTCTTACTTTTACTCACATATGACGTACGGTATTATGTTTTGGGGTACAGCAGCTGACTCAAATAGAAAATTCATTTTTCAAATACGTTCTATTACGTATATATTAGGTATGAATAGGATGGACTCTTGTAAAGATAAGTTTAAGGAGTTAGGTAGGACCATGACATGTAAATTTATATACCAAAACATTGTTTATGAAGGCGAAAATCTGAGTCACATGACAATAAAACAGGAATTGCATTGATATAACACTACACGTAAAAAATACATTGTAGTACCTTATGATAGACAAGCAAAGACAGAAAAAAGTTTTATCTCCATTTCTATAAAATTTTATAATTGTATTCCACTTGATGTAAAAATAAAAGTGACACTAATGTATTAAATTTTGTAACAAAAATATTATTAAACAAGAGCTATTATAAAATTAACGAGGCCCTGGCTGATATATATATTTATATTTTGTGATAATGATAAATTTTTGTCTCTTCAGTTATTCAGTAGATTATTATTTTTAATTTTATTTTTTCACTTTCATATCAAAAGTATTAGATTTAAATTTTAAATTGAAATTATCTATACAATGAAACGAAGCATTAAGCTGATTCTTTATACGTATATATAATGTTTTAAATTTTGGTAGTGAATAATTTTGTATTCTATTTTACTATAATTTTTTCTGAATTATCTAAGCACTTGTAATATGTCTAAAGAGAAATAAAAATTATGATTATGATAATGATTCATTCAAAAGAAATATTTACCTTCTGGGTACTCTGAGACATTGAAGAACGGTTTTCTCACAGTTCTTACTGTTATTTCCTTTTTATCTTCTCCATGTGTATTGTTTGCTTTGCATTGGTAGGTTGCATTTACAGTTACATTTTCTATCTTCAGATAACTTATAAAATGATATGGAAGCTTTTGTACAATTTCCTGCGTTGGATATAAATAAAATATAAAAAAGAATTAAAAGAGTTCATTGACTACTTACTTACTTACACAATATAATAATGCCTCTTGTCATTTACACCTAATCTCACCCCTTTACTATGCAATGCCCCAGGAAATAATACTCACAGTCGCCATTTCTGATTTACTGCTAATATCCGTCCACACCATGCTCGGCATTGGATATGCTAAAACCTCACATGTTAAATTCAGTGGTTCGTTGTATTCAGCATCTATAGTGTCGCTTCCATTAATTGTAACAGATGGTGCCTTTGTAACTGAAAGTGATTCAACTGATAATTATTCATTGTAAATTATTTTAACTTGAAAATTATTTTGCTATAGCCTTATGCATGAATATAAATAAGAGAAAGAATTGGTACCGTCAACGTGAACAATTTTGGCATCAGAGCCTAATTTGTTTGTTCCTTCACATTTGTAGTTTCCAGTATCATTAAAGTCCGCAACAAATCTGTAATTGACAAACCGTGTAAATAGACATTATTTTCTAGGTATATAATGTGTTTGTACAAAAATATTATGAATTAATACTCACGTGAGACTATGATCACTATCTACTGTATATTTTGAGTCATCTAAAGGCTTGTCGTCTTTACTCCATCTGATGGTTGTTTCAGGGACGCCAGTAGCTGAACATGATAATGTAATATTCACACCAACTTGTGCAGTTATGGGTCCAGTATCAATGTTTATTGTTGGAGCATCTAAAAATTAGAGGTTACTATATATTATTATCTTTATACACCTTGGTCTCATAATATTAATATATTGTACAATGTTCACAATTTTCTAAACGTATGAAAAACGCACATTCAACAATAAGGTTGGTTTCCATCGTATCATTTCCTGCGTCGTTTGTTGCCACACACATGTATGTTCCTTGGTTCATACGCTGGACATTGTTAATTTTAAAATCTTCCTGATCTTTAGCTTCTTTGATTTGAACGAATTTATCAGAAATGGCGTCTTTGTAATACCATTCAATGCTGGGTTCTGGGGTTCCTTTCACAATTCTGTAAGATATAATAAATTTGCAGTAGAGCAACGGTATTAATGGCTATGATTTATATTGAAAAAGTATCTTATTTACCGGCAGCTTATAGTGGTGTTGTTGTTTTCAGGAATATTTAATGTTTTTGGAAATGTTGTGATGGTAGGCGTAACTGAAAATTAAATAACATTGTAATTCATTACTTGTTCTGATGGCACAACCTCAATACATCTTAACAAAACTTTCTTACCGAATCCGGATATCTGAACTTTAAAAGGATATTTTATAATTGTATCAGAATTTTTAACTTCACACGTGAATTGTCCTGCGTCTGCAGGTTGCATGTTTTTAATTGTAAATTCAAAACCATCAGCAGATACTGATGTATGATTCTTTGAAATCATCATTCCGTTTTTGTACCAATAAACTTCAGCAGGTGGATAAGCATCAACCTTACATTCGAATTTATATGTGTCGTGGTATTTGATATTGTGTATTTTATCTGCAATATTTAAAATAAAACAATTATCTCTTAACACGCCACTGAATTTGAATTATCTATTTCTGATAAAATGAAGTTTTTAGGAGTATGGTCAGACTCAAAATTAACATGGGCAGTTCATATAAATGAGTTAATAAAGAAGTTGGGAACTGCAACATACGTAATTTAAAAAATAAAGGAGCTGGATGGAATTAAACCAGCCAGAGGCGTTTATTTTTCTTACTTTTACTCACATATGACGTACGGTATTATGTTTTGGGGTACAGCAGCTGACTCAAATAGAAAATTCATTTTTCAAATACGTTCTATTACGTATATATTAGGTATGAATAGGATGGACTCTTGTAAAGATAAGTTTAAGGAGTTAGGTAGGACCATGACATGTAAATTTATATACCAAAACATTGTTTATGTAGGCGAAAATCTGAGTCACATGACAATAAAACAGAAATTGCATTGATATAACACTACACGTAAAAAATACATTGTAGTACCTTATGATGGACAAGCAAAGACAGGAAAAAGTTTTATCTCCATTTCTATAAAATTTTATAATTGTATTCCACTTGATGTAAAAAAAAAATTGACACTAATGTATTAAATTATGTAACAAAAATATAATTAAACAAGAGCTATTATAAAATTAACGAGGCCCTGGCTGACATATATATATTTTGTGATAATGATACATTTTTGTCTTTTCAGTTATTCAGTAGATTATAATTTTTAATTTTATTATTTTAATCCCATATTAGAAGGAATATATTTAAATTTTAAACTTAAATAATCTCGAAGCATTAAGCTGATTCTTTATACGTATAAATAATGTTTTAAATTTTGGTAGTGAATAATTTTGTATTCTATTTTACTATAAATTTTTCTGAATTATTTAAGCACATGTAATACGTCTAAAGAGCAATAAAGATTATGATTATGATAATGATTCATTCAAAAGAAATATTTACCTTCTGGGTACTCTGAGACATTGAAGAACGGTTTTCTCACAGTTCTTACTGTTATTTCCTTTTTATCTTCTCCATGTGTATTGTTTGCTTTGCATTGGTAGGTTGCATTTACAGTTACTTTTTCTATCTTCAGATAACTTATAAAATGATATGGAAGCTTTTGTACAATTTCCTGCGTTGGATATAAATAAAATATAAAAAAGCATTAAAAGAGTTCGTTGACTACTTACTTACTTACACAATATAATAATGCCTCTAGTCATTTACACCTAATCTCACCCCTTTACTATGCAATGCCCCAGGAAATAATACTCACAGTCGCCATTTCTGATTTACTGCTAATATCCGTCCACACCATGCTCGGCATTGGATATGCTAAAACCTCACATGTTAAATTCAGTGGTTCGTTGTATTCAGCATCTATAGTGTCGCTTCCATTAATTGTAACAGATGGTGCCTTTGTAACTGAAAGTGATTCAACTGATAATTATTCATTGTAAATTATTATAACTTGAAAATTATTTTGCTATAGCCTTATGCATGAATATAAATAAGAGAAAGAATTGGTACCGTCAACGTGAACAATTTTGGCATCAGAGCCTAATTTGTTTGTTCCTTCACATTTGTAGTTTCCAGTATCATTAAAGTCCGCAACAAATCTGTAATTGACAAACCGTGTAAATAGACATTATTTTCTAGGTATATAATGTGTTTGTACAAAAATATTATGAATTAATACTCACGTGAGACTATGATCACTATCTACTGTATATTTTGAGTCATCTAAAGGCTTGTCGTCTTTACTCCATCTGATGGTTGTTTCAGGGACGCCAGTAGCTGAACATGATAATGTAATATTCACACCAACTTGTGCAGTTATGGGTCCAGTATCAATGTTTATTGTTGGAGCATCTAAAAATTAGAGGTTACTATATATTATTATCTTTATACACCTTGGTCTCATAATATTAATATATTGTACAATGTTCACAATTTTCTAAACGTATGAAAAACGCACATTCAACAATAAGGTTTGTTTCCATCGTATCATTTCCTGCGTCGTTTGTTGCCACACACATGTATGTTCCTTGGTTCATACGCTGGACATTGTTAATTTTAAAATCTTCCTGATCTTTAGCTTCTTTGATTTGAACGAATTTATCAGAAATGGCGTCTTTGTAATACCATTCAATGCTGGGTTCTGGGGTTCCTTTCACAATTCTGTAAGATATAATAAATTTGCAGTAGAGCAACGGTGTTAATGGCTATGATTTATATTGAAAAAGTATCTTATTTACCGGCAGCTTATAGTGGTGTTGTTGTTTTCAGGAATATTTAATGTTTTTGGAAATGTTGTGATGGTAGGCGTAACTGAAAATTAAATAACATTGTAATTCATTACTTGTTCTGATGGCACAACCTCAATACATCTTAACAAAACTTTCTTACCGAATCCGGATATCTGAACTTTAAAAGGATATTTTATAATTGTATCAGAATTTTTAACTTCACACGTGAATTGTCCTGCGTCTGCAGGTTGCATGTTTTTAATTGTAAATTCAAAACCATCAGCAGATACTGATGTATGATTCTTTGAAATCATCATTCCGTTTTTGTACCAATAAACTTCAGCAGGTGGATAAGCATCAACCTTACATTCGAATTTATATGTGTCGTGGTATTTGATATTGTGTATTTTATCTGCAATATTTAAAATAAAACAATTATCTCTTAACACGCCACTGAATTTGAATTATCTATTTCTGATAAAATGAAGTTTTTAGGAGTATGGTCAGACTCAAAATTAACATGGGCAGTTCATATAAATGAGTTAATAAAGAAGTTGGGAACTGCAACATATGTAATTTAAAAAATAAAGGAGCTGGATGGAATTAAACCAGCCAGAGGCGTTTATTTTTCTTACTTTTACTCACATATGACGTACGGTATTATGTTTTGGGGTACAGCAGCTGACTCAAATAGAAAATTCATTTTTCAAATACGTTCTATTACGTATATATTAGGTATGAATAGGATGGACTCTTGTAAAGATAAGTTTAAGGAGTTAGGTAGGACCATGACATGTAAATTTATATACCAAAACATTGTTTATGTAGGCGAAAATCTGAGTCACATGACAATAAAACAGGAATTGCATTGATATAACACTACACGTAAAAAATACATTGTAGTACCTTATGATGGACAAGCAAAGACAGGAAAAAGTTTTATCTCCATTTCTATAAAATTTTATAATTGTATTCCACTTGATGTAAAAAAAAAATTGACACTAATGTATTAAATTATGTAACAAAAATATAATTAAACAAGAGCTATTATAAAATTAACGAGGCCCTGGCTGACATATATATATTTTGTGATAATGATACATTTTTGTCTTTTCAGTTATTCAGTAGATTATAATTTTTAATTTTATTATTTTAATCCCATATTAGAAGGAATATATTTAAATTTTAAACTTAAATAATCTCGAAGCATTAAGCTGATTCTTTATACGTATAAATAATGTTTTAAATTTTGGTAGTGAATAATTTTGTATTCTATTTTACTATAAATTTTTCTGAATTATTTAAGCACATGTAATACGTCTAAAGAGCAATAAAGATTATGATTATGATAATGATTCATTCAAAAGAAATATTTACCTTCTGGGTACTCTGAGACATTGAAAAACGGTTTTCTCACAGTTCTTACTGTTATTTCCTTTTTATCTTCTCCATGTGTATTGTTTGCTTTGCATTGGTAGGTTGCATTTACAGTTACTTTTTCTATCTTCAGATAACTTATAAAATGATATGGAAGCTTTTGTACAATTTCCTGCGTTGGATATAAATAAAATATAAAAAAGCATTAAAAGAGTTCATTGACTACTTACTTACTTACACAATATAATAATGCCTCTAGTCATTTACACCTAATCTCACCCCTTTACTATGCAATGCCCCAGGAAATAATACTCACAGTCGCCATTTCTGATTTACTGCTAATATCCGTCCACACCATGCTCGGCATTGGATATGCTAAAACCTCACATGTTAAATTCAGTGGTTCGTTGTATTCAGCATCTATAGTGTCGCTTCCATTAATTGTAACAGATGGTGCCTTTGTAACTGAAAGTGATTCAACTGATAATTATTCATTGTAAATTATTATAACTTGAAAATTATTTTGCTATAGCCTTATGCATGAATATAAATAAGAGAAAGAATTGGTACCGTCAACGTGAACAATTTTGGCATCAGAGCCTAATTTGTTTGTTCCTTCACATTTGTAGTTTCCAGTATCATTAAAGTCCGCAACAAATCTGTAATTGACAAACCGTGTAAATAGACATTATTTTCTAGGTATATAATGTGTTTGTACAAAAATATTATGAATTAATACTCACGTGAGACTATGATCACTATCTACTGTATATTTTGAGTCATCTAAAGGCTTGTCGTCTTTACTCCATCTGATGGTTGTTTCAGGGACGCCAGTAGCTGAACATGATAATGTAATATTCACACCAACTTGTGCAGTTATGGGTCCAGTATCAATGTTTATTGTTGGAGCATCTAAAAATTAGAGGTTACTATATATTATTATCTTTATACACCTTGGTCTCATAATATTAATATATTGTACAATGTTCACAATTTTCTAAACGTATGAAAAACGCACATTCAACAATAAGGTTTGTTTCCATCGTATCATTTCCTGCGTCGTTTGTTGCCACACACATGTATGTTCCTTGGTTCATACGCTGGACATTGTTAATTTTAAAATCTTCCTGATCTTTAGCTTCTTTGATTTGAACGAATTTATCAGAAATGGCGTCTTTGTAATACCATTCAATGCTGGGTTCTGGGGTTCCTTTCACAATTCTGTAAGATATAATAAATTTGCAGTAGAGCAACGGTGTTAATGGCTATGATTTATATTGAAAAAGTATCTTATTTACCGGCAGCTTATAGTGGTGTTGTTGTTTTCAGGAATATTTAATGTTTTTGGAAATGTTGTGATGGTAGGCGTAACTGAAAATTAAATAACATTGTAATTCATTACTTGTTCTGATGGCACAACCTCAATACATCTTAACAAAACTTTCTTACCGAATCCGGATATCTGAACTTTAAAAGGATATTTTATAATTGTATCAGAATTTTTAACTTCACACGTGAATTGTCCTGCGTCTGCAGGTTGCATGTTTTTAATTGTAAATTCAAAACCATCAGCAGATACTGATGTATGATTCTTTGAAATCATCATTCCGTTTTTGTACCAATAAACTTCAGCAGGTGGATAAGCATCAACCTTACATTCGAATTTATATGTGTCGTGGTATTTGATATTGTGTATTTTATCTGCAATATTTAAAATAAAACAATTATCTCTTAACACGCCACTGAATTTGAATTATCTATTTCTGATAAAATGAAGTTTTTAGGAGTATGGTCAGACTCAAAATTAACATGGGCAGTTCATATAAATGAGTTAATAAAGAAGTTGGGAACTGCAACATATGTAATTTAAAAAATAAAGGAGCTGGATGGAATTAAACCAGCCAGAGGCGTTTATTTTTCTTACTTTTACTCACATATGACGTACGGTATTATGTTTTGGGGTACAGCAGCTGACTCAAATAGAAAATTCATTTTTCAAATACGTTCTATTACGTATATATTAGGTATGAATAGGATGGACTCTTGTAAAGATAAGTTTAAGGAGTTAGGTAGGACCATGACATGTAAATTTATATACCAAAACATTGTTTATGTAGGCGAAAATCTGAGTCACATGACAATAAAACAGGAATTGCATTGATATAACACTACACGTAAAAAATACATTGTAGTACCTTATGATGGACAAGCAAAGACAGGAAAAAGTTTTATCTCCATTTCTATAAAATTTTATAATTGTATTCCACTTGATGTAAAAAAAAAAATTGACACTAATGTATTAAATTATGTAACAAAAATATAATTAAACAAGAGCTATTATAAAATTAACGAGGCCCTGGCTGACATATATATATTTTGTGATAATGATACATTTTTGTCTTTTCAGTTATTCAGTAGATTATAATTTTTAATTTTATTATTTTAATCCCATATTAGAAGGAATATATTTAAATTTTAAACTTAAATAATCTCGAAGCATTAAGCTGATTCTTTATACGTATAAATAATGTTTTAAATTTTGGTAGTGAATAATTTTGTATTCTATTTTACTATAAATTTTTCTGAATTATTTAAGCACATGTAATACGTCTAAAGAGAAATAAAGATTATGATTATGATAATGATTCATTCAAAAGAAATATTTACCTTCTGGGTACTCTGAGACATTGAAGAACGGTTTTCTCACAGTTCTTACTGTTATTTCCTTTTTATCTTCTCCATGTGTATTGTTTGCTTTGCATTGGTAGGTTGCATTTACAGTTACTTTTTCTATCTTCAGATAACTTATAAAATGATATGGAAGCTTTTGTACAATTTCCTGCGTTGGATATAAATAAAATATAAAAAAGCATTAAAAGAGTTCATTGACTACTTACTTACTTACACAATATAATAATGCCTCTAGTCATTTACACCTAATCTCACCCCTTTACTATGCAATGCCCCAGGAAATAATACTCACAGTCGCCATTTCTGATTTACTGCTAATATCCGTCCACACCATGCTCGGCATTGGATATGCTAAAACCTCACATGTTAAATTCAGTGGTTCGTTGTATTCAGCATCTATAGTGTCGCTTCCATTAATTGTAACAGATGGTGCCTTTGTAACTGAAAGTGATTCAACTGATAATTATTCATTGTAAATTATTTTAACTTGAAAATTATTTTGCTATAGCCTTATGCATGAATATAAATAAGAGAAAGAATTGGTACCGTCAACGTGAACAATTTTGGCATCAGAGCCTAATTTGTTTGTTCCTTCACATTTGTAGTTTCCAGTATCATTAAAGTCCGCAACAAATCTGTAATTGACAAACCGTGTAAATAGACATTATTTTCTAGGTATATAATGTGTTTGTACAAAAATATTATGAATTAATACTCACGTGAGACTATGATCACTATCTACTGTATATTTTGAGTCATCTAAAGGCTTGTCGTCTTTACTCCATCTGATGGTTGTTTCAGGGACGCCAGTAGCTGAACATGATAATGTAATATTCACACCAACTTGTGCAGTTATGGGTCCAGTATCAATGTTTATTGTTGGAGCATCTAAAAATTAGAGGTTACTATATATTATTATCTTTATACACCTTGGTCTCATAATATTAATATATTGTACAATGTTCACAATTTTCTAAACGTATGAAAAACGCACATTCAACAATAAGGTTGGTTTCCATCGTATCATTTCCTGCGTCGTTTGTTGCCACACACATGTATGTTCCTTGGTTCATACGCTGGACATTGTTAATTTTAAAATCTTCCTGATCTTTAGCTTCTTTGATTTGAACGAATTTATCAGAAATGGCGTCTTTGTAATACCATTCAATGCTGGGTTCTGGGGTTCCTTTCACAATTCTGTAAGATATAATAAATTTGCAGTAGAGCAACGGTATTAATGGCTATGATTTATATTGAAAAAGTATCTTATTTACCGGCAGCTTATAGTGGTGTTGTTGTTTTCAGGAATATTTAATGTTTTTGGAAATGTTGTGATGGTAGGCGTAACTGAAAATTAAATAACATTGTAATTCATTACTTGTTCTGATGGCACAACCTCAATACATCTTAACAAAACTTTCTTACCGAATCCGGATATCTGAACTTTAAAAGGATATTTTATAATTGTATCAGAATTTTTAACTTCACACGTGAATTGTCCTGCGTCTGCAGGTTGCATGTTTTTAATTGTAAATTCAAAACCATCAGCAGATACTGATGTATGATTCTTTGAAATCATCATTCCGTTTTTGTACCAATAAACTTCAGCAGGTGGATAAGCATCAACCTTACATTCGAATTTATATGTGTCGTGGTATTTGATATTGTGTATTTTATCTGCAATATTTAAAATAAAACAATTATCTCTTAACACGCCACTGAATTTGAATTATCTATTTCTGATAAAATGAAGTTTTTAGGAGTATGGTCAGACTCAAAATTAACATGGGCAGTTCATATAAATGAGTTAATAAAGAAGTTGGGAACTGCAACATACGTAATTTAAAAAATAAAGGAGCTGGATGGAATTAAACCAGCCAGAGGCGTTTATTTTTCTTACTTTTACTCACATATGACGTACGGTATTATGTTTTGGGGTACAGCAGCTGACTCAAATAGAAAATTCATTTTTCAAATACGTTCTATTACGTATATATTAGGTATGAATAGGATGGACTCTTGTAAAGATAAGTTTAAGGAGTTAGGTAGGACCATGACATGTAAATTTATATACCAAAACATTGTTTATGTAGGCGAAAATCTGAGTCACATGACAATAAAACAGAAATTGCATTGATATAACACTACACGTAAAAAATACATTGTAGTACCTTATGATGGACAAGCAAAGACAGGAAAAAGTTTTATCTCCATTTCTATAAAATTTTATAATTGTATTCCACTTGATGTAAAAAAAAAATTGACACTAATGTATTAAATTATGTAACAAAAATATAATTAAACAAGAGCTATTATAAAATTAACGAAGCCCTGGCTGACATATATATATTTTGTGATAATGATACATTTTTGTCTTTTCAGTTATTCAGTAGATTATAATTTTTAATTTTATTATTTTAATCCCATATTAGAAGGAATATATTTAAATTTTAAACTTAAATAATCTCGAAGCATTAAGCTGATTCTTTATACGTATAAATAATGTTTTAAATTTTGGTAGTGAATAATTTTGTATTCTATTTTACTATAAATTTTTCTGAATTATTTAAGCACATGTAATACGTCTAAAGAGAAATAAAGATTATGATTATGATAATGATTCATTCAAAAGAAATATTTACCTTCTGGGTACTCTGAGACATTGAAGAACGGTTTTCTCACAGTTCTTACTGTTATTTCCTTTTTATCTTCTCCATGTGTATTGTTTGCTTTGCATTGGTAGGTTGCATTTACAGTTACATTTTCTATCTTCAGATAACTTATAAAATGATATGGAAGCTTTTGTACAATTTCCTGCGTTGGATATAAATAAAATATAAAAAAGAATTAAAAGAGTTCATTGACTACTTACTTACTTACACAATATAATAATGCCTCTTGTCATTTACACCTAATCTCACCCCTTTACTATGCAATGCCCCAGGAAATAATACTCACAGTCGCCATTTCTGATTTACTGCTAATATCCGTCCACACCATGCTCGGCATTGGATATGCTAAAACCTCACATGTTAAATTCAGTGGTTCGTTGTATTCAGCATCTATAGTGTCGCTTCCATTAATTGTAACAGATGGTGCCTTTGTAACTGAAAGTGATTCAACTGATAATTATTCATTGTAAATTATTATAACTTGAAAATTATTTTGCTATAGCCTTATGCATGAATATAAATAAGAGAAAGAATTGGTACCGTCAACGTGAACAATTTTGGCATCAGAGCCTAATTTGTTTGTTCCTTCACATTTGTAGTTTCCAGTATCATTAAAGTCCGCAACAAATCTGTAATCGACAAACCGTGTAAATAGACATTATTTTCTAGGTATATAATGTGTTTGTACAAAAATATTATGAATTAATACTCACGTGAGACTATGATCACTATCTACTGTATATTTTGAGTCATCTAAAGGCTTGTCGTCTTTACTCCATCTGATGGTTGTTTCAGGGACGCCAGTAGCTGAACATGATAATGTAATATTCACACCAACTTGTGCAGTTATGGGTCCAGTATCAATGTTTATTGTTGGAGCATCTAAAAATTAGAGGTTACTATATATTATTATCTTTATACACCTTGGTCTCATAATATTAATATATTGTACAATGTTCACAATTTTCTAAACGTATGAAAAACGCACATTCAACAATAAGGTTTGTTTCCATCGTATCATTTCCTGCGTCGTTTGTTGCCACACACATGTATGTTCCTTGGTTCATACGCTGGACATTGTTAATTTTAAAATCTTCCTGATCTTTAGCTTCTTTGATTTGAACGAATTTATCAGAAATGGCGTCTTTGTAATACCATTCAATGCTGGGTTCTGGGGTTCCTTTCACAATTCTGTAAGATATAATAAATTTGCAGTAGAGCAACGGTGTTAATGGCTATGATTTATATTGAAAAAGTATCTTATTTACCGGCAGCTTATAGTGGTGTTGTTGTTTTCAGGAATATTTAATGTTTTTGGAAATGTTGTGATGGTAGGCGTAACTGAAAATTAAATAACATTGTAATTCATTACTTGTTCTGATGGCACAACCTCAATACATCTTAACAAAACTTTCTTACCGAATCCGGATATCTGAACTTTAAAAGGATATTTTATAATTGTATCAGAATTTTTAACTTCACACGTGAATTGTCCTGCGTCTGCAGGTTGCATGTTTTTAATTGTAAATTCAAAACCATCAGCAGATACTGATGTATGATTCTTTGAAATCATCATTCCGTTTTTGTACCAATAAACTTCAGCAGGTGGATAAGCATCAACCTTACATTCGAATTTATATGTGTCGTGGTATTTGATATTGTGTATTTTATCTGCAATATAAAAAAAAATGGATGGACTTACTACACTAACACCTAGCTGTGAATTAATCATCCACATTTACAAAACAATTACTCTACCAACCTTCTGGACTCTCCGTAACATTGAAGAATGGTTTCCTTACAGTCCTTACTATTATTACTTTTTTATCAGCTCCTAGTGTGTTGTTTGCTTTGCATAGATAGGTTGCATTTTTGGTTACTTTTTCTATGTTAAGATAACTAATGATGTGATATTTATGTTTTTCTTCTATTTTCTGAAATAAAATGATTAAAAAACGATGAAAAATCATCATTATAGTCGAAGCATCGTCGTTTTTTTTTCAAAAAAATCATATATTTTTTCAGATAATGATTTAAGCAATACTTACAACGTCTAGTTCTGATTTATTGATGAGGTCTATCCATACGATGCTAGGTTTTGGATATCCTAAAACCTCACATGTTATATTTAGCGGTTCGTTGTATTCAGCATCAATTGGGTTTCTTACCATAATCTTTACCGATGGTTTTTTTTGCACTGTAAGGAATGTTTGTTAAATCTTAATTTTTTGACATTTTCAGTAATCATACCTTATTAAAATAGTAACATTATTTGCACCTTCAACGTGAATAGTTTTGCTGTCAGAACCGAGTTTATTTGATGCATTACATTTGTAATCTCCTGTGTCGTCCAAGTCTGCCACAAACCTTTAAAAACAATATAGTAGTAATTAGTTAAAGTATATTGCAAACAATATCCTTTTCATATAAATGAGAAAGTGAGTTGGTATTTTTTTTTTATCGCACAGGATTATGTAGCCCCAAACTAAGCAGAGTTTGTTTATGAGCCCTTTCCCACGACATCCAGTACTGCGGGAATGGTTTTTTTACTGAATCTTGCAAAAACAACTCCTGTGTTACAGGAGTACACATAGAGTCCACACATAGTAGTTTGCATCCTGATTTTTGCGATACATCAACAAGCGGCATAGATTGGCCACATTAAAACAAATATTCAGACGTGATGGACGTGAACATGCTTGCGATTTTGTATTGGTATTACAAGTAAGTAAAACAAGACCAGTTAAGTGCGAGTTGATTAGCCCACCGCGGGTGACGTCAATGGCGTGCGATACTAATTAGTTTTCTTCGTAATTAAAATCTGTACGTCCTATAGAAAAATAGAAACTGGCTTTAGAATGGCAAAGTTAGGGCCAGGCAAGTTAGGGCCTTTCAGATAACACCATATTTGACCGTGTAACTTGCTTTATAACTTGACTACAGCTGTCATTACATTTATTGAGGTTTCTACAAAACCATATTAGCTGGAGACTGCTATAATTTTCTGTAAAATATAGATATACTTCTATAAATATTTATGAATTTCAGGTTTCTCACTTCGGAAACTTCGGAGTTAAGGGGCGGGGGGTGGGGGGTTATGGACATTTTTTGGACTTTTTCATCCTAAATTAAAAACTGTGCATGATGTAAAAAAAAGAAAAACTGTTATGTACTGTTCAAATTAAGCCTTTTCATTTTGTTGCCACTCAACCTAGCACCCCCACCTTTTATTTTCAACCCCCCCATTTTCGAAGATTTCTGAAGAACTGTTTGAGGTTGGAACTTCGCTATAATTTTCATGTAAAATATAGATATTTTTCTCTAACATATATAGGTTTCAGATTTCTGGTTTTGCAAACATCGGAAATAAGAGGGTCATTTTTTGGTCAATTTTGATCATAAAATGAAAACCAAGCATCAAGATCAAGAAGAGCAAGATTGAGAAAAGAAGAATCTAAGTTTTAGACAGGCAGCGGTGGTCGAGGCACCATATCCGGCGAAAAACGGTATGCATTAAGCTGCTGGGAATATTTCTACTAAACTATAGCGTAATTAAACTGTATCCTGCTTCTTTCTGGTCATTGTCATCCAGTTTGTAGTGGCAAAACCGAATAAAAAAATTCGGACTGATCGCTTTTTTTATGAATACTGTAAACAGGATACAGGATCAATACAATCAATCAGGTGTGACTGCTAGTATTGCAGCACGTAAATCACTAAACAGGATCCTGCAAAAAACTGTACCTGCAAAAAACCGGATGTTGCCGTGTGAAAGGGCTATAATGGGAACCACATGGCTGACATACTGTTTTTTGACGTTACATACATAGAAAACACCTAAACCTAAATTTCTCACGATAGGAATCCGTATCTTCTGCGTCACACTGTTCAGTCCAGTTCGCCCACAGAGGTCGTCATTATTTGTATGTTTGTTACACTTTATCAGTTAACTATTAAACTGATCATGAAATTTAGTACACACGTTTTCAGGAGTAGAAAAAAAGATACAGGGAAAAAGATACAGAGGTACCCTGTATCTTTTTCTCTTCATCTCGAAGTAAAGTAAAGTAGAGTAAACAAAACATTTATTTAGTTGGAACCACAAGGAACACTTTAAATCGTAATTTTCAGAGAAGAATTAGCAAGAAACTTTACTTGGCTTAATTGCTTAAAGTCTTTGTCACAATATTTTATTTTTAAAAACAATATATTAATTGTTTTTGAGGGAGTTAGAGACAGTTTCAATTTTTTCAGTTTCATCCCAAGCTTTTTTGTTTATTTTCAGACTAGCTAACCCGCCCGCAACTTTGTTTGCGTGTATAATTTTGTACAGTACGTATTTTTATATATACTAGATCACTATGGCGTCAGGGGTATGGCTTTAGCCCTTCTCACTTCTTACCTATCTGACAGAATACAGAAAGTAGACGTAAATGGAAAATGTTCTCCGGGATCTGTAGTAAAGATGGGTGTTCCGCAAGGGTCAATACTTGGACCATTTTTATTTTTAATTTACATCAACGACCTACCTCAACTTGTGAGAGACAACCACGAAATTGTATTGTTTGCGGATGACACGTCACTTTTATTTAAATTAAAGCGACGGCAGACCAATTTTGACGACGTGAACAATGCAATAGCGAAAGTTGTTAACTGGTTCGATGTAAATAATTTATTACTGAACGAGACTAAAACAAAATGTATGAGATTTATATTACCAAATGTTAAACAAGTTAAACCTAACATTAAAATAAAAGATGAAGATCTAAATCTTGTGGACAGTACTGTATTTTTAGGCATAACTTTAGATTATAAGCTTCAATGGGGCGCTCACATAGATGGGTTGTCGAACAGACTCAGTTCTGCAGCATACGCAGTCAAAAGAATCCGTCAACTTACTGACGTAGAAACGGCTAGACTAGTTTATTTCAGCTACTTCCATAGCATCATGTCGTACGGCATTTTGTTGTGGGGGAATGCTGCAGATATCAACACCATATTTGTGTTGCAGAAGAGGGCTGTTCGTGCAATTTATAATATGGGCCCCAGAGAATCACTTAGAACTAAGTTTAAAGAAATAAATGTTATGACAGTGCCGTGCCAATATATATATGAAAACTTAATGTATGTCCGAAAACATATTAACATGTTCAAGAAAAATAGCGACTACCATAATGTTAACACTAGAAATAAAGATAAACTAGCTGTTCCCACTGTAAGGCTCCATAAAGTTAGTCAATCTTTTAAAGGGCAATGTGTACGATTTTTTAACAAAATCCCAAATGATGTGATTAATCTATCTGTAAATAAATTCAAAAATGTTGTTAAACGTAATCTATGTAATAAAGCTTATTATAAAATATCTGATTATTTAGATGACAAAAAAGCTTGGGATGAAACTGCCTCCAACTCCATCAAAAACAATGTAATAGATATTAAGTACAATGACGTTAAAAAAATATAAGCCAAGCAGAGTTTCTTGCCAATTCTTCTCTGTTTGGTCACGTTACGAATTGGTGGTAAATTAAAAAAATGACGTTTCAAAGTGTACTATACAGTTCCTACTGAATAAATGAATTTTCACTTTCACTTTCACTTTTATGCAAAATGTTTCCTGAACATGGTAATTTTACACGTAACCCTAAATATGTACGGGGTAAAAGTACCGACCTACATTACCAGGTTAGGTCCGGGTAGATACCCGGGCCCGTCCCCGTTCCCGTTCCCACTTTCGCTTCCCTTTGCATTTTCCGAGCCCGTCCGTTTCCGTTAGCGTCCCGTCGCCATGTCATAGCCACTTAAAAAGTATAGGGTACCTATAGGTAGTTTATGTATCCCTTGAGAAATGATTGGTTCCCCATGCAAACTTTGATCCCCTATCTGTTCTTCCCATACACTAATTAAGTAACACTTTCAGAGCACGTGTGCTTTCAGTATTCAAAGTATTGCACATTATCAATGCCAAATCAGTGTCTGGTGTAATACACACATTACACCAGACACTAGCACGTTAACTGTCGGCCTCGCAGCGGATCGAGCAGCTGCTGCGAGGCCCACAGCCAACGTGATAGTGTACAACTTACACTTGCTTGACGTTCTAAAGCAAGTGAGGCCCGCAGGCATTGCATCAAACTTAGTTCAGTGCTTTATAGCCTATATCCCAGATCGCGATTTACGCACGAGTTGAGTCACGTGATTGCCGCGTGTATCCAATCAGGCTTGCTTGTCACGTGGAATATGCACGCACGTGACATTCAACAAAAAGCAAAAATACTTCCCTCAAGCAGAAACACGTCGAGCTCAGAACAGGGCGCAATGGCGTTCATTAGCGGAGGCTTATGTCCAGCAGTGGACTGCTATAGGCTGATGATGATGATGATGAAGCAGAAACACTCATTTTCACACTGACAGCGCGGTCTAAATAACCAATCTAATCTGAACTAATATAGCTAGGCCACTAAACTCAGCAGTGGGTAAAGTCGATGATAGTCAAAAATGCAGAAAAAAAACTTTATATCATACCAAAACTATAGGTAGGTATTTAAATTTTTATATCTCTAATTTGAGAAACGATTGGTTCACCGTACAAACCTACCCTTCCCATATATACCTAACAGCCTGCGCACATTGGACGACAAACGTCAGCGAGTAGACGCTAAGACACGCTGCGGGGGACAATTTTCATACATTTTGTTCAAAGCACACACGGCGACAATCGCAACAGCAAGATATGACAGACGCTCGCGACTAAGCACGACGACAAAGAGTCGTGTTTGCGAGGTCTGTAAACCTTCCCTTTATCCTTCCTTTCTATCTCTATACTAAAATTTATTAAAATTAATTCAGCAGTTAAGTCGTGAAAATATAACAAACATTCATACAAACAGATTTACTTTCGTATTTATAACATTACTTAGAATATTTTGGTTAACGAAGTCTGTGACGTACGTTTTAATCTAAAAATGTTACGGCTTCCGCGCAATAAGTAAAGGCTGCGGGCGGGTCAGCTAGCATTGCTAGTTATCCTCTTATGTTGAAGTAAGAAATGGGAGTTCATGTTGTAATGGTTATTTAATTTTACAATTTTGAGACTATTTCAAAAACTATACATTCTTATTAAAAATTAAAATCATTTTAGTTTACAAACAAAACCCATTCATAAGACACCTCACTCAATATTTTTACATATGTTTATTTTTCTTTTGCCCCTTTTGGGACTCCATATCTTGATGCCCCCCTCTCTGATAACTTATACTTTCCAGGAAAAATTTCAAATACAGCTTATCGACCTACCCAATTGGATGCAGATTGAATCGAGAGTTATACTCGTTCAAACATAAATACAAACCTATTGGTATTTGTCAAAAACAAACCTGACTTGATTGTCACTCTTGTCACTGGTAATAATAAATTTTGGACCGTTGAATGGTTCATCATTTTTACTCCATTTGACGATTGCTTCTGGGACTCCACTGACATAACATACTAATATTACTTCATCATTCGTTGTTACGGTTATAGGATTAGTATTATTGTCTACAGTTGGAGCATCTGCAAGAAAAACAAAGAATATTACTGTCATGTCTGGCATTTTATTAGCAATCTAAGCAAAGTAATCAACGAACATTCGACTATGACATCTATTTCCATCGTATCATTGCCATACTCATTTGATGCGACACACTTGTATGTTCCACTTTGTGTTTCTTTAACTTTAATAAGGGTTAAATCTTCATTATCTTTGGCGTCTTCTATTTCGACAAATACACCGAAAATATCTTTGTTATACCAAAGGATTGTTGGTTTTGGTGTTCCTATTTTAATTCTGAAAGTTTATAATAATTTATTAAATCATTATATTTAAAATTATGAAGATTAAAAAAATATGATCACGTTTTGCTTACTGGGTGTTATATTTACCTACAACTGATTAAACCATTTGAACCTTCTTTAAAATAAAGGGACGATCCAATTTTTTCGATTATTGGTGCATCTGAAAATTATAATAATATAAGATATCCCATAAAAACTAAATAAACTTCTCTTCAATACAAAGTTCTAATGAATTAAGTTTTATTCATCTCACCAACTCCAGATATTTTGATATCAAATGAAAATGTTTCCTCATGAAGGTCGTTTTTCACTTCACATGCATAATTTCCTACATCAACTGGTTGCATGTGTTGTATAGTCATTTCAGAGCCATTTTCAGTTATTACGATATTATCATCTTTGGCTAAAATTATTCCGTTCTTGTACCAAGTTATGTTTGCAGGTGGGTATGTATCAAGTTTACATTTTACTAGGCCTGTGTTGTTATATTTTATCGTTACATCTGCGAAAAAAAAAATTATCTTTAACAAATTATGTAAAGTTCTGTGAAAAATTAATATTATATAAATTATAACAATTATTATTACAAACTTAGAAACGATAGGTATTATTATAAAGTAGAAAATAATACCTTCTGGTTTTTCAATGATGGTAAATACTTTTTTAGGTTTTGTTTCAACAACCACTGACTGTGTATCTTCACCTTTCATGTTTGTAGCCTTGCAAACGTACGTCGTGTTGATTTTTACACTTTCTATTTTATGTATGGAAATGTATTTGTATGGAAGATCGAAGGCAGCAACCTAAAAGCAGCAACTTCATGATAAGTAAAATTACCATTATACCTATGATATGGCTTTTTTAATAACTCAAAAAATGATATTGATTTCGAATTAGAGAGCTTCTATGCTTAGTAGTTGCTGACTTTTTCAGCCATCAAGCCATGTTGGAGGCGAGAGATCTATAATGTAAATGAAATTTCTCTAATAAGTAAATTGTCTCAAAGTATTTTACAATAAATTATAGATATCTACTTAAATTATTAACGTACTTACGTTAGTTTCTAGAATTGTTCCGTTGTTTTCCCAGGTAATATTTGGTTTTGGATATGCATTAACAAAACATTTGAGTTGTTGGGCAGTATCGAGCTCAACAGTTATTTTCGGACTCCCCACTATAGTGACCGTTGGTTTAGTATTTTTGGGTGTCTCTGTAAATATGGTAAATAAGTATGTAGCTGTAACTAGACCTAAAGTGAACATTATTTGAGTTGGCTTGTTTAAATGAATCTAAATCCTTCAAAATTTTATTGAGGAAATTATCGTATTTCAAATACATATAATTATTACACCTACCTAATGATAGGTCTTGTAGTTGTATCAGAGCTGTACCAAGTCTAGAAATGGTTGCGTTATTGATGAGATCCAATCCAGTTATCTAAAATAAAATGTAAAAATAGTCTGTAAATTGTATAATGAAAGTAACTTTTTTTCGAAACCCAAGCCAACCTCACGCGCTGGTGCCTCTGCAATTAATAAACAGAACTGATTGCGGCTTAGCGCAGCCAAATACCAATAAAGCTAAATTCTCTAATCTCCACCAGGGCAGCGTCGGTGGTGCGAGAAGCTGTTCCTAGCAGCAGTTTACTGACATAGGCTGATGTCATGTTGTTTTAAACACGTGGTAATGCTCACATACATTTCGAAACTGATCCATTAATGCACGGTCTTGATTCCAATCAATGGATCTTTAGATTGGAAGTCGTGACATACCACGAATCTCGACTGACGACCTCTCTTAGAGCAGTTATAAAAATTAAAATACTCACATTTATACGAAACTTTGATTTAGGAGGGTCAAATGGATCTGTTACAAAAAAAGTTTGAGTACTTTCACTTGCAGGTTTCAGCGAAAAAGTATATCCAGGAATCAGATTATTACTGGCATCAAGTAATTTCACTGTAACTGGACGGAACTTTCCGATAATCTGGATGGATAAATACGATTTATAATCTGAAATTTAAGAAAATATATTTTAATAAAAAAATATGAATTTACCTACAATAATAAAATTGTATAAGTAAATATAAAAAATATATCTAACTACAAACATGTCCTTAAAAGGCTTAACACAAAATTAAAGTAAAAAAGAAAAGAAAAAGAAAATTGTCCCGAGAGTAATTTTTGAGTGGAGTTTCCTGACCAGATCACTCTCTGTACAGGGCCACAGAGGTGATGTGTTAATAATATAATTATAAGCTATAAATACATAAATAAATTCTTTTTTTTCGCTAATTTCATTATCTATGTCCCTCTAAAAATCAGTGTTTGCTCATTGAGCAAAATTATGCCTAAGCTAATGACCTTTTTGTCTCAATGCCACACACACACACACACATCAATAGTATGATTTTTTGATCTTGTAATAGTTTGTTTAAAAAAAATGTTTATTATGTATGTGTCTGTTTGTTGTTGCAAATATTTTTTTTATATTTAGGTATTTATCCCTCTGAAGTTGGCTGCAAGTAGCGATATAGATCATATTTTTGGGTCAGATTGTACTAGGATAGTTCGAATAGTTTGCTGAGCTTATTGTTCAATTGTACAACATCATAGATTTGCAATGCGTAGTCGTAACGCAGTATTATGGCTTTGACGAAAATATCAGTTTATAGGCAGTTTATTCAATACTCAATATATTTACTGTCGTCACATAGCTATAATTATAAGATAACAGAATTAGCACAGTGTGTAAACACACACATAGTGTGGTAATATCACATGTGGATCACTTAGGCCATGGCAATATCTTGAAGTATACGGTAGGTATATATGATGGTTATACGGTTGATTAGCACCATGATCTTTTTGACAGGTGATTTCATCCACTATCTGTCATATTAAACGATGGACAATGGCTCTAATCTATCTATTCCGAACACAGATATAGAAGAGAAATAGATGAAATGTTAAAATTCACTATGTTCTGAACATCAATTTTATTTTATTTAATTTCACAGACCGTACTTTCACTTTTTCCTATTTTAGAACGTCTTTACTAAATGCCAGCCGTCAACCAAGTGGGCGCTCGCCAGCCGATCACCCCACCCTGCGACATTGCTATGACGTCATCGCTAGGAAGTTTTAGCGACAACTTCATAGCAATGCCTTCGGTGTCCAGTAAAATAAATAAATTATTACAAAATTGGTAAAAATACAAAAAACCTAACACGTCTTTGTTCATAACAGTCATAGTAACAGTATATATCAATGATAACAGTATATAGATTTTCGTTACCTACCTTATATTTATCTGATATTTATAGTAGTCCTGTACCTAGTGTTCTAAATTCTATCTTAAGTTAGGTAATCTGATTTGTATTTCGGTCTCCCGCGACACAGGCTAGCCCTAGTGCGGGCTCCACTGGTTTATGTATTTTTGATTTTTCTCGTAATAATAAATATTTGTATTTGTATTTTTTATCAACTCATACGGCTGATCTCTACTTTCTTATGTCCAATGTCATCAGTTAGAAAGGGACGTATGCATTTATCAATGCGACTTCAAATGAGATCAAAAAGTAATCGTACCAGGGTACGATAAACCTTTTGATTTTATTTGAATTTTCTTATATCATCATCATATTTCATCGAAATGCCCTGGTACGAAGTCGCAGCAATCGCATTGAGATAAAGTATGCATCCCTTTCTAGCAAATTATAGATGGACATAAGAAAGTAGAGATCAGACGTATGAGTTGACATTCAGAACATAGTGAATTTTAAGACTTGATCTAGTTCTCTTCTTTAACCGAGTGATTCCGAAGCTCAATTACGAAGCTGGCGAAATCGTATTCGTAACAATCGTAAAATTTTGACCAATGAGAAAGCGAAGATTCAAAATGACGCTCTGTCATTGGCCAACATTCTGCGCTACGATTACGATACGTCAAGTTAAAAAACTCGTGATCGCCTGATCACTGATTATCTCCGTGGACATGGTTCTATTATTTACCTGGTGGTGGTTTTACAGTTGTATCTTTTAATGACGAGGGCATAAAAACTGAGAAACCATGACGAAACTGAATACTGGATTTTGCAGTAACAACAATATGGGAGTCAGATTCACTCCCAAAATGTACGGTTTGTGTACCAGGATTAGTTTCGTTCACTTTCACTACCTGAAAAAAAAATAGGACATCACCTGTAAAATTTCAACTGCTGAACATCAATTCTAATACCATAGATCATTATCTTTTACTAAAATTCTACAAAGAACTAGCCTTTTTCTATAACTCATCATTTCGATACACAAATTTTCCACCACACACAACACCAGCCTATATCAGTCCGCTACTGGACAAAGGTCTCCCCTAATAAAGGGGAATATGCCCATAATCATCACGATGGACATGCATGTTGGGGATCGCAGGGTACATCTGGAAGGTGCACCACGTGCAGGTGAGGTTGGCTTGGCTGGAAGATGGGGGTTGGAACCCCATACACCTCAATTATGAACAAAACAATAATTATTTTAAGTTACAGGAAAGTAATTAAATGTGATTTATTTATCGACTTTCCACCAATCCATCAAAGATTGTGCACTCTTTTTAAAAGGAAAGTCATACATAGTTCGTATTTGTTTAATGGACCAACCAAGAATACTGAATAATATGAGGGTGCTATTCCAGGTTTGTAAGGGGTTCTAAGGGGTTCCAAGGGGTACCTTCATCTTCGGACCCAGCCAGCCAGCTTTAAAGCCTGCCCGTGGTGCATGGTACTAACTAATAAACAGGGCTCTGTACATAACACCGGCTCAGCTACATCCTCTGACCGCAACGGGCTGCAGCGTTGTCGGTGCGAAAAGCTTGCCCGCCCCCCAACCCGTTTCCAAGCGGAGAGATTATGGTCATATTTCCATTCTTATAGTGGAGATTATGTGTGTGAATAGGCTGCAGTAGATATATTAAGCTGATGTTATTGTTGTGATTGTTACGTTTCCAGGGAAAAGTGAGTATCAGACTAATATTATTAAATGCGAAGATTTGTGTGTATGAATATGTTTTTTCCCTCTCAACTCGGTAACGGCTCGGTAACAGAATTGGATGACACTTGGAATATACATAGATTGTGACCTGGATTAACACATAAGCTGTTTTGTATCCCGGTACCTACAGCCCGAGCGAAGCTGCGTAGAGGCTAGTTTTAAATATTTTATTCTATACGTTTTAATTATTTTATACTAACTACAAAATTACTATTGGGGTAAACGAGTTCTTGAGTGGAGATTGCGGCTCGGCAAGTGTAGTGTGGATGCTCTCCGGCCAGGTGGGGTGATGATCTGCGAAAGGCAGCTGGTAGAAGCTGGACCCGTCGAGCTCAGGACAGGGCGCAATGGCACTCATTAGGGGAGGCCTATGTCCAGCAGTGGACGATGATGATGATGAACAACAAAATAGACCGTGGACTGTGGTCCACGCAATTTGCAAAAACTTACCCCAATGTTGGCTAATTCAACCAAGCTCGTAGCTTTAAGACTTTTGCCGTCGGCTCCTTTAACTACAAGCGTAGCGTTAGTTCCTGTATAACTAATACTGGTATCATTGGTACTAATATCAGTTGTGTACTGAAAAGATAATTATTATTTGAGATGAGACATCATTATTATTTGATACCAGCCACCAACGATCCAGCTGACCGTCAAGTTTGCAGCGGACTTGATGCGGCGTCCAGTAATCTTGACGGTGTATGGCTATGGGTGTGCATGACAAGTCCACTTGAAGCGAAAATAGAATTCCGTTCTGCCGACTTGGTCAAGTTTGCAGCGCTGCAAACTTGACGGTGAACTTGATCGTAGGTGGCTGGCATGAGATAAATACATTTTCAAATGTTATCAACTGTTATATAAGATCATTGCATAATCTTAATCATAATATTCTTTATTGTTCAATTGGTAAAGATGATTAAAATAGGGTCAATTTGCGACTTATAATCACTGACTGAAACGCCGTTTGTGTTAGATGGTTAGATGGTTATCAGTAGGTTTATCCAGCACCAATACCATCTTCTCAACTTAGACCCGGTTTCCACCAAAGACCACCAAATGAATATAAGGAAAAGTAAGAGTTACTTAGTCTAGTCATTATGAAGGTAACACCATTGGCAGCCTTACCTCTGAAAGCGATCTCTTCAAGGCAACCATAGTACAAATAGGACCAGCAAAGCTTTAGAGGATAGCGGTCCACTAATACAATATAATAAATAATTATAACATTTAAATACAATGTTGAGAAGACTTACAAAATATTAATAAGTTATATTTATTTTAATCCTAATACATACAATGGGTAATAATAAAAATATACTAATACATAGTTCATAAAAGAAAAAGAAAAAAGAGAGTGACAGGAAATTAAATGCTAACTAATAACTATAAGAAAGAGTTAAGTAATATTTGTAAACTTTGAGTTTAAAAGTGTGATGTGATGTTGCAAAGTGTAGAAGAAAGGAGACGGGAGTAGATAGATGGTGTTTTGAATAACCAATCAGATTGCGTTACTTCCATATCTTTTCTCTGCTTAGCTTCGGTGGAAATGGATCAAGCGGAGAGGAGAAGAGATGTCTCGTTCTTTTCGTAGACAGCATTTGATTGACGAGCTGTTCACAGATCATATCTCTGCTAGCACAGCTCAAAATCTCGTCTGCGCTTTAGTGGAAAAAACCTGCCAGCTTCGCAGCCAATCTCCTCTCGTCTACGCTCTGGTGAAAACCGGGTCTTAGTCGGCACAGGAAATACATGGTTAATATATAATCAGTGTACAGCTGACTACGCTAAATATTTCCTCATGAAAACAAGGAAAGCATTCCTTGCCGTTTTGAGCAAGTAGGTAATTGGCGCATATTAATTTGCAATTATGTTGCAATTCTTTAGTGCACGGCCAAATTTTAAATCCTTATACTGTGGTTTAGAACACAGGGTACAAAGTTTCAGCTAGGCGCAAAACACATTTTTACAATTTTGTATGGACTGTTTGGTTTACTTGTTCTGCGCAGTACTTGCTGCACCAAGATTTGCTAATCGCAAACAAAGGCGTGGAAATAAACTATATGAATAAGTATCCCTACTATTTTAGCTCAGGCCTATAAATCCGTGCCTGGGCCTATACCACAAAGCCACGACGGCACTATAATACTTATTTTTAAACTCTGTCCATTGCACCCAGTATTTTATCGAAAAATTTATTTAATTTTAGTTTAAAAAAAAACAACTCACATTAAACGTATGGTTTCCTGCTGGTAGCCTTAAATTAGCAAGCTGTATTCTCCTAGTAACCGCAGAGTCTTTCACGAATTTTAATATCTGAAATAAAAAAAGGTCTCTTAAAATAATTATTAACACCACTCGCTCGAAAATATTTGTTACATTATAGGTCATGAAAACTTCACGGAAAGTACCTAAGTCATTATGTCCCATAAAAAATAACGTTGTATTGGATTTTATTATTTCCCTAGGCAAAAATTAGATTTAAAGGAACCTCAAGTATATTACGCGTCATGTAAAAAGAACGCTGGAAAAAGTGGAGGGAGTGTGTTTGCGCGTGTGTAAATACCGATGAATCGCCTATTACTGCGCAGCTTACCACCAGATTTCTTTTTACGTGACGCGACCTATATAAATAAATAAATGTCTTTTATTTCATATTACAAAAAATCCATAGGTACACTCGAAAACACTAAAATCAAAACAGAAAATAATAAATAAATTTAAATCAAACAAATTAAATCAAAACAAATTCTAATAATAAAAAAGAAAAATAATTTACGGGCGATTTGAGGTCGGGAAAGGGAGTGAGTTTTTAAGGGTAAAAAACGGTTTATCTCGATTTCCGGGAAAACTAAAAGTCATATGGAAAAAAGTCAAAGGCAAAGTTGTAGGTCTAAAACTTTTGTATGTACTTTTTTCACATAACCTCAAAATTTATGTAAAAAATTCAAAAACCCAAGTTTTTGGTTTTTTGTTTTTATATTATCAAAAAAAAAAACCACGAAATTTGTTGAAAACTTACCTTTTTATGCCCCAAATACGCTGTAATTTATTTGATTAGAAATATTTATTTTTTCACCTTATTATGAATTAATATCGAAAAAGCACCCTGATTTTCAATCGAAAATTCTCCCGTCAAAATATCAGCTTGTTTCAAAAAGTTGGTATGCTTTCTGTTTGTTAAAATCTCTACTTTCCGATGGTGAAAAAAAAATTTTTTACTTTAATAAATCTTCTCAGAAAATGCAAAAAATAAAATAAAAGTCGAATTTGATTTTTGTTTTTTAATTATTTTATACAATTTTGAGCTATTTATTAAAATTTACACTTTAATTATTCGGAAAACGGAAGATTATATGTTACATTGATAAAAAAAATGCAAATAAAAATATGTATGTAATACTATAATTAACAAAAAAATTAATAAAATTAATATTTAATAAGACATCTACAATATTTAGAGAGATCTCTAGAATCTTCTTTAAATTGTATGCGTAGATGTTTATTTATAACTATTTTAAGATAACTTATAAACCTGAGTGACCTACGAAAAATTTAAGCCCATCAAAAGGCATTTCATATAGAAATAGGGAAGGGACTAGGTAGGTCCGGGTCTTACCATAATATACCTGCTATTTCGTAGCAGCTGTAAAAACCATTAGCCTAGCCAGTATTCGAAATACAGTACAGTGTACAACATCGTTTATAAAAATACACGTACAGGCTGAGTTTGTTTAAGAGAATGTAGAAGAATTTTTTTAGGATATGTTACGTTAAGCATACTATTATTGATACAGAAAAAAATAGAGATTAACAAAAAAATAGATAACCTTGCTACGCAGATTCGAAAAGTTTTTTTTTAAAGTAAATTTGTCACAATTCTCTTAAAGAAACTTATATATCTTTAGTAATAATTTCGTTACTTACATCAGAAACATGATCCCTTTTTAGAAGATTGAAAACTTCGCCAAATGTCTCGTTTGCTATCTTTTCATACACTTCGTAACCTATTTTAGGGTAGCCTTTACAAATATTAGTCAAAACAAATACTACCTGAAAAAAATAAAATTTTTGATTTAGATATATTTTATTGAGATAATGATAGCTCTAGTTCTTCGTTTGATTACGAACTCGCATGATGTTATGTAACGTTGTGGTCTAATATGGAGTATGAAGATCCAGAAGACACCTATTCACTCTAGACCTCTCTCTCTTCCCGGTTTAAAGTTATCAGGAAAGACAGAGACCGGTAGAGAGTTCTAATCCTTTGCAGTTCGCTTAGTGGTTAGAAAGCCGTTTAGTGCGAATAGGTAAATCCGGCTAAGTAGGTAAGGATGGTACTGAACCGTGCGTCTGCGTGTCCTGAAGAGGAATCAAATGGAGATGGAGTTTACCTAGATTTTAAAATAAAACTGAACAAGTCTGCCTTATTAACTTAATCTTAACTTGTCAAAGTTAGGTAAGTATACTATTTCTGCATACCAATAAAGTTTCTGGTTACTTATAGTAATAAATAATAATAATGGTTGGAAATAGTTACTATATTTTTTTCGATAAGCCAACATTACCTATATCGTTATTAACATAATATTAAATAAGTCTCATTTAAAACCATTAAACGCTGGCAAATCATCATCAAAAGTGTAAATACTTCTTGAATAAGTGGTGGAATGGCTAAAATTAAAATTAAATCCATTCAGTAGTTTTGGAGTTTAGGGAGTTACAAACATCCAACTAATCAAACTTTTTAACCGACTTCAAAAAAGAGGAGGATCTCAATTCGTCGGAACCTTTTTTTATGTATTTTCACCGATAACTCCGTCAATTCTGGACCGATTTAAAAAATTCTTTACTTTTTTAATAGAATATACTTCACAGGTCGTCCCATATGAATTTTATTCCTGAGTGATTGGTACTTTACCCGGAAAACTTAAAAAACCTCATCCTCACTTGTAATTTTCGCCCTATGATCACCAATATCTCCGTCAATCGTGAACCGATTTTCAAAATTCTTTAGGGCAAGAAGTAGAAGTGATTTATTTGAAGTCAGTTTATTTTTTTTAAAGTCCTACATGTTATCTAGTATGATTATTTGAAATATGTGGTCCTTCAGACTTACTTGTATTTCCTTCTTTTGTGCCAAATTTATAACTTTTTTATACATTTCAAAATCTTTTGCTGAGGCATCAGTGAAAACATAGATTGTTGATCCAGGTAAACTGTTTTCTATTCCTGTTTGTAGTCCTGACATAGAATGTTCTGGACAGTCACCTCCTTTTACTAGAGTAAGTCGTAATGAATTTTTAAATTCATCCCGATCTTTAGTTTTTGTAACGTTGTTGACACTTGTGTGAATCGCGACTGGAATAAGAAACAAGACTGGTAAAGTGCGAGATGACTGGTCCACTGTGGGATACAACTCAAAGGTGAAACTCAAATGAGATGGTAAATGAAGAAATTATGAAGTAACTTCCTACCTGAATGAATTATATACACCACCAATTATATTAATGTACCTGGATAATCAAGAAAAAGACGTGTGGCACTTGGGGACTGCCGCGGTAAAGCTATTGCATAGCATTTTGTATCAACTTATGCAATTATAATTATATATTTATTTTATTTATGCAGTATTTCTTTTTCTTTGATATTAATTCAAGTTACACTTTTTGAGCGTGGTGATCGTCTCGATTCGTGCGAGCTTCGTAGAGTCGTACAATACGTCTAGTTGCAGGCACACAAACACCGTGTCGAAGACTGCCGAAAAGAAACAACGTTAGACAATGCACGGCCTTCAAGCCACACCTCCGTGCCCGTCGGAGTGGAGAGCGTGAGGTTTTTTTTCGTTACGGAATTTCTGGATTCGGTCCCCGCGCTCAAGGCCCTCGATAGAAGCTATGCAATAGCTTAATAATTATATAAATAACACTTTAGAGTGATAGTATTCAAGTGAAATTTAACAAAAATCGTCCAAGCGTGTTTGACATAAATAAACTTCAAAATGTCAAATTTGCACTAATATACAAGGTGTAACATTTAGATCGGTTAGTATGGGAAAGTCTGAAACTATAAGACATACAAAAATCTTTTCTTAGAAACCATGTCATCGATTTTAGTAAAAAAAAAACTGCATTCATACATTTAAAAAAAAATTGTGCTCAGCTCGGGAATCGAACCCGGAATTTTTGAACAAAATATGGATTGGTTTTGTATGTTTCATAAATAAGTAAGCAATTACCATCATAGATAAAGATATTATCGCAGATAAGAAACCTACTGGAATGGCTTAATTGGCAAGCCTATGCCATATGTGAAAGCAGTAGATGTTGTGACACTAGCAAAGAGCCATAAGACAATAACCATAGAGACAATTTTACGCATCTGAACGAGTTGAAAGTTGTATTGTAAAAAAATGTACCTAGTCATTTCGAACAACTACTAAAATAAATTAAAGAATATTAAAACAATGCATTTTTTAAATTTTAAACATCATGATTCATATTAATATTTATTGCTTGAGACGTACACATTCGAAGTCTAAAATAAGAAGTATTATTTTTCAACTCATCTGGCCTCGATTTCCGAGCTAAGAACAAGGTTTTTTTAAATGTATGAATGAGTTTTCCTTGTTACTAAAATTTATGACATGGTTCCTAAGAACAGATCTTTGTATGCCTTATAGTTTTAGACTTACCCATACTGACCGATCTTAATGTTACACCCTGTATACCCTATGTCGCTTAAAACGTGTTCAAAGACCGCGCAATTGACAGCGTGCGCAGAATTTTGGTGCAGACACTTTTTTTCCACGTTTTCCACTCTAGAGTATATATATATCTCGATGACCTGGATGAACGTTTACTAAAAATGAAACCTAGCTAGATAGAATTTTATCGCCCCCAGAACCGCCTGTAACTAAATTTCATGAATATCGTTGGAGTCGATTAAAGAAATGTCCGTTTATAGGTATTATTATTAGATAGAAACCTGTCACAAATTAAGGTATTAAAATAACATACTCAATTTTTTACCTTGCCATACCTTCACCACCAACTTCACATTTACAAATATTATAAAAAAAACTGTTACGAGTTAGTCCTCTCTTTATTTTTGAATACTACATTCATCATTCTCCTGCCCTTGTCCAATGCTAGGTGGGGTCGACAGCGACACTGCTTAATTCTTGCACTCACATTTAACAAAGCCGTCAAATTTGCGGCCACTCCTTTCATTCTCATATATTCTTAGGTTATATGTTGTTTTATGTTTTATAATCTACTTATTTAAATTTAATGATAATGTTTTCTTGAATAGAATGAATGTTTTTATGTATGCTTTTAAATTAGGTAGTACAAGCTTCCGCCCGCGGAAAAAAGCCCGGAAGATAAAAAGTAGCCTATGTGTTAATCCAGGTCATAAACTATGTATATTTCAAGTGTCATTCAAATCCGTTCAGTAGTTTTCGCGTGAAAGAGTAACAAACATTCATCCATACATACTCACAAACTTTCGCATTTTAGTGTGATGTGATGTTTTTGCTTAAAATGTACGTATTATCACATACAAGCGTAGCTCAAACTTGTTATCACTTACTGGGATCGGCAAAGGTCACCAGCACAAAATCTTCAATATAAGAATCATTAGATTCGAAAGCAGCGTCGAATAAAGCATGTGCATTCTCTTCTACTTGCTTCCTCACTTTTTCCATTGACCTTGTGACGTCAATTACAAACGTCAAACTACTTTTTCTATCAGCTTGTCCATTTGAGTACACTATAAACAAAATAATTAAAAAATACAATGCGTAAAAACACAATCGTGTCATGACTGTGCCAGTGATAACAAAAGTGTGAAGTTTCAAATTAAAGCCACTGAGGTTAATTCTATTATCATGGTTAAAGTTAGAGGCGAAAAAACCTACACTTTTTGTAATTATTGATAGTTACTGGGCACTGATTATGAGTAATAAATATTTAATGGAACTGCTGATAAACAAGTAAGCTCGCGAGAAAACATACGTATTATTTTTACATAGTTACAGCTATTTTTGGCCAATTGTTGGGCATAGGCCTTTGTTTGATTATGCCACTTGTCTCGATCGTGCGCTAGTCTGAACGAGATGCCGACCTTGGATTTTCTGACTTATTTTTCGTCTTTTGGACTTTACCTATGTAGTATTTATTTATCATATTTATTAATAAAGTATAAATGAGTCTATTCTTTGGTATTTTTATACATGTAGGTTATTGATTTAAAATTTGCTTACAAAGTTTAGTTTATTTGCGTAGGTATGTATAAGTTCGTTCGGCTTGTTTTCAAACTACAAAAAAATATAAAAGAAATAAATTGGTAGGTATTGCCTAAAATATCTTTGAGCTGATGGGAATCAATGTATGGATTTTTTTATTTTGAGAACAATGGTTTTGAATCTGCTGGGAACAAGCCGTTTTTTAAACTGTGCTACCATCCCTTATTTTTTTAAGCTTTTATCACTTTATCCATCCAAAAGTTGCTTGGAAGAAATCCGGCCAGATAAATAATCCGGGACGTTATCACACAGCATCATGTAGCCCCAAACTAAGCAGAGCTTGTATTATGGGAACCACATGATTGATATACTACATAGATACATTTTTTTTTTTGTAAATATATACATATCATACATAGAAAACACCCAGACCCGAGACAAATATCTGCAGAACATGCAAACATTTGTCCCGCAGCGGGAATCGAACCCGCAACCTTCTGCGTCACAGGCGGACCTTCGCCCACTGCGCCACAGAGGCCGTCATATAAGATAAGGCCACCCATTGTACCATTTTTAAATATGATTTGGTTTTTTTGTATGTTTCAAGAAATAAAGTGTTCATTCATTCATGACTTTTTTTTCTGATGGCATTGAGCCTCCTCGCCGTTCCATTTTCGGAAGAATAAAATAATAACTTACAGCTTTAGAACTATAATATGATTCGTATATGACAACTATCCAAGTCAGACCTCTTCAATATACTATCATATTTTAAGTTGTTATAAAATATTTTATGCTGTTATGAATTTTCAGGACTGACTTTTGAACTTGGTATCCATTTAGATCTCACTTATTTTGTGATTGAGGTCAAGAATCAAGGCATAAATTCATAATATTGAACTTGGCTCTCATTTTACATTTCTGTTTTGATGGGATATCATTACTTTTTGTAAAACTGTAATCAAAATACAAAAAACTTTTAATGTAAAATATTGCCTAACCATACCTACTTATTAAAAGAATTGTAATAACGATATAACCACAAATAATAAAGGTATTTTTTTAAGTAAAAAAACTATGAATTTCAAAACATAAATCGCAATCTGAGTGGTCGGGTCAAGAGGCAATCGGACATACCGAACGATTTATATCTAAAAATGATAAAAATTTGCAAACATTTGTAACTTTTGGACGTTTATATCTAAAAATGATAAAAGTTTGCTAGTTTCTGATTTATTCCTTTGTATTCACCTAACTACCTATCTGAATGCCAAATTTTTACTCTCTAGGTCGTCTGAAAGTGTATTAGAATTTTGATATAGCAGTCAGAAAAAATAAAATTTTTAGAAGTTAATGTCTGAAAATTATCAAAATTTACTAGTTTCTGATTTTTTCCTTTGTATTCACCCAAATACCTATCTGAATGCCAAATTTGAACTTTCAAGGTCATCTGGAAGTGGGAAATCATGATCTATAATATAGGTCAGTCAGTGATTTTTGGACGTTATTATCTAAATAGCCGTTTAAGGCGTGTTTATGAAATTTGAACCACATATTTATCTCGTGAATCTCACTATATGAGCCAAATGTTACATGTTTTTGTGAAATAGTTTCGTGTCTAGATACTAGCTGACCCGCTCGCAACTTCGTTTGTGTTTATACGCTTTCTGTACGTATGTCTTTTCACGTAGGTATTTGACACGGAACCCTAAATATGAATGGAATAAAAAGTACCTACATATGTATGTATATTATATATACACATCAGCCAACTTTGTTGCATTGAAACTAGCCGGAAATTATATGGAAGAACAAAGATAGCATTGTCAATAGGTATTTTCGCAGGAACATGATAGTAGGGAGAACGCCCTTGCTGTTAAAATGGAAAGGTTCAAATGTTATCAGTTTGCTACAATATTGCACTAGTTAAGTGGAATACAGGAGCAAAATATTTATGAATGCTACGGTTTTTTTTAATTTAGTCTATGGCCTCAAAACCTATGACCCAATTGAGCTGGAGACAGCAGAGTTAGGGCGCAATGGCGTTCATTGGGGGAGGCCTATGTCCAGCGGTGGACTGATATAGGTAAGCTGATGATGATGATGTTGTGATTGGAACTAAAATGCGAGGCCAAGCCTGAGAATATAGAAAAACACCACATTCTTCAGGTTTGATTTCCACAGACTGATGAAAAATATGGAGGTCTCATTGACACGATAGTGAGTAGGGCTTCCGAACTAGAAGCCAAGGGCGTATAGGTACTGTCTACGAGAACCCTTTAGCAGAAGTTATATTTCTTTGAGAGAAGATGGTTGGATATCTTGAAGATCTCCTTCTATCAATTAGCGGAATTTGGCGGAGGCTTTAGCCCAGCAGTGGGACGATGCAGGTTGGCTAAAAAAAACCAAACAAAAAGTAGGAATTGCATGCGTATATTTTCAAACATAATTGATTATTTAAAAACTGTTTTAACTGATTTAAACTGTTTTTGAATGATCTGCATTATGCCTTCAAAGACTGAAGAAGAATTTTAAGTAGGTACGTTTATTTCTTTGACACTATACCTAAAAAAACAGGAACACATATATAATAGTTTTCGTGCAAAAGTTTGGTTATAATGTTTATTTCACGTACCTTTTTCCTATCATCATCATCATCAGACTATAGGAGTCCACTGCTGGACAATAGGCCTCCCATAATGAGCGACATTGCGCCCTGTGTTCAGCTCGACGCATCCAGCCCCCACCAGCCTTTCTAAGATTGTCACTGTTTCCTATATTTTAAATAAGTATGTCAATTAGGCGATTTTATGTGATATTTAGATATTTATTCATAAAATTATAATACATTATTATTCACATTATTATTAGTATTACAGTATAATACCAAGGCGCTATAATAAAATAAATAAATAATAGTCTTTTATTTCAGATTACAATTAATCCATAGGTACACTCGAAAACACTAAAATCGAAACAAAGAACATAGAACACAAATTATAAAATACAGAAAATGATAAATTAATTTAAATCTATGATTAAAAATAAGCTATGATTTCAAATATTTTGTTAAAATTTAGTAGGGAAAAGCAATCAAAATGTGTCTTGTATGGAATTAAACGTTCTATTGACTAGCGCATGGCTTTAGGTATTATTTTTGATTGATCTTTAGAAAATAGAGCAATCGAATCATACCTCCTCTTAACAAAAGCTATGAGTCAAGCACTACATCACTGCCAGTTTGCAGTCCATAGTTTAATCTTTAGAATCCACTAAAGCGGTAACACCACATCGAAGATATTTTATAAAAAATAATCAAAATGTACAAACACTTAATTTTGCTTCTATCCTTGAAGATTATCGCAATTTCTAGCGATAAAAGTTTCACTGTAGTTCTCGATACAACTGTATCTATGGACAATGAATTATCCGTTATTAAATCGAATATTGGACAAGTTTTAAGTTCCATAAACAGATCGGACATAGCAAATTACGTTTTGGTGTCGTTTAAGGATACACGTAAGTTTAAAACCATTTCAATCCACTAGATGAATTGTATAGTGTCAAGTGGTAACTTTAATTAATGTATGATACACACCTGACGCGCCACGCATCGAAGCGCAGCGCAGCCGACCGGAGCCACCAGACGGCTAAAATCCGCTGGAATCCGCGAGCATGCGCGAGCATCCAATGCTGGCTTATAAAAAACACATCCCTAGACTGACGGACGCGTCGGGCTGAGACAGCAGTTGCGAATAGCCGATAGCATGCTCGAGCAGCCGCGAGCATGCTGGAGCAGCCGCGAGCATCCTCGAGCAGCCGGTCGGCTTCAAAGCTGCGTAAATTCAATGCAAATATAGAACGTAACTGCGTTGTAGATGTTTCAATTTCCTCTAGCATGTTTTATAATGCGCTCCGACGCGCTCCGATGCGGCGCGTCAGGTGTGAATCGTACATAACTGTACAGCTAGTAGCAGTAGTGCCTTTCGGATTTGATTAGGGGTCAGGTGTCATGTGGGAAACCAGTCTCGTCATCATCACCATCATCATTTGAACCATTATCGACCCACTGCCGGGCATAGGCCTTCTTTTGATTATGTCTCTTGCTTCGATCCTGCGCAAGTCCACAGTCACACGGTTTTTCTATTATCGTGAACCCATCTCGATGGAGGACGGTTCCTTGTAACGTCAAGCTGCTTCGTTTAGATGTCTGTCCGTAGGGGTGATAAAAAATGCCATATCAATGCATCGTGCAAGCGAAGCGTCGTTATTGGAGTATGTATATCCTTTTCAAGATAGGTCTCTTAAACCTATCTTCTACCTAAATTCGAGAATTATCTGTCTAGAGTCTAAAATCGAACAATTCTTCCTTATAGAAGATCTACCTTTTAGATTTGTCTTAAAAACGTTCAAACCTCAATTTGTTTGAATTAAGAGCTCACATAATCAATTATTTTATTGATTTCAGTTATAGAAGCTCCATTCATCACAGATTCACCAAGTTACTTCACCAGCCACCTCCACACTTTGACCACCAGTGGGGGCAGCGATTGCCCCGAAAACTCTCTGGCTGGAATAGAAGCAGGATTGATTGCAAGCAAATATGAGTCTTATATATTTGTGTTCACGGATGCTTTTGCGAAGGACTACGATAGATTTCAGTATGTTGAGAATCTTTGCAGGGAGAGACATAGCCAGGTGAGTGTTTGCTCTTCATATCTGACTTTCTGCGACAGTTTTGTCAAAGTTTGCGTCCATTTCTATAGACGGCACGCATTGGACGCATTGCAAGCTTAACTTACTCTTTGAATGCATTTGAGAAAAAAGTAGTTAACATAAGTATAACAGAATAACATTGAAAGACATAATTTTTTTTTTTTTAATGTATTAAAATTAACTGATAGTGGTTATTTGACGATTGTAAAATTGGGTCTTCGATACCGAAGCTACATACTACTTTTTAGGTAGGACCTTAAAATGGAACTAGCATATGGTCCACCAGATGATAGTTGGTAACCATTACTTACAGTAAAGTAGTTATTGATTCGTAGGTCACGCATGTTTGCATCGTGCCCCACGATGTAACACCCTGCGTCCATCAACTTGAGGTGTGAAGGTGTTAAGCCTCAAGTGCCTTCAAACCTAATTCCCCGGTAATTCCCCGGATAAGCCCTTCACAAAAAACTCTACTTCTTCTAAACAACGACTTACTTCTACTTCCAACAACTAGGTTTAATAATTTACAGGTGATTATATTCTTGAGTGGGTTTTGCTGGCCAACCAGCACAGCAGCAGCTGGTAATATGGAAGTTTACTATGATCTGGCTAAATCTTGCTCCGGCGCATTCTTTCGATTTGATACAACTTACGAACTACGCCAGGTTAGTCTGCCTTCTAATTAGTTGAAACAAGGGTAGTATCAACGAAAACAAACAAAAAATAGAAGTTAAAATAAATCGTACTAATAAATTTTGTGTTGTGTAAATACAGAATACAATGTGATACGTTACGCAAACTATGGAACGAGCATAGCTCGTGTCGGAATTTCTCTGTAGGATAGAAGCTAGAAAAGAGAGAGAGCTGGTCATATCTGCCGAAGAACTGACAACAGAGAGTAAGCGAGTTCTTGACTGGAGGCAGCGGCTCGGCAGACGTAGTGTAGAATTCCCTGCAGCCGGGTGGGTTGACGATCTGCTTAAGGTTGCTGATAGAAGCTTGATGCGTCGTGCTTAGGTCAAGGCACAGTGACGCTCATTAGGTACCTAGTGGAGGCCTTTATCCAGGTAGTGGACTGCTAAAGGCTGATGTGACGATTGTAATACATAAGCAATGAGTTCGTATTTTTTAAACAGTTAAATTACTTTTTATTTTGAACATATTTGCGTTTTGTGATGTTTTTGTAAATAATTTATTTCTATTATGTGAACAGGCCTTTAATTTCATAAAAGAAGTTATCAACACAGACTGGACGGATGTTATGCCACAAGAAAAATTCTCAGGATATAAACAATTATCGGTTAGTACTCATATAAATTTAAATTGGAAACTTCAAAATAAGCATTAATCTAATGAATATTAATTAGAATAAATGATATCCATAACTCCCTATTTATTTTAATCAGAGCGGTTCCTAAGCTCTACTTCTTAAGGCACCTGAAGGTCTCTGACATAGTTTAACGACTTGTTCAACTTTACATCCAACACTGCAATTCTGCATATTTGTCTTACAAGCAAATACGCAGAATTGCCAAAACGATAAATCAAAGAAAGAAAGAAAGAAAGAAAACATTTATTTCAACATCAACTTACATATGACACTAAAAAATTAGGTAACTTAAAATAGACGTTGAAACAGGTCGTCACTCAGCATGTGCTACGGCAGAGGGCCTGTCGAAGCGCTGGTCTTCCGTGACGCCAAGTTGAGTGACAATTGGGTTATATTTGTTACATAAATGCACACATTATAATACAGATATAATTAAACCTACTAGATCCTACAATTAGAAAGACAATCTATTTATTGACAATCTATTGTGTTGGGTTGTAGCCCATGTTAAGATTCAGCATTGAACGGCTATATGTTTGCGGGAATTTGTGATATTCCAATAGTAATTTTTTGAGGTTATTTTAAAAGCACAAATTGATTCTCGATTTCTAAGACGTGGGGACAAGTTGTTCCAGCATTTCGTGGCAGCGTACCGAAAGCTGAAACGAAAAGCAGCCGTTCTGTGCCGATAACAAACCAAGCGTACTGCAGTACTTCTATAGCCGCCAGAAAGGCGGCACGTACTCAATAACCATTGACCAAGTATAAATCAAACCCTACCATTAACCATATAGTGTTACCAATTAAGTATACCATGTTTTACCATAAAACCATAACCATTTCCGTGTCCGTGTAAACCAAATAAACTACCAATCCAAGTGCAACGTGGCCGTATCATTTGAACCACCATCTACCAGCTATCAGCCACAGAAGGAAGGGCTAGAGTCAGCATGAGCACTCTTGGCTGCTTCTTTCTTCACGACTCAAAAAGCCGGGACCAACATAGCGCAACTTCCAAAGAGCAGTACTGTTTAAATATATATGCCTGCCTGCTACTTAGATTTCATATATCCAAACAGTGATTTAGCGTAAAACCGTTATAGGCCTGTGCTGATATGTGCATCAGTGCTGAGACGTGACTGACAGTTCCATGCCGTACCGTTCCGTGATGTGCTAATTTTACATGTCAGTGCAGACACGACGCGTTCAGTGATTTTTAGTACACTTTAGTATCATATTGTCCGCTTAGAAATTCACGTCGGATCACTGAAGGCGTCGGAGCGTCACTGACGTCACTGTCACTGACGAGTTCGAATGGTATCAAAATGTATGAAAGAATATTAATTTTCACTGATACTGATACGGGCCGTACGTATTTTAGTACATTAGAAATCTAGGCAAGCGTGCTCCATCTTAGACCGTATCTTCACCTGTTTCACTGTTTCAAGCGTGAAAGTGGTCAAACGCACTAATATACTACTTTTACTATAATTTTTTGGGACAATTTTTTTGTATGAAAAAAACTATTCATTTGCAATCCGAAGTTGCAATTCCCATACAAGGTTATCAATTTCATTATTTGATTTTAAGGCTATTCCTTTAGTTATTTCTTTTCTTTCTTTTTTTCATTTAAAATAGGTATAAGCGTTTATTATCCGTTAAAAACAGCTCATATTCATGCTTTCTATAGTATTGAATTGATTTTAAATTATGCCAAAAACACGACTAGAGGAGTTGACCGGCCCGCGGCAGTGCATTCCGGGTGCATGCATGAGTGGAAGGTCGCAAAGTCAACTTTCTCCTAGCAATTTTGCAAATCTTTGCCTCGAATAAACAAACAACAACTAATTTGTTTTATTAGTTTTCAGTGGATTCCTTCGCAACAGATTTCCTGATTGCCGTGTCGGGAAGCAATTCTGCTATGAGTATTTTAGATTCAAACTCCCAACACCTTCGATCATTAGAGAGGTCTGTGATCACAAAAAATGCACTTGTAAGTTGTATACATAATTATAATGATTTTTTACTTAATATAAACATTATGTAAAATTATAAATGCAAAAAACTCTATAAAATAACAATAAATAGGTTAATATCTAAATTCATTTTTTGGTAACCTTATCTATTTGTTTCTAATATATATCTACTTACTTATTGATATTACAGTCTATTTTTATTATGTAAATATTACCTAGTATTATAATTAATTAAATTTAAGTTCCTATGTTCCTTTTGTTAGAGGAAATGGTTTTCGCCGTTCCAATGAATAAATAATCTATATATATAAAAGAGAACTATCCTCACTCACTCACTGACACACTCATCACGAAATCTCAGAAACTACAGGGCCTAGAGGTTTGAAATTTGGTACAGGTAGTCCTTAAAGAGTGTGAGCGCTCACTAAGAAACGGTTTTTGGAAATTCTACCCCTAAGAGGGTGAAAAGGGGTAAAAATGTTTGTATGAAAAATCGTATTCCTTGAACTTAGAAACTTGAAACCTGGGACATGTATTATTCCATACAATCAATGAAGATTGGTGTCATTGAAAATTGGAAATAGTCCTCGAGGGGGTTGCAATGGGGTGGTAAAGTTTGTATGGGAAAATCTTAACGCGTGGTGTGATTTTCTTGAAACTTTGTCAGAACACTTTGAATATTAAATAATAAAATACTGTATACCAGGTTTTTGAAAAAAATACCTTGATGGAGGGAAATCTATACATATAAAATCCTTTGTCCTGAATGACTGATGGATCAACGTACAGCCTAAACCGCTGATCGTAGAAACCTGAAACTTGGAGGGTGTGTTCTTTGTATGACATAGGCATCCGATAAGAAACGATTTTCCGGAATTCCACCCCCCAAGGGGATGAAAAACGGTGGCAAAGTTAGTATGGAACAACGTGATTCCTTGGTCCAATCTACTTCAAATTTTGCATAAACATTCTTTAACAAAATTGATGAAAGACATGTTTCGTATATTATTGAAATGTATCGCCTAACGGGGTTAAAAAGTGGTACAAAGTTTTTTAGGGGTGATTTGCATCGAAGTTGATATCAATACTCCTTAGTGACACATGTTATGCCATTTTATTTTGACACTGTCGTGTTTGAAAACTCATTCCAAATTTATTCAAAAACGTTCTCACGTAAAGTCTTCTACACACAGGTGCGTGGGCATAGGTACGTTATTATTGGCGATAATATCAGACAATATAACAGAATATATCACAATATCGCATGCGCAAATATTGAAAATGTTTAAGTTTTTCTGATCGAGTATAGCCCCGATTCATGAAATTCTGACATTTACCTGTAGTTTCACAGATATGAGAGGGGTTGTTGTACATTTGCCACAAAGTAAATTTCTTCACAATTTTGAAAAGTAAATTCGTCACATGCATTAAAAAAAGATGTGTAATTGAATAAAGTGATTGGTCACAATTATGTCAATATTTGCGTCTGCCGGAGGGCTTCAAAGTGCAATTTAAATTTCCAAAATTGGGTGGTAACTTTTTGAGATATTCCAAAATTTGTCAAAATTCAACAATTTTCTGGATCGAGAATTTCCCAATTACTTCTTTTGAGCTCGCTATTGAAGAAACGGAAATAGAAATATATCTCGAGATTGAATTAAGCTACAGCTTGAGCCATCTTGTAGGCAGTAGAAGGGCCTTTACGCGCAAAGCCACTCTGCGCTCCGTTCACTTTTTCGTCAGTACATTATAGTCAAATTTTATCGTGTGCAAGAAAATTTTATAGAAATAAATTCTAAATTACATTTTCAATGCCTTTGATAGTTGCGCGTAGTGTGAGATCTGTAGAATTTTAGTTCATTATGTATTAGGATGGCTAAAAAGTTACATACTGCTACGAAAACGCAATTATGTGCAAGGAATTGGGATGCATTATCGCAATAACGCATGCGATATTATCGCCGATAATAACACACCTGTGTGGGGGAGCCTTAAAAGCTTGGTGCAATGCGATACTCTTTAAAATTGGAATGTCAAATAAAAAATAATATTTAAATCGGATTAGAATTCGAAATTTCAATTTCATTCTTTGTGCTTGGATATTTGAATACCACGGGGATAGAAAGATTTTTTTTTACATTTAGAGATTTTTAACAGAGACTATAACGAAAATAAATAAGCACCTAAAGCGTTGAACCATCGTTAGGACCTTGGAGAAGAACTTGCTGCTTTTTGTAGCGAAAATGAAACTTAAAGAGGGTGATTTATGTGATGAAAGTTTGCATGGGTAACCAATACCGGTACCTATACCTATACCGGCTGTTAACTTGAGCGACGGGTTGCCAACGGAAACAGGAACGAAAAAAGGAGTGAGAGCAGGAACAGGTACCTCCATATTACTACAACACGGGGTAGGTAATGTAGTAATATGTAGGTACTTTTTATTCCATTCTTATGTCAAATTACCGGGCTTGGGAAGCATTTCACATGAAAGGACATATGTAAAAAAAGAGTATAAACGCAAACGAAGTTGCGAGCGGGTCAGCTAGTAAATAAATAAAATACATTTTTGAGCTGTGGACTTATAAAGGATGTTGTGTATTTTGTCCCTCAAGAAACTGATAGCTTTATTTTATTTTATTTTATTTGGGAAACAAACGATTTATACGATTGTTTATTATGAGGTTCTAGTTTTTCTTTGAATTTGCCATTGCAACTTGTATGTTTCGGATGTAATTTGTGCTGGGGAATCATTTTGTGCAGTGAATATAAATACGGCGTCTGGGGATTTTTATAGTATCATTGATATTTATCAGTCTTGATAACCATTGCCATGGTAGGTATATTTAAACTTTTACGAGTATTGAACATAAATATTATTGTTTAACGGTTGTTAAGCGCTGGGAAAATAAAAGAAAGGTAGAATGCGAAGACGACCCGTTAAACATTATATTAACCATTGTCAGGATTTTGAGATCTTGAAGATTGAAATTTTAACTGTAAGCGTTAATTCAAAAACTATAACTAAAATGATTATAAAGCAAAAAATTCAACAAATCAGAGTCGTCTATCTTTGGTTTTTGAACGAAGGGAGTGAGCTTGAGAGGTCGTTGCGGACGAGATTATCCAACATAGACATAGAAATAATTTACGGTTTAAAGATAAAATTCTTCAACTAACCTGGTGTGTTTCACTGATTTTGTTTATTATGATCTTGAATAAAATGTCACGTGTACTTTTCAGGTGGCACATCTTCATAACCCAGACCCTGGACAGTACTCTGTGGTCGTACGAGGGCAGGGCACGATTTTTGTGACATTCTATGAAAGAAACTATATTCCATTTCAATATGGATTTTCAACGAAGTTGCCAAGAAGTTTGATTGAAACGAGCCAACGACCCTTAGCAGGTAAAATTACTGTATTATAAATTTATAATGTTATGATATTGTAAATGTAATATCTTTAAATAAATAAAAAAAAAATAACATTCAGCAACAGAGTGATCAACAATCGGTCACGTATGTACACTACTCATTCAGTCCTATGAATCGCATTGCTCTTGCAAAACTATGATAGGTCCTATCAAATTGGCGTTTTCTCACTCTATTTCATTTTGCACGTATTCTATTTCATTTTGCACGTATTTCGTATTCAATTGTCATATACAAAAATAATTTATTTTCTGAACGTAACATTCAATGGCCTCCCCTAATAAGCGCCCTAGCGCCCTGTCCTAAGCTCGACAAATCCAGCTTCTACCAGCAGCGTTTCGCAAATCGTCACTCCACCTGGCCGGAGTTATGAATATACTTTTCATTCAATAATAATATTTTCATTACCTGCACTGGATACTCCAATATTTGAACATATTGTTTCACGCGAAGAAACCCCAGTAATATAGAAAGTATAATTGTAATAGGTAAAATCTAAGGGAAAGACCGAGAGGGAGGAGACCAAAGCGCTGGTCCGACCAGGTGTTGGAACAGCTAGAAATTCCAGTTGCTCGCGCTCTATTAAGTCGAAGATGATAGCAGATGGAGCAAAACTATTAATAGTGTCTATGTAACTATGGGTGAACTATTATACACAATATTTTTATTTATCAGAATTAATTTACATTTAAACGCAAAGAACATTTGGTGGTTCCTCCACTAGGGCTAGCCTGTATCTCAGTAGGCCGTTAACTGGTTAGGAGAAGGAGGAATTTTATTTATTTGCATCTCTCATGTTCGGTAAGTAGGTTCTTATTACCTCCTAATGGGGCTTGTAGGTGACTAATTAGCGCTCTAGGGTAATAATGTAGCTAGAAAAGCCCTAGGGCGGTAAGTAATTAAAAAAAACACTTCTTTAATTCAAAAAGTTCGCATACATCTAACCATCTTACTGGCAATAGACATCATACATTCAGCCCAATGACCAAAGAAGTCGCTTTGCTATTGAAGCCTTGTCTTTGTGTGAGTATAATAATCATCAATTTTAAATATTGAACCGCGAAACTCAATTTCGTTCTTGAAAAAAATAATGTTATTTTCTACTTACCTCACAATCTCAGCAAGCAGTAAAGCAGAATAGTTAGCTCGGGTGTAAGCACCAATTGCACCCTCGAACTATAAGCGCCTTCGCTGCGCTCGTGCGCCTAAATATCTCGGGCTGCAATTGATGCCTTACAGCCCTTGGCTACTAATCTACTATTATTTAAAAAAGCCATCAACATAGTAAGCACCGTAAAAAGAAAAACAGTTCACAGATTCAAAGTACAAGCCAATTATTACTACAATTTTAGATGACAGACTTCATGACAAAAATAATGAATCCAGCAAGTAAAGATGATTTTAACACTATCAATTCATTTTTGTATGTCATTTTACAGCATTTTTCATTAATATGTTTTAGGTCGGTCCAACTACATAATGATTAGTATTGACCCATCAATAAAGTTGGAATCAGTTGAATGGCTTAACGCTGTCGATAGTGCAAAAAAAGTGCTTTATTTGGAGGAGAAACGATCCGGATTATTTGTCACCATTCAAAATTTTGTGGAGCCTGGGATATCATTTCGCATTTGGGTAAGACCATTCATAAAAAAAATAGTTTATGAATGATAATTAATCATAAATAATTGGGTTACTTAATTCAAGGAACCAAATTATTTATTAAAGTTAGTAATTATTACTATTTAGAGTGTATTCAATATTTAAATAAATTTTTAGAGCTAATTATTTATCAATTTTCAAGTCTACCCATTCATAAAAGAAAAATATTTGAAATAGAGTTCTTTTAAAAAAAAAACGATAAGTGGGTATATAGGTATATTTATTAAGTTATCATTCAAATTTGTTAAATTTTATTCATGCTTTTAGATAAAAGGTCAAGATTTAGACACTCAACAGCACATCGTAGGATCCACCAAATACATATTTCCTCAAGAACCAGGTAATATGAACGTTTATGTAACGAATACTTTATTTTGATTAGAAAATAAGGATCTAAGCAGAATGCTGGTGTTATGGTAGACATGACTGTCGAATTAAATAATAAAATAATGCTGAACGTTATCACACAGCATCATGTAGCCCCAAACATAGCAGAGCTTGTATTATGGGAACCACATGTTTGATACACTACATATAAATAGATTTTTTTGTAAATAAATACTTATCATACATAGAAAACACCCAGACCCGATACAAATATCTGCAGAACATGCAAACATTTGTCCCGCGGCAAGAATCGAACCCGCAACCTTCTGTGTCTCAGGCGGACCTTCGCCCACTGCGCCACAGACGCCGTCGAATGTTTGAAGTTAGTTTACTTCATTTTTACAATATTTATTGCAAAAAAATCTGTTGCAGCAACAAACGTGACCTGGGCTAGGCCAGAAGTAGAAATACTCGACAAAGAAACAAAATTAGTAGATTTTGCGACTGAATTAACATTGGTTTGTAAAGTGACTGGATTTCCAAAGCCAGATATTCGTTGGGAAGATGGCGACGGTTCTATTTTTCCTGCAGAGGTAGGTACATTGAAAATAATTACTGCTCACACGTTCCGTTAGCTTGAACTTGGCTTGACACGCTACCGCATGTCTAGACACTTAGATTTTGTTACTTCCAAATATTGAAATGGCGCTCATTAAGGGAGGTCTATGTTTATCAGTGTTATGCTATAGGTTGATGATGATGATGATGAAATCTTTAAACAATCTTAATGTGACCATGAATCTAAATGTGAACGTAATTCGTACTGAGATAAAATTTTAGATAAAGTGTTTATGAGTTAATGAAGTAATGTTATATTTATAGGATATTTTGTTGGAGATACCATCTGTATATCTAAGTTATGTAACACTACCTAATGTTACTGCTAATTCTTCAATACACTGCAAATCTGATAATTCTGTTGGCGAAACTTCACAGAGTATAGATATATATGTGAACAGAACTTTCAGCTTTGACGTCAAGGAAACTCCTGAAGGTAAGACAATTTTTAAAGAAGGCTTACAAAATAGGAATGCGAATAATTTATTTTTCCCATTCCTTAGTTCATTCTTATAAGCTAAGGTAACTCAGGAATTGGAGTTTATATATGCCATCCAAAGGCCTCGGCAACAGCGTAATGACTGTTAATCATAGTAGATGGTAAATAACATAGTATTATTATATAGTTGTATAGGTTTTTCGATCTCCTTCTTGTGCTGTTCCTTACTTAAGGTTGCGTAATGAAGTGAAATTGATCAATGATCAAAATTAAAACATTTTCAGATACAACTGTAGAATTTGGCGACGACCTTACACTTTCTTGCGAAGTGATTGCTTATCCAGAAGCTAAAGTTGAATGGCTCTTTAATAATACTAAAATAGATTCATACTCAGATTCCAAAGCCAAAATTGAAGACAATACTTTGAAAGTTCAAAATGTAAGCATAGATGATGGTGGAACCTACGAATGCGTAGCGTCAAACGACGTTGAATCAAAAACGTTTACGGCTATGGTTAGCATTTCGGGATTAGGTAAGTTTTATGATGTATCCGTATAATGTTTTTAAAACTGTTAGATAATTGAACTAAAAATGAACTGATATTATGATAGATTATAGTTTTTACATCATCTTTTTCTTTATTTTATTATAGAGGTCCCTGAAGTTGATATCACAGACAATGAAGTAACAGCAAAGCCTGGCGACTCGTTAAGTATAGGTTGTAGGTGAGTGTTGATAAAAAAAATGACGAAAAAGAAGCAAATAAAAAATATAACATCTTATTCACGGCTAAATGATTCCAAACTAGCAAAGCCAACTAAAAATACTATGGAAATATAGGTAGGTACTTTATATATACACCCTGACACAGAACAAACATATGTCGACCACAAAAATATTCTTCAATGCCGGATCGAGCACTCAACCTAACCCTCTACTAGCGCAGAAGGCAAAACTACAACTAACTGAGCTGTGAAGTTAGTCAAAGGTTGCAGTGACAATTATTGACAATCGTATAAACCCGTAGCTCTCAAAACCGACAACAAATTAAGCATATTTCAATGATTCTCAATAGTTTATTATCTCAATGGGTCCTACTTCGGTAGAAAGTAGCATTTAGGTAGACAAATAGCTACTAGTTAGAGAAAACTCGAAAAAAAAATAGAATTCGTTATGGCCTTAATTGCAATTTATATAAGGGTTTTCGTATATTGATAAATATTATGTACTGAAGATACATAATCAATTAACTTATTCATATAGAAAATCGGTAATTTTGAACATACCGCTACATTGGTGAAAGCTTAGACGGGACTTTGAGGGAGAGCGTCCCGTTCACTCACCCTGAACAAGACTTTCTGAAAGAGTAAAAACGGCGTGCCTTCACCGATGTAACAGTATGTAAAAAATCCTTTCTTAACTAAAATATTACATTCCTAACACTTATATTTATTTATTACATTCTTAACTAAAATACTAAACTTATTAAAAACTATTTTCACATAGTGTTACTAAAGGAAAACCTGCACCTGAAGTGACTTGGCAGTTTAAATCGCTAGAAGGTTTAGACTTCGTTGACTTACCTATTGGCGCTGAAAAGGATGAAAAAAATCTGAAAATACCCTCAGCAGACAAGGAATTGGGTGGTGTATATAGATGCACTGCTTCCAATATAATCGGAGAAGATTCTAAAGAGGTGACCATCAAAATACAATGTAAGTTAAAACCACATTGCTTGTCGAAATGTGAGCATTATCCGCGTTCTAATAAGTTTCTGAATAAATATCACGAAGTGGGGTAATTAAAATATTTAGTAAGAAAATACTTGCAATATATTTTTAAAGGTTGCGATGTAAGAAAGTTTTTCATAAAGATTCCTTCAAATTTTAAGTCTCTGGGATTGACAGTTTAAACTTTGGCAGTAACGCAACATTATAATAATTATACTTATACTTACATATAATTATCTACTTAAAAATATAAAAAATGATTTTTAACAATAGTAAATTCTTATTTTACCAGACGCGCCGGTGATTAAAAACAACGAACTTCAGACAGTAACTGTAAAAGAAGAAGAGAGGGTGGAATTGATGTGTGAAGTTGATGCAGTTCCTGAGGCAACAGTACGATGGGAAATGTCCCAGGATGATGTTATTGTTACACTGGGCGAGAGGCATACAACTAATGACCAGCACACACTTCGGTAATAAAAACAAACCTGTTCAAATTGTATCTATCTGTTAAAACGTAAATCTTCAATAAAGGTTGATGTTTGAGTTGACAACATGGGTTGTTCACCATGCAAAAGTGAACTAGCAATGTTAATTGTTCGAGGATTTACGTTTTTTGGAAGAATATTCCGTTGAGGTACTCGTAGAAAAATTACGAATATTTAAACCAATTGAATCATAAGTGTATCTTAAAATTTGGATAATGGCAAAGCAAAGATTAATTAATAACAGGTTTAAGTGATCAACATTTGGCGATAAGCTTACGACAAGAATGGTTGAAATATTATGTTACCAAACACCTGTGATGTTCGATAATTATTTTTTGCTAGGATTAATATAATAATAGTGCTGTGAATCTAAAATGCTTCTGTTGCCAGCTACACAAAAGAAAGCTGCTTGTTGAACTAGTATAATCCCAGTTTAAGATTGGATAGATTGTATTTATAAACAAATTCAGATATTTTTTTATTTTATCAAGTAATATAAATGTGACAGTGAGTTTGAAGCCGAACCTTTCTCATTATTTTTCAGGTTCACTGCTTTTTCAAGAGATTCAGGCAATTACCATTGCATTGCAGAAAATACTGTTGGCCGAACCGAAATAACAATCACAGTCAACGTTCTAGGCAAGTAGAATACAAAGATTATTTTTATTGTAGAACATAATTGAACATAGGCATAGGAACTAAGCTCTGATGTGTAACGCTGCGTTTTCACTAGTCAAAAGTACTATTAAATACACAGGCTTATGACAATCCAATGATTTTTAAATTATCAACAAAGATGATGTTGATAAACAATCTCCTGTCTGTAAACAAGCTAATCAATCAGATATAGACGCAGACTGACGTTTATTTACTACATAAGCACACACGTACATCATGATTATTTTATTTAAAAGTATATGGATAACCTAAGTACTTAATTACTATTTAATAATAAGACAAACTAACAAGCTAATCAATCGAGCAGACGCACAAAATATCACATCCCTAAATTTCCTTCATTTGTAGCATGCGTTCATAGGGGTGAAAGGGGTTCCAACCCCAATCTTAGGAACCTTTTTTTTACGTGGGGAATACCATTCTATTAAGGGGCAACAGAATGATTATGCCAGACTCCTACCAGCTAAAACCACCACGATGTTCCATCTTAGAGCCATTATACCAAAACCATGGGTGCTCTTGAGGACTCTTCCACAGATTCAGTAGCGTCAGCCCACATAATTGTAAGCTCCTCCTTCTTATTATTATAGCTAAATAACTCTATTACATTATCTCAGGGCATCATTTCATCTCAGGAACCCAAGTCAACCTCATCTACACATGGTGCACCCTGCTAACTAATAAACGGGGCTCTGGCGGCCGGGTGATTGCGTCATAGCGCAGCCTAGCTCTGGCATAGTTAATTGCCCGGCGATCCCTAACCCGTATGCCCAGCGTGGGGATTATAGAGGCCTATGTCCAGCAGTGAACTGAATAAGCTGATGATGTTGCTATTGTAGCATCCTAGCAGACTGTTCATAGCGAACACAACTCTTGAAAAAACGGAAACGATCAACGAGTCTGATTGACAGTTGATGGTCTCCCGTTTTGATACATTTTTTTAATATAATGTTTTTGATATTTATTTATGTATATAATTCTAGTAAAAAATGTATTTTTGACGAGTTTACAATAAATAAAGTGTAATAATAATAATAATGCTGGATACTATCACACAGTATCATGTATCCCCTAACTAAGCAGAGCTTGTGTTATGGGAACCACATGACTGATAAACTACTGATATAAATATTTTTCGTGAATACATACATATTATACATAGAAAACACCCAGAACTGAGACACATATCTGCAAATAATGCCAACATTTGTCCCGCGGCGGGAATCGAACCCCAACCTCGTGGACCTTCGCCCACTGCACCACGGCTTTTTCCTCATGGCCTTACTATTTCGCCTAACTGATTTGGCTACGAGGCCTAACATATCCTCATGGCCGCTCCTGTCAAAATAGGCAAAGTAAGTACAGTTATCTACTTGGTTAAATGAAAATATCTCTGCAATACTTATGATGTCCTGGTACTTCAAAAATTACCACAGAAGTGGTCATATTGGTGGTTTAATAATCCTGCTAACAGATTTAGTCCTAATACTTGGTCTATTGAGCTAGTGGAAGCAGAGGAGTAGCCATACATTCAATATGGTAGATTTCTCCAACAAAATCGAATATTTGCCGGTAAATACTCTGCTCTTATTTCAAATTGATCTTATGATCAAATTGATCTTGCAGGGCGCTAATGTGTTGGCAGAAGGATGATACTCGTACCACTGATAACCACTTTTCGTCGAATGGCATACATAGTTTTCGCGACAACTTACGATTTAAGTTACTTTGATAAAAGAGTTCCTGTTGGGAAATGGAGTTGATTAAGATTAACTTGTTTTTTATGACAAAGTAATTTTCTAGGCTAACTGTACATTTTTTCAAAAATCTGAAAATGCAATTGTTTTTTCTTCAAAATGAACCTATAGTTTCCTAAGAAGAAAAACTTCTAACTACAAAAGAAAAGCTGCCTCAAGAATTCATCAACTGAGTTTTTTCTATTACAGTTTCTCCGTACATCGAAACGCCTAAATCTGAGGCCGTGTTTTCTAAGATTGGAGGGCAAGTAGATTTGGTCTGCAATGTTTTGTATGGTAGTCCGACTCCTACCATTATGTGGGAGTTCATTGCTATTGATTCCACTTCAAAAATACTCAACAGGTGAGTCTGAACTAGTTAAGTTACGTACTAAATTCACATGCCACACACCACCAGCCTAAATTAGTTCATTGCTGGACACAATCGTCTCCTAATAAAGGGGGATATGCCCATATTTCCCACGCTAGGCATGCGGGTTGGGGATCGCAGGACACAGCTTCTCGCACCACCGACACTGCCTATCAGTGGTCAAGGAATTTAGCTGTGCCATTTTTAAACACCGCTTTGCCACAATTTTCAATATTCACACACACACACACACACACACACACACACACACACACACAGTAGGTACTAATCTAATCACTGCATGTCATTTTTGAGTTTTATAAAGATTGTCTCCGGTCTTCGAATCATGTCACGAAAGATGACATAAAGACTTTTAGGATGGGACACCATTTTTTTCATGTTGAACGACGGTTGTCAATTTTATAAAATTTTATTTTCTAGTGTTTTTCTAATATATGTCGTTTAATATTCATGGTATTATAACCGATAAATGTTAGATAAAAGACACAAGTATTAGTGAAATGGAATAAAAGAACGGGAATTCTCTGATGAAGAAAATTGTGCGCCGATCGTTTTTTGTTATAGTCGCCATGGCTATAACAGAAAACAGGACCTGACTGAAGACTGGACGACTGGACTTATAAACCGTACTACGTTGCCTCATATTATTATGAATAATTGTTATACTTGATACTGGCGAAATTGTGGATAACTATCCCAGAAGCCATTTAATAAAGAAGTGAAGTGAAGTGTGACTTTTAGGATGGTCGTTTAGGAAACCTCCTGCCACCGAGATACAGTTAATAACTAGTTCGGGGTGGGATGGACTAATAATCGCCCATCTAAGTCGTCTGTGTCTGTGTCGTTTCGGCTTTTGTACCCTCTATTAGTTTAAGTTAACGGTCGTCTGGAAGACATCACTTTTGCGATAAGACCGCCGATTGTATGACCTTCTATAGGCAGGTACTTTATGATTAAGGTATCGTGTATCATTGTATCGTTGATATTGTTAAATACCTGTGTAAACATCTGTATGGTCCTCAATAAAGTTATTATTTATTTATTTTATTTAATGAATGTGTTCCTTAATTTTTTTTTGTTTTCATAATATTGATAAAGCCAATTTTGAATCATATACTACTAAACATTTGCACGACTTTAAAGTCAAATATAGTGATACTTTCTTGTAAAACCATCACTATGAACCTATATTTATGCAAATAAATACTATCATTTCATTTCACATTCAGGCGCAGGTCAGGTTGGGTTAAGTTCAGAAGGTGGCAGTTCGAACCCCTACACCCCACCTACTAAATACTTACTACTAATTACTAAAATACTCATTTTTTTACATTTCAGAGGCAATTCCACGCTTCACTTAGAAAAAATGACCCGAAGCGACGAGGGTACCTATATGTGCATAGCCGAAAACCAAATCAGCACAGATAGGATCAAATATTCAGTAAAGATACAACATTAAAAAACAATGATTTAATTAAACTTAGTTTTTTATTCAATATTATAATTCTTTGAATCGAACAAAGCATCAAACTATCATATAATCATCATTATAATTTAAAATAATGTATTAAAATTATATTTAATAATAATATTTAAATAATAAATAATATTTAATTGTTGACATTTTGGTTTATAATGCACACAGAAATAAATGTTGACTTTAATAATAGCACAGATATCGTAATACGTAATAGCAGTAATATACATCGACCGTTAATTTCTAGTCTAAATAATTAAAAGAAATACTTTTATATTAAATTATAAGGTTAAATAAAAATGCTAGATAAGTCATGTTAAATCATGGACTAGCAACTAAAGCGGGCGGGCCTCTGTGGCTATTTGACTAGAACTAAGTAAGCATTAGGCCCACTATTAAAACGAATTGATAATAGAAGAGAATAGAAAGCTTCAATTCGTACCACCAAAATTTAACATAACAAAGTAAAATAAAATACCTATGCTAAGACTAAAACTAAACTAGGACAACATTTTGTATGAGTGATCTGTGTGGTGGTGAAATGGTCCTCAACTCAGCATATGCTACTGCATGTTACCATGCTACAGCGCTGGTTTTCAGCTAAAGCCAGCGTTGCCTCCATGGACATCCTGACCAGAGCAATGGAGCGATAACTGTATATAAATATGCTAGAGCTAAAAATAAACGTACATGGTTAAAACAAAAACATTAAAAAATAAAAACAAAATTATTAAATGAAAAAAAAAACTACGTCATATACATTAGGTAATAAGTGCCCATGCCCACACATCAATAATAATATATAGATAATAATGAGAATACTGTATCCATTGTTTCAAAAACCCTAAATGGTTATTTCAAAATCGCTTGCTGGTATTTCGAAAATTTTCAAAAACTCGTTCATAGGACAGTTGTAGGTGTACTTGTCATTAAATTGTTCACTTAAAAAGTCATAAGCCAAGTTCATTGGTGAGCACAAAATATCTTTGCCCTCAGGGTAAGGAGTATTCACGTACACGATAGCCTCAGTCGAGTCTTCATCTTTATAAACCTGAAAAAATAGATAACATTTTGAAATACTGTCAACTGCTTTCTTAAGGACTTGGTCAGACCGCAAGCTACAAACTATTACGGGGCGGGGCCACAACCACGTGTGGCAAGTTCCATACGCTGACCGCGCTACTTATGATAAAGTGGATATCATAGTCTGATATGGTTGCCTGGAAGAGACCGCTTTTAGCAATAAGGAAGCCAATTTTATAACTGGATTAGTTTTATAGATCAGTTTGTTATTTTATTAGATCTGACAAATAGTCATGTAACATGCAACCCAGATGCAGAGTATTCTCTTCATTTGAATATGAGTCATGAGTCATTTTATGACCCTACATTCATTCATTACTCATTCCAGATAATCTTATCTTATCTTATTTTACTTCTTACTTTTACTAATATTATAAATGCGAAAGTTTGTGAGTAGGTATGTATGTATGGATGAATGTTTGCTACTCTATCCCGCAAAAACTACCGAATGGATTTGGATGAAACTTGGAATATACATAGTTTGTTACTTAGATTAACACAGGCTACTTTTTATCCCGAAACCACGCGAGCGAAGCCGCGGGAGGAAGCTAGTCGTGTATACATAGACAGAGTTGAGTATGTACAAGTGTATTCATAATAATTCATAGCTATAAAATAACAACACAAGACTTGCAGGTGTTTGGAAATATCGCTGCGGCAAAACACACCATGCTGGATGACATCTTTATTTATGGCGCGAAGCGCCAGGCACCTCGAGGGAGTTAAAACAAGGTTTATCAGCTCGCCTAAAATAAACATAGTCTGAAGTAATAGGTACTATTTTTACTTTTACGTGACAATAAAAGGCAATCCTAACAACATACCGAACAAGCAGCCTTGACTCCACACTGTTAGTTCTTTTTAGAAGGGATCTCTATAGTAAAACTGCTTTCGAAACAAATTTTGGAAACTTGTTTGTTGGTTATAATGAAATTACAAAAATATTGCTTCAAATGACTTTCGGTAATAATTGCATTATCTATATTATGACATTTCCGAGCAGGTGGTGTGAAAAGAATATTAGTAGCTTGGCTGGCGTAAGACCTTTACTGGTTGACTGGATAACCTTCTAATTGCATCGGCAACACAAAAGGAGAAAAATCAAAATAGTTCACCTTCCACAAGTAACGAGGGATTCCATTATCGTTGAATTGACTCGCTCCTGTCCACACGGTGTATGTCTCTATAACCTCCCTCGCTGATTGAAATAACTCTTCAATACTAGACCATGAAGCCTGAAATATAAGTTTATTTGAGATAATAAAACACGAGTTGTTTTCTTACCATAAATTATCAAGGGGTATTTGTGTCTCTGGGTAAATTTAATAGCACTAGGAACTAGGAGACTGCGGCTCGTCAAACGCAGGTGTTTAGGATGCCCTCCGGCCAAGTGGAGTGACGATCTGAGGAGAGGGCGCTATGGCACTCCTTAGGGGAAGCCTATGTTCAGCAGTGGACTACTATAGGTTGTTGATGATGATGAGTTTTAGATTTTTCAAAGTTGATTTACAGAATAGAGTGACACATACGCCTATTATGTCATTCTTACCCTTGAACTACTATTGCACGGTTCAAACACAGGAACAGAGTTATATTTATCCGCCAAGGTTGCAATCTGGGGTGGTCCAAAAGCAACGTCCATTGGATTGACGAAACGGCGCTGATTGTACTGACACTTCACAATGCCGATATTGCTCGCTTTGCTCTTTGAATTCACTTCAAAAGCCGGTCCAACAATATTTCCCAGGATATTACTATTCAACATCGTAATTTTAGAGTACAGAATTCTGTGATCTGACTCGCTGTAACAAGCATCGTATACGCCCAAAAATCCTGTGTTGAGGTTGAATCCAATTTTAACTATTTTTCCATTCGTCATACATGGTTTTTTTGTGTCTACTAAAGTTGGCTTTACATAATCTGCACATTGCAGATCTTGGAACCTGTACATTTTTCCATCAACAGTAAATTGGTCTTCCTTGTAACATACTGCGCTTATTTCTTTAGCCTTCGGGTGAGTTTTGAACACATTATTTGGTTGCTCTATTGTTGAACACTCTAGAGTTAGTTTTTCATTCTTTTGAAGAATATAAAACTCATTTTCTACGGTAAGTTTTGGCCAATCCTTTTCTGTATCGCTTATCAGCAATAACGGAATGTTTTGAACTTTATCGACTCTATCAATAATGCATCCTGTAAAATCAATAAAAACTTAATATACCATTAAGAAAAATAAGACGAATATACATAATGCATAGGTAATTTAATATCATTAGTGGTCTATTTAATATTTATTCTTTCTGTTTTGAATCCCCATGAAGTTTGTTGGGACTTCATAATAATGTAGGATACACAAATTTGGAATAACAAAATTTTTCATCTTGATTAATCATTTGTTTTTATTTGTGATTTAACCAATCTACCTTAGTAATAAGAATAAGATTAAGTAATAAGACAAGTAGAGTGAAATAGAATAAAAGTGAATTTGGACTGGAATTTTCTGATGAAGAAAATTGTTTTTCGATTGTTTTGTACTGAAAAAGACCTGACTGAAGACTGGACGACTGGACTTATAAACCGTATAAGGTTACTGGCAAAATTTTGCAAATTATAATATCCCAGTAGTCATTAAATAAATAAATACAATAAATACACAGATTCATTATAGCCCCGAACTAAGCGAACTTGTATAATGGGATCTAATTACTGTTGTAACATGTATAAATCAAATTATTTAACTACGGAGTTGACAGTTGATACGAGTGAAGAAAGAAAACATGTTGTGCCGACTCCACCTAGAGTGGAATAAGACGCTAGGCTATTTGTAGATCATACAAACATTTGTTTCGCCGGCGCGGGCTTTTACCCACTGCACTAGAGAGGTCGTCAGAGAACCTTAATAATTTAGAGATACATTTAAATGCACGATATTAGAATTTTGTATACCGTCAAGGGTCACATTGAAAGTCTGTTGCACGCTGCCGTGGACGTTGCTCACATTACACGTGTAGTAACCCCAGCCAGAGATAGGCAGTTCAGTTCCATTGTTGTCCAAAGCTTTCCCGTTGTAAAACCATTCAACCTATAAACATCATTATTTGAGAAAATAAATTGTTTTATATAAATATGATAATTGAGAGGATTCACTGATTATGTTCGGGGAACCATTTTATTCATCTTGAAAGACGGTTGTGTTTTTTTTGTTTTATTTTATTTTCTAGTGTTTTTCTGATTTGTTTTTTTTTTAAATCGTTTGGCAATTTGACCAATCTACCTTAGTAATAAGACACAAGATTACACAGTGAAATTATCTGATGAAGAAAATTGTTCGTCGATTGTTTTTTGCCACAGTTGCCATTGCTATAGCAGAAAACAGGTCCTAACTGAAGACTGGACGACTGGACTTATAAGCCGTACTAAGTTGCCTAAATTATACTTGATACTGGCGAACTATCCTAAAAGCCATTAAAGAAGTGAAGTGAAAAAACTATAATTATGTTCAGATCTTTTAGCAGTCTCTTCAGAAGAAAATACTACCTTAATTAAAGCTCAAAATAACCTTAACATACTAAAACCTCATCTTTTTCGGGTTTGCCAAAATTTGTTGGATATTATCATTATCTTACCATGACCTGTTTATCTTGAAGACGTCTCGTGGAGATAAAAAAGTAAAGGATCTATGTACAGTTACAGTGGAGAGGTCTTTTAGCATTGAGGCCTCCAACACTGTAGAGCAATCACGAATATTTCTACTATTCGTATCGTAAGCGTATCGTAAGATTTTGGCCAATGACAAAGCGTTATTTCGCATTGATACCTAAACAATTGGCTAATATTTTACGATTAGCTTACAAAGAATAAATAGCTCAACAAATAGATGAATATTCGTGATTGCCCCACATATGTTTGCCGGAATCACTGCGGACCATACTTTAGTGTTTTTATGAGACAATTAAAAAACTACTTGTATATAAGTTTTCTAAGGGTTCCAACATGAGATAAAACTTACCTTTTCTTTAGGTTTGGCTTGAACATTACAGTCTAGATTTTGCGTTTTGTTTCCTTTCCAATTGAAGATTGGCGTCGCATGTGGCCTCGTGAAGCTTGGCTTGTAACCCACGTCTACAACGTAGTTTACCGAAGTAGATCCCTGGTCTGTGTTCACTCGGCACGTGTAATTTCCATCGTTTGAGAAATTAGCATTTTGAAGTGAATAAGACGAACCTTGTACTGTATCTTTGTCGGCATTCTAAATAAATACATTTCTTAAATTAGAACATATACTTGATCAACTTTAAAGTAAATTCTCAGTATTTATTGCTTGGTATACAAAAACAAACAAAAAATAGTCAAGCGTTTAACGACTATCGTACAATTTGAATTAGCCTCATTTTTTTTTTATAAAATTGTGTCATATAAAATTAATTAAAAAATATTTAAGTAAACCAAATTATGCCATTTTAGAACTAATTAAAATAATTAATTTTTATATTGAATTTAAAATTTGATGACATTATGAGCCTTTAGTTTTATGTACTTACCACATACCACCTTACTGACTGAGGTCCAGAATCAGGTAGATCACATTTTATCACCGTGGATTCACCAGGTTTCAAGTAGATATATTTACTGTTCTTTATATCAATTTCATTGAAATCTGTAAAGTACATCATGTAATTTTAGAATAAATACTGGTTTATAGTTATTCTAATATACTGTAGACATCTTGCGACTCTACTTATTTTTTATAGTATCTAGGAAACACATTTTCAAACATTACAAATTTACTTCTGCGACTGTGAGTCATTTTTGAATGTTATTAAAAGTGTGACCTTCGTCAGAAAGAAAATTTATAATAATAAATAATGGTTTCTTGAAGTCTTTATTATTATAAACAAACTGAAAAATTAGTAACGACAACTTACCAGAGATCTCGACTTCAAAATGTTTCACATCATTTCCATATATGTTATTTGCTTCGCATGTAAAATTGCTGGCATCTTTCGGGATCGGATTTTTGATGAATAGAGAATTTTTATCGTAAGTGAATTTAACATCTGAAAATTTTTCAACTACTATGCCTTCACGCTTCCAAGTGATCGTTGGTTCAGGAACGCCAGTGACTTGACAAGGAATTTTCAGTACTTTATCTCCCGTGACTCCGAAGATCACAGACTCATCGTTAGTAATTTTTGGTTTTCCTAAAAAACAAAATTATAAATTTTAGTCTAATTTTGTTAATGCTAATCTGTTTCATTTGGAATCACAATATTTGGTCCGTATTATAGAGAACAAAGAGATATTCTCAAATTTGACCTTTAACTTGGGTGTTAAGTCCTTACCATGGAAATTTAGTCTGGTTTTGCAAATGCTATGTTAAAGTCACCTCATTTGGAATCATGTTATTTGGATCGTATGCCAGATAATAACCCCAAATCTGGGTATTAAGTTCTTACCATGGACATTTACATCAATTGTACGACTCTGAGTGCCAATCGCGTTTGTTGCAGTGCATTTGTAGGAACCGGCATGTTCATAGCCAATTTTAGGCTTTATTAATTGTTTTCCTTGCTCTGGTGTCAGATCATAATCTTTTGAATTTACTGGCTTAAACTGCCATGTCACTATTGGATCCGGAGTTCCTTTTGCCCTGAAATGTATGATATATTAAACAAACCAAGATTTTAAGTACCATCTTTTGGAGACAAATTCAGTGACATGGTTGTTGAACAACTGTATTTTGTACTATATTATTATTTGAACCTCCAGGTTCAAATAATAATAAAAACTAATGATACTTAACACTTACTCGCATGTTATATCCATTTTCTGACCATTCATAATGGTATAAGAAGCAGTTATTATATTTGGAGCACCTGAAAATAATTTAAAAAACTAGAAGACTGGAACAAATTTTTGGCCAAATTTTAACAAATTAGTATCCCTTGAATTTATATTTGAAAAAATTACTAACACGGTTTGAATTAAGTAACATTTTTCAAATTATGTAAAAGTCATAATTATGTCAAGCCATTTTTTTTTCTCATTTAAATACAATAAATTTGTTTTAATATAATCACTTACTAAGATCATTTATTTCTACTTTAGTTGTGAACGAATTTTTTTCTTTGTCATCTGATGCCAGAGACGCTTCGCATGTATATTTTCCAACTTCTTCCAAGCCAGTAAAGGCTATATGAAGCGTCCTTTCATCGGGCGATAATATGTACTTATCAGAAGAGTGGATTTCGGTTATAATATCTGATGAGCTGTTTTCGTTCTGATAAAACCATTTTATTTTCATTGGGAACAACGATCTTGCGTCACAAATGATGTTTGTTGGTGATCCATACTTGACAGCTTTTGTTACTAAAATATTTAAAACAAAATATTAAATACAAAATATTTAATATGCATACTTTTTATGAAATTTACAATTCTAAAGTTCACCAAAGTGTATTTTTTAATTATAATGTTAATAGCTTTAAATCACAAGAAATCTAAACTATACTAAAATCTCAAACAAAGAAAGCTTTTCCAAGTGTTTAAGTTATTGAATAAAACAAAATTGATGTAATATTTGAACTAAGAGTTGTTTGTTGTAAATTTTCTGTGGTTTAACATAAAATACATAGTGACCTGGTAAATTTGTGGGAAAAGCAATGGCTGGCAAGACGGTCAACTGAACACTTTTTACGGACTTTCCTAAATCGTTTTCTCCATAGCAATAATAACTGACTGCAGTCTTAGCATTAAGTACTTTCAATTTGCTGACTATTTCGTTGTCATTTATAGTCTCCTGAAAAATGTGAGAAAGATATAAATTAAAATGGATTGTATTGTTATAGTTGATTGAGATAACATAATATTTTAGCTGAGAAAGAATTTTACCTGTGAATGAGTTACTTCATGTCCTTTACTATCTTTCCATACAATTGTTGGTGGTGGGTATGCCACAACTCTGCACTTTAATTCATAGGGACTTCCATATGGAACAGTTACTGATGCACCTTCGTCGATAATTGCCTCTGGAGCCTTTTTTACAATTAATTCTGCAATTTGGAATACTCAAATGATAAATTCATATTTGTATTGGCAATAAGAAGAAAATGTCAAAGACGTGCAAAAAAAGATCAAGTCAAAGAAGATAAACGGGATGAGAGTGATATCGGTAAGATACTTAGTAGTGTCAGAAATTACTGACAAGCTTATATTTTAGTTTGGGTAAACAACAGACTCTTAAGCTAGAATAACCCTGCGTCCAATATACTTCAAAATGATTCATTGAATGAGAACTAGACAGGACAGTGTTAGTTTTTTAGCAAATACTGTAACAAAAATAATCATACCATTGGTTTTTTCAGTTTGTGCTTGAGCATTGGTTGCGATGCATCGGTACTTTCCGGCATCGGATAAAGAAGTACTGTCAATAGTCAACATCTGCCCAGAAACATGCAAGTCTCTGAACTTGTTGTCACCCTTCTTCATAAATTGCCAACTCACAGTTGGAGGAGGCGTGCCACTGTCGATTCTAATAAAAATAAAATTGATATTATAGTATTTTTACTTCCTTCATATAACGTACAATAAATTATTTTACATTATTTAACATGGCTTGGTTATTAAATATTCCAGTTTGTTATGGTGATAGCATTAAAATTGCTTTATAGAGTCACAGTCTCCAAATAAAACTGTCAAAAATAGTCCAAGCGTCGCTGACATACATCATAAATGGCACATTTGTACTAATTTTCCACGTTTGTGGCACTAAAGTGGTCTAGAGTATTACTAGCTCGATAGGTGATTGTTAAAAATGTTTTTTGTTTCATATAATACATTCATGTTGAATATATTAGATGACAATATAAACTTATTTCAATAATTATACTTATTTCAATAATTATATCACAATAGCAAAATGAAAGAAGACGTAATTCATTCCGAGTATATTGGTTCCATTTAACTAAAATAATTATAGGTAACTCACCACACACTACCACCACCAACAAAAAGGTAAATAATAAATGGGACCAAAATAATTATAGGTAACTCACTTGCACGGAATTGTTGATTTTTGCCCAGTATTAACAATATACTTAGAAGCACTGTTTTGAATCACAGGTGGGCTGAGATCGTTTATTTGAACATCAGTAGATAATTCTACTTTCTGAGTTTCATCGGAGTCGAGAGATGCTTTGCATGAATATTTTCCAATCCTATCCAAATCCGTAAAATATATTCGAAGATTTTTTCCATCCTGGGTAATCATGTATTTGTCAGATGTGTGTATTTCTGATATGATATTTGATGAACCTTGATGGAACCACTTTATTTTCATGGGGAACATAGATTTGATGTTGCAAGTGATGACTGTTGTTGCCCCGTATTTTGAAGTTGTTGTTGCTGAAATATTTTAAACCGTGATTATGCCTGACCATCATTATTATATGCCTGCCTTTATTGCCTGCCACCATATGCCCACGTTATATGGTGTCAGCGACATGCGTGTTCTCTTTCCATTGTTTTCTATCACACGTCAGTTTAACACATTCACTCCTTTCTTCCTTTGGTAATTTTGGTTTCATATTCTATACAATAGCTTATTTCAGTAGAGCAAGCTGATTTAAGCATACTACTTCTACTAATATTTATGGTGTTTGCCTAGCCTTGTCATTAAAAAGTTCTATCACTGGGGAAAAAAAAATGCTTTACACTGGCAATTATTATTATATATAGAAGAAGAATATAGAAGAGTCACAAGGAAGGAAAGGAAAAAGTTAGATCTATATGTAATATTTCACTCATTAGTGACCGCCGATAATTTAGTTTCGAACGTTTTCGTGCTTCGGAATACACGTTTATATGTTGGTTGCGGCGTTTTCAATGGTTAAGCCATGTCAGTGGCCTACAGACGGCCATAAACTAAAAGAAAAAAATAATTGAAACGTCTCTTTATAATATTTTTATTTAATTTCTATCAACGAACCTGCTAGCGACGGCATTACTTTAAACGGTGACTGTGGATTGACGTCAATTTTGGAGAACTTATTTCTTGTTTCTTCATTGCTGGCTCTGCAATAGTACGTCGTAGGGTTTTTCACATGCGCCAATTTCAAGTAGCTGATATACTCGTAAGGCAGTTCAACCACAGAACTCTGATGGAAAAAAAAACCATTAAAACAAACAAGTATATTTTAGATTGGCTGCAGCCAAAAAAACCTTCCAGTGACAAGGCTGTGACAAAACAGTCAAAACTACAAACATAAAATCAATCAAAATTAAAGTACAAATTAAATTTTAATTATTTTTTTGTGTATGTTACACCACAAAAACCGTTAAACAGTTTCTTTGGCTCACCTTAGTACTTAAAACAGTGCCGTCAGCTCTAGTCCAAGCTATGTTAGGCTTAGGGTATGCAGGAACTTTACAAGTCAATGTAATGTCTCCATCATATTCAACTCTGATTTTGGTTCCATCAGCTATGGTGACTTCTGGAGCTTTAGAATCTAAAATTAAAGTTACAATTTATGTTATATTTATAGTTTTTTTTTAAAGTGCTACGAGTATAACATACAAGGTTTTACCTGGTTTGGGTGGTATTTGTGGTTCGATAGCAGTCTTTGAAATTCTTTTGATAGTGTACCCTGTATTTTTATTTATTCCTATAACCTGTAAATCAGATATTGTGTTCAAATGCTATCATACAATACATTACAAAATCATTATTCTTTAAAAGGTAATTTTTATTATTCAATATTACCTAACCCTATAGAGTTAGACGTTGTGCTGAACAAATTTAAGAGTTTATATAAAAATCTTATAGAAAAATCTAATTAGTTCAATATAATATTTTGTAAACATAGGCTTTTTATCATTTTAATCGGGCAAGTACAATCAGAGAAACGGCTTGAATTCTCCGGTGTTCCAACAAGCTTTCTTAAATGAGGTCTATTTTTTCTTATTTAGGTCATATGTTAGGTAAGGATAAGTGCACGGTTTTGTAGATTTATTTCTACCGGTAAGGTTAAGTGAATTCTTTACCCGTTTATTTCTATCTGTCCCACCGGTAGCACGGTTTTCCAAACTTTAGCCGAACGTTGAATTGCCAGGATGGGTAAAATTTTCTTGCTATTAGCAGTCGGGTTTTTTGTTTTCATAATAATATTTTTTTGTGTTGTGGAATATCTGTAAGATATTAAACTTTGAAAGATAGATGTTACATACCTGCGATTGGTTGTTTAGATGTATCTCTCAAAGATTTAGGAACAAATGTAGAAAATCCATGTTCGAATGTAAAATCTGTCCTGGCGTAGACAACGATTGAAATATCACTTTGACCCTTTACCCAGGCATAGTAGGTACCTGGTTTTGGAGGGTAAAATTTCACGACCTAGAAAAATTTGTAATATTGTAATGTTGGTCGATCACACAGCATCGCCTAGCCCCGAACTAAGCAGAGCTTGTATTATGGGAACGTCACGACTTACATATTTTTTTGTAAATACATAATTAGAAAACACCCAGATCCGAGACAAATATTGCAAATCATACCAAACTTTGACTCGCTGCAGGAATCGAAACCGTTACCTGTTGCGTCTTAGACGGGACAATCCCCGCTGCGAGACAAAAGTATTGAAAGTTTTTATTTTTATCTTTATTTTTAATTTTATTTTTATTTTTATCCTATTTGACATCATATTCTATAACACTAATCATTTATTTTACCATTGCTTTACAATAATCTGACATTCATATTAATTCATCTTTGATATACTTCATCATTTCAAACACACTTCTATATAACTATTTTCTTGTTTTTTTTTTATCCTGTTTGACATCACATATCACTTACACAATCTAATCTTATGACTTTTATTATTTTCTGTAATGACATAAATGATAATTATTTTTTGCCTAAATAGTATTTACTATTTCAGGAAAGCACATACCTACCTAAACTAGTCTTAATTAGTCTCACAGGGTTTAATGGCTCTACACATGATGGATTAGGCAGCTTCCGCTGCTAAAACAGCGGATATAATGCTGAGTCGAAGGCATTTTGCTGCTGTAGCACACATCCTACCATGTTTTATGTTCATTGTTTCTCTATTTTGTTTGTTACGTTTTTATTTTTGTTGTATTGTATGTTCAGTTGCAAATAAATATATGTCTATGTCTATGTCTATTACGTTTCAATATTCTGCAAATACACTCGAGAGCAATGAATCCGGGTCACTCAAAGAATCCAAAAAATCTCGGAAAGTAAGAATGCTAGGTTAATGCAATAAATTGTATTTAATAGACAATTTAATACTCCTTAAATGAAAGTTAAAAAAATATGAGTCACCATACATTTTATTTACACAAAATTACATAAAGAAAAAAAACTGCTGATCTCTCCTTAAAACAAAAATAGGAAACATGAAATTTTTGAACTTTATGACGATTTTCTTGAATTTCAATACTTCGTATTACCTCCTCGTGCTTCCATTACTGCGTTTACGCGGTTTGGCATGCCGTACACCAAGTTCCTTATACGATTTTGGGGAATATTCTCCCATTCCTCTGTGAGAGCAATTTTGAGCTCAGGAAGCGTGATTGGGGGAGGGTTTCGTTGTTTTACGCATCTCCCTAGCTCGTCCCAAGCATGCTCGATCGGGTTGATATCCGGGCTGCGCGCTGGCCACTCCATACAAGTAATGTTCATCTCTTGAAGGTAGTCATTCACAATCCTACCTGTATGAGGTCGGGCATTGTCATGCATAAATATAGCATCCTCACCCAAATTGACCATAAATGGACCAACGTGTTCGTTGAGGATTTTTTCCACATATCTTACGCTAGTTAAAGAGCCGTTTTCTATGATCACCAGCTCTGTGCGACTTTCAGAGGAAATTCCGGCCCACACAAGTACAGACCCACCACCGTAGGCTACTTTTTCTTCGATGCATGCTTGCTTGAATCTTTCCCCTGGTCTTCTATACACTCTGTGTCTTCCATCGTGCTTGTAGAGCATAAATTTTGATTCGTCGGAGAACATAACTTTCGACCAATCTTCAATACTCCAATTTACGTGGTTCTGGGCATATCTTAGTCTTGAAATACGATGGCCACGCTCCAGTTTAGGGCCGTTTGCAGGTCTAAGGGGTTTTAAGTTAGATTCAGCAAGCCGACGTCTTACTGTCCATGCACTTGGGTTACTTCCTCCGAGGCGTCGAAACTGATTTGTGAGTTCAGTTCCTGTGAGAAAGCGATTTCGAAGCATGGTGTTCACCAAGTATCGGTCTTCTCGTGCTGTGGTACACCTAGTTCTGCCCGTTCCTGGTCTGCGTAGGTTAGAACCAGTTTCTTCGTAACGTCGGAGAACTCTTTGTACTGTTGACAGCGACACACCGACAGTCCTGGCTGTATCGCGCTGACTCCGGCCGGTTTCCACCAATGTAAGTATTCTGGTGCATTGTTCAAGTGTAAGCGACATGATTTCAGCTTGAATAATGAATATTGAGCACTATCAACCTGGTTTATGTACCAACATAAATGACAGATTACAAACAAAAGCAAAAACAAATCCTGTAATTTCGTAGTTCCATCTTCGACAGTGTTCCCTTTTCAAATTTGATTTTTTTATGATAAAACTTTACAATAACTAAGAAGTTTTAATACTTTCATTTAAGGAGTATTAAATTGTCTATTAAATACAATTTATTGCATTAACCTAGCATTCTTACTTTCCGAGATTTTTTGGATTCTTTGAGTGACCCGGATTCATTGCTCTCGAGGGTATTTGTCTCTAGTCTGGGTGGTTTCTATAATTAGTAGGTATAGCAGTCATGTGGTTTCCTTATTAAAAGCTTTGCTTAGTTTGGGGCTAGATAATGCAGAGTATTCAGCATTATTTATTATTTTATATGTATATATAATGCGGTAAAAATATTAATGGGGGCCAAGTTGGTTGGAAATTAAATTTTCTTACCTTCCCTGAGTACTTCCACATGATTCGGTTTGTTGTCATTTCACTTCCACCTTTGGGTTTATCCATTATGACAAGATCAACGTCTTGGCCTGATGTGGAAATGACCACATACTCGGTTTTATCGTCCACTGTGAACTGAGTTTGAGATTATATTAGTTGACGTTTTCACTGAAGAAAACACTTCGATGTGGACTCCTCGTTTCCTATGTCTTATCAGTCAAAATGGTTATGGCTAATGTATATAGTCACAGTTTGTCTGGTAGAAGTTACAATATTGTGCAATAAAGCATCACACTAATATCATAAATGCGAAATTTTTTGTGTGTTTGTTCCCACTCAACTTCGTACGTAATGGCTGAAGTGTTTGGGTTAAACTTGGAATAAACATAGCTTGTGACCTGGATTAACATTTATGCTACATTGATTTTAAAGATAAAGTTAAAAATGGTATGAAAATAGTGCAATTTATAATATGGGCCCTAGCGAATCACTTAAAACTAGGTTAATAAATATTCATAATATTTAGTTCCGTATTTCCGAAAATATGACAATTTTTTAAAGAAAAATGGAGACCATCATAATGTTAATACTACAAATAAGGTTAAACTAGCTGTTCCTACTGTAAAACTACATATTGTTAGTCAATCTTTTAAAAGGATGAGTGTACGTTTCTTTAACGAAATTCCAAATGACGTGATTATATTATCTGTAAATAAATTCAATAAGCCAAGCAGATTTTCTTGCCAATTCTTCTCTGTTTGGTCGCGTTACGAATTGGTAGTACATTTAAAAATCCTGGGTCGAAAAAAATTATAGATTTTGTTTTTAAAGCCACCATTGCTGTAGTTAAATGACTTACAACTCACTGATGACTTTGAATGAAATAATATAGTTGAAAGTATCTTACCGGTACTGGGAACCAGACAGTTGTACTAGGAACTACTTGCGATGTCAAAACTGATTTTTGTCCTTTTACTGTCTCTTTTATCGTTTCCAGAACCTATAATTAAATATGTATAAGTTAGTTAAACATGGTTTCAAATGAATAAATCCCTTAAACTAGGATAAAAATCAGGTAGAAAATTATAGAGTACATTTATATTTATGTAGCTTATACGGCTTTTGATAAATCTTTATAAATGAGAGAGAGAGAGAGAGAGAGAGAGAGAGAGAGAGAGAGAGAGAGAGAAAGAGAGTTCAAAATGTTGTTTCATTTGAAAGCTTTAATTTATTCATCAAACACGGTGAGCTTGAATTCGTATGTTAATACGAATTGTTGAACCTATATAATTATTGTCGAACGAATGTTAACACTCAAATGAAACAACATTTTGAACTCTCTCTCTCTCTCATTTATTAAGATTTATCAAAATATTTTGATAAATCTTAATATGGGATATGATATATGTTGGGATAACTCCCAGAAGGGGATGATTTGGACCAATAAACGTAAAATAAATGTAGCTCGGTAGTAGATTTACCGCGTTTGGGTCAACATACCATTTCAAACTCACCGCGTCTAACGTACCAATACCAATTCACCGTGTATAATAGACAAAGCTCAGAGATTTAAGCTGGCTTTTGACTATGGGATATATATTTGATATATTATATTTTACATGTTGAACGAGACCTTTGCTATAATCTATATTACATCCCAAACTATAAATATAATTTTTTGAACGATAATGGTGTATATTTTACCTCACGCCCCTGGACACCACGACTCGCCCTAAATTTGAATGGTGACGTTCGTGTGCAGAAGTGTCAACTGATCACGTGTTTTGAATTTATGTTTGAAACATATATCTTATAGTGTGAGCTATTCACACTGTATGGAATCTATATACCCTCGAGAGCAATGAATCCGGGTCACTCAAAGAATCCAAAAAATCTCGGAAAGTAAGAATGCTAGTTTAATGCAATAAATTGTATTTAATATACAATTTAATCTCCTTAAATGAAAGTATTAAAACTTCTTAGTTATTGTAAAGTTTTATCAAAAAAAAATCAAATTTGAAAAGGGAACACTGTCGAAGATGGAACTACGAAATTACAGGATTTGTTTTTGCTTTTGTTTGTAATCTGTCATTTATGTTGGTACATAAACCAGGTTGATAGTGCTCAATATTCATTATTCAAGCTGAAATCATGTCGCTTACACTTGAAGAATGCACCAGAATACTTACATTGGTGGAAACCGGCCGGAGTCAGCGCGATACAGCCAGGACTGTCGGTGTGTCGCTGTCAACAGTACAAAGAGTTCTCCGACGTTACGAAGAAACTGGTTCTAACCTACGTAGACCAGGAACGGGCAGAACTAGGTGTACCACAGCACGAGAAGACCGATACTTGGTGAACACCATGCTTCGAAATCGCTTTCTCACAGGAACTGAACTCACAAATCAGTTTCGACGCCTCGGAGGAAGTAACCCAAGTGCATGGACAGTAAGACGTCGGCTTGCTGAATCTAACTTAAAACCCCTTAGACCTGCAAACGGCCCTAAACTGGAGCGTGGCCATCGTATTTCAAGACTAAGATATGCCCAGAACCACGTAAATTGGAGTATTGAAGATTGGTCGAAAGTTATGTTCTCCGACGAATCAAAATTTATGCTCTACAAGCACGATGGAAGACACAGAGTGTATAGAAGACCAGGGGAAAGATTCAAGCAAGCATGCATCGAAGAAAAAGTAGCCTACGGTGGTGGGTCTGTACTTGTGTGGGCCGGAATTTCCTCTGAAAGTCGCACAGAGCTGGTGATCATAGAAAACGGCTCTTTAACTAGCGTAAGATATGTGGAAGAAATCCTCAACGAACACGTTGGTCCATTTATGGTCAATTTGGGTGAGGATGCTATATTTATGCATGACAATGCCCGACCTCATACAGGTAGGATTGTGAATGACTACCTTCAAGAGATGAACATTACTTGTATGGAGTGGCCAGCGCGCAGCCCGGATATCAACCCGATCGAGCATGCTTGGGACGAGCTAGGGAGATGCGTAAAACAACGAAACCCTCCCCCAATCACGCTTCCTGAGCTCAAAATTGCTCTCACAGAGGAATGGGAGAATATTCCCCAAAATCGTATAAGGAACTTGGTGTACGGCATGCCAAACCGCGTAAACGCAGTAATGGAAGCACGAGGAGGTAATACGAAGTATTGAAATTCAAGAAAATCGTCATAAAGTTCAAAAATTTCATGTTTCCTATTTTTGTTTTAAGGAGAGATCAGCAGTTTTTTTTCTTTATGTAATTTTGTGTAAATAAAATGTATGGTGACTCATATTTTTTTAACTTTCATTTAAGGAGTATTAAATTGTCTATTAAATACAATTTATTGCATTAACCTAGCATTCTTACTTTCCGAGATTTTTTGGATTCTTTGAGTGACCCGGATTCATTGCTCTCGAGTGTATATAAAAATGAAACCCGTTTTCCTTGGTCACGGCATCACGCATGAATGGCTGGACCGATTTCACTAATTCTTTTTTTGTTGTATTTGTTATTATAAGGAGAAGGTTCTTACGGAAAAAAATATTAAGAAAATCTCTCAGAAATATTGAAAAATATACATTTAATCATTGCTACGCTAAGGCGGTACGAAGTTCGCCGGGTCAGCTAGTATAATATATATAGCTAAGGATGTAATATACTTTACATCCTATAGGATGACTATAGTCAAAAGCCGGCTTTATCAAGCTGAAGTGGCAGTGGGCTGGCCCCATATCTGACGAAGAACCTTTAAACGAGTTCTTGAGTCGGCTCCAAGGCTCGGTTGGCAAACGTAGTGTAAGACGCCTTCTCGTTGTTGGTAGAAACTGGATGCGTCGAGGTGATGACATGGCGTACAGACGCTCATTAGGGGAGGCCTATATCTGATAGGTTGATGATGACAAGTTGTATTTTTACATTAATTTTAAGGAAGAACAGTGCACTTACATCTGTAACTTCTTTGCTCTGCACTCGAAATACTTGTCCGTTACAAGCCATCGCAATCTCATGGTATACTGTGTACCTTTTACTATACGGATTATGACAGTCTCCTGTTAAAACAAATACCACCTGAAATAAAAATTGAGCTAAAATACTGACTATATAATAAATAAATAATGCTGCTAACACAACATCATGTAGCCCCAAATTAAGCAGAGTTAGTATCAAGAGAACTCCATTTACTGATATACTACTTAAATTATTTTTATTCCAATTTGTGGACACTTTGTGATTGTAAACACCATCAAACAAATCATTTATTTAAACTATCATTTAAATACTACTGTAGCAACAAAAATCCTAAAAATGGTGGTACGTACTTAATTCATTAAATGGCTTCTGGCATAGATTTCCACAATTTCGCCAGTATCACATCAAACAAATCTTAATTATATCATCGATATAAATTATATTAATTACAAAAATGACAGCGACATTTTTTGCCTTCTTCATTATCAAAATACTTATCGTCATTAATAAATAAATGCTTTACTCACACAACTATAAAAATAAAGGTTGTAGTTCACTATCACATTAATATTATACATGCAAAAGTATTTTGTATGTGCGTTTGTGTGAGTATGTTTGTTCCCACTCAACTCCATGATGGTTGGACGGATTTGGACGAAACTTGGAATATACATAGTTTATAACCTGCTTTTGCGAGCGCGGGCAGAAACTAGTTATAATCTAAAGACTAAAGCACAACCACTATTTTAAATAACAGCAGAATTAAAAAAAAATTAAGGCGGTGCATACCTGGCTCTGTTTTTTTTCACAAAGTCTTTTAACTTGGTTTCGTTTGTAGTAATCTTTGGCAGTCGCATCGGTGAAAACAAAAAGGTAGGATCCGGGCCTGCTTTCTACAAGTGCTAGTTCGATTCCAGTTAAGGAATATTCGGGACAGTCATAATTATTAATATTGTAAGCTGTTATTTCATTCAAAGCTTTAAGTATGACGGCCTTCTTCGGTGATTTTTCCTTTACATCCACCACTAAAACAATACAAATAATGTTAGATGCTGTTGGGCGTTAATCAATAAATAATTTCTTACCTGGATAAAATTCCAAAGATCTTACATGACTTCTATCTTACACATTTTAATTTACATGATAGTCCTATGTACATACAAGAGATAAGAAATTCCATGATAGAAAGAAAATTATGTATTGCACAAGATAAAACTATAATGCTAAATGGCACTTTCTTCCACAAACCTTTGATAAGGGTATATATCAAATTAAATAAACTGTAGCTACAAAAATATTGTGAAAACCCTAACTCTAATGGACTCTTGATGTCAGGTTCTTTGTTACCTATCAAAGATATCAATAAAACTCGTATCCTAAAATAGAACATTGTGGTTAGGTGCCACCATCAATCATTAACAATCTCATTCTCTCAAAGTCCACAACCATAACCTCAGCCAAAGATTTCGGCGAATAAAGGCCATGAGCCCTTTCTAAGTAGTCACAGACTTCCTGCCATGTTGGAACATGCAGTGAGGTCTTCCTAAACTTCATCTTCCAGAACGTGGTCATCACACCGCACACCGGCTTATATTAGTTCAACGCTGGACATCGGTCTGCCCTAATGAAGGAGGATATGCCCATAATCTGTAATGCAGGTTGGGGCACTGACGGGGCCGACGCAGCTGTTCGTCTGCAGTCAGAGAATTTAGAGCGTGTCGATGTTTGGCTGTGCTATGCCGCATTCAGCAGCGGGTCGCCAGAGCCCCGTTTTTTAATTAGCCGGATGCAGGACAGCCGGTGAGGTTCGAATTTTTGAATATGGAGATTGGAATCCCCAAAACTCTGATCTGAACGGAATTACAACGGAACTTATGAAAGCGGGCGGAACAACAGTACGTAAAGTCCTTCTGGAGCTGTTCAATTCCGTCATCCTTGAGGGTATAACGCCAGAAGTGTGTAACAAAAGCGTAGTGGTGTTGTTTTTCAAGAAGGGTGATAACACCCTTCTGAAGAACTAAAGGCCCATTTCGCTGCTGAGTCACGTTTATAAGCAAGCTGTTTATGAGAGTAGTGACCAACCGTCTCGCAGCGGGCTTGACGACTTTCAGCCTCCCGAAAAAGTTGGTTTCCGAAAAGGCTTTAGACCATATAGACACGCTTCGGCAGATTATACAGAAGACAGAGGAGTATAATCGGCCGCCATGCTTAGCGTTTGTTGACTACGAGAAATTTTTTGATTCAGTCGCGACCTGGGTAGTGCTACAGTTGTTACAGCGGTGCCAGATTGACTATTGATATATTGAAGTGTTTGTATAGTAATGCCACTATGTCTTTTCATCTCCAAGACCAGAGCACCAATCCTATCCTAGGGAGACGCAATTTCTCCGAAACTGTTCACCTCGCTATTGGAGGATATAAGCTTTTGCACTGGGATGGACCAGGCATCAATATTAACGGCGAATACAAAATTCACCTTCAATTTGCCGATGATATAGTTATCATGACAGAATTGTTGGATGATCTTGGAACAATGTTGATGATGATAATGATGATGACACTCTGAAACCCCAGAACGTTGTCACCATTCAAAAATATACACAGAATTAATAACAAAAAATGTAAAAGATGAGAAAGAAGGGTTAAGGAAACTGCAAACGAGTTAGACCGACGTCGTCGAATCAGTGGGAAGTTGGAAGAAATGGGATAAAGGTTTTTTCTGAATATTTCCACGAGGCTGAAGATCGTCGTGGAAAAAACCTATAAACAGTAGTTTGGTGGTTTGGCACTGGACTGATAAAAACATTTTTTTGTTGTTGTAGGTATTAAATTGACGAGGATATTATATTAATGAAGTAAAAAGTAAAAAACTTACTTGGATCATTAAAAGTAACAAGAACGAAATCTTCTATTTCACTAGCCTTTTCCTTCAAAACAAGGTCCATGATATCAGCGGCAGCCACTTTGACTTGGTCTATGACATATTGCATAGAACCGGTGTAATCTATCACAAAAGTTAAACTGCTGTTCCTCCCACATGTTACACACAAAATTTTGAAAAATAATATAAAATGTAAACGTAGACCCCACGACTGTAACATGTTGACTTGTGTCATGGACTACGCTGATTTTAGTAATACAGGGATTTATAATAAATTTACAACATTGTGTAGGTAAAAACAAGTTTATCTGCTATCTTTGGGATACCCAAGCCCACAAATATTATAAATGTACATGAGTTTGTAGGTAAATACTTAAAATATATTGAATTATGACATTATCCTGATTAAATAGACCAATTGCTAGATCGACTCGCGTACCGAGGGTTCCTTACAAACAAATATAGGATAAGGGTACGAAATATTTTGTTTTGTAATGCAACTATAAATTAAAGTTAAATTTATGTAGGTTATGTAGGTAGGCTTAATTTTATGATTTTAGGTCAATGGGCAGTACCTACAGGCTTTGATTAACTTGCGAGTGTTTAAATATGCTGCTTAAACGACTGTATCGTTTGATTGCGTTGACTTATTATTTAATTTAATTTTAATTTAAACTATTTACCTCGACGTGTTTGTTCCTGGGAAAAGGGTCTGAACTATTCCACGTCCTTGGTGATTGGCAAAATATGTTAAAGGGTAGGCCATCAGTCAATAATAATAATAATGCTGGACACAGCACCATCTATCCTCAAACCAAGCTGAGCTTGTATTATAGGAATCACTTTATTGTTATAATTACAGATTTTTTTTTGTAAATACAAAGTTACTAAACAATACTAGCTTCCGATCACAATTTCGCTCGCGTCGTACCCGTATAAAAAGTACCTTAGGTGTTAATCCAGATCATAAACTATGTACTTATATTCTAACAGTATCATAACAATTCTATAAACCTCTGCTAGCTAAAATGGTGTTAAAATTAAAAAAGAGCATGTCATCTCTTTTATTTACATCAAAATCATCATCATCATCATCAGCCTATAGCAGTCCACCGCAGGACATAGGCCTCCCCTAATGAGCGCCATAAGGGGGTTTATGCCCATAATCCCCACGCTGGGCATGCGGGTAGGGGATCGCAGGACACATCTAAATGACAGGGACAAACTTAATTCCACTTCCACTTCAGCCTATATCAGTCCACTGCTGGACATAGGCCTCCCCTAATACAGGGGGATATGCCCATAATCCCCACGCTGGGCATGCGGGTTGGGGATCGCAGGGCACAGCTTCTCGCACCACCGACGCTGCTGCCCGTCGGTGGTCAACTTAATTCATTGAGCCGTTATAAAATGACATTAGGTTATGAATAAGGGGACAAGGTTCATCCAAAACCGTTCAGTAGTTTTTGCGTCAAAGAGTAACAAACATCCATACTTCAGCACAAACGTTAAGGTTTTTAATCTATGTAGAATATAAACTGTGGTAATTTTATCATGTTGAAATTGTGGTAATTTTATCATTTTAGTAGCTGACCCGATGGGTATTTTTTAGTTTTGTTATCTACTAAGTGTGTACACTATTTTACTTGGTTTTTTTTTGTTATCTAATAAACTTGTTTTTCCCATACTACAGCGACTGCGATATTATGAGATAAATAGCAACCTTGAGTCTTATTTTTCGATCATTTTCTTTGCTAGTGACCATCTCTGATGACAGTTTTCAGCCGCCTAAAGATGTTTTTTTTTTCCTTATAAATAATAATTTACAAATAGTATTATATTAGTATTAGTAGTGTTATTTCTTCTTTAGAATTATTAGTTTTCATTTTGACATTTATTTTTTAAGTAATCTTGTTTGTCAACTTAATTATTGTTAATTGAAATTTAACCGATATTAATGATAATTTATGACAAATATAAATGTAATCGACTCCATAGCTTTTTGTTTAAACACGCTTTGGGCGTCACTCTCGTGTCAATTCATTATGAATAAGAAAATGAAAATTATTGAAATTAAATTGAAACCCTCGATGTAGATACATAAATTTGCTACAACGTACTTAAAATATGAAACACCATCCTTTTTTTCAAGTATCTGCTGTTATTCGGGCAGGTTCTTACTGAGCACTTTGGCATCGCGCCGCATTGTAGTTGGTGCGTGGCAGCCTGACAACTGAAAATTCTGTGCAGTAAGCAGCATGCACAGAGTTTTGGAACAGATATTATTTTTCTATGTCTATCCCTCTTGTATGAAATCTCTTTGCCTAGAATAATAAAATTTCGCAAGAAGCAATGTCTTAAAGGACAAGGAGGCCTAATACCATGCCTAATTTTCCAACGTTTATGGACAAGTAACGTCACGCCATCTAGCAAAATTGGAAAAACTAAAACACAATTTGATTTAAAATAAAGTCAAAATCAATTAAGGGGATTGCTTGCTGTTAGCTAGGCACAGTAATAGATAGCGCCAATAGATCACGTTGATGCTAAAATTTGCAGTATTTGATTTCTTATCATATGAAAACTTACGTTTTATATCAGAGTTATATCGTCGGTCCAAAAGTCAACTCGCCAAACTGGCATTTTTACCTCCTTGATAGGCATTTAATGTACCAGACGCACATTGCGGCAAAATATTGTGGCTGTAGCATAAAAATTTATAGAGTTATGGCCAATTTCTTTTTCGGCTATCTGCACAGAATTCAGTTTTCACTGCGGTCAACTGTTATATCTGGTAGATTGATTAGTTTCACATGGCAGAATATTAATTAATGATCTAAAAAATAACATAAGTCAACTAGATAATGTGTCAGTTCGGATAATTATCCTTCTTCATTTTGTTTAGTAGGTAGGTTTATCATACTATAAATTTTAATAATAGTAGAAGTAGAAGAAGATATTTAACTAGAAAGTCACTCCAAAATTTTATAGTAAGTAAAAATTAAGCATTAGTTATAAAAAATAATCTGAATTATAACTAAATTATTCACCTTGACAGATAAGTCACCTTGTGAGGATGAAATCACGGTAGAACAACTACGCGCAGGTAGCCAACCAGTACTTTTGATTCTTACAAAACTTTTCAATGATTTTCTTATCGGTGTCAAAACACCTAATGCATGGAAAAACGCAGTGGTAGTCCACAAAAAAAGGAGATTGCTCTAAGCTCGGAAATTATTGCCCAATTAGCCTCCTCTCACACATTTAGAATTTAACACTTCCATGCTTTTTCTTTTATAGGGATAAACATCAACGTTGTTTTCCTCCCGCATCTCAGATTTGCGGACTTATTATTTTTTCCGAAATCATAGGAGACCTCTAAATCATGTTAAAGGACCTGTTGGAACAGTTTCCTTGGAAGTGGGTCTCAAGATAAACATGTCCAAGACAAAGGTTAGGTTGGTTGCACATGGATCGACAGTGCCTTGCGTAAATGTTGGGGATTCTGTGTTGGAGGTGGCAAACCAATATGTTTATCTTGGACATGTTCTATCTATTGACAAGGAGCCTGTTATGAAGAGAAGGTACAGATAGGATGAGTGGCATTTGGTAAGTTAGAAGACGTTCTATGGTCTTAGGAGATTCCACAGAGCCTGAAGACAAATCTCATTAACCAGCGTTTCCTACCAACAATGACTTACGGTACCGAGACATGGACGCTCACTGAAGAGACACACTGAGATCCGGCGCAGGACAGAAGTCTATAACGTCGGGAACACGCGATGAATCTCAAGTATGATTGGACAAGACCTCCCAAGATGCGGTAATGGCCGCTGGAGTAAATACTTAGATAGAGTGGTGGCTGAGGTCAGGCCAAAGAGCTCCCGGTCTTCCACCAACGCGTTGGGTCGACGACATTGCGAAAGTAGCAGGGTATACCTGGATGAGAAAGACACAGAAAAGAGGAGGCTGGCAAATACTAAAGGAGGCCTAAACCCAGCATTGGATGATTTCTGGCTGAAATGATGATGATGATGATTAAGATGAAGGAGTTTTACACATGGAACTATGTATATATTTTTTTACTATGGGCTGATTCAAAACGAAATATTATGACTAAAAGAGCTTTTGGAGCGAAAGTTATAAGTATTAGTATGGTAAATTAAGTTGAAAGCTATCTACAGTCGATTGTAATAATGATATTATTGGTTAGCCGTAAAATAGTACAATGCATCATTATTTTATTCATTTAAAGGAGAATGCCGATAACCCGTACCAATTGCGTCAAAACCAAACTTATCCCATAAAATTTCCTTTATTTTATAAGTAACATCAACATTTTCTTTAGTTGTACACACCGACTCAATTAATAATCACATAAAAAATTCTTTCATTGATTTGGTTTCCGGCGCACGGCGCCATGACACTGCAACAACCCTCACTTTTAATTATTTAGACGGTAGAATCGACTGAAAACATAAGAATTCTTTCACTTTGTATAATTAAAGAAGTTGGATCAAAAACTTTTTTGTGGTACTACTAAACTACCTCCTATCTTTATGTATTTAATATGCTCTCACTAGTGTTCTGTGGCATTGTGTAACAGTGTTTATTCTGTAAATATATATTTTATTAGACATCATCACAACAATGTACGATAAACAATCGTTGCATCAATTGTTTGCTAATAAGCGGTGACGCGAAAACAGCATAGTTTGGAAGAAGCATCCATGGCCTTTTCATGGTTGTGATGAATGTGTTAAGATCTTGGATCTTAATTTGGATTTCACCTTCACCAGTAAGTACTAATACCTATTATAACCATAAATGATGTAAATGCCTATCTACTTTCTCGTCACTATCATTTTTTGAAAATAATATAAAGTAGAACACAGTAGTAACGTAGGTATGTAATGACCTACCTACGAAGTAGAAGTTAAAACACCCTTTTACCTATATGTGTGAGGTATATAAACCTTTTCTTATAGATATAGTATCATAGTTAAATGTTTATAGTGCAATACTTATAATTATGTAGACAAAACTGAACACACAAGGTATCGGAAAAGCATTTTTTTTAAATAAACTCTAGAACTAAATATCAAATAAAAACAACTTGTTACGTTTATCTTAAAAAAGATTTAGTATTCCATGAATAACAGTTTAATATCTTTCGAAAAAATCAGGTTTCGTTTTGACGCAATCACTTTAGCATTGGTACCGAGCGCCATACATCAGACGGCATTGTCCTTTGTAATAAAGTTATAATAAAATAAAAAATAAAAAAATTATTCAAAATTTCTTAAATTGGTAACATAAAAATATTAAAGGGTACAGAAATCTTAATTAAACATAGATATAATAAAAACAAGAGCCTGAACTAGGTAATCCTGTGTTTCAGGCGAAGAGAGTTTGCCGAAAGTCAGTTCGTCGGTCTCAGAAGGACGGCAAATGAGAAGACGTGTTCACGGTACTGCGTTTATTTTCAGACTGCCTTAACTAGGGTACACAGATTACTACAAACTACTTACTTACGATTATGTTTATGAGCTACTTAGACGCTACCACAGATTACTTACTAGAGACGCTACATTCCTCCCCCCTTAGAAGATGGTGAATTTTTTTACGTTTCACTAAACACGATTTTATTCACTGAACACTTAAGAAGTCACTGAAAATACTGTACGCATAGAGAAATTAATACTACGATCCTATACAATGTTGTATGGTTTGCCGCTGGTGACGGTGCTAGGTGTCGGCAGTACAGCTGCCGGGGCACCAGCGCCGATCACTGTTTGTTGCATGACCGCACGGTTGACGCGGTCGTCTACTGAAGCTACGATGCGACGCTTGCAGTAACGCCAGAAGAGGTAGAGTGTTCCTAGGGTTACCATTGCACTGACTATGGTCACCGCTGCTAAAGACATTTTGCGTGAATCTGCAATTGTCTCCTCTTGTTCTTGTAGTTTCGCATCGCTTGCCGCTGCTGCACTATTCTGTGTGATGATGGTGGTCTTGCTAGCTGGCTGTCCCATGTTTATTTTTGGTAGGTGTGTTGAGACGGCTGAGATGAACGTCCAGTGCGAAGTGCGGCTGATATGATTACTGTGACTGTGACTCGATGGCAGTTGTCCGTTGTGTTACTAGAGTGATTATGTGGTGGTCCCCATACGGCGTAACTACCAAGTTAGGCCGAAGTATGTAACGTTATAGTGAGACACATATGTCAAATTTTACAGTCTTCTTGACCGTTGCGACCAGATCTTGTGACGACTGGAGGTGATTCGTGATTCTCTGAAGTGTTAGGTTGAGTCGTTATGGTTCTACCCGTGGGACTAACGACCGGCACTTCGTCAGTCATTAAAAGATAAGCTAGTTTGAGACGATCAAGTGACATACTGACATGCTTACCATTATGATCTATGATATAATATTTCGGGTTACGGTTTATGACTTCAAATGGCCCCTCATAAGGTGGTACCAAGGATCGTCTTGCTTCATTTCTGATGAATACGTGGGAACTGTTTTCTAAGTCCCTGTGGGAAAATACTTTATTGTTTCGTCTGCTATGTACTTCGGAATGTGTTAGATCTAGAACGGATGAAAGGGTATGAGCTAATTGTTTGATGAAGTCGCGATCATTGACATTTGTTTTCAGGTTTGAGCAAAATAGATCACCTGGTAGTCTTAGGCTACAACCGTACAAAAATTGGGATGGGCAATATCCTAGGTCTGATTTAACTGCCGAGCGTAAGCCTAAAAGAACTAAAGGTAATTCTTGTACCCATTGTGTACTATTTGAACATTTAGCCATAATAGCAGCTTTTAGGGTACGGTGTAAACGTTCAACCATGCCGTTAGCTTTTGGATTGTAGGCCGTGGTCCGAACACGCTCAATACCGAGTCTTTTCAGTAATTAAGAAAAAAGGTCGGACTCAAATTGTCTCCCCTGGTCTGTTGTAATACGTGATGGGCAACCAAAACGTGCGACCCAGTGTTCTAAGAACAGCGTAGCAACCGTTTCAGCTGTTATATCTTTTACTGGTATTACTTCAGGCCACTTAGTTATCCTATCGATCATAGTGATGCAGTATCTAGAATCTTTGGAAGATGGTAGGGGCCCAATTATGTCTACATGTACGTGTTCGAAACGTGAAGCTTTATCAAATTCACCTATTGGCGTAATACTGTGACGTTGAACTTTACACTTTTGGCAAGGGACGCAATTTTTCACACAATTTTTTATATCAATATTCATACTAGGCCAAAAGTATCTCGACTTGACTCGACTTGGTACCTGCGACACCGGAATGACTTATGCTATGCAGTGTTTTGATAGCGAGTTCTCGGAATGCAGCGGGCAGATACGGGCGTATGTCGGCTGTTGATGGTTCGCATGTTATTTTAATATCCGAATTAGACATGGATATTAATTTAAATTGAAGATTGTCTTGTTTGCGAAGGTTTTCTAACTCTGGGTCATTTTTTTGTGATCCAGCTAACTTTAGGTAGTTGAACAAATTAGGCATTATAATTTCATCAATTCGAGATAGGGCGTCAGCGACTGTATTTTTGTCACCTTCTAGGTACTTTATGCTGTCACAAAATTGGGAAATGAAATCTAATTGTCTTAAACGTCTTGGAGAGTCAGAAGCTGATATCTTTTTAGATAGCGCAAAAGTTAATGGTTTATGATCAGTTAAAACTGTTAACTTTTTAGCCAAGAGCTCTCTGTCATAAGTGCTGTATCTTTTTTGGGTCTCAGTTAGCTTCTTGGAGTAAAAAAGGGTTCTAACTTGTCCTTAACTTTTTGATGTAATGCTGCACCTACACAGTTTCCTGAAGCGTCAGTCATCAGTACGAGCGGTGCGCAAGTATCGGGGTGAGATATAGTGACAGTTTCGTTAATACGTTGTTTACATCGATCGAAAGCTTTTAACGAATCTTCAGTCCATGTAATTATAGATTTGTCATTTTTTAGAATTGTGTAGGTATGCGTTAAGTGGTGCTTGAATTTCCGCGGCGTTTGGAATACTTTGCCTATAAAAATTCATCATACCAAGGAAGCGTCGTAATTCCTCTATTGTTTTTGGCTGAGGATAATTACTTATGAGCTCCGTTTTCTCTACGCTAGGTTTAATACCCTCTGAGTTGATAAGGTAGCCGAGGAAGTTTAACTCTGATCTGCCAAATTCATACTTACTTGTGTTAATTGTGAGTCCAAAATTGTTTAACCGTTCTAAAACAGTCTCTAGATGTTTTAAATGGGTTTGTTTAGAGTCAGATCCGATTATAATATCATCTAAGTGCGCGAATGCAAAGTCTAGGTTTTGTAATGCATTAAGTCTTTGGAAGTCTTGAGCGGCATTTCGCAAACCGAAATTCATCCGTAAAAATTCGAATAATCCGAACAGTGTTATCACAGCCGTTTTTGGAATGTCTTCGGGCGACATTGGAATGTTATGATAAGCTTTGCGTACGTCGATTTTTGAGAAAATATTTTTGTTTTTTAGCATGTTGGTGAAGTCTAGGAGTCGTGGTAGGGGGTAACGGTCAGGTATTGTCTGAGCGTTTAGCCTACGATAATCACCACAAGGTCTAATTTCCCAATTTTTTTTTTGACATACACTAGTGGGTTAGCCCATGGGCTATTGGAAGGCCTACAAATACCTAATTGCATCATTCTATCGAATTCTGCTTTGGCTATTTTGTATTTCTTCGGGTTGAGGGGACGGGCTTTCTCGTATACTGGTGGATCTGTGGTATAAATGTGATATAGCACGTCATGTTTTGGGTGCGTTGAAAAATTTCCCATCTTAGTTACGGCGGGATTTTTTTGTAAAATTTGGTGATATTCGTCATTTACGTCTATTGAACGAATAGACGGATCGTTAGAATTTGTGGTGGATGCGGGGCGAGAAAAGAGTGTTACTTTGTCCACTAATCTTCCAAGAATCAAATCTACCATTAATTTATTTGCGGCGAGGAAATCAGCACCTATAATCGACCTTTGAACGTCTGCTAGAACAAATTTCCATCGGTATGGACGACGTAATCCTTAGTTGATGGTAACTGATTTTTCACCATAAGTATTTATTTTTGTTCCGTTAGCTGCGTATAAAACGGATATGTCAGCACCTGTGTCGATTAGAAAATGTGTTCCGGTTACAGAGTCGGTAACACACAATCTATATGAAGCGGTATGATTTACGACACCGGCGACGTTGCTGCATATTTGTGCCGGTGTTGGAACTATTTTTCCGAATTTTTTCCGCAGTTGATGTAAATGCGGTGACGCAGTTGATGTCACCGCATTTACGTGCATTTGCGCCGTTAATGAAATGATAAAAACATTTGAACCCTACTTTGCCTGGTTTAGCTGTTTGATTTGCTCTAGCTCTCTATTTTTGCTACTGTCTCGGCTCTTTGAGCGTGCTCTAGATGGGCCAGGGCGAGCGCGAGCACTGTTCCGTGACTCGCGACTGCCGCTGTTATTAATAATATTAGTATTATTGAGTCTAGTGGTTAGGGGTGAAATTGCTTTTTTTTAACGCATTGATTTCATTATATATGTTACTCTCGGGGTTAGAATCAGACCTGGTTATTGGCGCTATTTATTTTGGGTTTTCCAAAATTTTATCGGCCATTTTTGCGAGGTTGTCTAATTTTACCTCTCCTATATCACACACGGTAAGGACGGCCCTAATTGTGTGTGGTAGTCGGCCTGTCCACAGCAATTTTAAAGTTTCCTCGGGCACGCGGTTCTTTCCGAGTTCACGCATACGTCGCAATAATTGCGAAGGCTTTTGATCACCTAATTCGATTTCGTTTAGTAACTGGTTGAGTTGTCTCGTTTCTGATTCCTCGTAAACAGAAATCAACCTATTTTGCAAGGTTTCAAATTTATTTGTCTCTGGCATATTTTCGAGCAAGTCGCTGAGGTCACTTAACTCGTCTCTGGGCCCAACCTAGCTATTAATAACTGACTTTTTTGCAGGTCACTTGCCATTTGGGGGTCCACTATTGCGTTGAATTGGTGAAACCACAGCCTGGGTTGATGCCGCCAGAAGTCAGGAATCCTCGATGAGATGGTTACTGCTGTCATCTGGGTTGCTGCTCCGGGGGTAGTTGAATTGGTAGTTGAGGCTCCGGTACAGGTAGATAGCGCGGATCGTTAATCATTGTGAGTAGTGGTGGTTTAACGCGCGCGAGTCGGGTGAGGATAAATAAGAGTACTTTGTAAAAACGTTCGGAGGTCACCACTTTGCCGAAAGTCAGTTCGTCGGTCTCAGAAGGACGGCAAATGAGAAAACGTGTTCACGGTACTGCGTTTATTTTCAGACTGCCTTAACTAGGGTACACAGATTACTGAGAACTACTTACTTACGATTATGTTTATGAGCTACTTAGACGCTACCACAGATTACTTATTAGAGACACTACAAGAGCTAGCAAATAGAACATAGGAAATAAAATATGTGATTAAAATAAAAAAATATAAAACAAAATAATATAAGCTACTGCATTTTATTACTAAGGTACGACTAAATATTTAAAAGGTATGTACATTATATAACATAGTGAATTAAAACTACATCAAAATAACAGTCTCTAATGACGTATTTGAGCAATCTTATTTAACTTAAACTTAACTTTTTTAGCACAGATAATAATTTCTCTGTATCATCGTAGGACATTTTTTGCAGTACATCCTTAAGGATTTTCTTGCAATTGTAGTAATTAAGAGGATATATATTAGCTAAAGCATTCAGTCTATTATACAGGAGCGGACCAAGGAACATATAAAATTTGGATGTAAACGAGTATGACCCTGATTATTTGGGGCAAACTATATCTTTCCGTCTTTTATTAGTAAACTCAGTGCTGTAGGGAAGGGCTGCGTGCTGTTTTAGTACTATACTCAATATGAATAGCAACCTGAAGCCAATTATTTACAATATTGAATCCGAATTGCGCATGCTTGTAGACTTCTATTTCAGATTAAGCAGAAAACAACAGAGCAGTATCATCAGCATAGGATATGATAATGCCATGACCTAGGGATAGATTACAGAGGTCATTTATATAAATTAAGAACAGAGTTGGCCCTAATACACTTCCTTGTGGAACTCCAAAAGTTGTGTTATTCAGATCATCACCTTGAACATTACCAATTCTAACGCATTGCGTGCGTTCTTTTAGATAGCTTTTTAGAAGTTTTAGCTGAGTACCTCTTATACCTATGGTTTCAAGCTTGTGCAATAGAATTGGGGTGGCGACAGTGTCGAAGGCTTTAGCGAGGTCCAAAAAGATTCCTACAGTGTGGTTACCTTCGTCAAGTTGTGTGCAAGATAGTTAGTCAATTGATGAGCAGCATCTGCAGTTGACATTTTGGGTCTAAATCCAAACTGCGTATTTGACAAAATCATTTTATCATCCAAATATTTCATCAATCTTTTATTTAAATTTTTTTCTAATATTTTGGACATCGCAGGAAGTAAGGAAATCGGTCTGTAATTAGTTACCTCATCTTTACAACCAGATTTATACACTGGTACAACCACAGCTTTTTTTAAGCACTTATTAATAATATTTTATATAATGTTTTTTTTTTAATATTCTAACTTCATCAATGAATTGCAATGCCAAAATAAAATAAAAAAAAATTGTGATTTGTATACACCTCTGCATTATGGTTTTATATATGACGGAGCAAGTATGCTCCAAAGATGAATGTTGATACGGGAAGTGACGTCAGCAGACACGAACAGTACTGAAGTCACTCCCTATAGCCAGAATTGTGGTGTGATAGAGCAGAGATATGCCCCATAGGTGGTTGTTGTTAAGGGAAGTGACGTCATTCACGGAACAGACGTCACTCCTGTCGTCAGAGTATGGTGGTCCCCCATGAAGTAGGGGTTGCAGTGGTAGCCCATGATACGCATGTCATCAGGCAGGTCGTGGTTGCCAGTGACACGCTCTGCACCAGGCAGGTCAAGGCAGTGTGGTAGTCGCCCGTGACACGCTCTGCACCAGGCAGGTCAAGGCAGTGTGGTAGTCGCCCGTGACACGCATATCACCAGGCTGGTGGTGGATGCCCATGACATACTCCTGTCATCAGGCTGGTAGTGGATGCCCATGACATACTCCTGTCATCAGGCTGGTGGTGGATGCCCATGACATACTCCTGTCATCAGGCTGGTGGTGGATGCCCATGACATACTCCTGTCATCAGGCTGGTGGTGGATGTCCATGGTGGAAGGAAATGAAACTCCAGTAGACGTTGTTCCAATTTATTGTCGGGTAGCAGTGTTTAGGTCCGCACTGTCCGACAGCTCGAGCGAGAATGCTCAATTCACTCGAGGTCTTCTCACGCACACGCCGGCGAAGCCGGCGTGTGGGGGGAGGCGGTTTCGGGCTTTCGCCCCTTCCCGCGGTCTTCATGTCGCCCCCAGTAGCAACTGGGGGGTCATTGGGTTAGCTCTGAAAAGAGCTTCGTCCAGGGCCACGTCATACTGACGACCTTCTGTCGCCCGGAGATCTTCGGTCGAAGTCCGCCGGTTTGTAGGCCGCTTGTAGGTGGCGGGGGTTTCGGTCATGTTGATGTTGATTGACCTGGTCGCTGTCTTCTTCGACCAACTCGCGTGGGTATGCCTTGCCTCTTGGATCCCGTTCGTACGGCGGGGCCAGCCCGCGGATATGTTCGTGAGTCGACACCGCCGTCCGTGCGAACATCCTGGTGGCTAATCGGCATATGAAGTTTTCGAGGCTTTCCATTTTGAGGTCTCTGTGGATAGTGGAGTTTCGTACGTACCGCTGCGCGTCAACGATGGTACGGAGGCAGAGGTTCTGTTGGGTCTGGAGGTTTTTCCTGGGGCGTTCTGCCAACAGAGCGTACCAGGCGGGTGCTGCGTAGGTTAGACGCGAGCGGACGTACGTCTTGTAGAGACCGAGCTTCATCCTGAGCGGTAGCTTAGAGCTCAGTACCGGCTTCAGCATGGCTCGTGCGGCTTTGGCAGAGTTCACCATATTCTGGGCGTTTTTTGCCATGGTGAGTCTTTGGTCTATGGTTACTCCAAGGTATTTCGCCGTTCGGGACCAGTTAATCACCTGGTCTTGGAGGACGAGGTTCTTCGGCTGTTTGCGTTTCCGTGTAATGGTAACTGCTTGGGTTTTACCCACGTTCACCGACAGTCGCCACTTGGCCAGCCAGGGGGGAAGTTCATCTAGCACTCTTTGCATCTTGACGGCGGCGTGGTCAAGTTTGAAGGACGTGGTGATGTACGCCGCGTCGTCGGCGTAGAGTGCCAGGGTTGCGGATTCCGTCTTGGGGATGTCGTCAGTGAACAGTGAGTAGCAGGCTGGGGATAAGCAGCTGCCTTGGGGTACTCCGGCCTCGATTGGGCGTGCTGTTGAGGTCGTTTGCTCCACGCTTACACGGAAACTTCTACCTTGGAGAAACGAGGAGACTACCATCACTACCTTCTTTGGTGTTTTGGATGTTGCGAGCTTGTAAATCAGTCCAGGATGCCAGACCCGGTCGAACGCTTTCTCCATGTCCAGAAATACCGCGACGGCATGCTCTTTCTTGTTGAGAGTCACGGTCAGGTGGTGCAGTACTCTGGACAATTGTAGCGTGGTACTGTGTTGCGACCGGAATCCGAACTGTTCTGGGCGGGGAGGGATGTAAGGAGTCAGGTGAGAGAGTAGAAGGATTTCAAAGAGTTTAGAGATGCTGGATAGGAGGGTGATAGGACGATAGCTCTCGGGGAGACGGATGTTCTTGCCAGGCTTTGGTATCATAATTACCCGACCTCTTTTCCATGCGGTTGGGTAGTGGCCGCTGCGCAGGATTCCATTGAAGAGGCGAGCAAGGGAGGCGATGGCTTTGGGTGGGAGATGTCGGAGGGTGGCGTTTGTGATATTGTCATCCCCCGGTGCCTTTCTTGGCTTTGTCCGGAGGATGGCTCGCTGCACTTGCCCAGGAGAGAAGAAGATGACGGGCTGGTCTCGGTCGTCCTCTTCTCGTGCTAAGTAGTCTCTGACAAAGACTTCCACTTCTGCTGAGTGTTCCGGGTCTTTGTCTGGGTTCGGTTTGAACTGTGCTTCGAGGCAGTCGGCGAAGATCTCAGCTCTGTCTGCTGCTCTGTAGCGTGGGTTACCATCTTGGTGTGTTAGTGGTCTAATCGGGGTGGGGGTATTTCTCAGCTGTCTGCAGAGCGTGTGGAGGGATGCCCAGTCATCCGTCGCGTCGGCTATGCGCTTCTCCCAGGTCTTGGCACAGTCGTCCCGCAGTTCTGCCTTCACCTCTTCGCAGAGTGCGTTAAGGCGAGTTTTCTGTGCTGGATCTCTAGACCTTTGCCAGGATTTTCTCAGTGCACGCTTTTCTTTTAGCAGTTTGGAGAGTTTGGCAGAGGTTTTCGGGAGTCGGTTTGGACGTGGTGGTAGTTTTGCTCTTTCTAGGGCCTGTGTTATGGACGTGGTGATGTCGCTTGTGAGCTCATCGACATCTTCAGGGTTTCGGACTGGTCTTGTTGGGGCCGATGCTTGCATGGTTTCCGAGAACTTGGCCCAGTCCGTCCCTGGTTTGGGTGGTAGTTGGTTGAGGGTGATCGGTTGAGTGTGGAGGATAAGCAGGACGGGTTGGTGGTCCGACTGTAGCTCGTCTAACAACACCTCGACCGTTGGGTGTACCGGTAGGCCTTTGTGTAGAACTATGTCAAGGACATCTGGTTGGCAGGCTGCTTGGTCGGGGTAGTGGGTTGGGACGTCTGGGGCGGCAACTTCATACTGGTGGTCCTCTATGTATCTCAGCAGAAGGTTGCCGTCCGTGTTTCTGCAGTGCGAGTTCCAGACTGGGTGCTTGCAGTTCCAGTCCCCAGCTGCGACTATAGGGTGTTCTGGTGCGGTGGGAAGCAGCTTGTTAAGGTCGTCCCTTTTTAGGGCTAGTCCCGGGGGTTTGTATATAGCATATACCTGCATGGGGTTTCCATCTGTGCAGATTTCTATGCCCAGCGCCTTGATAGAGTCCAGTTTCATTTCGGGGAGCGGCTGATGGATGAGCCGTCTTTTGACTAGAACCATCAGACCTCGGATGGCTCTTCCATCTTCATTTTGGTGGTCCTCACGGTAACAGGTATACCCAGGAAATCGTGGTTTGTCGGTAGCCTTTAGCATGGTCTCGTTTATGAGGGCTATGTCAATGTTCTGCTCCTGGAGTAGCAATTTCAGGAGCGGTAATTTGCTGGATCTCTTGGTGGGCATCAGGCTTTGGGCGTTCCAAAAGAGGATCCTCACTTCCCTACTTGGAAGAGCTTCCCGATCCCGTTGAGGACTATCGGGATCGGGTCTCCCCCTGTTCGGAGTGTCTGGAGCACGTCCTGTAGGATCTGGAGCGCCGTGTCCAGGAGGATGAGGCGCTCGCTGTCGTAGCCGTGGGTCTTCTGTTTGGGTGGTGGTGGAGGCGGCGGAAGTTGGGCTCTCCGTTGACGTGGGAACGGTGGGCGCTTGGGCTGTACCGGGGGGGGTTGTTCTCCCGGGAGGGGAGCAGTAGTCCGTGTGGGGGCTGCTGCTGGCGTGGCTGGCCGAGGGGGCTGCAGTGGTTGGGATGGGGGCGCCGGGGTGTCCGAGTCGGATGGGGCCTCAGTGATGTAGTTCTTCTTCTTCTTCTTTATCTTTTTCTTCTCCTTCTGGCCCTTGAACGATCGGATGGTGGGGTCGTTCGCAGGTGCCATAAGAGAAGGGTTCGTGGGTTCGGTGGCAATCTGTGGGGTGGTGGTTGGTGGTGGGATTGCAGCTGAGGTCCCGGCAGCTGGGGTCCTGGCAGCAGAGCGGGTTCTATCGCGCCGTGAAGCAGTTGTGGCGGCGACAGTACCGGCTCTTTTGTTTCGTGCCTCCCTCTTGAATATTGGACAGGTTTTGTTGTTGGCGGTGTGCGGGCCGCCACAATTGGCACACGTGGGGGGCATCGCTCTGTCGCGGGGGCATTCAGCAGCGTGGTGGGGGCCGCCACATCGTACGCAGGCTAGGGGGCGGTGACAATTGTGGCTGCTGTGCCTGAATGCCTGACACCTGTGGCATTGTGCTGGGCCTGCCTTTCCTCTCCAGCTTTCGATGGTGATCCCGGGCATGCATAGAAGCTCGTTTATATTGAAGATGTCAGGTGTGATGTTCGGAGTTTGTTTGAACTGAGCGAAAAAGATGCATCCCGGGCGTCCCTTTGACGCTCGGATCCCGCGGATTGTCTCGGGTACAAAGCCAAGCTCCCTGAATTCGGCCTCGATGTCTGCGGGGGGGGTGTCGGCAGGTAGGCCTCCTATTGCCACCTTCAGGCTGCGTTCCTCCGGTAGCGAATACGAGAACCAAACCACCTTTTCGGTTCTCTCGAGTTGCGCCAAGTAGTTTTGTATGAGCCGGTATTCTTCGCCGGACTCGGGAGAGAATCGGACTCCTTTCCCAAAGGGTCGGGCGTTTGGGGCGTGTCCTAAGCGGGACTTTAAATTTTTAAAATGGTTGGACCAATTGGGCATCTCCTCGACGACTAGAGGGGGGTACCGGGCTTTACGTACCGCTCTTACCTCGGTATCGGTTTGTCCGGCTGTGGAGGGGACATTTCGCTCCGGGGGGGCCGTTGAAGTGGAGGGCGTCGCTTGCAGTGATATGGCAGGCTCTGTAGGGTGGGTGGCAGAAGTGCTTGGGCGGGCGGCCGGCGCGACTGGGCGGGCGGCAGGTGCGACCGGGCGGGCGGCCGGCACGGCTGGGCGGGCAGCAGGCGCGACTGGGCGGGCGGCAGGCACGCATGGGCGGGTGGTTGAGCCGCTAGGGCGGGCGTCTGAGCCGCTAGGGCGGGCGTCTGAGCCGCTAGGGCGGGCTGGCGGTGTGGTTGGGCGGGCGGTGGAAGGGGTTGTGTGGGTGTCTGTCGACTTTGGGCGGACGGCCGCTGCGTACGTACCAACCTATGTCCGTCGCTGGCGTCTGCTTTGGGCGGGTGGGCGTTCGGCGTTCCCGTTGTGGGAGCGGGATAGAAGTCGGCTTCGCGCATAGGCGCTTGGCCTCCTCCTCCGTGGACTCGTCGGAGTCTTCGTCCTCCCTCTTCCGGCGGGTGCCCGCGGCGGGAAGGGCGTCGGGGATGGGGATGGTTCTCGCCTCATCTATTACCTCCATCTCCTCGGGTGTCGGGGTGGTTGGGTTCGATAGACGCCTCTCGTCCTCCTCCAAGGCGTTTTTCATAAGTACTAAGTACTTTTTTGGGAGACATCTTGCTTCAATGAGGCGCTGTAAAATGATGTAGCTCCTGTCTATCTCAGATTTAGGTGAGAGCGGCTTGGCTACCGGGGCCGGAGGGGCCGGCGGGGGTGGGGGGGGCATCCTCTCCGCGGGCGGGGTTGTAGGCGCTGACACGGAGCGCGCTACAGGGGTGGCAGTCTTTTCGGACCGCTTCTTTTCCAAGAAGCGGTCGATTACCTTTGTCATGAGGGCTTGGCGGCTCCGCGACAGGGAGCGGTCACGTCCCAAGCTGGAGGCGCGGCTCGACGGCTGGGAGGAGTCATCCGAGGTTTCAGTTGTTGTCCTGGCTTTTGGGGCGTCCTTCCGGGAGGCCCGAACCTCAGGTGCGGGTTTGCCGGGAGGAGAATTCCGTCCCGTCATTTTCGCGGCGCGATTTGTATAACGCGGCGCGGTAGAACGCGGGAGGGGAGGGGGGGCGCGACGAAGGTGGCGCGGCACTGACTACTTTAATTAAGCAGTCCGAGGGCGAATCGCTTTTGGCGCGACCAAGGGACGACGGGAACTTTTCGCCAGTCACCGTGATGCCTAACCCGGGGCTTTCCGCTGGTGGAAGACCGGGTTCGGCGGTTCACGGCGAGGGTTACTGTCCCGCGCCGTCCGGATGTCTTGGGCAAAAGCAATCCCCTCGCACTAAAAGAATAGCGGGCCGTGCTCGGTAGACGTTTTCATTAGAAAACGCTGCGGGTCCGTGCGCGAAAGAACTAGGACGTTCGTACGTGAGCGAAACGATTCGTAGCCAGTCCTCTGTTGTCGTCAGTGGGCGCGTATTTATAGCAAAGCGCTGTGTCGCCAACCCCGTGGAATATGCGAACAAACTTGTATTGACGACACAGAGCTCCACTTTTTACAGTAAACTTAATGGAATTATTCTCAAAATCATTTTCAGAGGTACCAAACAATCAAATTAACGTCCTTTAACAGGTTTGACATAAGAACTCGACTTAAACTTGATTTTGACTAAAGATAAACTAACGATAAATCCGTTTATGATTTTTACACAATGTTTTATCAGTTAACTAGAACTTTTTGCGACACGTGGCAAGCAACCACGTGTTGTTATTGAATGATCTTCTTGAAATAACGCTTTCGCGCCGACACGGCCATTCTGACAGTTGGTGCGCGCTCTGCACCAACCTTAGTTCTGCGTTAAAAGGTTAGAATCTCGATGAGTTTTGAAGTTCCTGATTCTCGAAGGTTCACGTAAACTACGGCGCCGATACGGCTATCCTGACAGTTGGTGCGTGCTCTGCGCCAACCTTCAATCTGCGTCTGAAATAGAGAGATGCTTATTCTTTGTGTACGGTGTAGGTAACCAAGTTACCCATTTATTACTTTACCAGTGTTACCAATTGCCAACTAAGGCATGTGGTCTTATGTGGTTTCAGAAAGCTTTTCAATGTAACGGAAAGGTTTTCAAAGTAACGAAAAAGATTTTCAAAGTAACAAAAAAGGTTTTGAAAGTAACCAAAAGGTTTTCCAAGTTACCAAAAGGTTTTCATTATTACTTGAAACTAAAAGGAAAGTATCACCGAGGTTTTCAGAGTTCCTGAAAATAAAGGTTCTCGGAGGCCCCCAAAGGGGAAGGTTCTCGGAGGTTCTCGGAGATTCTCGAAGATTCTCGGAGGGTCTCGAAGATTCTCGGAGGTTCTCGGAGGAGACGAATGTTCTCCAAGAAATTGTAGATGGAAACTGGAACAGGGGTAAAAACTGTTGATTGTGGTATTCTTCCTCTTAAGTAGGAGCCATCTCTGATCGACGGCAGAGTCCCTAGGCCGAAGGCCTTGGACATAGCTTAATGACCGTCAGGGCCAAAAGGGCGTAAAAGTCAGGGCCAACTTCCCAGTGCGCCCTTCGAACGGAAACGCTCAGACCCTATTTCCCGTCGCCCATCCAAGCGACGACAGAGGCAGTCAAGATGATCTTCCAGTACCAGACTAGAGCGTTGATAGTGATTATTGCTCACGATACCATCTGACGGTGAGCCCAAGCCGTCGACGTATTTTTGAGAATTGGTAGGCCCAAGTGACCAAAGGGCAGAACCGCGCACCGAGCGACGACCCGTGAAAGACCGCCGGCAGAAGCTAAATGCGTTCAGCCGAAGACAAGGCGCAAAGGCTCACATGTGGGGAGGCCCACATCCAGTAGCAGACCGCTACATGGTGATGATAAAAATCAGAAAACCAGAAGTGGACTGGTGGCGATATGAGCCGTGGACAAGGCCCACGTCCATCAGCAGTTGCTACAGGTCGGTGATATGTGACTACAAACAAGTTGGTGATGGATGTGATATGAGCATCTGCGCAGGTATGGGCATCTGCACAGATACGTTCATGTTTAGTGGTAAATACGATGGCTGTGATTGTGGGCATCTGCACAGGTCCACATGCAGATATGCTGTCAAGCGATGGAAGAGCTGACGAGGAAGCGGTAAGGACCAGAACTGTCTGAACTATTCAGTCTGATCCCACTTCTGATGACGGAGCAAGTATGCTCCAAAGATGAATGTTGATACGGGAAGTGACGTCAGCAGACACCAACAGTACTGAAGTCACTCCCTATAGCCAGAATTGTGGTGTGATAGAGCAGAGATATGCCCCATAGGTGGTTGTTGTTAAGGGAAGTGACGTCATTCACGGAACAGACGTCACTCCTGTCGTCAGAGTATGGTGGTCCCCCATGAAGTAGGGGTTGCAGTGGTAGCCCATGATACGCATGTTATCAGGCAGGTCGTGGTTGTCAGTGACACGCTCTGCACCAGGCAGGTCAAGGCAGTGTGGTAGTCGCCCGTGACACGCTTATCACCAGGCTGGTGGTGGATGCCCATGACATACTCCTGTCATCAGGCTGGTAGTGGATGCCCATGACATACTCCTGTCATCAGGCTGGTGGTGGATGCCCATGACATACTCCTGTCATCAGGCTGGTGGTGGATGCCCATGACATACTCCTGTCATCAGGCTGGTGGTGGATGTCCATGGTGGAAGGAAATGAAACTCCAGTAGACGTTGTTCCAATTTATTGTCGGGTAGCAGTGTTTAGGTCCGCACTGTCCGACAGCTCGAGCGAGAATGCTCAATTGTCGTCTCACCCCTGTGGGGGGGTGGGGAGAGGGTTTCAGGGCAATGCCCTTTTCCCCTGGCTATTCTGCACCCATTACTATGGGTGCGTCTTTTGGGTGATTAGGTGTCGTGGGCGCCTTCTCCGGTGCCACTCAAGTGCCGGTGCGATCAAGCCCTGCCGGGTGAGATCCCTGGTTACCCAGGGAAGGCCCAGCGAACTGATCAGCGACCGTAGTGGTGGTCACCGGGGGGGGGGCGCCCCCGTTGCAATGGTATCTTCGTTATTGTGATTAATGATGTCCCTCGAGTAGGCTTTCATTTTCCGTTTTCCTTTTTCGTCGGGTGGCCTCGCGTGCAGGGGAGCTATCCCAGCTATATGGGTAAGCTTCGACCCATCGGCTCTGTCAAACATGTTGGTCGCTAGTCTTCTGATGAAGGTATCTATGTTCTCGGTCTTCAGGTCTCTTTGTATCGTGGCGTTCCTCACGTACCTTGGCGCATTGACGATTTTTCTGAGCGTGATATTCTCTTGGCATTGCAGGCGATTCTTGTTGGTTCTACTCAGGAACGGGTACCATGCCGGGGCTGCATAGGTAAGCCGTGTCCTGAGGTAAGTTTGGTATATCAGCAGCTTTGTCTTTGTTGGCAGGTTCGAGACTAGGATCGGGAGGAGTTTGGCGCGAGCTCCCCTCACCTTTCCTATCACGCCGTCCAGGTGGTTTCTGAAATTTAGGTTCCTGTCAATGGTCACTCCCAGATATTTGACGGCATTCTGCCATGGGATGTCCTGGCCCATCAGTCGCAATGGGGCTGGCAGCTTCGTTTGTCCCGTTATGATGGCCTGGGTTTTTGCTACGTTCACTGCCAGTCTCCATTTACTGAGCCATTCTGGCAAGGCGTCCAGTGTTGGCTGCAGTCTTTTGACAGCGAAGGCTGGTTTGTACGAAGAGGCGTAGTATGCTGCATCGTCCGCGTAGAGGGCGAGCTTCGCCTGCCCAATGACAGGGATGTCGTTGGTGTACCAGGCGTAGCATACAGGGGAGAGGCAGCTTCCTTGTGGTACTCCGGCCTTCACAGGTCTCACGCCTGAGAGCTCGTTCTCTACAGAGACGGTGAACTTCCGGTTTTTCAGAAAGCTGTCCAAAATTCGCACGATCTTCTTTGGGGCGGAGGAGGTTGAGAGTTTGTAGAGCAGCCCCTCATGCCACACACGGTCGAACGCCTTTTCCATGTCTAGTAGGACTGCTACGACATACTCCTTCTTATTATAGTTCATAGCCATGTCGTTTACCATCCTCGTGATCTGCAGAGTGGTCGAGTGGCCAGCCCTGAACCCAAACTGCTCTTCTCTGGGTTCGATGTGCTGCGTCAAGTATGGCAGGAGTAGCCTTTCGAAAAGCTTTGACATAGTGTTCAGGAGCGTGATGGGACGATAGCTTTCCGGCTTCCTGGCGTCTTTCCCTGGCTTGGGCAGCATTACTACTTTTCCCATCTTCCAGCTTGTTGGGAAATGACCAGAGCGGAGTATGCCGTTGTAGATCTTGGTAAGGGCTACTATGGCCTTCGGTGGTAAGTTCTTGAGAGCCTCATTTGAGATCCGGTCTTGTCCGGGGGCTTTTCTTCGAGGAAGTCGCTGAACTACTCTCTTTACTTTTCCGGGGCTCAGGAAGATTTGATATTCGGACTCTTCGGCTGCTGGTGGCGAGGTTAGGTAATCTTGAAGGAGGCCTTTGACAGATTCCACATGCGACAGTTCACTTGTAGGGTTTGGAGTGAACTGTCTTTCCAGGCTGTCTGCCAGGATCTCGGCTCTGTCGGCTGCCTTGAACTTAAGAAGGCCATCGCTGCCAATCAGTGGTTGGGTGACCTTGGGTGCGCCTGTCAGCTGTCGACATAGCCGGTGGACTGAGGGGATGTCGTCGGTTATGGAGCTGATGTACTCTTCCCATACTTCGGCTGCGTGTTCGTCCAGGGCGACTTTTACGCGTTCCACCAGGGCGTTTAGATTCGCCTTGACTCGCGGGCATCTGGTCTCCTGCCACAACTTCCTCGTCTCTCTTTTTTCACGAATGAGGTTTCGTATTCTGGCCGGGAGTGGGTCTTGTCTGCTTGCCGGTGAGGTGTGCGAGGCTGCTGTGAGAGATTCCTGGATAATTGTGGTCAGTTCTTCCGTGGCCTGGTCGACATCTTCAGGGGTTTCCACCGGCCTGATGGTGGTTCTTTCGTGGGTCTCTTTCTGGAAGACTTCCCAACAAACTTTATTTCTGCGCGGGAGGAGTGATATTCTAGTGGGGGTCTCTCTTAACTCCAGCAGGACTGGTCTGTGGTCCGAAGGGAGATCTGGCAGGACACTGAGTTCGGGAGTAGTTTTTAGGCCTTTGTAGACTACTATGTCCAGTACGTCCCCATTTCAGTTTGGCTCATAGTGTGTCCACGTGTCCGGCCCAATCACTTCATAGTGGTAGTCCATGGAGTCCTGGTAAAGTGTGCGCCCATTTTTGCACACCTTGCTGGAGTTCCAAAGTGTGTGTTTTGAGTTCAGGTCTCCGGCTAGGATTGTGGGAGTGTCGTGGTTCAGCAGTGTTCTTAGTTCTGATTTGGTCAGTGTTTCTCTGGGTGGCTTGTAGATAGAGAAGAGTCTTAAGTCTTCGCCGGCGACGTTTACAAGTACTCCTAGCGCTTGTATGGACTTAAAGTCGACTACGGGGATAAGCTGGTGAATCACCCTTCGGTGGACCAATACCGCCAGGCCACGATATGTTAGCCCTTCTGGGGTTTGTTCGTCTTTTCTGTAAGTTACGTAGTTGGGGATCTTAAATTCCTTTTTAGGGTTTAGGTGCGTCTCGCTGACCAGCATTATGTCGATGTTCTGCTCACGGAGGAAGATGGTCAGCAGTTTTTTCTTCCCCGTGAGCGTGGCGGCATTCCAGTACACGACTCTAAGATTTCCCCCCATTTTTGTTGAGGATCCTCATAAGTCCCATGAGGGTAGCCGTCTCGGCGTCTGTGCCAGATTGGACTGCCTCCAAGATCTCTTTTAGGACGCCAATGGTCTCTCCGAGGGAGTCCCTGCGTGCTGGTGGGGGTTTCGCTGGGTTCTCCCCGGTGGTCTCTTGGGCCTTTTTGCCTTTCCTCTTGTTGGGTTTCTTTTTGGCTCCTTTTGGAGGATTTGCCTGAGCCATGAGCGAGGACGCGGCTGTTTCCTCGACGGTAGCGGGAGTGACCAGGGTGGTTCCTCTTCTCCCTCTGTCGTCGTTGGTTTGGGCGATGGTACCTCCTCTCTTGTTCCTGATTTCTTTCTTAAACACCGGGCAGGACTGATAGTTGGCCGGGTGTGCTCCTCCACAGTTTGCGCAAGTCGCCGGCTCGTCTTTTGGCCTCTGGCATTCGCCTGCACGGTGAGGCTCACCACAGCGCACGCATGCCTGCTCCCTGTGGCAGTTGTGTGAGCTATGCCTGAACTTTTGGCATCTATGGCATTGCGCTGGCCCCTTTTTTCCTCGCCATGCCTCGATGATGATACCTGGCATCAGTAGCAATTCGGTAACTTCGTAGATAGCCGGCGTCAGGTTTGGCGTCTTCTTAATAAGTGCGTAGAAGACACTACCGGGTCTCTCTTGTCTCCCCTTGATATTTTTGATATATTCGGGGGTAAAGCCCTTCTCCTCTAGCGCCGCCTGAATTTCGTCTACGTCCGTCTCAGAGGGGAGGCCGCGGATGGCAACCTTAAGGCTTCTTTCAGCCGGCAGTGAGTACGAGAACCAGCTGATCGGTTCTTTCTTTTCGAGCTCCGTCAGATAGGACTGGATCAACCGGTACTCGTTCTCGTCTTCAGGGTTAAAGCGGATTCCCTGTCCGTAGGGGCGTCCGTTTGGAGGTCTGCCCAATTTGTTGGCCAAAGTTTTGAAATGGCTGGACCAGTTCTCCAATTTCTCCACGACCAGCGGTGGGTACTTGGGGCCTTCTCTGGGTTTTGTGGTTGGTTGGTCTTTACTTACCCCAGTCTGAGGGGGTTGGGGGGGTCCACCTTGCACGGCACTGCTGGTTTTCGCCGTCGGGGCTCTGCTTGGTGGAGGTTGTGGTCTGGCAGGGGGAGCTTTTGGGGCTCCTTGGGTCTTCTGCGCCTGCGCCGTTTCGGCGAATGTTCGGCCGAATGTTTGCGCAAATGTTTTGTTTGGGGCCTCCGCTTCCTTTTGTGGTTTTGGCCTCTGTGGCAGGGGCTTCTGCCCAGCTATCAGTGCTAGCGTGGGCTTGGGGGCCTCCTGTGGCCTCGGTGGCGGTGAGACAGTCCTCGTCGTTTTGTCTCGTTGTGGTGGACTGTTAGAGAGAGAGCGAGTACGGCGTCTCTTTCTTCGATCCTCTGCCTGCTTGGGAGTGGTGGGCTTTGGCCTTTGGAGTCTTAAGTGAGTTGCCGGGGGCAACGTCACTATGGCGTTCTGCGCAAATTCTAGCGCTGTTTGGTCTTCCAGAGACAGCTCCTTTCCTTCCATCTCGGCTTCTTGGAGGCGCAGGTACATTGCCATCCATCGAAGCATTCCCTCCGAAAGGGCCCCGACTTGCATAAGCCGGGCGAGTGTGAGGATATCACGCTCGTATAGCCCTTTCGGAGACAATGTCTCGAAGACATGGGCTGGTGCTTCGCCGGCGCCGTCTGGAGTGACGGGCGTGGCTTCATAGAATTCTTCTTCTCTATTTTCTTCTTCTTGGCCCTGAAAAGGGCCTTTGGATGGGCCTGTCATCAGGCTGGTGGTGGATGCCCATGACATACTCCTGTCATCAGGCTAGTGGTGGATGCCCATGACATACTCCTGTCATCAGGCTGGTGGTGGATGCCCATGGTGGAAGGAAATGAAACTCCAGTAGACGTTGTTCCAATTTATTGTCGGGTAGCAGTGTTTAGGTCCGCACTGCCCGACAGCTCGAGCGAGAGTGCTCAATTGTCGATAGTGGGCGCGTATTTATAGCAAAGCGCTGTGTCGCCAACCCCGTGGTTTTGAATAAGCGAACAAACTTGTATTGACGACACAGAGCTCCACTTTTTACAGTAAACTTAATGGAATTATTCTCAAAATCATTTTCAGAGGTACCAAACAATCAAATTAACGTCCTTTAACAGGTTTGACATAAGAACTCGACTTAAACTTGATTTTGACTAAAGATAAACTAACGATAAATCCGTTTATGATTTTTAGACAATGTTTTATCAGTTAACTAGAACTTTTTGCGACACGTGGCAAGCAACCACGTGTTGTTATTGAATGATCTTCTTGAAATAACGCTTTCGCGCCGACATATATTTTATTAACCGGTACTGTCCCACTGCTGGGCAAAGGTCTCCCCCATCTCCTTCCAAGACTTACAATCGCTTGCTGCCTCCCACCAATTAGCACGAAAGGCATCGATGTCGTCACAATTTGCAATAAATAATAGAATTTTTTGATGGATCTTACCAAAGTATACTAGTTTAATTACCACATTGACTGTTTAACTACATCTAAATATACTTACTTAGTATAAAACTTGTCATAATAAACTCAGTAATCTGCGATATCTTCGTTATTAATATTATTATTCATAATTTAAATATACAAGATTATAGACAATAACAAAATATTAATATATTTACAAGATCAGAACACTTCCAATTAACCCCTGATTTACACCAACGAAATTAACTTTGTTTTACCTCTTCTGAAAAGTTGCGCATTTTCAGTTTGGCGAGTTGACTTTTGGACTGACGATATGTTTCGCGGTAACAGTGAATAATTTGCTATGTGAACTCAGTTATATTTTAAGCTTCAAAAAATTTAGATTTTAGATTTTTCGTTCTTAGCTCAAATGATAGCTATTGACAAGATCTTCATTTTCAATGACAGATGTCAAACTTAAACCGACTTATATCTCGAGAACAGATTTTCCATTCCTAGCTCAAATGATAACTATTGACAAGATCTTCATTTTCAATGCCAGCTGTCATATTTAAACCAGCTATATCTCAGGAACTAGTTACCCTAAATTTGCGGTTTCCAGATCATATGATAGCTATTGACCAGATCTTTATTTTCGATGATAGCTGTCAAAAAACCGACCATATCTCAAGAACAGCTCATCCTGGACTTGCCGTTCATTGCATAAATGATAAATAAATAAATGAATAAATAAATAATGCTGGACTATCACACAAAATCATAGTCCCAAACTAAACAGAGCTTGTGTTATGGAAACCACAAAACATACCTACACAGAAAACACCCAAATCTGCAGAACATGCAAACATTTTTCCCGCTGCAGGAGTCGAACCCGTCTCAGGTGGACCTTCGCCCACTGCACCACAGAGATTGTCATTCGACAGATATGCCACGAGCGCTCATAACACGGAAAAAGTGTAACAGAGCAATTGGAGGAACCGCCATGGGAATCTTGCAAGCCACTATTTAAGAACTTCGGGCTTTTCACCCTACCCAGCCTTTGCGTATTGGAGTGTGCTCTGTTTGTTAAATAAAAAACAATTATTTATTTGTACAGGCTGATCAGTTGTATCCAAGAAGCACAAGGAATTGGGGTTGAGTTGTGTTGTGATACCCAAAATTCCTAGGGCAAAAATGTATTTAAACACTAGCTATGTTATTTTATTTTATTAAGGCAAAAGTTATGTGTGTGAAGATTTACAAAAAATTGATGCTAGAGCTAAAAGAAAAATGTCTTTATTCGATATATGATTTAATAGATTCATAGGTTGCACAAAGAAAGGTTGTACTATATAACGTTGTTGTTTAATGAATTAATGTCTATAATTTAAATTAATTATTTGACTTGGTTATTTTTTTAAATTGAATATGTTTTAATATTTAATGATATGATGATATGATTAATGAAAATTGTTCATCATCATCATCATCATCATCATCATCATCATCATTTACCTACATCATTTTAGTTGGTAACATAAAGATAATTAATATTAAGTAAGACATGTGCTTAAGACTTATTTCTCGTCCAAGTCACTAAGCAAGTGAGACGTGTGTAATTTTGCTAACTGAAACTTCAAACATAGTCATTCAATTCTTTTCCTTGTGCCATCGGTAACACAGTTCAGTTTAATTAGTGATATCTTTCCGGTGCGGTGACTAATTGACTTGCACTCACTACGCATACAACCAAAGCGTAAGATACCTACTACTATCTATTTCTAACACGCACACTATACCAAGCTCGCACACATACCAGCGTAACCAGAATAACTGCAGTATAAGTAAATCCTACGGACAAACTATGCATCGCACGCCTACATCTGGGCAGTCAGCCATGTACTCCTCCCAACCTAACCTGAGCACTGGGAATGAACTAAATGAAGTAATTAGAAATGTGAACATCAGAAAACGCAAGAATCCTGACCTTGATATCTTTACAAATCTAAAGGACTCCTTAATGCAGTCCTTCAAAGATATGATTAGTGTTGAGATTTCAGTGATGAAAAAACAAAATATGCAAATTCTACAGTCTAATACTGAAATATTGCAACTTCTACAAACAAATTCTGCTGATCTCAAGTTGGCAAATGAAAAAATAGCAGTTCTTGAAGCGAATAATGTTGCTATTACGCATCGGGTAAATGATCTTGAACTTCAACTGCATGAGATTCAGAAACAACAGAAGAAAAAAATAGTAGAAATAAGAAATGTTCCAAGACAAGAAAAGGAAAATATAAAGCAATTATACAATTCGCTATATAGCACTCTTAATATAAAACCTTCAACAGTCAGCCCAAAAATGTACAGGAAAGGTAAGAATAATACCTCTCCTATCGTCATTGAATTTCACGATGAAAAGGGAAAGGATGAACTATTAAGTGCTGCTAAAATATTTAACAAAGGAGATAAAAAGCCCAAACTCAGCTCAAACCACCTTGGCATTACTGAAGATACGATTGATGGATTGAGGGTAGTCAAAGTGTGCACACATAATTAAATCTGCTCTTCTATTAGATTATATTTAAAATTATTTATAGTACTCTTTTAATGCAAAAAGCAAGTTATTAATAAACTACAGTTCCTCCTACACCCGCTGGTGTAATAAATTCTCCTTTCCACTCACCAAACATCTTTCCAAGTAGCTGTCATGGATCTGTATGCCAAGCTTACAGCCAACATGGATGAGTTGGCTGAAACATTTGCTTCACGGATGCTCCAAGTTGAAGGTGATATCAAGAAACTTGCAAACTCTCCATCTCCACAGGTGAAGCCAACAACCAAAGATGTGGAGTCTTTGTCCCGTGAGTTTTATGACTTTAGATCCCTTATTTGGAAGGCTATGGCTACTATGCGGTCCCAATTTGAACTCCTCACTTTAGGCCTGGACCGCCATGAGACTGCCTCCCGTCGTAAAATTCTTCTATTCCATGGGATAGCTGAAGCAAATGAGTCTTCGGCCGAAGATACCATTGTGAAGCTGTTAGCCAACCAATTTAAAATGACAAATGTCTCTGCTGATCAAATTGCGTCTTGCCACCGTCTTGGTGCTAACACTAGTAAGCCTAGGCCTATCACGGTCAGATTCGTCGACTTCAAGTTGCGTTCAATAGTGTGGAACGCTAAAACTGCACTTAAAGGAACTTACTACACTGTGTCCGAGTTTCTAACCAAAGCCAGGCATGAAGTTTTTATGGCTGCACGGAAGCACTTCGGTATAAGGCGCTGTTGGACATCTGAGGGCATGATTGTTATTCTGCTGCCCGACAACAAACGCCGAAGGATTGAGTCAGCGTCGGAGCTGAAGCCCCTGGTTGCCGAGTTCCCGGCGGCAGCAGCGTCATCGGTGTCTCAGTCTAATCAAGGGAAAGCCCTAGCCCCGGGGCCGTCGGATAAAGCGAAGTCTTCGGCTTCTGCTCCAAAAATCAACAAGCCGGAAACAAGAGCCAAACGCGCCGCTAAGTAGTTTTTCCATGAACGCAGTCGCTATTCATATGTTCTTTCCAATTTGGCCGTATTACACACTCCACTTATATTTATATTTTTTTAGAATAACGTAGGGCACTCTAAAAACTTTTTATATACAATTTCTTTTGCTTTATTTACTTTTGTTTGTACCTACGTTTACATTTTAAATCAACACAGCATGACGTTGACGTTTATTTCTGACATTACGATATGGCATTTAGCAAATGTATTTGTTCACTTCTTCTTCTTTTTATTTTTGGCATCTGTGATATATCGTCCACAACTTTATTAATGTCGACGTCGATAAGATTTTTTTTTTATAGTTTTGATTTGATTTGTTCATAAGTGTAGCATAATGTCTTGATGTATGTAACAGCAAAATTTAAATAACGTTTCTTACAGCAAAATCAGCGGGTGCATTGGAGGGTGTAATGCACCGTTACTTTTTGTAGTTTAGTTTACTTACTTAGTATTTTTATACATAATTTTCTATTACACTCTTAGTGTATTTTATTTAATTAGGTATTTATTTATATTTTAAAAAATATCTTTTTTTTTTTATGGCTCTACAAGCTTTTGATAATAGTTATTTTTCGTGCTCCTCTTCCTGCTCTTCTGACAACGACTACGCTAGTGCGTTTAGCGATGACTCGTGTGTGGATACCCCACTATTACGGGATAAAATTGCCAGTGTACTACAGGGGAACGGTAGAAACTTAAATATCCTTCACATCAATGCACAAAGCATTTCTGCCCATTTCCCTGACATGCTTTCTTCGTTTGATCATAAAGTCATCGATGCTATTCTCATTTCTGAATCCTTTTTGAAACCACCCCTTCTCTCAACTCAATTTCCCTTGCCTGGCTTCATATTAATTAGGAATGATCGCATAGGGAAAGGCTGCGGTGGAGTAGCTATTTACCTCCGTGCAGATATTCCCTATAAAATTGTTGACCAGTCTCCTGGTCAATATTCAGGTTTTTCTGAACATCTATTCATTGAGATAATTGTTAATCATTCTCCTATTCTGGTGGGGGTCTATTACCCTCCCTCTATGCAAATTGATTATTTCTCCTCTTTTGAACAAAAACTTGAATATTTTTCGCCTGTATATGACCATACAATAATCCTCGGTGATTTTAACACTTGTTTGTTAAAAAATGACTCCCGTGCCAATAAGCTTAAGTCATTAGTTTCTTCAGTTAATTTGCATATACTCCCACTTACTGCTACTCACTATGCCCCCCACTGTACCCCTTCTCTCCTTGATTTGATTCTTGTATCAGATGTCGATCGTGTGGCCACTCATGGACAAATAACCGCTCCTTTTTCGTATCATGATCTTCTTTACCTTTCTTATAAAGTCCACTCCCCTAAACGGAAGCCCAAGTTTCTTCTCCTACGCAGCTTCAAAGACATCAATCTTGAGAGCTTAAAGTCCGATGCTTTGAACATTGACTGGTCTCCGGTGATAGACGCAGCAACTGTCGATGAGAAAGTTGCAAGCTTTAACACAATTATTACAGACTTATTTGACACTCACGCTCCACTTAAGAGAGTCAAAGTCAAGCATCCTCCAGCTCCGTGGCTTACCGCGGGCTTAAAAAAGATGATGTCGAAGCGCGATAAGGCAAAACGTATCCACAAGAAATATCTTACTGAGGAGAACCTTGCTTCTTATAAAAGACTTCGCAATCGTTGTAGTAGGATGTGTAGGGATGCTAAGAGACGCCACTTCCATGATTCTCTTCTTGATTCTAGTCCTTCACAGATGTGGAAATTTCTTAAATCTCTGGGTCTGGGTAGTGCTGAGAGGTCTTGTGACCCTCTTGGATCGTTTGACTTAAATGCTATTAATGTACACTTTTCTAAATCTCCACTCTGCCTTGATAGCAAAGTTAAACAAGCAACTTTAGATAAACTCTCCTGTGAACCCAGGCCTAATTGCCCATCTTTTACATTCGAAGCGGTTGCTGAGGAGAATATTAAAAAAATCCTGTGTTCTATCTCTACGAAAGCTGTAGGTACTGATGGAATTAACATCCAGATGTTGCTACTTCTCTCCGATGAGCTTATTCCTGCTATTTCCCACATTATTAACCACTCCCTTGAAACAAGCTCTTTTCCCACTGCTTGGAAAACAGTTTTTGTTATTCCTCTTCCCAAAATTCCTAATCCTACACTTGTTTCCCAATTCAGACCTATCTCCATCTTACCTGTCCTCTCTAAAATCCTGGAGAATGTTGTGCAAAAACAACTGTCCAGCTTTCTTTACCAAAATTGCTTGCTGAGTCCACTTCAGTCTGGCTTTCGTCCTGGTCACAGTACGGTTAGTGCGTTAACAAAAATCTCTGATGATATCCGCTGGGCCATGGACAATAAACTTCTTACAGCACTTATACTTTTGGACTTCAGCAGTGCATTTAACTCTGTTGATCATGATATTCTCCTATCAATCCTTGCCTCTCTTAATATTTCTTCCTCAGCAATTGCCTGGTTTTACTCTTATTTATCTGGTCGCTCGCAGTGTGTGCGCTCGGAAGAGCTCTGCTCTAACTGGTGTAACATAACAGCTGGCGTACCACAAGGTGGTGTTCTCTCCCCTTTACTCTTTTCGGTGTTTATAAATGCCATAACTCATGTTATTTCTTCTCACTACCATCTTTACGCAGACGATTTGCAAATTTATTGGCACTTCAAGGTAGATCAGGTATCAGAGGGTATCAACCAAATCAATTCTGATCTTTCCAAGATCAATCAATGGGCTAATTCTTTTGGTCTCCTTGTTAATCCTGCTAAATCTCAAGCCCTTATTTTCGGTTCTCCCTATATGTTAAACTCAGTTTCTCTTAATTCCCTTCCACCAGTATCACTTGCTAATGAGCCTATACCTTACTCTGAGAAGGCTAAGAATTTGGGAGTCATTTTCGACAACCGATTGTCTTGGTCTTTCCATGTCAATGAGATCAGCAGAAAAATCAATTTCACTTTTCAGTCCCTTAAGCGCCTTCAGAAGTTTTTACCACTCGATACCAAGATAACCCTTGCACAATCTTTACTTCTTCCAATTCTTGACTACGCTGATGTATCTTTTCTTGATCTCACGGAGGAGCTTCTGAATAAGTTGGAGCGTCTTCAAAACTTGTGTATCCGATTTATTTTTGGTCTACGCAAGTTTGATCACGTCTCCCACTTTCGATCCCAATTGAAATGGCTTCCTATCCGACGTCGTCGTGATCTTCATGTATTATCTTTTCTTTATTATATCCTTCACAGCCCTCTCTCACCCCCTTACCTCCGTGAGCGCTTTGATTTTCTTGTCCCTCGTGGTGTGCCCTGCAGATCGACTAAGTCTCTACTTCTCAAAACTCCATCTCATTCTTCTAGCCACTATGGTGAGTCTTTCTCCGTCAAGGCGGTGAGACTTTGGAACTCCCTTCCCCATACTGTCCGTGACAGTCCTTCGCCTAACGTCTTTAAGTCAAAGTTGAAAGAGCACTATCTCTCCTTGCAAACTTAGTAGAACCATAATATACATTTATTTATGTAGGTATATGTATTTAATAATTTATATATGTACTCGTATCATATTTATCGTACTATTTTAGTATTTATTTATATATTTATTATACATGACGGAGCAAGTACGCTCCATAGATGAATGTTGATACGGGAAGTGACGTCAGCAGACACCAACAGTACTGAAGTCACTCCCTATAGCCAGGAATGTGGTGTGATAGAGCAGAGATATGCCCCATAGGTGGTTGTTGTTAAGGGAAGTGACGTCATTCACGGAACAGACGTCACTCCTGTCGTCAGAGTGTGGTGGTCCCCCATGAAGTAGGGGTTGCAGTGGTAGCCCATGATAAGCATGTCATCAGGCAGGTCGTGGTCGCCCGTGACACGCTCTGCACCAGGCAGGTCAAGGCAGTGTGGTAGTCGCCCGTGACACGCATATCACCAGGCAGGTGGTGGTGGCCCATGACATACTCCTGTCATCAGGCTGGTGGTAGATGCCCATGACATACTCCTGTCATCAGGCTGGTGGTAGATGACCATGACATACTCCTGTCATCAGGCTGGTGGTGGATGCCCATGACATACTCCTGTCATCAGGCTGGTGGTGGATGCCCATGACATACTCCTGTCATCAGGCTGGTGGTGGATGCCCATGACATACTCCTGTCATCAGGCTGGTGGTGGATGCCCATGGTGGAAGGAAATGAAACTCCAGTAGACGTTGTTCCAATTTATTGTCGGGTAGCAGTGTTTAGGTCCGCACTGTCCGACAGCTCGAGCGAGAGTGCTCAATTGTCGACAGTGGGCGCGTATTTATAGCAAAGCGCTGTGTCGCCAACCCCGTGGTTTTGAATAAGCGAACAAACTTGTATTGACGACACAGAGCTCCACTTTTTACAGTAAACTTAATGGAATTATTCTCAAAATCATTTTCAGAGGTACCAAACAATCAAATTAACGTCCTTTAACAGGTTTGACATAAGAACTCGACTTAAACTTGATTTTGACTAAAGATAAACTAACGATAAATCCGTTTATGATTTTTAGACAATGTTTTATCAGTTAACTAGAACTTTTTGCGACACGTGGCATGCAACCACGTGTTGTTATTGAATGATCTTCTTGAAATAACGCTTTCGCGCCGACACGGCCATTCTGACAGTTGGTGCGCGCTCTGCACCTTCAATCTGCGTCTGAAATAGAGAGATGCTTATTCTTTGTGTACGGTGTAGATAACCCAAGTTACCCATTTATTACTTTACCATTGTTACCAATTGCCAACTAAGGCATGTGGTCTTATGTGGTTTCAAAAAGTACGAAAATGTTTGTAACAAAAAGGTTTGTAACGAAAGAGATTTTCAAAGTAAATAAAAAGGTTTTCAAAGTAACCAAAAGGTTTTCCAAGTTACCAAAATGTTTTCATTATTACTTGAAACTAAAAGGAAAGTATCACCGAGGTTTTCAGAGTTCCTGAAAAGAAAGGTTCTCGGAGGCCCCCAAAGGGGAAGGTTCTCGGAGGTTCTCGAAGATTCTCGGAGGTTCTCGGAGGAGACGAATGTTCTCGGAGGTTCTCGAAGAAATTGTAGATGGAAACTGGAACAGGGGTAAAAGTTAGTTACGTTATTCTTTTATAATTGGTTGATTGTGGTATTCTTAAGTAGGAGCCAGGGACCAACTCTGATCGGCAGCAGAGTCCCTAGGCCGAAGGCCTTGGACATAGCTTAACGACCGTCAGGGCCAAAAGGGCGTAAAAGTCAGGGCCAACTTCCCAGTGCGCCCTTCGAACGGAAACGCTCACACCCTATTGCCCGTCGCCCATCCAAGCGACGACAGAGGCAGTCAAGATGATCTTCCAGTTCCAGACTAGAGCGTTGATAGTGATTATTGCTCACGATACCATCTGACGGTGAACCGAAGCCGTCGACGTATTTTTGAGAATTGGCAGGCCCAAGTGGCCAAAGAACAGAACCGCGCACCGAGCGACGACCCGTGAAAGGCCGCCGGCAGATGCTAAATGCGTCCAGCCGAAGACAAGGCGCAAAGGCTCACATGTGGGGAGGCTCACATGTGGGGAGGCCCACATCCAGCAGCAGACCGCTACATGGTGATGATAATAACCAGAAAACCAGAAGTGGGCTGGTGGCGATATGAGCCGTGGACAAGGCCCACGTCCATCAGCGGGTGCTACAGGTCAGTGATGACTACAAACAAGTTGATGATGGATGTGATATGCGCAGGTATGGGCATCTGCACAGATACGTTCATGTTTAGTGGTAAATACGATGGCTGTGATTGTGGGCATCTGCACAGGTCCACGTGCAGATATGCTGTCAATCGATGGAACAGCTGATGAGGAAGCGGTAAGGATCAGAACTGTCTGATCCCACTTCTGATGACGGAGAAAGTACGCTCCATAGATGAATATTGATACGGGAAGTGACGTCAGCAGACACCAACAGTACTGAAGTCACTCCCTATAGCCAGGAATGTGGTGTGATAGAGCAGAGATATGCCCCATAGGTGGTTGTTGTTAAGGGAAGTGACGTCATTCACGGAACAGACGTCACTCCTGTCGTCAGAGTGTGGTGGTCCCCCATGAAGTAGGGGTTGCAGTGGTAGTCCATGATAAGCATGTCATCAGGCAGGTCGTGGTCGCCCGTGACACGCTCTGCACCAGGCAGGTCAAGGCAGTGTGGTAGTCGCCCGTGACACGCATATCACCAGGCAGGTGGTGGTGGCCCATGACATACTCCTGTCATCAGGCTGGTGGTAGATGCCCATGACATACTCCTGTCATCAGGCTGGTGGTAGATGCCCATGACATACTCCTGTCATCAGGCTGGTGGTGGATGCCCATGACATACTCCTGTCATCAGGCTGGTGGTGGATGCCCATGACATACTCCTGTCATCAGGCTGGTGGTGGATGCCCATGACATACTCCTGTCATCAGGCTGGTGGTGGATGCCCATGGTGGAAGGAAATGAAACTCCAGTAGACGTTGTTCCAATTTATTGTCGGGTAGCAGTGTTTAGGTCCGCACTGTCCGACAGCTCGAGCGAGAGTGCTCAATTGTCGACAGTGGGCGCGTATTTATAGCAAAGCGCTGTGTCGCCAACCCCGTGGTTTTGAATAAGCGAACAAACTTGTATTGACGACACAGAGCTCCACTTTTTACAGTAAACTTAATGGAATTATTCTCAAAATCATTTTCAGAGGTACCAAACAATCAAATTAACGTCCTTTAACAGGTTTGACATAAGAACTCGACTTAAACTTGATTTTGACTAAAGATAAACTAACGATAAATCCGTTTATGATTTTTAGACAATGTTTTATCAGTTAACTAGAACTTTTTGCGACACGTGGCATGCAACCACGTGTTGTTATTGAATGATCTTCTTGAAATAACGCTTTCGCGCCGACATACATTAGTTATTGTCTATTAGGGATATATATATATTTCTGTAATAGTTGTAATTAGGTTTATTCTCAATTTCTCATTATTTGTATGTACACATTTATCTATCCTTTTCATTATAACTTCTCTTTATATCCAAAGGTTTGCTGTAAGAAAACTCTCTCAGGGTTAAGCTCGCCTTTGTACATAGCTTCTAAGTGAACTTTTTCTGTATTTAATTTTCTGTGTACAATAAAGAATAAAGAATAAAGGATACGACAAGAGTCTATGTGTCGGAAGCTATTACCACAATGACCAAAAAAATCTATGCAGAGGCCCGAGACCTTGTTAAGAATGGGCAGTTTAAATATTGTTGGATATCCCGAGGCAATGTGTTACTTCGCAAAGAAGAAGGCCAAGCTGCTGTTATGGTTAAAACACTGGATCAGGTTACGGCCCTGCATCTCTCGTGACTAGTTAAAATAGCTTGGATATCAGGAATATTAGCCATGCCTGCTGATTTCGAAAAAATCCTTTGTCGATTATTGCATAGAATTAGTTCTTTTATAAAAATAGTCTGCCATTTTGTATACACCAATACCATCTACTTTTATAAAACTTATATTTCTATTTATTTATTTTTTATTATTTTAGTGAATTCGATTTTAAAAAAATATTTTACTTTAGTAAATTCCATTATCTATCTGTGTGCTGCTCATGTGTCGACGTCGACTAATGTTTCTATCAAAACATTAGTAACTGTATGTTGTAACAAGTTCCCTAATTACTATAAGAATCAACCCATAGATATGACAAATTCTCAAAGTTTTTTGATCAACTTTGGTTATGAATATGAAAATGGTTAACGATCTTGATATTGTGGCTAACGACGTTGATCGCGAGATCAACGCCGGTGAATCGCATTTGGTTGATGAACCTAGTGCATTTCAGGAACTCACAAACTTTCAAACGTCTTTTAAGGTTATCTCTCAAAACATTCGAGTTGTGAATAAGAATTTTATTGACTTCAACGTATTTTTAGCACGATGTAATCTTGAATACGACCTTATAATTTTAACGGAATGCTGGTTACTAAACTGCAATAATGTACCATCTATGAATCTATTCAATGCCTTTCAAACTGGGAGACATATCAACCTGAACAGTGGTGTAATTGCTTATATACGTAATAACTTAACCGATGTTACAGTTTTTGGACCCCAATTAGTGAATGCAGATAGTCTAGTTATAAAAATTTGAAGTAATTTTGCCTTTATAAGTATATATAGATCCCCATCTTTCGGATCCATTGCAAACTTTCTTAACTCTTTAGATGAATTATTAACAAAACTAAAATGCATACCAAATATTTTTATACTTGGTGATTTAAATATAGATATCAGTGGAAGTGACCCTAGATCTGATGAATACCTCGATTTCCTTGCAACGTATAGTCTTTTACCTAGCCACACCATACCAACACGAGAATCGAGGTGTCTTGATCACTGTTTATTTATTTATTTATTTAATAGGAACGCCAACAGCTTTGTACAATCAAAGTCTAAAATTCTTACTATTGTTTTTAAGACATCAGTGACAGATCACAGTTGCATATACACGGCAATACCATCGTTTAAATGCCAAAATTCGGTTAGAGCACAAAAAAATTTTAAATGAATAAATTTTAATCTTTCCTACCAATTTTTATCAGAAATTAACTGGGATAATTAACTTATTCTTAGAGACCCTAATACTGCAACTGAACAGTTTATTCATAACGTTAATAATATCATTAAAAATTGTACAAAGACATATGCATCATCAAATAGAAAATATATTATCCAGCCTTGGATTACCCCGGGACTGCTGCGTTGTATGAGATTTCGCGATACGCTTCATAGACGCCACAAAAAGTCACCAAAAGATGTTAACTTAGAGATCACATACAAGCGCTATAGAAACTATTGCAATAATCTACTCCATAACCTAAAACATGACATTTCTGATTTACAAAGCAGCAAGAAAGACATTAAAAAAACGTGGAATGTTATAAAAAGGGTATGTTGTCTTAACAATTCCAGCAAATCGAAGATGTCCAAGGAGCTTTTACAGATAAAAGAAACACCTCAACAATCTGTTGATCACATCAATGACTTTTTACCAATGTTGGTAGTGATCTAGCGAATACTATTTTGGAAAACATGAATACATCGGAAACGGATTTAGCGCAAAATTTTAAATCAGAAAATACAAATCCTGATTCATTTATGCTCCTTGAAACAGACCTAACAGAAATAAATCAAACAGTGGCTTCGCTAAAAAATACCTCGTCTTCAGGTTGGGATGGAATATCTGCTATGTTTTTTAAAAGATTTATTAAGTTGTTGGGTTTACCTATCACTCATATTTGCAATCTTCGAGGGTATTTCCCAGACTATTAAAGGATTCTATTGTGATTCCCGTTTTCAAAGCTGGTGACAGAGACAGTATCACTAACTATCGACCGATATCTCTCTTGCCGCTTCTGGCCAAGATCCTGGAGTAGCTTATTAATCGACGTTTGGTGGGGTTGCTAGAAAAGAATAACTGTTTATCAAATAATTAATATGTCTTTAGGGAGAAAAAATCTACCGCCGATGCCATCGAATCCCTTGTCTCTTACGTTATTGAAAGTTTAGATAGCAAGCGTCTTCTTGGATCTGGCCAAAGCGTTTGATACTGTCTCTGTCCCCTTATTATTGCGTAAATTGGAATCAATGGGTGTTTGAGGTTTGCCGTTGGATCTTTTTAGGGATTATCTCTGTGATAGATATCAGGTTCTGAGGGTGGGTGACCTGTTAAGTTACAGAAGACGAGTTTCATTTGGGGTACCCCAAGGGTCAGTACTGGGGCCAACCCTTTTTCTCATTTATATCAATAGTCTCTGTTGTAATTCTTAATTCAAAAAAGCAAAAATAATTACATTCGCTGATGATACTGTCATCGTCTTCAGAGCATCAACATGGCATGAGGTATTTGTCTGTGCTGAAAATGGGATGAGGATTGTTGTAAACTGGCTAAGAAATAACCTACTAACTTTGAATCTAAATAAAACCAGATATGTTCCCTTTTCTATTTACAACAATAATCAACCCAGTTCTGAACTCTGCCTCAAGGCTCATACTTGTTCTGAAAATGATGACAGTGTTTGCGACTGCATAAGTCTCTTTCAAACGGCCAGTATCAGGGTATAACTATTGACAGAAACATTAATTGGAAAGAGCAAATTGAAGTCCTTAAATCTCGTGTTTGAAGACTAATACCAATATTCGAGAAAGTGAGACATTTAAATGATCAAAAGACGAGCAAATTAGTGTATTTAACCTTATGTCAATCTATAATGACTTAATGTATTTCTGTTTGGGGAGGTGCTAGGAAAACCACCATTGTGAAACACTACTTTTGCCCAGTGCTTTTCAATTTTTTTATCCCCATTCTTATAATAATCGCATTAATAAAGATATTCAACTAAGTAATAAAACTAAATATGCCTGTGGTAGATTACTAGAGGAATATATGCATAATTTAGACTATGAAAAAACTGAAAACCTTCTTATAATAACTAAATAAAACAAATTGGACATGGAATTATAACTAAACTAGCTTTTACTCAACGCTTTCGCTCGGTTAAAAGATTCAGCGGTTGAATAGTTAAGGCGTGAAAGTGTAACAAACAAACATACAAATAATCTAATCTTGAACGACTATGATGTATATTCACAGACAAGCAGCAAATTTTAAAAACCAGTCAAATATGTTATTGTATTTTTATCTGCTATATTTGTAAAATAACTATAATATAACTAAATAAATAACATATAATATATGAATACGTGTATGTGGATGTATACATGTTACACATATATATGTATACGTATATGTGTGATATATACATATATTATATGTATAATATGTGTATTTAAATTATTATATGTTCCTATCTTTGTATGTATTATGTAACGATTTTATCAATACATATATAATATGATAATATATATATATATATATAGATTTATGAATGGATATATATAGTGACTAATAATATTTGACTATATATATATATATCCATTCTTTCAGCTTTGTATTTTTAAATTCTAAGTTTATAAAATGGAAGATATAAGTTAATAATAATCATAAATATATAATAAATAAATTGCAAATGCAACATAAGCACTCGATATAACTGCAATTCGGCTCGCGTGCGTACATTTCTTCTGTCCACGCAGAATGTGGCAATACACTTAAAAATGACCCGTATTTGTATGGAACGGGAATCACTACCTTGCCGTTACACAGTTTTAAACTAGTACTAGTACTAGGTGGGGCTTCTAAACTGTATAACTACCGTCATTTAATTTTACATAAAATAGGATTGTAGTACACTAGTCTAACATTCATAACTTATATTTAGGAACATAGCTAGCATATCAATGATAATTTATAACTTATATTTAGATACCTAACTAGCATAACGATGTGTAACCTACCTAAACTGTTTACATAAGTTTTTTGTTTTTATTTATTATTTAATAAAGCTATTCTTAAAGTTATTCTTATTCTTATGTAAAACAATAAATATATTATGTTATCTATCATAATCTAACGGTTATATCTCAGATATAACTTATCCTAGACTTGCCATACCTAGCTCAAATAATATCTATTGACAAGATCTACGTTTTGTATGACGGCTGTCAAAGTTAAAACAGCTTTATCTCGGGAACTACTTACCCTAAGCTCGATGACGACCTGTCAAATTTAAACAGGCGTGTTATTGTAGTTGCAAATTACCCCCCGTGGCAATGCAGCTTCAAGCTGAGACGGAACCTTTTTAGCCCAAGCCTTTGCGGCGTAGATGACACACGCACCTATCCTTTTGGTTCTTCTTTTAGTTTCTAGTAGTTACTAGGTACCAAGATTTGGTTATTTAAGCCAACCAAGATTTGGTTATTTAGTTTATTATTATTTCTACTGTCACATTTGTGGTCTGTTACTCTCACCTAAATTGTATGAGTCTTTATTATGTGTTCTCTGTGCTGTTTTTGTCGGTGCTGAATAAAAAAAACATCTTTCTTATCTTTATCTCAAATAAATATCCGATCTATATATGTTTCTATGTACTATATACTGACTATTACGTATATACTTATTAGTAAATACGTAATAGTCAGTATTTAGTACATAGAAACTTATTAGTAAATACGTAATAGTCAGTATTTAGTACATTTACAGTATACAGTACATTGTCAGTATAAATTTGAAACGGAAGTATTCTTCCGTTTAAAATTTCAATGGGGCAATTCACTTAAAAAAATGTCCCAAAGCGATAATATACTAAAATTCAAAAAAAAGTATATTCTTAAGCACATACAGTACACTTTGACGTCAATACTTTTACGTGTATTGTTGAAAACCAAATCAGCACAAATAGGATCAAATGTTTATTAAAGGTACTACAATAAAAACAAAAATATAATTAAACTTAGTATTTTTATTCAATATAAATAATTTATTTATTGACTCGAAAAAAGTATTAAAAAAAGTACGTTAGTATTTAACAGTTGACTTTTTGGTATATATTGCTCCCAGAAACAGGTTTTAACTTAAATGATAATAATAATTATTAAGTCAACCGTTATTTTAATATAGTTTTAAGAATGAAAACATATAATTGAATAAATAATGCTATGGATAAAAAAAATACCCAGACCAGCAACTTAAGCCTCAGTGGCTATTTAACTAAAACTAGGTGAGCATAGGCTTTCTAATAAAAAAATTGCAAATAAAATAAATTGTAATGATAATACTATATCCATTGTTTCAAAAATCCTAAGCAGTTATTTCAAAATCGCTTGCTGGTATTTCGAAAATTTTCAAAAACTCGTCTATAGCGCAGTTGTAGGTGTACTTGTCATTGAGTAGTACACTTAGGCCATCATCAGAATATCGTGAGCATAAAATGTCTTTGCTCTCAGCGTCAGGAGAATTCACGTACACGATAGCTTCAGTCGTCTCTTCATATTTTATAACCTGGAAAAACAAGCATTTTTACTGATAAACTGTTTTTATGCTTTAAACTACTACAGCGAGGCCACAACCAAATTTTTCGTTGCGACTACGTATCGCATAAACGACGTCGCACCGCGATGTGTTTTTTTTTTTTTTTTTCTTCGCAATAATGGTCAGTTGTAACTCAGTTTTGCAGGCTTGCTAAAATACATTACAAACGAACGACGTGGATCGAATATAGCTAATAGCAATAGCTCATGCCAAGCAAGGGAATTATGAATATATTTCGCCTTTTTAAGGGGAGGCCTATGTCCAGCTGTTGACTTATAGAGGCTGTTGTTGTTGTTCTTGTTGACTAATAAAGTTGACCGTTTATGGGACGATAGTGTTTATAATAAGAAACTATCGTCCCATACACGGTCAACTTATGATTAAATATACAGAGCACTGTTTCGTTTTGCAGTTTTGGTTTTTGAAGTCGTTTTTTTATTTTATTTTAATATTAGAGCACAATAACGAGTTATCTATCTATCCGAATCATAATAATAATAATGTAACTTGCAAACCCATATGAGGAATAATCTCTACATTTAAATATGACATGAGTCATGTCATAACCCTATTCATAAGTCGTTCAGTATTTTCGTTTTCAAACTCAAGTTTCTTTGGAAATTGCGCAACTGGTTTAAAATAGAAACTGGTCGACAACGTAGGTAATATACCTAATCTTCTTGCAGATTACAGTGAGTAAACAGATAAGTAATTAACGAAAAAAAGTACATTTGAGCTCGAAATCGTAAACTATTAAAATTTTGAAATTGTACAACTCGTACTAGGGGTACTGGAATACCCATGCTATGGTGTCTTGGCGAAATAAATGAAACCGAATATTATTAAGTACTGTTGTTAATGCCATACCTACTTTACGAAAATAAACAATCATCAGGATTGATTCAAATTTCAATAATAATAGGTAGGTAGGTATAGTCATTTTGAATATTCTTTATTCAAAATGACTATACCTACCTACTACTGATTGAAAAACGAAAGACGATTGCGCTAACATTTATTGATCGCCTTGCCTTAGTTTTTTGATCAGATCATGCAAACAGAATAAGAATAAGATCAATAAAATCTCACAGATGACGTATTTTATGTTCTAAAATGTAAAGCTGGGGTTAGGTATGTTTTTCTTAATGGTACCTACGGAGCGCCAAGTACCGCGAGGTTGTTGTGACTAGAATACTTACTGCAGCGAGAGTTACAAGCTCGCCCAAGATGAAGACAGCTTTTTCCCCGAGGTAATAGGCACTCTATTTTTTGTACTTCCTGCAAGACACTATGAATCAAGGCTAACAACATGCCTCACAATAACAAAGTCTTGACTCCTTAATGTAAGATTTTTTGGAGTGGATCTCTATGGTAAAATTTGTCCTACTGTCGGAAGCTCCGCAGACTCCAAGAAGTCTAGATCTTCATACAAATGTTGGGGTTCCTAATTCAAATCACATTACTGACCAACGGGTAATAAATAATTACAGTAATAAACTTATTCCCCTAGGGATACCCTAGGGTCATGACTTACTTTCGGTAATTTACATTACCTAAAATAATGTAAGTAACCTTTAACTTGCCTGGCATAAGGTTGACTGAACCACCGATCTAATTGCACTGGTCACTCTAGGGCAGAAAAACCAGAAAACTCACCTTCCACAAGTAACGAGGGACACCTTTTTCGTTGAATTTACTCGCTCCTGTCCACACGGTGTATGTGTTCATAACGTACATCGCTGATTGAAACACCTCTTCAAGATTAGACCATGAAGCCTGTAATAAGATGATGTGAAATTGTAAAACACGAGTTGTTTTCTTACTATACCTTATAAACAGGTATTTTTGGCTCTATTCGCAATGAAGAAATCCATAAGAGAACCAGAGTAACCGACATAGCTCTAAGAATCAGCAAAGTGGCAGTGAGCAGGGCATATAGCCCGTAGAACCGATAACCGTTAGGGAGTTAAGGTTCTCAAATGGCGACCATGATCTGAAAGTCGAAGCGTAAGGAGACCTCCCACCAGATGCACCAAACACATCGTCAAGATTGCAGGTAATCGATGGATGGAGAGGGCTCAAAACAGTTCATCTTGGAAATCCTTGGGGACATCTATGTTCAGCATTGGACTTTTGAAGGTTATTTGTGTCTCTGTGTGAATTATATAACACTACGAACTGCTTTACCTCCTATAGATACCAATGTACTGTTTTTTTTAATCTACGAAGTTTATTATGTAACCGTAGTAAACATAGTGTTCTTATAACCATTTTATTTCAGCTGAATGAGTCATTTGTGATATAAAAGTTCAAATATTTATTGGAGTTTTAGATTTTCTAATGTGAGTTATGTTACGATAAACTATTCCACTATTTTGATTTAACTAATAGAGTGACATATACGCCTATTATATCTTTCTTACCCTTGAACTTTTATCGCACGGTTCAAACACAGGGACAGAGTTATATTTATCCATCAAGGTTGCAATCTGGGGTGGTCCAAAGGCAACATCCACTGGATTGACGAAACGGCGCTGATTGTATTGACACTTTACAAGGCTGACATCGCTCATTTCGCTCTTTGAATTCAGTTTAAAGGCCGGCCCAACAATATTACCCATATTAATATCTGACATCGTCATTTTAGAGTACAGAGTTCTGTGATCTGATTCGCTGTAACAAACATCGTATACACCCAAAAAGCCTTTTCTGAGCTTGAATCCAATTTCAACTATTTTTCCATTGGTCATACATGGTTTATTTGTGTCTACTGGAGTCGGCTTTACATAATCTACACATTGCAGATCTTGGAACTTGTACATTTTCCCATCGACAGTAAATTGGTCTTCTTTGTAACATTCTGCGGTTATTTCTTTAGCCTTCGGTAGAGTTTTGAACATATTATTTGGTTGGTCTATAGTGAAACACTCCAGAGTAAGTTTTTCATTCTTTTTGAGTTTATAAAACTCATTTTCAGCGGTAAGTATTGGCCAATCTTTTTCTGTATCGTTGATCAGCAATAACGGAATGTTTTGAACTTTATCGACTGTCCTATCAATGACGCATCCTGTAAAATCAATAAAAACGTAAAAAATAAATACAGATATTGCATAGGAAATCTAAACGCATTGGTGATCTATTTGATATTTAATCTTTTTGTTCGGAATCCCCTTGAAGTAAGTTATGTATTCATACACAGATTTATTATTACCTCAAACTAAGCGAACATGATGTAAGGAAGCCAACTGACTGATGTTTCATGTATAAATCATATTATACTAATACAGAGTTGACGGTTCATAGGATTGACGATAAAGAAATCATGTTGTACCATGCACCACCCATAAGGGCAAGATGATATAATTACTTTACATTCATATTATGCATTGAAACCCTGACCCGAATCAAATATTTTCAGATTATACGAACATTTGTTTCACGGCGGGCATATACCTACTGAGCCAGAGAGGTCGTCAGAGAACCTTAATAATTTGAAGCTTCTCAAAATAACTATTTTATAACTTTTGATACGTACCGTCGCTCGTCACATTGAAAGTCTGTTGCACGCTGCCGTGGACGTTGCTTACATTACACGTGTAGTAACCCCAGCCAGAGATAGGCAGCTCAGTTCCTTTGTTGTTCAAAGCTTTCCCGTTGTAAAACCATTCAACCTTTAAACATCATTATATGGGAAGATTAATGATTGACTATATGTTTAAATCATTCAGTAGTTTCTTCAGCACAAAATACTATATCCAAACCATCCAGGATCCAATGGACTTAACTTAGTAAACCTCATTTTTTTCGGGTTTGCCAAAATTAGGTCGATATCGTTGTCCACCATGTTGTTACCATGGATTGTATCGTGAAGACGTCCCGTGGAGATAAAGACGTAAAGGATCTATGTGCAGTTAAATTGGAGGTCTTTCAGCATTGAAGCTTCTAACAGTAGAGCAATCACGAATATTTCAACGATTCGTATCGTCAGGGTATCGTAACATTTTGGGCAATGACAATCTACACTTAAACATACATTCGCATCTACACTTAAACATTGGCCACTAAATATCTCTACAAATAGTTGAATATTCGTGATTCGTATGTGGGGCAATACGTTTGCTGGGACCACTACGAACAATTTTTTGGTATTTTTATGAAAAAGACAATTAGAAAACTACTTATATGTAGTATATAAGTTTTTTTAAGGGTCCAAACATGAGACGAAAATCACCTTTTCTGTAGGTTTGGCTTGAACATTGCAGTCTAGATTATCTTTCTTATTTCCGTTCCAATTGAAGATTGGCGTGGCCTGTGGCCTGGTGAAGCTTGGCTTGTAACCGACGTCTACAACGTAGTTTACTGAAGCAGATCCCTGGTCTGTGTTCACTCGGCACGTGTAATTTCCATCGTTTGAGAAAATGGCATTTTGAAGTGAATAAGACGAACCTTGTACTGCATCTTTGTCGGCATTCTAAAAAAATACATTTCTAAAATAAAAACATATAATATATTCTCCTTTAAATTAATGCTTAACAAATTTCACTATATTTTGTTGCTTGGTTTACTTTGAGTTTTACAAAAATTGACAAGCGTTTGACCACTATCGTTCACTCTAAATTACCGACAATTTTTTAGATAAAATTATGTCTTATAATTCGAATAATTAGTAAAAATTTAGATAAGCTAAATTATTTCATTCAAGTTGTAATATAAATCATTGATTTTGGTATTGAATTTGAAATTTGATGATTCTACTGTTAGAACACAGTATGTCAGTAATGAAAATTATCTGAAGATTTATAAGTACTCAAAGAAAACATTATGAACGCTTGTTTTATGTACTTACCACATACCACCTTACTGACTTGGGTCCAGAATCAGGCAGATCACATTTTATCACTGTGGATTCTTCAGGTTTCAAGTAGATGTACTTGCTGTTTTCTTTATCAATTTCAATAAAATCTGTAAAATATATTAAGCACATCATGTTATTTTAGATATTAAAGAACTGTTTTTTTATAATTTAGTGTAGGCATCTAACATTTTTGTTTTTGGGATATTTGAAACACATTTTCATACTACATTACAAATTTCCTTCTGCGACTATGGCTCATTTCTATATTGTTAAAACTAATCTTCATCAAGAAGAAAGTTTATAATATTGATTTATAGGTTTTTGGGCGTCTATTATAATAACCTATCCAAACTGAAAAAGTAATAACTACAGCTTACCAGAGATCTCGGCTTCAAAATGTTTCACATCATTTCCATATTTGTTATTTGCTTCGCAAGTAAAATTGCTGGAATCTTTCGGGATCGGATTTTTAATAAATAGAGAATTTTTATCGAAGGTGATTTTGGCATCTGAAATTATTTCAACATTGTAACATTCAACATAGTCCTTCATAGGCAATAAAATCTTGTATCTTGTATCTTGTATCTTTAAGTGAAGGGAAGATTTTTTTTTGGTTAAAAGTTTTTCCAGTTCTATCTTCATTATCATGTGTCGTCTTATCATGACAGCGTTGTATAGTTATCGTTATGTCTCTTGATTATATTATTAATGATGATCGTTCAGATAAAGAATTTTATTTTACCTGTTGTGACTGCTATGCCTCCTCGCTTCCAAGTGATCGTTGGTTCAGGAACGCCAGTGACTTGACAAGGAATTTTCAGTACTTTATCTCCCGTGACTCCAAAGATCACAGATTCAACGTTTGTGATTTTTGGTTTTCCTTATAAAAAAATAAAAAGTTTTAGTCTGGTTTTGCTAATGCTATGTTATATTTACCTCATTTGGAATCATATTATTTGGATCGTATGCGAGATAATATCCCCAAATCTGGGTATTAAGTTCTTACCATGGACATTTACATCAATTGTACGACTCTGAGTGCCAATCGCGTTTGTTGCAGTGCATTTGTAGGAACCAGCATGTTCATAGCCAATTTTAGGCTTTATTAATTGCTTTCCTTGCTCTGTTGTCAAATCATAATCTTTTGAATTTACTGGCTTAAACTGCCATGTCACTACTGGATCCGGAGTTCCTTTTGCCCTGAAATGTATGATATATTGAACAAACCAAGATTTTAAGTACCATCTTTTTGAGACAAAATCAGTAAAATTGTTGTTGAACAACTCTGTATTTAGGAGGTACAAATAATAATAAAAACTACTGATACTTAACACTTACTCGCAAACTATATCCATTTTCTGACCATTCATAATGGTTACGGTATTAGAAGAAATTATTATCTTTGGAGCACCTGAAAATAAATTAAAAAACTAGAAGACTGGAACAAATTTTTGGCCAAATTTTAACAAATTAGTATCCCTTGAATTTATATTTGAAAAAATTACTAACACGGTTTGAATTAAGTAACATTTTTCAAATTATGTAAAAGTCATAATTATGTCAAGCCATTTTTTTTCTCATTTAAATACAATAAATTTGTTTTAATATAATCACTTACTAAGATCATTTATTTCTACTTTAGTTGTGAACGAATTTTTTTCTTTGTCATCTGATGCCAGAGACGCTTCGCATGTATACTTTCCAACTTCTTCCAAGCCAGTAAAGGCTATATGAAGCGTCCTTTCATCGGGCGATAATATGTACTTATCAGAAGAGTTGATTTCGGTTATAATATCTGGTGAGCTGTTTTCGTTCTGATAAAACCATTTTATTTTCATTGGGAACAACGATCTTGCGTCACAAATGATGTTTGTTGGTGATCCGTACTTGACAGCTTTTGTTACTAAAATATTTAAAACAAAATATTAAATACAAAATATTTAATATGCATAATATTTATTCAATTTACAATTCTAAAGTTCACCAAAGTGTATTTTTTTATTACACGCTAATAGCTTTAAATCGCAAGAAATCTGAACTGTACTAAAATCTCAAACAAAGAAAGCTTGTTCAAGTGTTTAATTTATTAAATAAAACAATATTGATGTAATATTTGAACTCAACGTTTTTCCTTGCAAATTTTCTGTGGTTTAACATAAAATTTATAGTTACCTGGTAAATTTGTGGGAAAAGCAATGGCTGGCAAGACAGACAACTGAACACTTTTTACGGACTTTCCTAAATCGTTTTCTCCATAGCAATAATAACTATCTGAAGTCTTAGCATTAAGTACTTTCAATTTGCTGACTATTTCGTTGTCATCTAAAGTCTCCTGAAAAATGCAAGAAAGATATCAATTAAAATGGATTGTATTGTTATAGTTGATTGAGATAACATAATATTTTAGCTGAGAAAGAATTTTACCTGTGAATGAGTTACTTCATGTCCTTTACTATCTTTCCATACAATTGTTGGTGGTGGGTATGCCACAACTCTGCACTTTAATTCATAGGGACTTCCATATGGAACAGTTACTGATGCACCTTCGTCGATAATTGCCTCTGGAGCCTTTTTTACAATTAATTCTGCAATTTGGAATACTCAAATGATAAATTGATAAATTCATATTTGTATTGAAAATAAGACGATAATGTCAAAGACGTGCAAAAAAAAAGATCAAGTCAAAGAAGATAAACGGGATGAGAGTGATATCGGTAAGATACTTAGTCATGTCAGAAATTACTGATAAGCTTATATTTTAGTTTGGGTAAACAACAGACTTTTAAGCTAGAATATAGAATTGAACCCTGCGTCCAATATACTTAAAAATGATTCATCGAAAGAGAACTGGACAGGACATTGTTAGTTTTTTAGCAAATATTGTAACAAAAATAATGATACCATTGGTATTTTCAGCTTGTGCTTGAGCATTCGTTGCGATGCATCGGTACTTTCCGGCATCGGATAAAGAAGTACTGTCAATAGTCAACATCTGACCAGAAACATGCAAGTCTCTGAACTTGTTGTCACCCTTCTTCATAAATTGCCAACTCACAGTTGGAGGAGGCGTGCCACTGTCGATTCTAATAAAAATAAAATTGATATTATAGTATTTTTACTTCCTTCATGTAACGTACAATAAATTATTTTACATTCTTTAACATGGCTTACTTATTAAATATTCCAGTTTGATAAAGTGACAGCATTAAGATTACTTTATAGAGTCACAGTCTCCAATTAAAACTGTCAAAAATAGTCCAAGCGTCATTGACATACCTACATAAAAATTGTCACATTTGTACAAATTTTCCACGTTTGTGGCACTAGAGTGGTCTAGTATTACTATCTCGATAGGTGATTGTTAAAAATGTTTTTTGTTTCATATAATACTTTCATGTTGAATATATTAGATGACCATATAAAGTATAGTGTTACGATATAAAACAATATAGAAAAATGCCGTTGTTGAGTACCTGGGTATTATGGAAACTTATTTCAATAATTATATCACAATAGCAAAATGAAAAAAGACGTAATTCATTCAGAGTATCTAAAAGGAACCAAAATAATTATAGGTAACTCACTTGCACGGAATTGTTGATTTTTGCCCAGTATTAACAATATACTTAGAAGCACTGTTTTGAATCACAGGTGGGCTGAGATCGTTTATTTGAACATCAGTAGATATTTCTACTTCCTGAGTTTCATCGGAGTCGAGAGACGCTTTGCATGAATATTTTCCAATCCTATCCAAATCCGTAAAATATATTCGAAGATTTTTTCCATCCTGGGTAATCATGTATTTGTCAGATGTGTGTATTTCTGATATAATATTTGATGAACGTTGATGGAACCACTTTATTTTCATGGAGAACATAGATTTGATGTTGCAAGTGATGACTGTTGTTGCCCCGTATTTTGAAGTTGTTGTTACTGAAATATTTTAAACCGTGATTATTCCTATCCATCATCATCATATGCCCACGTAACATGGAGTCGGCGACATGTGTGTTCTCTTTCCATTGTTTTAAAACACACTCACTCCTTTCATCCTTAGGTAATTTTGGTTTCTTATTATATACAATAGCTTATTTCAGTAGATCAAGCTTATTTAAGCATACTACTTCTACTAATAATAATACTAAGGCTAGGCAAACACCTTTATGGTGTTTGCCTTGTCTAGCCTTGTCATAAAAAAGTTCTATCACTGGGGAAAAGAAAATGCTTTACATTGGCAATTAGTATTGAAGAGTCACAAGAAAGGAAAGGCTTAAGAAATATATCAATCAAACTTACTCAACAAACATGACTGTATTATTCGCCTAAAAATATAATTAACAAGTCACGACAATAGTTAGTCTTATAAGTTACGTAGGTACATGTTATATTATGTCATAACCAAATACATAAACAAGTTGTTTATTCCATAATTTACCTGGAGGATAACTGCCCACAACAATTGCTGGCGTTACAGATATGTCTATTTTGCTCTCAGCTCTGCCCACATTGTTTTCCGCGAAGCAGGAATATGTATTGGAGGCCCTAATATTTTGGATTTGCAGGTGGCTCGTTATTTTATTATTGATTATATTATCCTGAAAAACATAATCCGTGATGTATATTTTTTTATTGGTAACATTCAACATCATTGCCCAAAAAAAATATTAGCTATCATGTAGAACGCTAAAATGACATGACGATACATAGAAGAAACTGATGATAATTGATCACAAACGGAATAATAATAGTTTAAAAAAACTAAAAAAACACGCTTGCACGCATGCGTAGTTCGCGCACTAGCTCTGTCTCTCTTACTCGCATGCAAAGGATGCGGAAAGAAATTAATTAATCCTGGCGAATCTAATTAGGATAATCGGATATTTTTATCGGATTATTGCATTGTCATTGACCTTTGACAGGTGTGCAAAGTTTGAATCAAATCTGATCGTTCAAAGTAGGGCAAAATCGAGCTCAAAGGAGTCGGTTACATACATACATACAGGTGAAACTAATAAAAGCGTGTTAAAAAAGAAATGTAAATAGCTTCTTTATACAGCAGGGGTACTAACAAATATACAAAAAGTGAAAGAATCAGCAAATTCTGTTCAGACTATGAAATCGACAAAATTGTGGGAATTCAGTAGATATCAAAGGCTCAATGCTTTGTTGAGTATCTAATCTTTAGAGGATTTTTATGTTCAGCAATGGTTATGTAAATTAAAGCTGACTAATTGGATAAGGTAAATGAGTCTCATTGGATTTCTTCAAACTAACGCAGGTGACTTGAAAAAACGAAATAATTACAAGGTGATAAAAACTTATGCATGACTTATAATAATAGTTAAATACCTGAGAAGCTAATTTGTTTCCTCTGCCATCTTTCCACATGATTCCTGGCAACGGATATGCTTCAATTTTGCAAGTCAATGTATTGGTACTTCCGTAAGCAACTGATTTCTTAGATCCACCTTCTATTACCACAGTTGGGAGTTTTTGTACAATCACTTCTGCAAATAGAAAATATTCCAAAATAAGTTGTTCTTAAGGCGACTATACATACTCAAACCTCCCCTCGCTCGCACTATTCAACATTTTTGAAGATATAAAATCATTGAATGTAGTTATGCAAAATAGCAAACCTTCCCTGCCTACAAAATAACAATACAAAGGTTCAGCAAGAATGTCATGTTGAAACTAACTCGTTTTCCTACCAAAAAAATTGTACCAAAATCGATCACATTGATTTTATTCTTCAAAAATGCTGAATAGTGGTAGCGAGACCTTAAGTACCGTTTTGTCACCTTAAGAAATAATGAAAGTAGCTAGGTATTAATGTCAAACTATTAATACGGCTTACTTGTAATTTTTTCGATTTTTCCTTCACTATTCTTGGCAATACAACGGTACTGTCCATTATTTGCTAAGCTTGCACTAGCAACAGTAAAATTTTCGCTCGATTCAGACAGATCACTATATTCATTTGCAGTATTCTTCTTAAATTGCCAGCTAATACTTGGGGGTGGTACGCCTCCAGAAATCCTTTAAAAAAATACCCTGGTTATAAAATGCTCTTACCAAACCAGAGAATATCAAAGTATTTATTATTTTTTGATCTTTCACGATATTCAGAGGATATCGCATAGCCTTGTTTGGTAGGGTTTTATTAAATTTTTACATGTCGTAATTTGACTAGGTATTATTTATATTACTCTGATAACAATAATTATACCGCCCAATACTTTAATAATTAATTTTTGTTAGCAATTTTTTTGTTTTGCTATATCTGCCACTCTACAGTTTGTCAGTAAAGATTTTTTTTTTATTTATTTGGGAAAACAAACAGTACTATAATATAAAAGTTACATTATGTAAGTGTTTAAAATCATATTTTAAGGTTACCTACATCGTCATCCACAGCTTACAGTATAAAGTTTAAAAATAAAGAGATCTTGCTACATAGGCATCATCTTATTATAACTTGTTCATACGAACATGATCATTACAAATCAGGTTATTAAAGCGAGTAAAATACATAAATTATAGTTGAAAATGAAGAACAAGAACGATAGACAGTACGTCAGAACGATACATATGACAGTGTAAAGATTGTGAAGAGTGTACATTAGGTAACTACATATTATTGTTTTTGAAGAAGCTTACATAATGTTTAAAATTTAGCGACATAAAGTGCAAAGATGTCGATGTCTTCAAATATAGAGTTATAGGAGTGAACAAGCTGATATATAGGGGCGCGAAGGCAAGCATTTGTGCGGCAAGAGGCAGTGGTAAAAAGTTTGCCGGCTCCTACCGCTTGTCTATGTACAGTTCGCGGGATACATATAAGTTGTGTGCAGTCAAATCTGTTATGACATAAGTTGTAAAGCTTCATTGCTCCCAAAAACGTACGACTCTGTTCCAATGAGAGGAATTTGTATTTAGTGAGAAGATTTGTATACGGGAGGTAGGTTCGATAGCATCTATATTTTTTTATGCGCAAAAACTTTTTTGTACCATTTTTTTATGAGGCAATATATTTTTGATAGTGCGGTAATTCCATATCAAAGTAACGTTACAAAGTGTGTAGTTTAATATAAATAAATTTAGATTTTTTGAGAATGTTATTGAAATTGCATTTAGATATACTTCATTGAAGTTTAGTAGTTTAGTAGTACGTAGTTAAACAGTCTAAAACTTGTTGAAGAAGCAAACAATCATTTATATTAGTAATCTCACGTGATACTTTAAGATTATCGGCATATAGTAAGAAATTAGAGTTTATAAAGCATTTATTAATTTATATAATTGATAATGATAAGAAAGAGGCCAAGGATGGATCCCTGCGGGACACTCGACGTTAAAATGATCTCATCCGATTGATGATCATAAACAACAACTTTTTGAGTACGTTTTTTAACATAGGAGATAAACCAACGCAGTAAGTCACCGCGGATCCCATTGAAGTAAGCTTGTTTATAAGAACTTCATGGTCCCCCTTATCGAATGCCTTTTGAAAGTCGGTGTAAACAGCATCTATTTATATCCGTCTATTCATATGTTATCATTATGACACTTACTTGCAAGAAATTTGCAGTTTTTCTCCATCCGATATCAAGATTGTGCTTGATGAAGTATTTAAAGTTGGTAGTGCTGAAAAAATAAGGTTTTTTTTTTATTAACACATTCCAAATTTTTTGACTGTCGGCCTCGGACATGACGCTCCGCGCTCTGCCGATACGGCGATCTGTTATTCAGCACTCAAAGCACGCTTCATAAAGTAACCTACCCAAATCACTTATTACAACATTCGTCTCTTGGACTTGCTTTTTTTGCGGATCTGATATCAATGTCGCTTCACAGCTGTATTTTCCTTGCGCTTCGATGCTCATTGATTTTATTGTCAATATAGTCTGATCAGTTGACAAGCTGTATTGTGAAGGCTTCAAGGGAGTTTTCCACTTTATTGCCATAGGATAGGATGATGATATCCCGCTACGCAATATTTTTTCTTTTCCGTATCTGGCAGATTCCGTTCCTGCAATGCAAAGACAACTTATATCAAAAGGTAGATCTGTAATATTTCACTCGTTAGTGACCGCCGAGTTTTTAGTTTCGAACGTTTCCGTGCTTCGGAATACACGTTTATATGTTGGTTGCGGCGTTTTCAATGGTTAAGCCATGTCAGTGGCCTTCAGACGGCCATAAACTAAAAGAGATGATAAATTGAAACGTCTAATTTTAATATTTTTATTTAATTTCTATCAACGAACCTGCTAGCGACGGCATTACTTTAAACGGTGACTGTGGATTGACGTCAATTTTGGAGAACTTATTTCTTGCTTCTTCATTGCTGGCTCTGCAATAGTACGTCGTTGGGTTTTTCACATGCGCCAATTTCAAGTAGCTGATATACTCGTAAGGCAGCTCAACCACAGCACTCTAATGAAAAAAAAAACATAAAAAACAAAGAAGTATGGTTAAGATTGACTGCAGCCACAAAAAACCTTCCAGTGACAAAGGCTGTAACAAAACAGCCAAACCTACATAAAGTCAATCAAAATTAAAGTACAAATAAAATTTTAATTATTTTGTTTGTATATGTTACACCACAAAAACCGTAAAACAGTTTCCTTGGCTCACCTTAGTACTTAAAACAGTGCCGTTAGCTCTAGTCCAAGCTATGTTCGGCTTAGGGTATGCAGAAACTTTACAAGTCAATGTAATGTCTCCATCATATTCAACACTGATTTTGGTTCCTTCAGCTATGGTGACTTCTGGAGCTTTAGAATCTAAAATTAAAGTTACAATTTATGTTATATTTATAGTTTTTTTTTAAGTGCTAAGAGTATAACATACAAGGTTTTACCTGGTTTGGGTGGTATTTGTGGTTCGATAGCAGTCTTTGAAATTCTTTTGATAGTGTAACCTGTATTTTTATTTATTCCTATAACCTGTAAATCAGATATTGTGTTCAAATGCTATCATACAATACATAACAAAATCATTATTCTTTAAAAGGCAATTTATATTATTCAATATTATCTAACCCTATAGAGTAAGACGTTGTGCTGAACCAATTTACGAGTATATATAAAAATCTTATAGGTACAAAATTTACGATTATTTTATTTTTCAGCTGTTCCTTTGGGATTTTACCAATTTCACTTTATCACCACCCCTTTTATGTACGGGAGAAATCAGTATATGGATAACATTCTATTATGAGGTAACATAATGATTATTCCGGTCTCCAACCGGCCACCACGATGTTCCATCCTAGCGCCATTATGCTAAAACCATGAGTAATCTAGAGGAGTCTTTCACAAAGATATAATTAAGTAGTTCGCATCCTAAGATGAATCACGCGAACAAAACAAAAAAATAAATTGAATTGTTTAAGCCATTATCGAGCTATTGTAGGACACCTGGGTTGCATTCTTTAATATGATTTGTTAAGTTATTGTAAGGAATTAAAGTTGTAGTTCTGTAGTTATTTAATTAAACTAAATACCTGAATTTTGAACATGCTTGAAGGAGAAACGAACTGCTTAGTGATATAAAAATCTCCGTTTGCTTTCTGCAGTGGTAAGCTCTGCAAGAGTTTTTCATTCATGTCCAGTATTTCTGCAGTTTTGATGTCTACCGTGTGGTTTGGATCCGTTACTGATATAGACAAGTGATGTTTTAGATCTAAAAATAAAATGATATTTGTTTTAGTTGTACGATACGCTTTTTATTTTTACTGCATACTTAAACTAGGTACTTGTTTACGCCCACGGATTGCGAGATACTGAAGAATTATGATTATTCTTCACATGCAAATCAGAGAAAGAACAAGCAACATTTTAGCCATTCGTAGTGCATGCTGTACGTAGGCTTCGTAGGTACGTAGCCGTCTTTGCAGTCTCATGTAGTTCCTTGAACTGTCAGAGGTGGTTAGCGTAATTTGTATTAATATTTCTCCGGATAAAAGAGGGTAATGTTTTTGAGCGTATGTATGTATGTATGTGACATGTATTTCTAACCCTATCAATATGGATATCAAATTAAAGATTGTGAAAAGACCATTACAAAAATATTATATATATTAATTTATATGGGCCGTAGGATAAGTAAAACCCCATCTGTATTTATTCTATTGTAGCCTGAAATAAAGTTTATATTATTATATTATTATTATTAAAAATATATATATTATGTCACGTTTGTCACTAATAAAATCAAAAAGTCGGAAAAAATATTACTTTTTCTCGCCGGTAGACAACAAAGTATTGTTTGTCCTCACCTGCAGCATCATAAAGTATTTAGTTTGACTAATTTGAATTAACATTGATATTGTGATACATGTTTTTCTTTTTTCTGTTCATTAATTTTTAGCAGTCTAGATTTTTGTTTTTATAATATTTTTTATATTATTTTGTGGAATATCTGTAAGATATTAAACGTTGAAAGTTAGATGTAACATACCTGCGATTGGTTGTTTAGATGTATCTCTCAAAGATTTAGGTATAAATGTTGAAAATCCGTGTTCAAACGTAAAATCCGTTCTGGCGTAGACAACGATTGAAATATCACTGTTACCCTTTACCCAGGCATAATAGGTACCCGGTTTTGGAGGGGAAAATTTTACAACCTAGAAAAATTTGTAATAAGTATTGTAATGTTGGATGATCACACGATAGGAATTAGGATTAGGATTAAGAAAAATAATACGGGATACGCACCATCATTTAGATTCTAGCCTTGGGGATAGAATCTAGCTTTAGTTTGGACTAAGCAGAGATTGTATTTTGGGAGAACATACATAGAAAATAGCCAGATCCGAGACAAATTATTTCAAATCATACAAAACTTTGTCTCGCTCCAGGTATCGAACCCGTTACCTTTTACGTCTCAGACGAGACAATTCTCGCTGCGAGACAAAAGTATCACGTTTATATAATATAATCTGCCAATATTTGTCTTTGGTCTGGGTGGTTAATATGTTTAATACGTATTTAGAAAAACATATATAATACAATATCTGCTTAGTTTGGGGCTAGAATCTAAATGATGGTGAGTATCCAGCATTATTTATCCTAATCCTAATCCTAATTCGTAATCCTAATATCCTTATCTATATATTAATATAATAAATGTGAGTCTATGTGAATGCTTGTTACCACGTATCTCCGTAACCACTGAACGAATTTAGACAAAATTTGGTATGTAGATAGTTTAGGTTTGAGAATAACACATAGGCATAAAAATCTTTAGCGACTTGAAATTTTGCACAGAGACTATATACTAAAAATAAATGAGCAACGGTTACAGGATTTTTCGCACATCAACCTCTAAGGGGCTTAACGGGGGTAGTAAAGTTTGAATGGGGAACAAAAAAATGTTGCACAGAGACTCTCTACTAATAACAAAAAAAACAACTACTTTAGCATTTTATGCAAATCAAACACTAGGGGGTTTAACGGAGGTGGCAAAATTGGTATGGGGCACAAAAAAAATCTTCACCTATTTACTTGAAATTATGCACAGAGACTCTAATGAAAATGAAAAAAAATTGTGAAAGTACAGTTGCTACCTTTTGTAGCGAAAATAAATCTTGAAGAGGTATGATAGGGGTTGAAAGTTTGTATGGGGAACCAATCATTTCTCAAGTTAGGTACGTTTATAAAAATTCATCATACTTAACCAGCTGTTAAATTGGTGACTAACGCGAACAGGACGAGAATGGGAACGAAAAAGGGAGTGACAGTGGGTACGGAAACGGAAACGGGTACGGTTATGTAATGAAGTAATAATATGTTGGTACTTTTTACTGCTGGTATCACCGATGAGTTCAATGTGGCAGTAGGTTTGCATCAAGGTTCGGCCTTGAGCCTCATTTTTCCTCTTGGGGGCCTAGTGCGAGTTTTTTTACTGCCTTTTACCAGTTCGATCGCGTTTGCGTTTACGTAAATTAGTAGTAATAAGTACCACGCGTCTCTCACTAGATGGCGCTACGTTGATTTCATAAATTTGCGTAAATGTGTTCAATGTGGCAGTAGGTTTGCATCAGGGTTCGGCCTTGAGCCTCTTTTTTCTTCCTGGGGGCCTAGTGCGAGTTTTTTTACTGCCCAGTTCGATCGCGTTTGCGTTTACGTAAATTAGTAGTAGTGAGTACAACGGGTCTCTCACTAGATGGCGCTACGTTGATTCCATAAATTTGCGTAAACGCCGCGATCGAGCTGGTAAAAAACTCGAACTAGGCACCCTGGTAATGGATGCTCTGACATCAAAAATACAGGAGCAAGCACCTTGGTGCATGCTGTTCGCCGACGACATTGTTCTTGTCGGAAAAGATGCTGCTGAGGTACACCTCAACAGGACAAGAACAATGTCGTCGGCGAACAGCATGCATTTACTGCCATTGATTGCATTTGCTGCCGGAGAAATTAGAGAGTGTCGGCCTAAAAATCAGCCGGACCAAGACTGAACACCTTTTTTGTAACTTTGGTGGTTCCTCCGATTTCTCCCCGATTGCCTTGGATGGTGTAACCCTACCAGTCTGCTCCAATTTTAAGTACCTTGGTTCGCCCTTCCAAAATGACGGCAATATTGACCGGGACGTGAAAAATAAAATGAATGCTGGATGGATGAAATGGCGACAGGTCTCAGGAACCACTTACGACCCTCGAATGCCCCTTAAACTTAAGGAGAATATCTACAAGACAGTCATCAGACCTGTAGAATTGTATGGATCAGAGTGTTAGGCAATGAAAAAGACGAACGAAAGAAGAGTTCATGCTAACTGAATATACAAGTAGAGGGAGGCCAAAGAAGAGATGGATGGATTGTGTGAAAGAGGATATGAGAGTGAAAGAAGTGAGTACAGAGTTGACAGCCGATAGGAGTGAATGGAGAAAGAAAACATGTTGTGCCGACCCAAGAGTGCGATAAGGGCCGGGAAATAATGATGACTTTTTATTCCGCGAAAAATATGTTAAAAATAAACAGGGTTTGACACATCAATTTCCACGCGGGCAAAACCGCGGGGCGCAGCTACTTGTTTTATATAAATAAGATATATAAATTATATAAATAAGGGGGCAAAGTTGTTTAAAAATTTAATTTGCTTACCTTCCCTGACTTTTTCCACATGATTCGGTTTGTTGTCATTTCCCTTCCACGTCTTGGTTTATTCATTATAACAAGATCAACTTTTTGGCCTGATGTAGAAATAACCACATAATCCGTTTTATCGTCCACTGTAAACTGATATTGAGATTATATTATTTGACGTCTTTAGTGAAGAAGAAACTGGGTTGTGGACTCCGCCTTTTCTAGGTCTTAACAGTATAAGTGGTAAATGGAAGAGTTATTAATACATAATAAGCCACAGGTTTAATAAAATTTAAGAATAATTTATTTCTCATTTCAAGCAGACAATTTTACAATTTTAAATTATCAATACGTAAAACATTAATGGTTTGTACCTCATAAATTCCAAAATGTTAAGGTTCAATTAGCCGCAGTTAGAATTTTAAACTTAAACAATAAGTAGACAATTTAACAATTGCATTAAAATTACAACAAGCAATCAAATCAATTTCATACTGCGTCATTAATTTAATTAATGAGCCATGTTATTACAAATACAAAATATATTTATTTTAAGTTTGTGTGTTTCATTTCCTAAACAAGACTAACAACATAATTTTGTAATTTTAGTCGATGGCCAATACTGTCAAATAATACCTATTGTGTGTCACGGTACATGGGTGACATGGTGTAACATAAATAAAACCGCTGCGTAAGCACGGCAAAAACATCAAGTTCATTCAGGCCATGCCTACCTATGCTAATTATACAAGTAAAATTCCTGCTCAAGGAATAAATAAAATAAATAATAAATAAATAATGCGGGACGTAATCACACAGCATCATGTAGCCCCAAACTAAGCAGAGCTTGTATTATGGGAACCACATGATTGATATTCTACACATATAATTTTTTTTTGTAAAATACATACATATCATACATAGAAACACCCAGACCCGAGACAAATATCTACAGAACATGCAAACATTTGTCCCACAGCGGGAATCGAACCCGCAACCTTCTGCGTCTCAGGCGGACCTTCGCCCAATGCGCCACAGAGGCCGTCAGGAAAGTATGACTATCCTCATTTTGCGAACATAATGCTACAACAAGGCTTTGTGAGTCATAGTTTTCCCAATCAAGTGATTATCTCGTGATTGCGTGATTATCCTCGCCTACTCAAAAGCAATTTAACCCAAACTCACGGCCCTCAACATCCTAGGGCAACCCGGAATTTTCAAGGATGTATATGATGCAAATCCTAGCGCAAATCGAGGCCACGTTAGATTCACAGAGCATTCCTTACCACGCATGCAGTCCAAGAGAAAATCATGACTCGAAGGCGTTTGGAGCGGGACAATTAACAAATTTTGTTTCGAATTGGGAGGATAACCATAATACAAATTATTCCGCTCCAATGACCATAATACAAATTATTCGGAATTTCCGTTTTCCTTTTGTAATCAAACCCCAATATATGTGCCAACAATAAAGAAACATGCTTCTCAGACCCCTGTGTCAAAAAAGATGGACATAATTGTAAATCAAATGTTTGAAATGAAAGTATTGGAACCTGCAAATCACAGTTTCAGCTTTGTGTCCCCGATGTTTTCGATCTCAAAAGGCAATAGCTCTATTCGTTCCATTTTCAACTTCTAAGATCTAAACAGGCACTTAAACTTAGGCTAGTTCCGTCTCATAATTGTAAACTAGAATATCAGGTTTCCTACAGCCAGCAGACTGGCTTGCCAAGATCGATTTGTCCAATGCATACTTTCATCTGCCAGTAGCCAGGGCACACAGATGCTTCCTCAGGGATATATCGTAATATATATCGAGAAACGTAATTTCAAATGACATGCCATGCTCCAAAAATCTTTGTAAGTCTGAATAGTCAAATTGGATGGTACAGATCCTCAGATGCAGAGGCATACGTGTAGTGGTATATCTGGTTGGTTTTTTTACTGGACTGTTGGAATCCACATACGCTTTTCCGGCAAGCCCAGGAAGCCAAGAAAATTTAAAGAGCTCTAAAATTTGCCTGGCTTCCTGAATTCGAAAATATAGACCAACTCGCTATAAGTAAACAGACTCGCTTCTCTCATTTAAGCTAGGTTTTAAATAACTAATCACTTAATAAGCGTTTTATTGGTAGGTAAAACCCTGAAATTATAAATGCGAAAGTTTGTGTGCATGTGAGTATGTTTGTTCTCACTCAACTCCGTACATAACGGCTGAACAGTTTGGTTGAAACTTTGAATAAGTATCGCTTGAGACCTGGATTAACACTTATGCTACATTTATATTTACGACACAGACATACACATATATACACACACCCCTCTTGTTGCGTAGGGGGTTACTAATTACGACTAAACCAACTTATTGCTCAGTAATAAGACAATTCTAGTGAAATGAAATAAAAATGAGGCTGAAATTCTGGGATATAATAAATAAATATAGATCTTATGTTTAAAGCCGCCATTGCTGTAACAAAATGACTTAACTGGAGACTGATGACTGAAAGTGAAAGTGAAAATTTCTTTATTCAGTACGCACATTACAGTATACTTTGAATCGTCATTTTTTTTAATTTACAACAATTCTTAACGTAACCAAACAGAGAAAAATTGGCAAGAAACTCTGCTAGGCTTATATTTTTTTAAATGTCAGTTTTACAATATTTTTTCTTAACTATTACATTGGTTTTGAGGGAGTTGGAGACTGGGGCTTTTTTGTCATCTAAATAATCAGAAATTTTATAACAAGCTTTATCACAGAGATTACGTTTAACATTATTTTAGAATTTATTTACATATAAATTAATCACGTTATTTGGGATTTTGTTAAAGAAACGTTCACTTTGCCCTTTAAATGATTGACTAACTTGATGTAAGCCTTACAGTAGGAACAGCTAGTTTATTTTTATGTTAACATTATGATTGTCGCTATTTTTTTAAACAAATTAATATGTTTTCGGACATACATTAAGTTTCCATATATATATATTGGCACGGAACTGTCATAACATTTATTTCTTTAAACTAAGTTTTAAGTGATTCTCTGGGGCCAATATTATAAATTGCACGAACAGCCCTCTTCTGCAGCACATATATGGTGTTGATATCTGCAGCATTCCCCCACAGTAAAATGCCGTACGACATAATGCTGTGGAAGTAGCTGAAATAAACCAGTCTAGCCGTTTCTACGTCAGTAAGTTGACGGATTCTTTTGACTGCGTATGCTGCAGAACTGAGTCTGTTCGACAAACCATAAATGTGAGCGCCCCATTGAAGCTATTAAAAAAAATGAAATTATCTAAAGTTGTGCCTAAAAATACAGTAGTATCCACAAGATTTAAATCTTCATCCTTTATTTTAATGTTAGGTTCAACTTGTTTAACATTTGGTAATATAAATCTTATACATTTTGTTTAAGTCTCGTTCAGTAATAAATTATTTACATCGAACCAGTTAAAAACTTTCGCTATTGCATTGTTCAGGTCGTCAAAATTGGTCTGCCGTCGCTTTAATTTAAATAAAAGAGACGTGTCATCCGCAAACAATACAATTTCGTGGGTGTCTCTCACAAGTTGAGGTAAGTCGTTGATGTAAATTAAAAATATAAATGGTCCAATATTGACCCTTGCGGTACACCCATCTTTACTACGGACCCTGGAGAACACTTTCCATTTACGTCTACTTTCTGTATTTTGTCAGATAGGTAAGAAGTGAGAAGGGCTAAAGCCATACTTTTGACACCATAGTGATCTAGTTTCCTGATTAATGTTTCATGGTGTACGCAGTCTGGACTGGACATAAATACCTTACATACATAATGTTCACAATGATACCTCATTATGAACATTATGTGTATCTGTGAAATTGTGGAAAGGTGTTCCCAGATCCCATTGAATAAATAAAAAAATACTTAGAAATATATAGTAGAAAATCTTACCGGTACTGGGAACCAGAAAGATGTTTTAGGAACTATTTGCGACGTCAAAATAGATTTTGGTCCTTTCACTGTCTCTTTTATCGTTTCCAGAACCTATAATTAAATATCGAGATAAGTGGAAAAATCATGGGTCCATAAGAATAAATCCCTTAAATTAGGATTAAAATCAGGAAGAAAATTATAGCGTAAAATTCTATTTATGTAGCTTATACGGCTTTTGATAAATCTTATTAAATGAGAGAGAGTTCAAATGTTGTTTCATTTGAAAGCTTTGATTTATACACGGTGAGTTTGAATTCGTATGGTATCCCGAGAGGGGATGATTTGGACCAAAAGTCGTAAAACAAATGTAGTTGACCTTGGTAGTAAATTTACCCCCTTTGGGTTAACATACCATTTAAAACTCACCACGTATAACACACCAATATAGATGCACAGTGTATATAACAGACAAAGCTCAGAGAATAAAATAAAATAAATAAATAAATAAAGCGGGACGTAATCACACAGCATCATGTAGCCCCAAACTAAGCACAGCTTGTATTATGGGAACCACATGATTGATATACTACACATTTTTTTTTTGTAAATACATACATATGATACGTAGAAACACCCAGACCCGAGACAAATATCTACAGAACATGTAAACATTTGTCCCACAGCGGGAATCGAACCCGCAACCTTCTACGTCTCAAGCGGACTTTCGCCCACTGCGCCACAGAGGCCGTCAGAATTAAGCTGGCTTTTGGCTAAGGGATACAATTATTACATCTTGAGATATAATTACTATTATTTTATCGCTCGTCATACATTTTGTACGAGACCGTTTACACTGTGCATGGTCTGCTGTGTGTATACTCTATCATCTATACATCCCAAACTATAAATATCATTTTTTGAACGTTATTGGTGTATATTTTAGCTCATATTCCTGGACACCGCGCCTCGCCCTCAGTTTGAATGGTGACGTTCGTGTGCAGAATACATATATGTTATAGTGTGCGCTATTCACACTGTAAGATATATGTAAGGATGTAACATTCTTTATATCCAATAGCCAAAAGCCGGCTTTATCAAGCTATGTGGCAGTGGACTGGCCATATCTGACGAAGAACCGTTAAGCGAGTTATTGAGTGGAGACCACGGTTCGGTCGGCAAACGTAGTGTATAACGCCCTCCGGCCTGGTGGACAGACCATCTGTGGAAGGCCGTTGGTAGAAACTGGATGCGTCAAGGTGAGGACATGGCGCAATGGCGCTCATTAGGGGAGGCCTACGACTGATAGGTTGATGATGATGATGATGATGATGTGTAAGAGTTTGTATTTTTATATTAAGTTGAAAGAAGAACATGTGTACAAATTACAATTATAGAATTATTAAAATTATCCTACTTACATCTTTAACTTCATTTCTCCTCACTCGAAAAACTTGACCGTTACAAGCCATCGCAATTTTATGGTATACTTTGTACTTTTTATTATTTGGATGATTACAGTCATTTGTTAAAACAAATACCACCTGAAAAAAAAGTTAAAATAGTTGTTTCTTATATTAATTAATAGAAGAATAATAATAATACATTATCACGCAGCATCATGTAGCCCCAAACAAAGAATTTCGTATTATGGGAACCACATTACTGATATACGAGTCCTACATAATTTATTTGCGAGGGCTTATATTTATGATTTTTGTGATTTTTAAACACTATCAAAGAAATCATAGATTTTCATCATTTATACAGGGTTACAGGTTAAGTCGACCTAGATCCTGGAAGGGGTTGTAGCTTCCATAATTCCTGACTGATTTGACCGTGGAACATATAACGATATTGGACTTTTAAGTTTTTTTATAAAACATACCGATATTTTTCTTAGCTAGTTCTTTTTCTACGTGTCCGCTTCTATTTCGCACACAAACTCTCATTTTGTCTTAATCCACTTTATAAACGTCATTTTGTACCTATTTGGAGTGTTTTATTGTTTCCTGACTTATGTACCATTATTTTATACTACTACCTAAGACCCTTTCATCAAAGTTTTTTTCTAAGAATTCTGATAATACCCTAGCATGTTATACCTTGGTGGATAGCTAATGAAACCTAGATATTTTCAAGCACATATGCAGTACGACTGTCAAAGACAAATTTTAAAATATTTGTGAGAGAAAGAAATATTTTTTACGAATTTATTTCAATTTATAACAATCAATCGTCTACTGCAACCCAATTGGTTCCGTTAACTGCAAAATTTTGTGTTAGGAATAAGAAAACAACTCATCTACTACACGAAAATCACAAACACAAATTAATTAAATGAAATTACAGGCACAAGGGGCTTATCATCATCGTGCCTCAAGTTGATGGACGCAGGGCGTTGCATCGTAGAGCACGTTTCAAAAAACGTGATCTATGTTGCAATGCTTTGTGATAGGTAATGGTTACCACTCAACATCAGGTGGACCATGTGCTTGTTCCATCATCAAGTAACATAAAAAAAAAAAAAAAAAAAAATTATATGCCAAAACCCAAAATAATAGACCAATAGACGAAAATATCGGTATGTTTTTTAAAAAAACTTAAAAGTCCAATAACGTGAATACGGTTAAGTTTGGGGTAGGGTGTTCCATAGTAAAATCAGTCAGGAATTATGGAAGCTACAACCCCCTCCAGGATCTAGGTCGACTTAACCTATAACCCTCTCACAGCCACAGAAATACCGAAGATCGAAAAAAAATTGATGATAAGTATTCTCATGAAAATTATGATTCCTTTGATGGTGTTGACAAAAATACCACAAATCGTAATTAAATGAATTACAAAAATTAGAGATAAAAATAATGCAAATAAAAATCTGACCAGTGAGTGATATTATTTGTTAACGTCTGGTTTTCCTCCGTCGACCAAGACACGTTTTTTGGCTACCCAGACGACCACATAAGCTCCGCTAACCCGGAGATGTCGTCATCTCTCCGTGACAGAGAAAACACTTCACAGATACACCGACCCCGCCGGCGGGGTCAACGAGTCCTCTATTCAGCCTCCTCCAGGCGTCCCCCTTAAAACTGGCAACGGCCCAAGCCGAGGTTCGTATCATAGTGGTGCCCTTGAGCTCGTTGCCCCAACCTAACTTTTAATTGGTCGAGCGCCGTCTGCGCTCGCCGCTAGTCCGGTAACGTATTCACGGTCATCATATGGCCAACAACATTTATGCCCATTACAAAAGAAAAAGTTACGTCTGGACGGATTTGGACGAAACTTGGAATATCTATAGTTTATGACCTGCTTCTTATCCGAGTACCACCCGGGCAAAATCGCGTGCGGATGCTAGCTTCTTACTAGCTATTTACTTGACTAAAGCACAACTACTATTTAAATTATCAGTAGAATTTCTAGTAAATATTTAAGTGCATACCTGGCTCTGTTTTTTTTCACAAAGTCTTTTAACTTGGTTTAGTTTGTAGTAATCTTTGGCAGATGCATCGGTGAAAACAAAAAGGTAGGATCCAGGCCTGCTTTCTCTAAGTGCTAGTTCGATTCCAGTTAAGGAATATTCTGGACAGTCATGATTTTTAATATTGTAAGCTTCTATTTTATTCAAAGCATGAAGTATTTGGGCTTTGCTTGATGATTTTTTCCTTACATCAACCACTAAAACAATACAAAATAATGTGAGTTACTGTTAATTTATAATTACTTACCAGGATAAAACTCCCTTGCATGTTACATTATAATTTAAGTTACATGATAGTCCTACGTAGTAAAAAAAATAAAAAAAATCATATTATTATAGATGTATAGAAAATAATTTACTGCACAAGATAAAACAAGTACACTGGTGAACATAATATATCTTTCTTCCCCAAACCTTTGATAAGGGATACATCAAATTAAGAAAACTATAGCATCCAAAAAAATGTGAAAACCCTAACTTCAATAGACTCTTGATGTCAGTTTCTTTATTATCTATCAAAGGTATCAATGTAACTCGTATCCTAAAATAGAACATCATAGTCAGGTGTCAATCATAACAAAACCAATCTCTATAGGTCCACACAGCCATAATCTTAGCCAAATTTTCCGCGAATAATGGCCATGAGCCCTCTTTTCACAAATTTCCTGCCATATTGGTTCATGTTGTAGGTGTTTTCCTAAACTTTCTTAAAGAAGGCGGTCACCACACCACACACTGGCTTATATCAGTCCACTGCTGGTCATAGGGGAATATGCCCAAAATCCCCACGCTGGGCAGTGACGGGGCTGACGCAGCAGTTCGTCTGCTGTCAGGGAATTTAGCTGTGCCGGTGTTAGGCTATGCTATATGCCCCATTCAGCCGGCCGCCAGAGCTCCGTTTGTTACTTAGCATGGTGCACTTATAGGCAGGTTAGGTTGGCTTGGATTCCGAAGACGGAGGTTGGAATCCCATACACCCTGAACCAGAACGTGGTCGCCGTTCAAAAACATACGTAGAATCAACAACAACACATAACAGTAAAAAAATTAAAACAAGAGAAAGAATGCTTAAGGAAATTTCAAACGAAATATACCGACGTTGGCGAATTTGCGAGCAGTTGGACGAAAATGACTCAAGATCGTGGTGGATATATTCAGAAAAAGCCTATACAGTAGTGTGGTGTAAGGGGTTCTACCTCCATCTTTGGAATCAAAATTAACTTCGCCTGCCAGTCCGGTAGAGTGCGGCATAACGCAGCCACACCGTGATATCTAAGTAACTGGCTAACGACGGGCAGCAGCTTCAGCGGTCCGAGAAGCTGTGCCCTGCGGCCGTTGGCTCAGCGTGGGGATCATGTTTATATCCCGCTTCTTATTAGTGGTAGCCTATATCCAGCATTGGACTGATAAAAACTAGAAAAAAAAAATTGACGACGGCAGTAGTTATATTAATGAAATAGAAAAGTAAAAAACTTACTTGGATCATTGAAGGTAACAAGAACGAAATCTTTGATTTCACTAGCCTTTTCCTTCAAAACGATTTCGATGATATCAGCGGCAGCTGCTTTGACTTGGTCTATGTCATTTCGCATAGAACCGGTGTAATCTATCACAAAAGTTAAACTGCTGTTCCTCCCACATGTTACACATAATATTTTGAAAAATAATATAAAATGTAAACGTAAACCCCACGACTGTAACATGTTGACCTGTATCATGGACTACGCGGATTTTAGTAATACAGGGTTATTTATTAAATTTACAACAATGACTGTGTAGGTAATAAGTTTATATGCTATCTTTGGAATACCCATACGGCTACTAATATTATAAATGTGCATCATTGTTTGTATTTAAATACTTAAAATAGGTAACTTTATTATAATATGGAATTATCATGAATAAACCGGCCAATGCGAGTTAGACTAGCGTACCCAAGGTTCTGTACAAACAAATATGAAATAAAGGTTAAATTTATGTAGGTTTTCTTGTGCTTTAAAACACTGCTGTTTGCCAAATTTCCTAGTTTCAGGTCAATGGGCAGTACAGGCTTAATATGCTGCTTAAACGGCTGCATCGTTTGATTGCGTTAATTTATTATTATATTTAATTTTTCAAGGGATTTCGGATTTGATATTAATTTTAACTTTTTACCTCGACATGTTCTTCAGAAAAGGGTCTTGACCAGTCCTTGATGATTGGCAGAATGTGATAAAGGGTAGTTGTCTATCATGCTTGTGCTAGGCCCGCAGTCAATAATAATCTTATTTATGCTAAACACGGTACTATCTCGCCCATACCCAAGCAGAGCTAGTATTTTGGGAACCTCATGATTGTTATAATTATTAAATATTTTTTGTAAATACAAAGATATTTATACGAAACTAGCTTCAGCCCACGACTTTAAAAAGAAGCTAGTAGTATCACATAAGCTAGTTTTATAAAAAGTGTGTGATAATCCAGGTCGTAAACTATGTACTTATATTCCACGTTTCACTGAAATCCGTGCAGTAGTGTTTGCGTGAAAGAGTTACAATCATCTATACATCGATACATCCTCAGAACCTTGCACGTTTATATTATATGTAGGATAAAACCCGAATGGGTATATTTCATTATTCATCATCATTTCATTTTCCTGCCCTTATCCCACTCTAGGTGGGTCGGCACAACATGTTTTCTTTCTACATTCACTCCTATCGGCTGTCAACTTATTCTATATTTATATATATTAAATAAGGGTATATTTCATTATTGTTATCTATAAGTACGTATACTGTTTTACTTGTTACTTGTTTTGTTATCTAATAAACTTGTTTGTACCCATAGCTTTGACTGCGCTATTTTAAGATAAACAGCAACATTTTATGTTAATTCTTCTTCTAGTTTTCTAGTGTCTGCTGTTATTAGCCAGCTCTGATGACAGTCCGAAAGACTGAAGATGTTTTTTTCTTTTCAAAGTTCACTTTTGCATTATTTTCCTTCTTAACTTTTCAATTTCTTCCAATTTCTTTTTTCCCTTTATTTATTTTCTACGGTTCCATTCCTCAAAAAAAAAAAAAACTCTCTATCTATATGTCTGTCTGGAGCGTAATGAGGGGAAGTATCAGGTTAAAATTAATTAATCTATATATATAAAAGAGAACTATCCTCACTCACTCACTCACTCACTGACACACTCATCACGAATCACGAAATCTCAGAAAGTACAGGGCCTAGAGGTTTCAAATTTGGTACAGGTAGTCTTTAAAGAGTGTGAGCGCTCACTAAGAAACGGTTTTTGGAAACTCAACCCCTAAGAGGGTGAAAAGGGGTAAAAATGTTTGTATGAAAAATCATATTCCTTGAACTTAGAAACTTGAAACCTGGGACATGTATTATTCCATACAATCAATGAAGATTGGTGTCATTGAAAATTTGAAATAGTTCTCGAGGGGGTTGCAATGGGGTGGTAAAGTTTGTATGGGAAAATCTTAACGCGTGGTGTGATTTTAAAAATTTAAAGTAAATTTAAAGTAAATTCGTCACATTTTTGAAACTCCATACATTGAAAGTAAATTCGTCACATGCATTAAAAAATATGTGTAGGTGAATAAAGTGATCGGTCACAATTATTTCAATATTTGCGTCTGCCGGAGGGCTTCAAAGTGCAATTTGAATTTCCGAAATCGGGGAAATAATGATATTCAAGATCGAAGCTACAGCTTGAGCCATCTTAGGAGGCAGATGGACAAAAACTGTAGGCAGTAGAAGGGCCTTTACGCGCAAAGCCACTCTGCGCTCCGTTCACTTTTTCGTCAGTACATTATAGTCAAATTTTATCGTGTGCTTTGTTTCTAAATTTCATTTTCAATGCCATTGATAGTTACGCGTAGTGTGAGATCTGTAGAATTTTAGTACATTATGTATTAGGATGGCTAAAAAGTTACATACTGCTGCGATGACGCAATTATGTGCAAGGAATTGGGACGCATTATCGCAAAAACGCATGCGATATTATCGCCGATAATAACACACCTGTGTGGGGGAGGGAGCCTTAAAAGCTTGGTGCAATGCTATACCTACTCTTTCAAATTGGAATTTTAAATAGAAAATAATATTTAAATCGGATTAGAATTTGAAATTTCAATTTCTTTCATTTGTTCTTGGATATTTGAATACTACGGGGATAATATATATTTTTTTACATAAAGACTTGAGATTTTTCACAGAGACTATAACGAAAATAAATAAACACCTAAAGCGCTAAGCCATGGCTGGAACCTTTGAGAAAGATTTGCTACTTTTTGTAGCGAAAATGAAACTTAAAGAGGGTGATTTATGTGATGAAAGTTTGCAAATTAATCAAATCATACCTATACCGGCTGTTAACTTGGCGACGGGTTGCCAACGAAAACAGGAACGAAAAAAGGAGTGAGAGCGGGAACGGGAACAGGTACAGGTTACGGGGTAGATAATGTAGTAATATGTAGGTACTTTTTATTCCATTCATATTTAGGGTTCCGTGTCAAATTACCGGGCTTGGGAAACATTTCACATGAAAGGACATACGTAAAAAAAGAGTATAAAAACAATCGAAGTTGCGAGCGGGTCAGCTGGTATCTTATATACGGTATGCCATTCATTAAGGCTGTGAAAAAAAAAATAACGCAAAAGATAAGGCGTAAAACGTTTATACGCCGCATATTTCGAATCAAACCTATGGGGTACTTGCCGTTGCCTTAGAATAATAAAATTTGGCATGAAGCAATGTCTTATATAAGATAAGCAAAGGAATAGGCCTGATACCAATGATTTGTTGTTACAGCACACAAAAATATTTTACAATTTTTTAACATTTATGAACTGGTAACGCCATTTAGCAAAAACTAAAACAGTTGTTGAAATAAATAATTAAAAATGAAGTTCAAAAACAATTAAGGGGATTGCATGTCGTCAGCTAGGCACAATAGCCTTAATAGGATGGCGTTGTTGCTCAAATTAGCAGTATTTTAATTCTTATTATAAGTAAACGTGCGTTTTATTTCAGAGTAATATGTGTCACGGTTACATTGGTTAAATGCAATGTGAATCATGAATAAGTCAATGGCGCTCATTAGGGGAGGCCTATGTCCAGCAGTGGACTAATATAGGCGGATGATGATGATGATGCACAGTGAATAATAAGCTATGTACTCAGCTATAGTTAGGCTTAAAAAAACTGTTTTTATTTCAAAGCTCCACTCAAAACTTATACAACAAACAATAGGTCAATCTCGGTAACAACTCATACTAGACTTTTTGTTCCTCAAATGATAGAATAGATAGAATCTATGGACAAGATCTTCATTTTCAATGACAGTTATCAAACTAAAACCAACCATATCTCGAGAACTTCTCATCATAGACTTTGCATTCGTAGCTCAAATGATGGCTATTATGAAGTTCTCATGTTCAATGACAGCTGTCAAAAAACTAACCATATCTCAAGCACAGGCATTTTAAAACACTCGTTTCCGAGTTGAATCCGTCAAAAACTCACAGAATCGGTTTCGGGTCCGATGGATCCTTCAAACGCTATTTTAAAACCTTTTCGGATTGACCATTGGGAAGTTTCCAAAACGGATCGAAAAAATACATTTACGAAGAATATTTGAAATGGTAGAAAATGGAAATTTATGGTAGGTATTTTGTAATGGAAAATCCATGGATAAATGACTAATAAAATGTTCCATTTTTATCTTTACTTAAACAATTACACATAAGTCAATTACGTACTCAAATAACTATGTAAAGTTATGTTTAGTTTCTTAATTTTAAATTGAGCGATATTTTAGTAAAAACTTACTTCGTAAACATACCTTGTATATGCCAAAGAGGTGACACGCATATAATGTAATAGAAACAATGTGACTATTTCTATCCCTTTTACTCTCGTTTATCCTCTTACTACTAAATACGAATAAACTACTTCTAAATTATCATATCTTCTAGTGCTTGTCAGAGGCTTGTCATTAATATGTAACTCTAGTACGAGTTGCACAATTGAAAAACTTTCTTGATTTACCATATCGAGCTCAATTTTAATGTAAGTTTTTTGGAGATCACGCAACTGGTTTTAAGTAGAAACTGATCGAACAACGTAGGTAATGTAATCTTCTTGCAGATTGCAATGATTATCACTCAAACGGCGAGGTAATTAACGAAAAAAGGTACTTCAAAATAAGCTCGATAAGGTATACTCTAAAAGTTTTCGAATTGTTCAACTCTTACTAGGCCCTCTGCGATGTCAAACATACTTTTGGTAGGCGTCAGTGTTACCAATTTGATAGACATTCTTTCCTAATTTAACCAATTTTATTTTCATTTAAGCTGCTTTTAAATTTAGATAAAAAAATGGATCAACAAAAAATATTATTGTAAAAAAACAATGGTCACATAATTCTTTGAATTAAGTAAACCTCGATTGGAGTGGCCCAAGGTTCGTCGCTATCCAACATCATGTTCTCACTCCTCCTCAATAACCTGCCTGAGTGCGTAGACGGCGCACACGTTCTGATGTATGCGGATGATGTTGCTGCAGTCATCCAGGCGTCTACTATAGAACTCTTGGAGAGGAGATTGAGCATGGTGGCGGAGAAGCTACACGACTGGTTCCATATGAACGGTTTTCTTCTAAACGTCGCTAAAACTAACTTTATCCTATTTAATCTTGCCGGTCGTGGCCACAGACATTTGAGCGTGGCTTTAGGGGGAGAAGTCGTCCGCCAGGTCAGGTCCTCCAAGTTTCTTGGCTTCCAGCTTGATGAAAGACTAACTTGGGAGCTGCACATTGACAGGGTGTGCAAAAGATTGGGTCGAGCGTGCTTCGCGCTATGGCGTTTGTCGGCAACTTCGGAGCAGAACATGACCAGGAGTTGCTATTTAGCGTCTGTTCACTCGCTCCTTCAGTATGGTGTAGAACTCTGGGGAAGAGCTGCTGACTCCCAGTCAGCGAGCGTTCAGAATGCAGAAGAAAGCTGTACGAGCAATAGCGCGAGTTCCATGGGACACGCCCGCTCGTCCTATATTTCAATCGCTCAAGATTATTACAGTCCGTAATTTCAGTCAGTAATTCAAAAATGTTGTTAAACGTAATCTATGTAATAAAGCTTATTATACAATATCTGATTATTTAGATGACAAAAAAGCTTGGGATGAAACTGCCTCCAACTCCATCAAAAACAATGTAATAGATAAGTACAATGACGTTAAAAAAATATAAGCCAAGCAGAGTTTCTTGCCAATTCTTCTCTGTTTGGTCACGTTACGAATTGGTTGTAAATTTTAAAAAAATGACGTTTCAAAGTGTACTATACAGTTCCTACTGAATAAATGAATTTTGACTTTTGACTTTTTGACTTTTGAGTCCCGGGCTTATTAATACTGCATGTGGCTTTGTATGCACGAAACCACCTTAGTGATTGCGCTAAGTTTGGTGATAGTCACTCATACTCAACGAGGAATAGACAGAAGCTGAAGGCCTTGCCTCGGCGTCTGACCAAATCGTCGAAGCTGATTCATGTGATGGGGCCCGCGGTCTACAACCGCCTTCCAGACACTATTACCGAAGCTCAGTCAACGCAATCCTTTAAACTAAAATTAAAGAACTGGCTCATCGAGCAATCCTTTTATAGGATCGATGAGTTTTTAGGCTGATCCAATTGAATTGACTTTAAGTTGATATACCTGCGTGTGTGTAACTGGACATTTAATATTTGAATTTTATTTAATTTTTTTACTGAGATGACATTTGTTTAATTTGTTTTTTATTATTCTTTTTGTTTTCATTGAATTATAAATGATTAATATATTTTATTATAGTTAAAACAATGTAAATTACTTACTGTACTTAGCTACCTATATTTTATACAATAGTGTAAAATGCCCCTGTATCTTCTACATAGTTACCCATTGACATCTAACCATATTTTAGTTACATGTCATAATAGTAGTTACCAATAAATGGACTTGAACTTGAAACAAGTAATGTAATGCTGAAGACTATCACACAGTATCACGTAGCCCTAAACTAAGCAGAGCTTATATTATGGGAACGACATGACTGACTACTTATATCCTTATACAATACCATTATTATACACTTTAATATATTATTTATTAGATGCTTATATATTAATCTGCAAACATTTGTCCCACCGCGGGAATCGAACCCGTCACCTTCTGCGTCTCAGGCGGACCTTTACCCACTGCACCACAAAGGTCACTTTTATGACGGCAGAGCTCATTTTCGGCCTTTCATAAGTTAAGATACTAACCATTAACTATCCATTTTGAATGAACCTATTATAAACCAGAGACATTTTTGTAGAGCTGAAGAAGAAGAAGAAGAAGACTTGCAATATAATTATATCGTTTTTTTTATGCACATGGGCAACACTGTTTTTGTTTGTTTGGCGCGAAAAGAGAAAATTTAAAAGTTTTTAGATATTTTGTAACAATTATACATTTAAAAGATTAAAGTCTTAGAAGAGGATGATAAACAGGGTGAGTGGGTAAAACTAACCTACTTAAATAGTGCACATTATAAACACACATAATCGAATCATGGTAACGAATGTTTTAGTGGGTAATATTTGTTTATAAGAAAGATTTAAAATTGACCTATCATAGTAATTTTTTATAATAATAAAATTAAATTTTCTCATTATTGCATGTAATTCGCATGGTTTTAATTAATTATTTTAAAATATTATTTTCTCTCGAAAGCTATTTGCTGTCGGAAAGTATTTCGGCAAAAATCCGCCAAAAGTTTTCGATTCGAATGTTTTAAAATTGCATTTGACGGAATGTCCATCGGAAGCAATTGAATCCGAAACAAAATGGCGTTTTCGAGCGTTTTAAAATCCCCCTGAAGAACTGCTCATCCGAGACTTGCCATTCATTGTATTAATGATAGATATTATTAAGATCTTCATTCTGTAGGACAGTTGTCAAAATTAAAACAGTTATACAATCATTCCTAGCCATTCCTTGCATAAAAATAGCTATTGACAAGATTCTCGAAAATCACTTAGCCTAGACTTGCCATCCCTAGAACAGGGCACAGCTAGTAAAAAATACATACATTTTGCATACATTTATACAAAAATCAAGATCCAGTTACATTACAATCATTGTATTCTTGTTTGTCTATAGAAGTAAATCTCGCAACAAGCTTCTATATCATATAAATTTGTGTAATGTAATAAACTGAAGGGTTTGATTTAATTTAAAGTTAATTTTTCTCCTTTAAGAGCTTTAAATAAAAGCTTGTTTTTAAAAATGTTTTTCTACTAATAATTTAGTGTTCAAAAACGTTGAACTCACATAAAATCTTGGTGCAATGCAATACTTATTACAATTGGAATGTCAACTAAAAAATAATATTTAAATTACACTAGAATTGGTTTCACTCTGTATGTTCGCGCCACCTTTCATCGCTGTTCGTTCCACTTCAAAAATACTCAACAGGTTAATAGTGGGTGCTAGTGCAAATTAGCGCCCGTGGCAAAGCAGCTTCAAGTTAGACGGAACCTTTTTAACCCAAGCCTTTGCAGCGCAAACTACCTACACCCAAGTCTACTTAAGTTTTTAGTTCTTTTCTTATTTTGTAGTAGTTACTAGGTAGATATCTAAAATTCAAACTCAAACTCAAAATTCATTTATTTAGTAGGAACTGTATTTAATTTACCACCAATTTTTAACGCAACCAAACAGAGAAAAATTGGCAAGAAACTCTGCTTGGCTTATATTTTTTTAACGTCATTGTTCTTAATAACAATTAAATTGTTTTTGATGGAGTTGGAGGCAGTTTCATCCCAAGCTTTTTTATCATCATCACAGAGATAACGTTTAACAACAATTTTGAATTTATTTACCGATAGATTAATCACGTCATTTGAGATTTTGTTAAAAAATCGTACAGACATAGATTGACTAACTTTATGGAGCCTTACAGTGGTTTATCTTTATTTCTAGTGATATTATTTATTTCATTATGATAGTCGCTATTTTTCTTGAACATGTTTATATGTTCTCGGACATACATTAAGTTTTCTTATATATATTGGCACGCCACTGTCATAACATTTATTTCTTTAAACTTTGTTCTAAGTGATTCACTGGGGCCCATATTATAAATTGCTCGAACAGCCCTCTTCTGCAACACAAATATGGTGTGTAGCATTCCCCTACAACAAAATGCCGTACGACATAATGCTATGGAAGTAGCTGAAATAAACTAGCCTAGCCGTTTCTACGTCAGTAAGCTGACGGATTCTTTTGACTGCGTATGCTGCAGAACCGAGTCTGTTCGACAACCCATCTAGATTTGGTTATTAAAGCCTACTTAGTCCTTCTATCTCTGTCTAATAATTATCATTTCTATTGTCACGTTTGTGGTCTTTTATTCTGTTTAATTAGTTCTATTGACTAAATTGTATAAGTCTTGTAACTACCTACCTTAATATTATGTGTAAATAATATATTTAATAAATGTATATATTTAAATATATATAATATAAATATATATGTTTCTATCTACTAAATACAGACTATTATTTACTAAAATACTCCCTTTTTACATTTCAGGGGCAATTCAACACTTCGTATACCTGTTGTCGAAAACCAGATCAGGACAGATAGGATCAAATATTCATTAAAGGTACAACAATAAAAACAAAAATATAATTAAACTTAGTATTTTAATCAATACAAATAATTAATTAATTGAGTCGAAAATAGCATCAAATAAAAAGTACGTGAGTATTTATCAGTTGACCTTTTCGTACATAATGCACACAGAAACAGGTTTTAACTTTAATGTAACAATAATTATTATGTCAACCGTTATTTTAATATAGTTTTAAGAATGAAAACATATAATTGAATAAATAATGGTATGGATAAAAAAAATACCCAGACCAGCAACTTAAGCCTCAGTGGCTATTTAACTAAAACTAGGTGAGCATAGGCTTTCTAATAAAAAAAAGACGTGTGGCACTCGGGGACTGCCGCGGTAAAGCTATTGCATAGCATTTTGTATCAATTTTGTATTTTGTATCATTATGCAATTATAATTATTTATTTATTTTATTTATGCAGTATTTCTTTTTCTTTGATATTAATTCAAGTTACACTTTTTGAGCGTGATGACAAGAAAACAATTTTTGTTCTTTTATTTTTAAAAATACGTCTAGTTGCACGCACACAAACACCGTGTCGAAGACTGCCGAAAAGAAACGACGTTAGAAAATGCACGGCCTTCAAGTCACACCTCCGTGCCCGTCGGAGTGAGGAGCGTGAGGTTTTTTTTCGTTACGGAATTTCTGGATTCGGTCCCCACGCTCAAGGCCCTCGATAGAAGCTATACAATAGCTTAAAATTGCAAATAAAATAAATAACTTAATGATAATACTATATCCACTGTTTCAAAAATCCTAAGCGGTTATTCCAAAATCACTTGCTGGTATTTCGAAAATTTTCAAAAACTCGTCTATAGGGCAGTTGTAGGTGTACTTGTCATTGAGTGGTTCACTTAGGCCATCATCAGAATATCGTGAGCATAAAATGTCTTTGCTCTCAGCGTCAGGAGAATTCACGTACACGATAGCTTCAGTCGTCTCTTCATATTTTATAACCTGGAAAAACATAAAGCAATTAAACTATTACTGCGAGGCCCAATCGCAGTTTGCGTTGCGACTACGTCTCGAATAAATGACGTCGCACCGCGATGTGACGCGTCGACGTACAGCTAGCAGCACGTAAGTCTGAACAAAACGTCTGCGCATGGGACACTCGCTCTCTCTCGCCTGTAGCTCCCTTAAGATACCTTACGCTTCAACTCTTCTTTTCTTCGCAATAACGGTCAGTTGTAACTCAGTTTTGCAGCTTTGATGAAATACATCATAAACAAACTACGTGGATCGAATATACCCAATACCAATAACTCATGCCCATCAGCGTGGGAATTATGGATATATTTTTCCTTCTTTTAGGGGAGGCCTATGTCCAGCTGTTGACTTATAAAGGCTGTTGTTGTTCTTGTTGACTAATAAAGTTGACCGTTTATAGGACGATAGTGTATATAATAAGAAACTATCGTCCCATACACTGTCAACTTATGATTAAATAGACAGAGCACTGTAGGTACTGTGGATATCAAAGGCTGATAAGGTTGCCTGGAAGACGCAGTTGTACAATGGGATGCCTTCCCGCGGATCAATCGCGGCAAGGCACGCCATCTATTGCGTAGACAGCGCGTCGAACGGAGGGCATGTCTGAGGTGGGAGGGGTATTATTATATAGTTGCTATACTATAGTGGTTCCTTAGCTGATTCCAACACCAAAAATAAAAGGCAGGTATCTAGATCTACCTATGTGGTAAACGCATAGATCGTACGGAATAAATTTATAATAAAAAAGGTTGATTGTTAGTTGTATGAACAAAAAATAAGCAATTATTTTTCACTGTTTAGTTTTGCAGTTTTGGTTTTTGAAGTCGTTTTTTTATTTTAATATTAGAGCACAATAACGAGTTATCTATCTATCCGAATCATCATTATAATAATGTAACTCGCAAACCCATATGCGGAATTATCTCTACATTTAAATATGACATGAGTCATGTCATAACCCTATTCATATGTCGTTCATTGTTTTCGTCTTCAAACTCAAGTTTCTTTGAAAATTACGCAACTGGCTTTAAATAGAAACTGGTCGACAACGTAGGTAATATCTCCTAATCGTAGGTAATCTCCTTGCAGATTACAGTGAGTAAACAGATAAGTAATTAACGAAAAAAGTACTTTTGAGCTCGAAATCGTAAACTATTAAAATTTTGAAATTGTACAACTCTTACTAGGGGTGCTGGAATACCCATGCTATGCAGGCTACTGCATACACAATAGCATTACAATTTCCAACAGGAACTACAAGTTTCTTGGCGAAATAAATGAAACCAATTGCACATAGATAGATTAGATATTATTAAGAACTGAACTGAACTGTAATGCCATACCTACTTCACGCAAATAAACAATCATCATGATTGATTCAATTGATTTCAATAATAAAATAATGAAAAATTCTTTATTCAAAATGACTAAAATGACCTACTACTGATTGAAAAACGAAAGAAGATTGCGCTAATGTTTATTGATTGCCTTGCCATAGTTTTTTGATCAGATCATGCCAAAACAGAATAAGATCAATAAAATCTCACAGATGACGTATTTTACGTTCTAAAATGTAAAGCTGGCGGGTTAGGTATGTTTTTCTAACCTACCTACCTACGGAGCGCCAAGTACCGCGAGGTTGTTGTGACTAGAATCTTTACTGTAGCGAGAGTTACAAGCTCGCCTAAGATGAGGACAGCTTTTTCCCCGAGGTAATACTCACTCTATTTTTTGTACTTCCTGCAAGACACTAAGAGTCAAGGCTAACTACATCCCTCACAATCACGAAGTCTTGACGCCTTAATGTAAGATTTTTTGGAGTGGATCTCTATGGTAAAATTTGTTCTGCTGTCGGAAGCGCCGCAGACTCCAAGAAGGCTAGATCTTCATACAAATGTTGGGGTTCCTAATTCAAATCACATTACTGACCAACGGGTAATAATTAATTACAGTAATAAACTTATTCCCCTAGGGATACCCTAGGGTTATGACTTACTTTCGGTAATTTACATGACCTTTAATAATGTAAGTAACCTTTAACTTGCCTGGCATAAGGTTGACTGAACCACCGATCTAATTGCACTGGTCACTCTAGGGCAGAAAAACCAGAAAACTCACCTTCCACAAGTAACGAGGGACACCTTTTTCGTTGAATTTACTTGCTCCTGTCCACATGGTGTATGTGTCCATAACATACATCGCTGATTGAAACACCTCTTCAAGATTAGACCATGAAGCCTGTAATATAAGATTATGTGAAATTGTAAAACACAAGTTGTTTTCTTACTATACCTTAAAAACAGGTATTTTTGGCTCTATTCGCAATAAAGAAATCCATAAGAGAACTAGAGTAACCGATGTTTACGCGGTTAAAGCTAGATTAGCGAAATTTTATAATATGGTTGTTGCAAGTAGATGGAGGAATGGAACTGCGTAGGATTTGGAAGAATAAAAGCAGTTCCACCTGGGAAAGGTGCAAAATACCTTCAGGATGTGGAGCGGCTCCCGGTCGACGTATTTAGCACAATTTTGAAAGTTCACAGGCACAACACATATTATATTTTGCGATTTTCTTGCGACGAAAACAAGCGCGTGCGCGGATGTTCAAACAGTTGTTCATTAGGTGGCGCCACTGTCCATAGTATGGTGCGATGCATATCGCGGTCTCACTCTCACTTATGAGAGCAAGGTATGTTCGGGAGCGGGATGGGAAAAGGAGGCTTGCAACAACCAAAGTTAAACATTTCGAATTACGTATTAAAACAATATCAAATCAGCGCAACCAACCGACATAGCTCTAAGAATCTGCAAAGTGGCAGTAAACAGGACATATAGCCCGTAGAACCGATAACCGTTAGGGAGTTAAGGTTCTGAAATGGCGACCATGACCTGAAAGTCGAAGCGTAGGGAGACCTCCCACCAGATGAACCAAACACATCATCAAGATTGCAAGTAATCGGTGGATGGAGAGGTCTCAAAACAGTTCTTCCTGGAAATCCTTGGGGCATCAGCTATGTTCAGCATTGGACTTTTGAAGGTTATTTGGTACTTTGTGTGAATTAAATAACACTACGAACTGCTTTACCTCCTATAGGTACCAATGTACTGTTTTTTTTTTAATCAATGAAATTTATCAGGTAACCGTTGTAAACGTAGTGTTCTTATAACCATTTTATTTCAGCTGAATGTGAGATAAAAGTTATAGTTATTACAAATATTATTGGAGTTTTAGATTTTCCAAGGTGAGTTATGTTACGATAAACTATTCCACTGTTTTTATTTAGCTAATAGAGTGGCATATACGCCCATTATATCTTTCTTACCCTTGAACTTTTATCGCACGGTTCAAACACAGGGACAGAGTTATATTTATCCATCAAGGTTGCAATCTGGGGTGGTCCAAAGGCAACATCCACTGGATTGACGAAACGGCGCTGATTGTATTGACACTTTACAAAGCTGACATCGCTCATTTCGCTGTTTGAATTCAGTTTAAAGGCCGGCCCAATAATATTACCCATATTAATATCTGACATCGTCATTTTAGAGTACAGAGTTCTGTGATCTGATTCGCTGTAACAAACATCGTATACACCCAAAAAGCTTTTACTGAGCTTGAATCCAATTTCAACTATTTTTCCATTGGTCATACATGGTTTATTTGTGTCTACTGGAGTCGGCTTTACATAATCTACACATTGCAGATCTTGGAACTTGTACATTTTTCCATCGACAGTAAATTGGTCTTCTTTGTAACATTCTGCGATTATTTCTTTAGTTTTTGGGTGAGTTTTGAACATATTATTTGGTTGGTCTATAGTTGAACACTCCAGAGTAAGTTTTTCATTCTTTTTGAGTTTATAAAACTCATTTTCAGCGGTAAGTATAGGCCAATCTTTTTCTGTATCGCTGATCAGCAATAACGGAATGTTTTGAACTTTATCGACTGTCCTATCAATGACGCATCCTGTAAAAATCAATAAAAAAGTAATAAATAAATACAGATATTGCATAGGAAATCTAAATGCATTGGTGATCTATTTGCTATTTATCTTCCTTGAAGTTAGTTATGTATTCATACACAGATTCATTATTGCCTCAAACTAAGCGAACATGATGTAACGAAGCCAACTGACTGATGTTTCATGTATAAATCATATAACACTAATACAGAGTTGACGGTTGATAGGATTGACGATAAAGAAATCATGTTGTACCGTCCACCACCCATAAAGGCAAGATGATATAATTTCTTTACATTCATATTATGCATTGAAACCTTGGAGGGCAATTCACGGGCTTACTCTTCACAGAGTCGTATCGACTAAGGGTTTCCCAACTTGGGTCGAGGGTTTGTGTCTACTCTAAAGTCACGATTCATAAAAATAGCTATTCTTACAGCCACACGACTAAAGTTGCTGTGACATTTCAGTGACATGGCTAAAATACGTTTCGTTTTACGCTGGTAAATTTACAGTAGTAGTCCGGTCATTTTAGACATAAAAATAGTGATCAAATAAAGAAAATTCCGACAGAGCCAAATCTTCGTAGAGACCTTAGGTTTACCACAAGGAATAAAGTGTCAAAAGTCCCCATCAGTCCCATGTGAGCTTAGGGACTTATTCGGGGCCCAAGGTCAAAATTTTAGGTTTTTTGGATTTTTCTCGAAAACGGTTAGTTTTATCGAAAATGTACCTCAGAGCAAAGTTGTAGATCTTAAAATTCTCTATGAAAATGGTCCCTATAATTTTTGAATCCTCCATCAATAACGTAAGCAGCGTTTGTACAATCAACCTCAGCATTGACTGATTGAAAGCAATCGTAAAGAGCCGACTTCATTGTTTTACGCATTCCAGCTGCATCGAAGAGTGACAACGGGTAAGGAGCTAAATCATATGCGAAAAATGTTTCAATTTCATCCTCAAAAGTCTTAGTGACACTCATACGTTGAAATAATAATACTGGGTCTATTGGTACTTCTTCGTCGTGAACTTTCACAATGCTACTCACAGCTAAAAGAGGAAGTTCTTTATCTTAGCTTTTCAATTTTATATGATTGAAAGTTTGACCAGTCATTTTAGACATCGAGGCAATCCCAACTTCACGAGCTTTATGACAATTAATCTTATCGTCACCAACGACTCCTGAAGCAATAGATAAGATTTTGTTAATTTCGGGAAAAGGATCAGGTGATGAAAACCAGTCAAGAAGTATTTTAATATCTTTAGCATCTTTCTTAACTCTCGAATCACTCGCATCTACATGTTGATCTGTCGTGTCCATTCGAACATTAGCAAGAACTTCCAACTCGTCACACACTGTGTTCATTGCATGCATTCCGTAAACCCATTTGCTTATTACACTTTCTTTTGTACTTCGTCCTCGAGAAATACCACCATCTGTTTTCATGGATTTCATCATTGATTGTTCGATAATCATATCTGTTGAAGTTCCACAACTGAGTTTATCAGAACGTCGAACAGTGAAAAATCCTTCAGTAAACCTTCGATAAACACTAGGATCAATTACCTCCTCTGATTGAAGCATATCCTGCAAGTATAAGTGCGCAGACTTAGCGTAAGGCAAATGCCCCGACGCATGGAAATAAGGAAGCATTTCTTTAACGCAGTTCAAATGAGCTTGCCATTCTCCCATACGTTCAGCTCTTCTTTCTTTAATTCTTTTGCAATGGACACCATCCGAAAATACTGTAACCATAATTGTGCAGTTGGTCCTCGTTTCTGATATTCCAATAACTTTTTATTAAATAAATCCAGTAAAAGTTCAGATATTTCCTTATCATTTTCAATGTCATAATATAAAAGAGTTTCATCGAGGATATTTTCCACTGTAATTATAAGATCTGCATCCATACCATCATCAATAGCTAGTTCTTTTAATATTGTTAATGCTAAAGTGAGCTGAAGTAACGTGTGAGCTCGAACTGCCCTCGCGTAAGCATGGCCATTAAGCATTTTCTCTAAAGACTTCTTTTAAACCACTTCCTTGCATAATATAACCTATTGCGCCGAAAAATGACATTAACAAATGAAATCCTCCCAGTCTCACTATAATCTTTGATAATTCCGATCCTTCAGGTGCAGCAGATACAATTTCGTGAGCTTTCGCAAATAGAGGTTGATTAAAAGTAATTATGCAAACTGTATGGTTGTGACGTTTAGCATCTTCTAAAGCACAAAGTAAAGTTGTGTATATCGTATTGTAATTACTTGCAGGCTGTTGAACAAATGGCAGAAATGAAATTTTTTATTTTGAAAAGTCTACAATATTGCTGGTCACGTGTTCAATATAACCATTCCAACCAGGTAAAGGAAAAGCTTTACAGCTTTTTAGCTTTTTGCCTAAATATGTATATACGTGGCATATGTGTGCATACTATGTAGAACATGATTCTTACAAGCGCAATATCTGGGAAATAGTGGGTCTTAGAGAAAAAATCATAGGGACCATTTCTATAGAAAATTTTAAGATCTACAACTTTGCTCTTAGGTACTTTTTCGATAAAACTTACCGTTTTCGAGAAAAATCCAAAAAACCTAAAATTTGGACCTTGGGCCCCGAATAAGTCCCTAAGCTCACATGGGACTGATGGGGACTTTTGACACATTATTCCTTGTGGTAAACCTAAGGTCTCTACGAAGATTTGGCTCTGTCGAAATTTTCTTTATTTCAATTGTCTAAAATGACCGGACTATAGTTTGGGTAAAAAATTAATTATATCAACGTTGAAGCAGATTCTTTAGATTTAATCGATTTATCAGGAATAATAATTAAGTAGCGATTGTAATACTGTTTCTGAATGAATATTCGAACTGTCTTGATTTTGAAAGAATTGTAAAATAGATAGATATACCTATATTTAGAGGGGCACACATTAAAATCTAAGAACCAGTGAAAAAAACACAAACACACGCTCCATGAGCTACATTCATGCTATGGGGCTGATTTTGTCTATGCTGAGAAGTGTAAGCCAAATTAGGTTTTCTCTCAGCTTAATGCTGCTCCACATGCGTAGCAACGCTGTTTTTCAGAGAAAACCAGAGGTGGCGACCTCACGATCGCCGCGCATTCTTGTAAGCAAACGAATACTTATAAATATGGTTGTAGGCGTAGCTCAGTATTTAAACAGAAAGGTAGGTACATAGGTATTACAAAAAAAAGTGCATTGCATAATATGCCTATGATATGATAAAATATTATACAAATACTTATTAATAGGTAGGTAGGTACTAATTCGGAGCCAATCTTTAAAAGTAACTAAAATGCTGGACGTTTTTACACATCTTAGCCTAAAAGTGCCAAAAGTAAGCAAAACCTGTACTAGTACTAAATATTAACTAGTTCATTAATCAATCTGAGCTTTTGTTAAGGGTAGGTAGGTTTGGTACCTACTACATGACTGAATACAACTTAGATAAGCATCATTCAAATACATACCTACATAAATACCTACTTACTTACCTAAACTTACTAATAAACCTATTAAACTTAAATGAAAATAAGAAGAAAATATATACCTCGGTATATAGTTTTATTAATAATACACATAATATGACCTATCATGTTCTTGTTTATGTCAGTTCTTGTGGTACGTACAAACAACATTAAAACGTAGATCTACTCATTGTTAATTCTTGCCTATGTTGTACTCGGTGGTTTTTTCGCCACCTATTCAATAACAGCCAATATAAAAAAATTGATGATCGAAATGAAATATCAATGGTGGAAACATAGATGTTTATGAACGCAAATATGCGGCGGCTGTCATCAACTTTAACATCGACAAATCCTACGACAAGCCATGTCGTGTGCTAAGGACCACTCGTTGCATGTCTCTTAATTTGAGTCGACTTTTGTCTATTGGTGATTTCACGAGAATAATGTTTTTCTGCTTCGAGAGAAAAAATGACCGATCAATCTACCTAAGCACAGCCTATAAATCATACAGTCGTTCGACGAAGGCTTCAGACAGGGCAATCGTGCGGCGTGACAGGGGCCAGACGCGGGAGGGCCGGTCCCGAGTTACATACATTCAAAATGTATGCAACTCGGGACATAACTTTCAGGGCTAACACGGGTCGGTTTTTTTTTTCTTGGCGTCGAACGGTTTGTGTATTTGCCATTTTATTAATTTTGTAATGATCAATATTTTTTGAAAATTAAGGAAACGTATGTATTTACAATAAATAACGAGTTTACGAAATTCGGAAAAGGGTCAGGAGGGTTAGTAAAGGTTAAAAAGGAAATTATTTATATTTGTATTATTAGATGTTAGGCATAGATGTCATGGCAGAACGGCGAGGGAATACGATTACCTTGAAACTATTTACCAAAAAATTCAATTCTGCCGCAGGCTTTACCTACAGGAGAGGGCGAGTTTTTTTTATTTATAACAACAGTGCAAAAATAACACTGTTGTTATAAATAAAAAAAAACTTTTAAAAGTTAACTTTCTAACTTTTTATTTTATTTTCTATTATTTTTTAATTTAATGTTGCATAACGTTTTAACCAACCTACGTTAGTTTGAATACACAAGTGTTGTAGTGAAATAAATATAAGTATTAAACTGGACTTATCGATGAAGGAATTTTTTGCTGATTGTTTTGATAAAGCCGCCATAGTTATAGCAGAACATGCCATGACATGACCGAAGACTGACGACTTGACTAAAACACCGAAAAAATGGAACAGAGGAAAAAAAACACTTACGTATATTACAAAATAAAACGGACTTGGTAGCATGGTCAAAAGACTTTAGCCTGCCCGAATTCGGCTAAGAAACAAAATAAATATTAGGTACCTACTGGAATGATCTTTTTATTAGACTTTTAATGTTATTTATAATAAAACTACAAGTACATAATAAAGAAAATAAACATAATTAATTGTATTGAAAATGGTGCATATGGCGTGTGCTGTGAGTACTTGTAAATCGTCATCTTAAACCGATAAAAATCTTCAATTTCCTCAATGTCCACATGCGGGAGAAAGGTATATATTATTATTATTAAATGTACTTATATTTACAAGAAACTACATCTCCTCACGTGCCGTTTAACATTACTGAAGCAAATAATAGGTGTATAGAGCTCACAGAAGCTCTGTGTATTAAAAAATATTAAATATTCTTTGTTTGTGACAACCCTTGCTTTCCTTCACTATCGCGTCACTTGTTGGCATTTACCGCGGAGATCAAAGGCGTCGGACTACTGTATGATCTTTATACTGTGACCTAAGTCTAGTAGAAGTCAATGTCTCTGGCTTGAGAATTGCCCTCCTGACCCGACTCAAATATTTTCAGATTATACAAACATTTGTTTCACCGCGGGCCTATACCTTCTGCGCCAGAGAGGTCGTCAGAGTACCTAAATAATTTTAAGCTTCTCAAAAGAACAATTTATAACTTTTGATACGTACCGTCACTCGTCACATTGAAAGTCTGTTGCACGCTGCCGTGGACGTTGCTCACATTACACGTGTAGTAACCCCAGCCAGAGATAGGCAGCTCAGTTCCTTTGTTGTTCAAAGCTTTAGCGTTGTAAAACCATACAACCTATAAACAACATTATACGAGAAGATAAATGATTGACTATATGTTTAAATCATTCAGCAGTTTCTTCAGCACAAAATACTATACCTAAACCATGGATCCAATGGACCTAACATAATAAAACCTCATTTTTTTCGGGTTTGCCAAAATTAGGTGGATATCGTTGTCCTACCAAAGACTGTATCGTGAAGACGTCCCGTGGAGATAAAGACGTAAAAGATCTATGTACAGTTACAGTGGAGTGGTCTTTTAGCATTGAGGCCTCTAACAGTAGAGCAATCACGAATATTTAAACCATTCGTATCGTCAGCGTATCGATTCGTATCGTCAGCGTATCGTATGATTTTGGGCAATGACAAAGCGTTATTTTGCATCTACACTTAAACATTGGCCACTAAATATCTCGACAAATAGTTGAATATTCGTGATTCGTATTATTTTTTTTTAATATTTTTCCTTAATTTTTTAGTATTTTTATGAAAAAAGACGATAAGATAACTACTTATATATAGTATAATCGTTTTTTTAAGGGTCCAAACATGATACGAAATTCACCTTTTCTGTAGGTTTGGCTTGAACATTGCAGTCTAGAATATCCTTCTTATTTCCGTTCCAATTGAAGATTGGCGTCGCCTGTGGCCTGGTGAAGCTTGGCTTGTAACCGACGTCTACAACGTAGTTTACTGAAGCAGATCCCTGGTCTGTGTTCACTCGGCACGTGTAATTTCCATCGTTTGAGAAATTGGCATTTTGAAGTGAATAAGACGAACCTTGTACTGCATCTTTGTCGGCATTCTAAATAAATACATTTCTAAAATTAAAACATATAATATCTTCTCCTTTACAGTAATGTTTACAATATCTATTGCTTGGTTTACGTTGATTTTTACAAAAATTGACAAGCGTTTGACCAGTATCTTTCACTCTAAATTACCGAATATTTTTAAGATAAAATTATGTCATATAAAATTCGAATAATTAGAAAACATTTAGATAAACCAAATTATTTCATTTAAGTAGTAATTGAAATCATTGATTTTGGTATTGAATTTGAAATTTGATGATTTTACTGTTAGAACACAGTATGTCAGTAATGAAAATGAAAGATTTATAGGTAGGTACTCAAAGAAAACATTATGAATGCTTGGTTTATGTACTTACCACATACCACCTTACTGACTTGGGTCCAGAATCAGGCAGATCACATTTTATCACCGTGGATTCACCAGGTTTCAAGTAGATGTACTTGCTGTTTTCTTTATCAATTTCAATAAAATCTGTTAAATATATTAAGCACATCATGTTATTTAAGATATTATAGAACTGTTTTTTTATAATTTATTGTAGGCATATTACATTTTTTTTTATATTTTACACATTTGCAAACTACATTACAAATTTCGTTCTGCGACTATGGCTCATATTTATGTTGTTAAAAGTGTAATCTTCATCAAGAAGAAAGTTAATAATATTGATTTATAGGTTTTTTGGCGTCTATTATAATAACCTATCCAAACTGAAAAAATAATAACTACAGCTTACCAGAGATCTCGGCTTCAAAATGTTTCACATCATTTCCATATTTGTTATTGGCTTCGCATGTAAAATTGCTGGAATCTTTCGGGATCGGATTTTTAATAAATAGAGAATTTTTATCGAAGGTGATTTTGGCATCTGAAATTATTTTAACAATGTAACATTTCAACATAGTCCTATAAAGGCAAAAAAATTTAGTTTGAGTATTTGTAAAAATATTTGTTTTCTCTTTAAAAAACAGTAGGTAGGTAGTTTTAAGTGGAGGCAAGATATTTTTGGTTTAAAATCAAAGTTTTTCCAGTTCTATCTTCATTATCATGTGTCGTTTAATCATGACAGCGTTGTATAGTTATCGTTATGTCTCTTGATTATATTATTAATGATGATCGTTCAGATAAAGAATTATATTACCCTAATATTTTACCTGTTGTGACTGCTATGCCTTCACGCTTCCAAGTGATCGTTGGTTCAGGAACGCCAGTGACTTGACAAGGAATTTTCAGTACTTTATCTCCCGTGACTCCAAAGATCACAGATTCAACGTTTGTAATTTTTGGTTTTCCTTAAATAAAAAAAATTAGTCTGGTTTTGCTAATGTTATGTTATATTTACCTCATTTGTAATCATATTATTTGGATCGTATGCGAGATAATATCCCCAAATCTGGGTAGTAAGTTCTTACCATGGACATTTACATCAATTGTACGATTCTGAGAGCCAATCGCGTTTGTTGCAGTGCATTTGTAGGAACCAGCATGTTCATAGCCAATTTTAGGCTTTATTATTTGCTTTCCTTGCTCTGTTGTCAAATCATAATCTTTTGAATTTACTGGCTTAAACTGCCATGTCACTACTGGATCCGGAGTTCCTTTTGCCCTGAAATATATAGATGTGTAATGTGTCAATATAAAACAAACCAAGATTTTAAGTACCATCTTTTAAAGACAAATTCAGTAAAATTGTTGTTGAACAACTGTATTCAGGAGGTTCAAATAATAATAAAAACTACTGATACTTTACACTTACTCGCAAACTATATCCATTTTCTGACCATTCATAATGGTTACGGTATTAGAAGAAGTTATTATCTTTGGAGCACCTGAAAATAAATTAAAACTAGAAGATTGGTACAAATTCATGGCCAAATTTAATCAAATTAGTATCCCTTGAATTTATATTTGATTTGAATTTAGTAACATTTATCAAATTATGTAAAAGCCATAAATATGTCAAGCCAGTTTTTTCTCATTTTAATACAATACATTTATTTTAATATAATCACTTACTAAGATCATTTATTTCTACTTTAGTTGTAAACGATTTTTTTTCTTTGTCATCTGATGCCAGAGACGCTTCGCATGTATATTTTCCAACTTCTTCCAAGCCAGTAAAGGCTATATGAAGCATCCTTTCATCGGGCGATAATATGTACTTATCAGAAGCGTGGATTTCGGATATACTATCTGATGAGCTGTTTTCGTTCTGATAAAACCATTTTATTTTCATTGGGAACAACGATCTTGCGTCACAAATGATGTTTGTTGGTGATCCATACTTGACAGCTTTTGTTACTAAAATATTTAAAACAAAATATTAAATACAAAATATTTAATATGCATACTATTTATGCAATTTACAATTCTAAAGTTCACCAAAGTGTAATATTTAATTACAATGCTAATAGCGTTAAATCGCAAGAAATTTAAACTGTACTAAAATCTCAAACAAAGGAAGCTTGTTCAAGTGTTTAATTTATTGAATAAAACAAAATTGATGTAATATTTAAACTCAGAGTTTTTTGTTGTAAATTTTCTGTGGTTTAACATAAAATGCATAGTTACCTGGTAAATTTGTTGGAAAAGCAATGGCTGGCAAGACGGTCAAATGCACATTTTTTACAGACTTTCCTAAATCGTTTTCTGCATAGCAAGAATAACTATCTGCAGTCTTAGCATTATTTACTTTCAATTTGCTGACTATTTCGTTGTCATTTATAGTCACCTGAAAAATGCGAGAAAGATATAAATTAAAATGGATTGTATTGATATAGTTCATTGAGATTACATAATATATTAGCCGAGAATGAATTTTACCTGTGAATGAGTTAGTTCATGTCCTTTACTATCTTTCCATACAATTGTCGGCGGTGGGTATGCCACAACTCTGCACTTAAATTCATAGGGACTTCCATATGGAACAGTTACTGATGCACCTTCGTCGATGTTTGCCTTTGGAGCCTTTTTTACAATTAATTCTGCAATTTGGAATACTCAAATGATAAATTGATAAAATCATATTTGTATTGGCAATAAGAAGATAATGTCAAAGACGTGCAAAAAAAAGATCAAGTCAAAGAAGATAAACGGGATGAGAGTGATATCGCTAAGATACTTTGTCGTGTCAGAAATTACTGACAAGCTTATATTTTAGTTTGGGTAAACAACAGACTTTTAAGCTAGAATAACCCTGCGTCCAATATACTTAAAAATGATTCATCGAAAGAGAACTGGACAGGACAGTGTTAGTTGTGTAGCAAATATTGTAACAAAAATAATCATACCATTGGTTTTGTTAGCTTGTGCTTGAGCATTCGTTGCGATGCATCGGTACTTTCCGGCATCGGATAAAGAAGTACTGTCAATAGTCAACATCTGACCAGAAACATGCAAGTCTCTGAACTTGTTGTCACCCTTCTTCATAAATTGCCAACTCACAGCTGGAGGAGGCGTGCCAATTTCGATTCTAATAAAAATAAAATTGATAAATTACTTTAAAGAGTCACAGTCTCCAAGTAAAACTGTCAAAAATAGTCCAAGCGTCGTGGACATACATCAGAAATGGCACATTTGTACTAATTTTAAACGTTTGTGGCACTAGAGTGGTCTAGAGTTTTACTATCTCGATAGGTGATTGTTAAAAATGTTTTTTGTTTCATATAATACTTTCATGTTGAATATATTAGATGACAATATAAAGTATAGTGTAACGATATAAAACAATATAGATAAATGCCGTTGTGGAGTACCTGGGTATTATAGAAACTTATATCACAATAGCAAAATGAAAGAAGACGTAATTCATTCAGAGTATCTAAATGGAACCAAAATAATTATAGGTAACTCACTTGCACGGAATTGTTGATTTTTGCCCAGTATTTACAATATACATAGAAGCACTGTTTTGAATCACAGGTGGGCTGAGATCGTTTATTTGAACATCAGTAGATAATTCTACATTCTGAGTTTCATCGGAGTCTAGAGACGCTTTGCATGAATATTTTCCAATCCTATCCAAATCCGTAAAATATATTCGAAGATTTTTTCCATCCTGGGTAATCATGTATTTGTCAGATGTGTGTATTTCTGTTATAATATTTGATGAACTTTGATGGAACCACTTTATTTTCATGGGGAACATAGATTTGATGTTGCAAGTGATGACTGTTGTTGCCCCGTATTTTGAAGTTGTTGTTGCTGAAATATTTTAAACCGTGATTATTCCTAACCATCATCATTATATGCCTGCCTTTATTGTCTGCCATCATATGCCCACGTTATATGGAACCGGCGACATGTGTGTTCTCTTTCCATTTTTTTCTATCACACGTCAGTTTAACACACTCACTCCTTTCTTCCTTAGGTAATTTTGGTTTCTCATTCTATACAATAGCTTATTTCAGTAGAGCATGCTGATTTAAGCATACTACTTTTACTGATATTATTAGTGTTTGCTTAGCCTTGTCATAAAAAAGTTCTATCACTGGGGAAAAGAAAATGGCAACTAATATTGAAGAGTCACAAGGAAGGAAAGACTTAAGAAATATATCAATCAAACTTACTCACTTAACATGACTGTATTATTCGCCTAAAAATATATTTAACAAGTCACGACAATAATTAATATTATAAGTTACGTAGGTACATTTTATATTATGTCAAAACCAAATACATAAACAAGTTGTTAATTCCATAATTTACCTGGAGGATAACTGCCTACAACAATTGCTGACGTTACTGATATGTCTATTTTGCTCTCAGCTCTGCCAACATTGTTTTCCGCGAAGCAGGAATATGTATTGGAGGCCCTTATATTTTGGATTTGTAGGTGGCTCGTTATTTCATAATTGATTATATTATCCTGAAAAACATAACCCGTGATGTATAATTTTTTGTTGGTAACATTCAACATCATTACCTAAAAAAAAAATTATTATCATATAGGACGCCAACGAGAGAGGAGACCGTCTTCTACAGTTTTGCAACGAGGAGAGACTAACTATTATGAACACCTGTTTCCAACACCACATCAGACGCCTATATACGTGGATCTCCCCTGGGGATAGATATAGAAATCAAATTGACTATATCATGATTCAAAGTCGTTGGCGATCATCGATTTCTAATAGTTTCACGTACCCGGGAGCGGACTGTGGTAGTGACCACCAGCTTCTGACAGCAGTGTTAAAGATCAAGTTAAAGAGAATCCAAAAGCAGAAAACACCTAAGCCTCTGAAAGGAGTGGATATAGCTGGTTACAGACAGGCAGTTCAAAATGAACTAACTTCAATACCTGTCGACACCAACCAGGATAACAGCGAAAGTACATGGAACCTACTCAAACAGGTCATATTACAAGCTGCCTCCAAAAATAAAACACCTAAAACAGCTATGAAAGATTTTATCTCAGCCAGCACAGAAAAGGTGATTATAGAAAGGCGGGCACTCAAAGAAAGAGGCATTATCACCGCTGATGATCAGGAACGCTACTCTCAACTAAATAAAGAGGTCCAAAGACGCTGCAGACAAGACAAAAACACGCACATCAACAACATATGCGCTGAGCTTGAGCAACACTCTAAAAAGTACGAGGCAAAAGACCTTTACCGAAAACTTAATCAACTAACAAGGACTGGTAACGTTAAATCATATGCAGTGCAGGATGCAAATGGTCAACTGCTCACAGAACTGAATCAAGTTTTAGAACGCTGGAGAGGATACTGTGCGGATTTGTACGATGCCGAATCAATAACGGAAGGGTCTGAAACTGAATGGGACAAACTGGAACTAGAACCAGATATCCTGCAGGCGGAAGTTGTACAGGCAATCAAATTGCTGAAAGCTGGAAAGTCCCCTGGCCGCGATGAAATACCAGCTGAACTCATTAAAGCACTTCCATCAAGAGGCATAGAAATTATCACCAAGCTTTGCAACTCCGTCTGGCAGTCAGGTATATGGCCGCGTGACTGGGCCGAATCAGTGTTTATCCCCCTGCATAAAAAAGGCTCTACTCATAAATGTGGCAACTACAGAATCATAGCCTTGATCTCGCACGCCAGTAAAATTCTCCTTCACGTTATTAATAAAAGACTCAAGAGCTTTCTTGACCGCCAAATACCTGAAGAGCAAGCAGGCTTTGTGAAGGGCAAAGGGACGAGAGAGCAGATCCTCAACATTCGGCAGATCGTGGAAAAAAGTAGAGAGTTCAATACCCCCGTTGTACTATGCTTCATAGATTACGCAAAAGCCTTCGACTGTGTACAATGGGTTAAACTCTGGGAGGTTCTGCAAGAAATGGGAGTCCCAGAGCATTTGGTGAGGCTTGTTAGCAGCCTTTACTCTAACAATAATTCTTTCGTGCGAATCGACACCGACTGTTCTGATGTGTTTGAGACCAAGAAGGGTGTACGGCAAGGCTGTATTCTGTCACCAGTCCTTTTTAATATTTACGGAGAATACATTATCCGCAAGGCTCTGGAAAATTGGGATGGAGGATTTGCAGTTGGTGGGAAAAGGATTTCCAACCTCCGCTATGCAGACGACACGACACTTGTTACCACCAGCATGGAAGATATGGAGATGCTTCTACATCGTCTGGGCGCTGAGAGCGAGGCCATGGGACTTACTATCAACAAAGATAAAACCAAGCTCATGCTAGTTGATAGAGCGGGAAGCCTCTCAGGCCCTACAACCTGCCCGGGCGTTGAAAAGGTAGACAGCTTCGTCTATCTGGGATCCATCATTAATAACGATGGAAGCTGTGTAGCGGAGATCAAACGACGAATGGCCATGGGCAGAGGTGCAATGACTCGGTTGGAAGGGATTTGGAAGAATCGGGGAATAACCTGGAAAACAAAGATCCGCCTTGTCAGAGCCCTAATATTTCCGATATTTCTTTACGGTGTAGAGACGTGGACCATCCTGGCCAGAGAGAGAAAAAGGATTGATGCATTCGAGATGTGGTGCTGGAGGCGAATGTTGCGGATACCGTGGACGGCTAAGCGCACAAATGTGTCAATCCTTTCACAGCTTAATATAAAAGATCGGCTCTCCACGATATGCCACTGCCGGATTTTGTCATATTTCGGCCATATTGCGAGACGTAGAGCCGATAACTTAGAAAAGCTGGTCATTGTCGGCCATGTAGAGGGGAAACGTTCCAGAGGAAGATCCCCAACCCGATGGTCTGACCAGCTCAGAGACAAGGGAACGTCGCTTTACAGTGTGGTGCAGATGGCCACAAATCGGAGTCGCTGGAGACAGGCCGTTAACAACTGCAGGACATCACATAGTGATCACGATCTTCAGCAATGAAGTACCGACTACAAAGAAAGGACGCCAAACGTACGTAGTGTAGGACGCCCTCCGGCCAGATGGAGTGACGATCTGCGAAAGGCTGCTGGTAGAAGCTGGATGCGTCGAGCTCAGGACAGGGCGCAATGTCGCTCATTAGGGGAGGCCTATGTCCAGCAGTGGACTGCTATAGGCTGATGATGATGATGATGATGACGCTAAAATGACATGACGATACATAGAAGAAACTTTGATGATAATTGATCACAAACGGAAAAACTAAATTTAAATAGCTTCTTTTTACAGCAGGGTTATTAAAAAATATACGAAAAGTGACAGAATCAGCAAATTCTGTTCAGACTATGAAATCGACAAAATTGTGGGAAGTCAGTAGATATCAAAGGCTCAAAGCTTTTTGAGTATCTAATCTTTAGAAGATTTTTATGTTCAGCAATGGTAATGTAAATTAAAGCTGACTAATTGGAAAAGGAAAATTAGTCTCATTGGATTTCTTCAAACTTACGTAGGAGATAAAAACTTATGCATGACTCATTATAAAAGTTAAATACCTGAGAAGCAAATTTGTTTCCTCTGCCATCTTTCCACATGATTCCTGGCAACGGATATGCTTCAATTTTGCAAGTCAATGTATTAGTACTTCCGTAAGCAACTGATTTCTTAGATCCATCTTCTATTACCACAGTTGGGAGTTTTTGTACAATCACCTCTGCAAATAGAAAATATTCCAAAATAAGTTGTTCTTAAGGCGACTATACATGTCAAACCTCCCCTCGGTCGCACTTTTCAACATTTTTGAAGATATAAAATCATTGAATGTAGTTATGCAAAATAGCAAACCTTCCCGGCCTACAAAATAACAATACAAAGGTTCAGCAAGAATGTTGAACGTCGTTTTCCTACCAACAAATTTGTACCAAAATCGATCACACATTGATTTTATATCTTCAAAAATGCTGAATAGTGGGAGCGAGACCTTAAGTACCGTTTCTTCACCTTAAGAAATAATTAAAGTAGCTAGGTATTAATGTCAAACTATTGATACGACTTACTTGTAATTTTTTCGATTTTTCCTTCACTATTCTTGGCAATACAACGGTACTGTCCATTATTTGCTAAGCTTGCACTAGCAACAATAAAATTTTCGCTCGATTCAGACAGATCACTATATTCATTTGCAGTATTCTTCTTAAATTGCCAACTAATACTTGGGGGTGGTACGCCTCCAGAAATCCTTTATAAAAATACCCTGGTTATAAAATGCTCTTACCAAACCAGAGAATATCAAAGTATTTATTATTTTTTGATCTTTCACGATATTCAGAGAATATCGCATAGCCTTGTTTGGTAGGGCTTTGTGAATTTTTTTCATGTTGTAATTTGACTAGGTATTATTGATATTACTCTGATACCAATAATCATACCCGCACCTCATAAAGCACAATACTTTAATAATTAATTTTTGTTAGCAATTTTTTTTTGTTTTGCTAGATCTGCCACTCTACAGTTTGTCAAAGCTAGCGAAGTTTTTTTTTTATTTCTTTTTTTTTTTACTTATTTGGGAAACAAACAGTACTACAATATTAAATTTAAATTATGTAAATGCTTAAAATATTACTAATCCACAGCTTACAGTAGAAAGTTTGAAAATAAAGAGATTTTGCTACATAAGCATATGTATGAACATGTACATTACAAATCAGGTTATAAAAGCGAGTAAATTACATAAATTATAGTTGAAAATGAAGAACAAGAACGATAGACAGTACGACAGAACGATACAAATGACAGTGTAAATATTGTAAATTAGGTAACTACATATTATTGTTTTTGAAGAAGCTTACTTATTTTTACATTTAGCGACAGAAAGTGAAGATGTCGATGTCTCCAAATAGAGAGTTAAAGGAGTGGAGACTAGCTGATATATAGGGGCGCGAATGCAAGCATTTGTGCGGCAAAAGGAAGTGGTAAAAAGTTTGCCGGCTCCTACCGCTCGTCTATGTACAGTTCGTGGGATACATATAAGTTGTGTGCAGTCAAATCTGTCATGACATAAGTTGTAAAGCTTCATAGCTCCCAAAAACGTACGACTCTGTTCCAATGAGAGGAATTTGTATTTAGTGAGAAGATTTGCATACGCCCCCCCCCGTATGTTCGGTAGCATTGTTCAGATGTAGATAATATGTGGGTATTTTGAAATATTTACTTACTCTGTTTATGAAACCAAGCATTTGATATGCTTTATTCTTAATTTTGTATTTATGCAGATCCAAATATAGCTGAGTCCAGAATGATGCCGAGGTCCCAAAGAAAGCTCAGTTATCGAAATGTAACGTTACAAAGTGTGTAGTTCAATTTAAATAAATTTAAATTAACACTTACTTGCAAACTATAACCATTTTCTGACCATTCATAATGATTACGGTATTAGAAGAAGTTATTATCTTTGGAGCACCTGAAAATAAATTAAAACTAGAAGATTGGTACAAAGTCATGGCCAAATTTAATCAAATTAGTATCCCTTGAATTTATATTTGATTTGAATTTAGTAACATTTATCAAATTATTTAAAAGCCATAAATATGTCAAGCCAGTTTTTTCTCATTTTAATACAATACATTTATTTTAATATAATCACTTACTAAGATCATTTATTTCTACTTTTGTTGTGAACGAATTTTTTTCTTTGTCATCTGATGCCAGAGACGCTTCGCATGTATATTTTCCAACTTCTTCCAAGCCAGTAAAGGCTATATGAAGCATCCTTTCATCGGGCGATAATATGTACTTATCAGAAGCGTGGATTTCGGATATACTATCTGATGAGCTGTTTTCGTTCTGATAAAACCATTTTATTTTCATTGGGAACAACGATCTTGCGTCACAAATGATGTTTGTTGGTGATCCATACTTGACAGCTTTTGTTACTAAAATATTTAAAACAAAATATTAAATACAAAATATTTAATATGCATACTATTTATGCAATTTACAATTCTAAAGTTCACCAAAGTGTAATATTTAATTACAATGCTAATAGCGTTAAATCGCAAGAAATTTAAACTGTACTAAAATCTCAAACAAAGGAAGCTTGTTCAAGTGTTTAATTTATTGAATAAAACAAAATTGATGTAATATTTAAACTCAGAGTTTTTTGTTGTAAATTTTCTGTGGTTTAACATAAAATGCATAGTTACCTGGTAAATTTGTTGGAAAAGCAATGGCTGGCAAGACGGTCAAATGCACACTTTTTACAGACTTTCCTAAATCGTTTTCTGCATAGCAAGAATAACTATCTGCAGTCTTAGCATTAAGTACTTTCAATTTGCTGACTATTTCGTTGTTATTTATAGTCTCCTGAAAAATGCGAGAAAGATATAAATTAAAATGGATTGTATTGATATAGTTCATTGAGATTACATAATATATTAGCGAAAATGAATTTTACCTGTGAATGAGTTAGTTCATGTCCTTTACTATCATTCCATACAATTGTCGGCGGTGGGTTTGCCACAACTCTGCACTTAAATTCATAGGGACTTCCATATGGAACAGTTACTGATGCACCTTCGTCGATGTTTGCCTTTGGAGCCTTTTTTACAATTAATTCTGCAATTTGGAATACTCAAATGATAAATTCATATTTGTATTGGCAATAAGAAGATAATGTCAAAGACGTGCAAAAAAAAGATCAAGTCAAAGAAGATAAACTGGATGAGAGAATATCGCTAAGATACTTAGTCGTGTCAGAAATTACTGACAAGCTTATATTTTAGTTTGGGTAAACAACAGACTTTTAAGCTAGAATAACCCTGCGTCCAATATACTTAAAAATGATTCATCGAAAGAGAACTGGACAGGACAGTGTTAGTTGTGTAGCAAATATTGTAACAAAAATAATCATACCATTGGTTTTGTTAGCTTGTGCTTGAGCATTCGTTGCGATGCATCGGTACTTTCCGGCATCGGATAAAGAAGTACTGTCAATAGTCAACATCTGACCAGAAACATGCAAGTCTCTGAACTTGTTGTCACCCTTCTTCATAAATTGCCAACTCACAGCTGGAGGAGGCGTGCCACTGTCGATTCTAATAAAAATAAAATTTTATTTATTTATTTATTTATTTACACCATCACTCAGTGTACATTCTTTAACATGGCTTAGGTATTAAATGTTCCAGTTTGTTATAGTGACAGCATTAAGATTACTTTATGGAGTCACAGTCTCCAAGTAAAACTGTCAAAAATAGTCCAAGCGTCGTTGACATACATCAGAAATGCCACATTTGTACTAATTTTCCACGTTTGTGGCACTAGAGTGGTCTAGAGTATTACTAGCTCGATAGGTGATTGTTAAAAATGTTTTTTTTTCATATTATACTGTCATGTAAATATATTAGATGACAATATAAAGTACAGAACGAGTCAGATTGGGTCGATGTCAAGCCGCGTCGCGCCCGTCGTTCACTCGGGAACGTTATCCTTGGAACTGCGGCGCTGACTTCAACTGGCCTATCTGCTTCGGAACGAAAGTCGTTTCTACACCTATTCTATTTTTAACTTGGGACGACTCCAGAACAAGTTACCGAACATCTGCATAATATCTGCCCGCATGATGCATGTTATGCTGAAAAACTAAATTCGAGAGGCGATTACGCTTCTTTCAAACTTACAGTTCCTTCCAATAATTTGAATAGATATCTGTCTCCAGAGCACTGGACTGAGAATGTTCATATTAAACCGTGGCGTACTGGTTTTCGTAAGCCATCGCAATTCCAGAAGCCCGAATTAATCAATGTATAATTCATTCTCAATAACATACCAAAATGTACGTGGATTGCGTTCAAAGCTTGATACCTTCAAAAAATCTATATTAAACGATTCAGCTGATATTTTTGCCATCACCGAAACGTTCATGGTAATCCATGTCAGTGATGGTGAATTGTTTCCCCCGGGATACAAAGTGCTGCGCTGGGACCGAGTTGGTGATGTTGGCTATGGAGGTGTGTTGCTTGCCGTTCGCAATCAATATAAAGTGGAACAGATATGTGATATTGACGGTTATACTAGGGATTTAGAGGTAGTTATAGCTATGGTGACACTCAGGTTCAAGAAAATTTTGTATTGTTTTGTGTATATACCGCCGGGTTCCGGCGATGACAAATATTTAAATACGTTTGTAGTGCTCGAAAATCTTGCAACTAATTAAAGCAAGACGGATTTGTTTATTGTTTGTGATTTTAATCTCAACTCGTGCAGTCAAAACGTTCATATTCAATTTAACTATACGTTAACATTTTGTAAATTGAAACAGTTCAATAACGAAAAAAATGCTTAAAATAATATTTTGGACTTTGGTACTGAGCAATCTAAGCACTGAGTGTGTGAGTGTATGTGGTGATATCGACCCTTTGGTAAAAATTGATAAGTATCATCCCGTGCTAAGTGTGTGCGTGAAAGTTCCGAGACCACGACGGCCGTCGCCGCCGCCGCCCCGCGTACCACCGCACGATGACGGTGACGCTGACGTTCCACCGCAGTGGAACTTTCGTAAGGCTGATTTTTACTCTTTTTACTCCTCTATTGCTTCTGTAGATTGGGAGGAAATATTTGCATGTGAGTCAGTTGATGAATCAGTTACTCTTCTCTACAGAAAAATAAATAATTGCATGACCACTCACGTCCCTGTAAAGAGGATATCTGGATCTGGGGCTCAGTTCCAGTATCCAATTTTGTGTACCCGCGAAATTACATTGAACTTGAAACACAAATATCTACATCTACGTAAGTTTAAACAAAGTGGTAACAACACAGAAATGTTTAAATATTATAGGTATCGTTCAAAACAGTTCATTAATTTAACCTATGATAGGTACATCCGATGTACTGAAGATAATATTAGTAAGTCGTCAAGGAACAGCAGTCATCGCGTTAAACCTGTTACGAATTTGAATTTGACGGAAAATTTGTCACAGGCAAAGATGCTGCAAATGCCTTTGCGGATTATTTTAAATCTGTTTTTTTGACTAATAAGCCTATATTATCAGCCCCTGACGCTGAACATGCAGCCACTAGCTAGTTCGATTCGTCATGTATATCTCTGGATAGTATTAGCCCGTCAGATATCCGGATTTCAGCGAAGCGTTTGAAGGCTTACTCTGCTGCAGGACCTGACGGAATACCACCATTCGTTATTAAGGACTGTATCAGTGCTCTAAGTGTGCCCCTATTGTCATCATTAACCTCTGTCTGAAGACTGCCTCATACCCGACTACTTGGAAAATATCTCGTGTCACACCAGTACCCAAGGGTGGAGTCAGATCGAAGGTAGAAACCTACAGACCTATTGCCATACTATCTGCATTCGACAAACTATTTGAGTCAATTATTAATTACCACATAACCAAACTGATCAGATGCCATTTGAATGACAGCCAGCATGGGTTTTTGGCTGGTAGGTCGACTGCAACTAACCACGTAAACTTTGTTGATAACACAACTGCACAGATGGATCTATGTAGGCAGGTGGATGTGGCTATTTCGATTTTCATAAAGCATTTGATCGCGTTGACAATGATGTCCTACTTACTAAATTTGCAGCCATAGGTTTCTCTCGTAATCTGCTAAAACTATTTTCTGATTATTTTTCAAACCGTTTTCAATATGTCCAAGTCTTAGGATCTCGATCGGAGCAGTATTTGACGCTGTCTGGTGTGAGCTAAGGAAATACTCTTGGACCAACTCAGTTTTTGATCATGATCAATGATCTGCCGAATGTGGTTACTACGGCTAGATGTTTGATGTTTGCCGACGATCTGAAACTATTCTCGGGTATTGAGAATCTGGGTGATTGCGAGGCTCTTCAACGCGATATAGACAACGTAGTTGCGCGGAGCAAGCGAAACCGTCTACACTTTAATACAGCGAAATGCAAAACGATTACTTTCACGCGTACTCGCTCGCCCCATGAGCACCCATATAACATTCGGGGTGATTGTCTCGAGCGCGTATCTTTCATACGAGACTTAGGCCTTACATTGGACAGCGAACTTAATTTTAATACGCATATAGCTGATACATGAATTAGAGCCATGCAAGCTAGTTAAGCAAGTTATACGGTTACTACCCCTATCTGTATCCGTCGCTATTTGTCGCTGGTATGGTAGGACTTAATACGCTTGAACTAAGACGCAAAACAGCATGGTTGGTTTGGGGTCATGCGATGTTTTGGGATCCTCATGAGAAGAAATATACAATCATGTTAGAACGAGTGCAGAAAAAAATTGCGCGATATCTATACTGCAAGTTATACGGTTACTACCCCTATCTGTATCCGTCGCTATTTGTCGCTGGTATGGTAGCACTTAATACACTTGAACTAAGGCGCAAAACAGCTCTTGTGGTTGACTACTTCCTGCTCCTTCGTAATAAATTAGATAATCCGACTGCGTTGTCTGAATGCGCACTTTACGTACCGGACCGGTACCTGCGAGCGCGCAAACGGCGGCTGTCCGCTCCGGCCGCGGCTCGTACTAACACCGCGCGGTACGCACCTACGACACATGCCCTCACACTACTCAATGCTATGATAGCCCAGGAACCCCTTGTTGATATGTTCCACATGAGCTACATCATTTTAATAGAATATGTATTAGTTTTTTAAGTTGTTATTAGTCTTTTATAGTACCTATATAAAAAGCTACTCACCAATTTGATTATTTATAACTAGCTCATTGTAACGTTTTGGCCTCTAGCTGTTAGTTTCTGAGCATGTTTACAAAAAATAATAAAATAATAAATAATAGTGCAACGATATAAAACAATAAAGATAAATGCTGTTGTTGAGTACCTGGGTATTATAGAAACTTATTTCAATAATTATATCACAATAGCAAAATGAAAGAAGACGTAATTCATTCAGAGTATCTAAATGGAACCAAAATAATTATACGTAACTCACTTGCACAAAATTGTTGATTTTTGCCCAGTATTAACAATATACTTAGAAGTACTGTTTTGAATCACAGGTGGGCTGAGATCGTTTATTTGAACATCAGTAGATAATTCTACTTTCTGAGTTTCATCGGAGTCGAGAGATGCTTTGCATGAATATTTTCCAATCCTATCCAAATCCGTAAAATATATTCGAAGATTTTTTCCATCCTGGGTAATCATGTATTTGTCAGATGTGTGTATTTCTGATATGATATTTGATGAACCTTGATGGAACCACTTTATTTTCATGGGGAACATAGATTTGATGTTGCAAGTGATGACTGTTGTTGCCCCGTATTTTGAAGTTGTTGTTGCTGAAATATTTTAAACCGTGATTATTCCTTACAATCATCATTATATGCCTGTTTTTATTGCCTGCCATCATATGCCCACGTTATATGGTGTCGGCGACATGTGTGTTCTCTTTCCATTGTTTTCTATCACACGTCAGTTTAACACACTCACTCCTTTCTGCCTTAGGTAATTTTGGTTTCTTATTCTATACAATAGCTTATTTCAGTAGAGCAAGCTGATTTAAGCATACTACTGGGGAAAAGAACAAACTGGCAATTATTATTGAAGAGTCACAAGGAAGGAAAGACTTAAGAAATATATCAATGAAACTTACTCACCAAACATGACTGTATTATTCGCCTAAAAATATAATTAACAAGTCACGACAATAATTAATATTATAAATTACGTAGGTACATGTTATATTATGTCATAACCAAATATATAAACAAGTTGTTTATTCCATTTACCTGGAGGATAACTGCCCACAACAATTGCTGACGTTACTGATATGTCTATTTTGCTCTCAGCTCTGCCCACATTGTTTTCCGCGAAGCAGAAATATGTATTTGAGGCCCTTATATTTTGGATTTGTAGGTGGCTCGTTATTTCATTATTGATTATATTATCCTGAAAAACATAACCTGTGATGTATAATTTTTTGTTGGTAACATTCAACATCATTACCCAAAAAAATATTAGCTATCATCTAGGACGCTAAAATGACATGACGATACATAGAAGAAACTCTGATGATAATTGATCATAAACGGAAAAACGAAATGTAAATAGCTTCTTTAAACAGCAGGGGTATTAACAAATATACGAAAAGTGACAGAATCAGCAAATTTTGTTCAGACTATGAAATCGACCAAATTGTGGGAACTCAGTAGATATCAAAGGCTCAAAGCTTTGTTGAGTATCTAATCTTTAGAGGATTTTTATGTTCAGCAATGGTAATGTACATTAAAGCTGACTAATTGGATAAGGTAAATGAGTCTCATTGGATTTCTTCAAACTTACGCAGGAGATAAAACCTAGGCATGACTCATTATAAAAGTTAAATACCTGAGAAGCTAATTTGTTTCCTCTGCCATCTTTCCACATGATTCCTGGCAACGGATATGCTTCAATTTTGCAAGTCAATGTATTGGTACTTCCGTAAGCAACTGATTTCTTAGATCCATCTTCTATTACCACAGTTGGGAGTTTTTGTACAATCACCTCTGCAGATGGAAAATATTCCAAAATAAGTTCTTCTTAAGGCGATTATGCATGTCAAACCTCCCCTCGCTCGCACTATTCAACATTTCATTGAATGTTGTTAGGCAAAATAGCAAACCTTCACGGCCTACAAAATAACAATACGAAGGTTCAGCAAGAATATCATGTTGAACCCAACTCGTTTTCCTACCAAAAAATTTGTACCAAAATCGAAAACATTGATTTTATATCTTCAAAAATGTTGAATAGTGCGAGCGAGACCTTAAGTATCGTTTCGTCACCTTAAGAAATAATTAAAGTAGCTAGGTATTAATGTCAAACTATTAATACGACTTACTTGTTATTTTTTCGATGTTTCCTTCACTATTCTTGGCAATACAACGGTACTGTCCATTATTTGCTAAGCCTGCACTAGCAACAATAAAATTTTCGCTCGATTCAGACAGATCACTATATTCATTTGCAGTATTCTTCTTGAATTGCCAGCTAATACTTGGGGGTGGAACGCCTCCAGTAATCCTTTAAAAAAATACCCTGGTTATAAAATGCTCTTACCAAACCAGAGAATATCAAAGTATTTATTATTTTTTGATCTTTCACGATATTCAGAGAATATCGCATAGCCTTGTTTGGTAGGGTTTTGTTAAATTTTTACATGTCGTAATTTGACTAGGTATTAATGATATTACTCTGATACCAATAATCATACCCGCACCTTATACAGCACAATACTTTAATAATTAATTTTTGTTAGCATTTTTTTTGTTTTGCTAGATCTGCCACTCTGTTTGTCAAAGCTAGCGAAGATTTTTTTTTTATTTCCTATATTTATTTTACATATTTGAGAAACCAACAGTACTAAAATATTAAATTTAAATTAAGTAAGTGTTTAAAATATTACTAATCCACAGCTTACAGTAGAAAGTTTGAAAATAAAGAGATCTAGCTACATAGGCAGTATGAAAATGTACTTTACAAATCAGGTTATTAAAGCGAGTAAATTACATATATTATAGTTGAAAATAAAGAACAAGAACGATAGACAGTACGACAGAACGATACATATGACAGTGTAAAGATTGTGAAGAGTGTACATTAGGTAACTACATATTATTGTTTTTGAAGAAGCTTACTTATTGTTTATATTTAGCGACAGAAAGTGAAGATGTCGATGTCTCCAAATAGAGAGTTAAAGGAGTGGACTAGCTGATATATAGGAGCGCGAATGCAAGCATTTGTGCGGCAAAAGGTAGTGGTAAAAAGTTTGCCGGCTCCTTCCGATCGTCTATGTACAGTTCGTGGGATACATAAGTTGCATGCAGTCAAATCTGTTAAGACATAAGTTGTAAAGCTTCATAGCTCCCAAAAACGTACGACTCTGTTCCAATGAGAGGAATTTGTATTTAGTGAGAAGATTTGTATACGGGAGGTATGTTCGATAGCATCTATAATTTTTTATGCGCAGAAGCGCTTTTTCTCTGTACCTATTTTAATGAGGCAATATATTTTTGATAGTGCGATAATTCCAAATCTGCGTTGTATATTCTATTTATATTTGTTTGTTGTATATCGATGTAGATAATATGTGGGTCTTTTGAAATATTTACTTACTCTGTTTATGAAACCAAGCATTTGATATGCTTTATTCTTAATTTTGTATTTATGCAGACCCAAATGTAGCTTTGAGTCCAGAATGATAAAATTCAAAATTCAAAATTCAAAATTTATTTATTCAGTAGGAACTGTATAGTACACTTTGAAACGTCATTTTTTTAATTTACCACCAATTCGTAACGTGACCAAACAGAGAAGAATTGGCAAGAAACTCTCCTTGGCTTATATTTTTTTAACGTCATTGTACTTAATATCTATTACATTGTTTTTGATGGAGTTGGAGGCAGTTTCATCCCAAGCTTTTTTGTCATCTAAATAATCAGATATTTTATAATAAGCTTTATTACATAGATTACGTTTAACAAAATTTTTGAATTTATTTACAGATAGATTAATAACATCATTTGGGATTTTGTTAAAAAATCGTACAGACATCCCATTAAAAGATTGACTAACTTTATGGAGCCTTACAGTAGGAACAGCTAGTTTATCTTTATTTCTAGTGTTAACATTATGATAGTCGCTATTTTTCTTGAACATGTTAATATGTTTTCGGACATACATTAAGTTTTCATATATATATTGGCACGGCACTGTCATGACATTTATTTCTTTAAACTTAGTTCTAAGTGATTCTCTGGGGCCCATATTATAAATTGCACGAACAGCCCTCTTCTGCAACACAAATATGGTGTTGATATCTGCAGCATTCCCCCACAACAAAATGCCGTACGACATAAGCTATGGAAGTAGCTGAAATAAACTAGTCTAGCCGTTTCTACGTCAGTAAGTTGACGGATTCTTTTGACTGCGTATGCTGCAGAACTGAGTCTATTCGACAACCCATCTATGTGAGCGCCCCATTGAAGCTTATTATCTAAAGTTATGCCTAAAAATACAGTACTGTCGACAAGATTTAGATCTTCATCTTTTATTTTAAAGTTAGGTTTAACTTGTTTAACATTTGATAGTATAAATCTTATACATTTTGTTTTAGTCTCGTTCAGTAATAAATTATTTACATCGAACCAGTTAACAACTTTCGCTATTGCATTGTTCACGTCGTCAAAATTGGTCTGCCGTCGCTTTAATTTTAATAAAAGTGACGTGTCATCCGCAAATAATACAATTTCGTGGTTGATACCGAGGTCCCAAAGAGTGCTCAGTTGTCGAAATGTAACGTTACAAAGGGTGTAGTTCAATTTAAATAAATTTAATTTAACACTTACTTGCAAACTACTTCCATTTTCTGACCATTCATAATGGTTACGGTATTAGACGAAGTTATTATCTTTGGTGCACCTGAAAATAAATTAAAACTAGAAGACTGGTACAAATTCATGGCCAAATTTAATCAAAATAGTATCCCTCGAATTTATTTTTGAAAAAATTCCTACACGATGTGAATTTAGTAACATTATTCAAATAATGTAAAAGCCATATATATGTCAAGCCAGTTTTTTCTCATTTAAATACAATAAATTTATTTTAATATAATCACTTACTAAGATCATTTATTTCTACTCTAGTTGTGAACGATTTTTTTTCTTTGTCATCTGATGCCAGAGACGCTTCGCATGTATATTTTCCAACTTCTTGCAAGCCAGTAAAGGCTACATGAAGCGTCCTTTCATCGGGCGATAATATGTACTTATCAGAAGCGTGGATTTCGGATATAATATCTGATGAGCTGTTTTCGTTCTGATAAAACCATTTTATTTTCATTGGGAACAATGATCTTGCGTCACAAATTATGTGTGTTGGTGATCCGTACTTGACAGCTTTTGTTACTAAAATATTTATAAAAAAATATTAAATACAAAATTTTTTATATGCATACTGTTTCGTATTACTGCCGAAGTTATTTTGATAAGGTGAATAGTCTATGATATATGAGGAATTTCACCCAGTCGGCCGTGACAGTAAATGTCAACGTCAGGCGTTTTCAAACCGCATCGGCATTCCTCCGCCCCTCGGTATCGGTACGACACTTCTACGAACGATCATAAGTTTTTCACAAGTTTTCCTGGTTCCCAAAATGTCCTGTGAATTGTGGTTGGCAGAATCTACAAGAAGAAGACGCGTACCCGTACATTATCTACAGGTGCAGTGGTTAAAGGTATGTGGTTTGATTAATTGGTTCGGATTCCCTATCGTAGCGTTTACTTGATCGAAACAACTATCGGCAGTATCCTATTAGGTATTGACCCTGTTGCGAGGCAGACTTGCAACATTTTTGGAGGCCCCGACGAGATACGTTTTTGACGTGTCTTTGTCATAATAACATAATCATTCGTTATTGATCGCTTCAGACCAACGAACACATTCATTTTAAACTATTCTTAGAAAATATTTCATCACTTATGCGTAAAATTGTTAAATTGGTACCAATCGTAAAATAGGTAACTAACCTATTTCCTTCTATATCTTCTAATTTAGCAATATCATTATCTATGATTTCGTCATTTCATTGCAAAGCGTAAATTTGCAATAATCTTGCTTTCTTAAACCAAATTCGAGCCATCCCAACCTTTACTAACGTGATTTATAATTGAATCTGGTCGAAAATTATTCCTGATTTGTAATTCCTTTGTCTTTCTTTTGCTCGAGGGTATATTTCATGTTGGTTAATCTCGCATTTAACGGCTAATAACCATAGTTATCAGAGTTATTTGCATTCACTTCATTCGTTTATTACGTTGCACTAGTGTTGGGAATCAACTAACTATTAATAACGAGTGACGATATATCGTTATAGATCGTCAAAATATTTTGATTTTAAATCAACACTTTTATCAACAATTTATATACCATATTGTAATTTACTGTGATTGAACTATTTCAAAATGGCCTACAAAGTAAATCGAAGACATAGTTCCACGAAAAAGGCGAGTTCTATAGATACCATCACTTTGTCGGAAGCGGATTTGCCGGTATTAAGACGGAAACGCACCTTAGCATTGAATAAGTTAAAACGAACATTAGAAGTAGCGAAAAGTGCGAAGGAAGATATTACAGAATTAAGTAACTTCCTCGCGCACTTCACAGAGGTTCATAAACTGCAAGACAAATTTTAAGAGGCTCACGAAGATATCTTATCCATTATCGACACCTCATCTGAGGACAATGAGGACTTGATTCGTGTTAATTTTGATGAGGTATTTTTCAAAATTGTCGCACTCCACCGCGATCTTACTCCGGGACTAGGAGATAGTCATAATGATTCCTTCCAGTCTACAAGCGATAGTTCTTCCCTCAAGATAAAACTTCCTAAGATCAATATTCCCTCATTCTCCGGTAATGTTAAAACATGGCCTGAGTTTTACGATATATTTCGTTCGCTCATTCATAACAGTAATGCCTTTTCGGACGAATGCATTACTTGGTGTCGGAGTTTTTCAGGCGATGCGTTGTGGCTAATTAAAACCTTTCCGATACAGGGCTCGTATTATCAGGAAGCATTCAAAACACTTGTTGCTCGTTATCGCGATAAACGTGAGCTGGCCTTTACCTGTTGGAAGGAAATGTTGAATGTCACCATTAAAGCAAATTCGCCACACGAGTTCCGTCGGGTTTTAAACATGTTTCATGAAAACCTTACGATTCTAAAGGGTTCCGACTGAGCATTGGGACTTCGTCCTTTGTTACTTACTTCTCTCAAAACTAGATTTTAAAACAAGGTATGAGTACGAACAATCGCATTCTTCGGTTGAATTGCCTCGCTATTTAGAACTTAAAGAATTTCTTCATTCCAAATGTGAAGCGCTCGTTTGAGACGGTCATTTTTCGTCTCATGAACGAACACTTCAAGATAAATCACGAAACATTTTGAATTCAACGTCAACTAACATGGCTAAAAAGACATCAGTCTTTATTGCAACGAAAAACGAAAGTGGGAAGCCAAGCGTAGAGGCCACCGCCACTGTGCCAATGATCCCTCCTGCTCATCCCATAAATACTCTCAAATGTGTTTTCTGTGATGAACTTCATGCGATATCTCAATGCCAAGAGTTTGTCAAAAAACCTATAGATCAAAAAATTGAGTACGCCACAAGTCATCGTTGGTGTTTCAACTGTTTACGATCTTCACATAATCTGAAGGACTGTAAGTCAATATTCAGATGCCGCGAATGTGGTCAATGACATCATACACTTCTTCACCAACCCTCATCGGACGAAGCATGTGAGAACCCTGCCGCGATACCAAAACCTAAACCATCTGACGTGGCAAATAATGTGGTTACAAATTTAGGAGAATGTGGTACTGTACTTCTTTCGACCGCACAGATCGATATTCGAGATTCAACTGGTCAATATCAATAGTTTCAAGCTCTAATAGATTTGGGGAGACAGGCTCATTTTATCACCGATCGTGCCGTTGAATGTTTAAAGTTACCTCGTTTACAAACTGCGCGTAAAATTCGAGGTCTTGGTCAAGCCAGAGCCTCAGTTTTGGGATCGGTGAAGCTGGAAATTGGCATCAACGGCAAAACATTATTTCACATAGACGCTTTATCGTTGCCTAACATTTGTGGAGATATGCCGTGTACTACCGTGGATCCAACAGCATGGCGTCACCTTCAGCATTTAACCCTTGCAGACCCCGCGTGCTATGCTTTTAGGCGCTGAAGTGTTCGCTTCGCTTCTTCTACCGGGAAACATCAACGGCGGATCGAACGAACCTTCAGCTATGAACTCCATCTTTGGTTGGTTACTTTTAGGCAACTTGGGCTGCGATGATGAAGTGAGCGCTCGTGTTTTCTTGAATGTCGAGGAAGACAAGCTTCACCTGGAAGTTCAAAACTTTTGGGAACTAGAGAGCATACCAACGTCTCGCAACCTGACATCAGAAGAGAAAATTTGTGAACAACTTTACACCGAGACTTTTTCGCGAGATGCTACCGGACGATATGTAGTTGCATTGCCATTCAAAACCGAAGAAAAGGTTGTATTTAGGGGTTCAAGGGAGGTAGCGCTACGTCGATTTCACTCATTGGAACGTAAACTATGTAAAATCCCACACGTACGCGAGCCTTCATGGAAGATTATTTACAGAGTGGCCATATGAGTCGGGTTCCTCTTGTCGAACTTTCTCAGGGAAGGTGTTACATTCCTCAACATTGCGTGCTTCGCCCTGAAAGTGTAACCACCAAGCTCCGGGTTGTCTTCGATGCCTCTGCTCGAGATTACACAAACACCTCATTAAACAGTCTAATGTTGACCGGACCTAAACTTCAAACGAACATATTCGAATTACTCCTTAAATTTCGAGTACACTTTGTGGTTTTCACAGCGGACATGCGTCAAATGTATCGGCAAATTTTGGTACGTGAAAAGGATCGTGACTTTCAACGGATATTTTGGCGTTCAGAAGCATCAGTCCCAATTCAGGAATATCGTCTGAACACGGTTACTTATGGGGTATCATCGGCTCCATATTTGGCGTGTCGAACTGTCAAGCAATTAGTGGCAGATGAAGGCAAAGACTTTCCTTTGGCTTGTCGAGTGTTAACATCTGACTTGTATGTTGATGATATTGTCAGTGGAGAATTATTATTATTATTATCTATTCTCACTTTGACCGAGGTTCATCAAATGAAGCAAGAAAATCTCTCACTGCTCAATCGCGGTCATTTAGAGTTACGTAAATGGGCGAGCAATAAACGCGAGTTACTTACTGATATTCCCCCCGATCACTGCATAACGGATTTTCTTTCTATGGATATAGGCGAAACTATGGATGTTAAGATCTTGGGTTTGCGTTGGGATCCAATTGGTGATGTGTTCACATTCGAAGTCACACCAGTCAACAAACATTGCACAAAGCGCACAATTCTGAGCGAATTGGCACGCATTTTCGATCCATTAGGATTTCTTTCACCCTTGACATTCGTTGCTAAATCACTTGTGCAAAAACTTTGGTTTTGGGTATCGACTGGGATGCGTGTCCTCCTTCGGAAGTAGTATCCCATTGGAAATGCTACTTAAACCAACTACCTAGTCTTACACAATTAAGAATACCACGATGTGTTTCAGTTCCACAGTCCATAAATTCACAACTTCATGGGTTCTCAGACGCTTCCAAGGCCGGCTATAGAGCTGTTGTTTACCTTCGTATTGAGGATCGTCAGGGCAAGGTGCATATATCTCTACTGTGCACAAAATCTCGCGTCGCTCCCGTGAAACGAGTCTCACTGCCGCGGCTTGAATTATGTGCAGCAGTGCTCCTATCCGACTTTATGCATTTTGTCATTCAAACGCATAGTTCTCTAACTGTCTTCAGTGATCTCTTTGCATGGTCCGACTCGATGGTTGTTTTGGCGTGGCTCAAATCTCACTTCTCACGCTGGAAAACTTTCGTTTCAAATCTTGTGGGCCACATCCAAACGATCCTACCTGAGGCACGTTGGAATCATGTGGGATCAGCTGACAATCCTGCTGATATTCCATCCAGAGGAATGAAGGCCCAGGAGTTGTTTGAGAGCTCGTTATGGTGGTCGGGACCATCGTGGCTTGCCTTGTCAACTGAACTTTGGCCCTCTCTTCAGGTAAGCAGGAATCCAGTCGAGGTGCAGTCTGAGGAACGTATACAAGCTCTGGTGGTTCAAGAAAGAGAGATTTGGTCGAGAGGAAAATTCTCTTCTATTCGGAAAATTCAACGAATTATCGGCTATTGTATGCGTTTTATAGAAAATTCACGTAATAAGGATGTTCAATCTCGTAAAAAGGGCCATTTTCTAACTCGATCTGAAAACTACTCCGCGTTGATGTGTATTACTAAACATGTTCAAGGTCAACACTTTCAGACTGATATCGATAGGTTTAAGAAAAACCTCCCACTGCCAAGACAACTTCGCAAACTTGATCCATTTCTAGATGGTCAAGGTGTCCTCAGGGTGGGCGGTCGCTTAGCACGCTACGGTCTCGAATTTGATCATAAACATCCAGCGCTTCTCCCACGCTACTCGATAGTTACTCGGTTGATCATAGAGGCTCTACACTGTGAGAATTGCCATGCAGGTGTCAACACCATGCAGTGCTTACTGTCGCAACAATTCTGGATCCTTTCAGCTAAGCGTGCCATTCGACACTGTTTATTGAAATGTGTTTCTTGCTATCTCACGAAACCGATGTCCTTGGAACCATTCATGAGTGATTTGTCCAAACTACGAGTGAATCAGGTCAAGCCGTTCTCAGTCGTGGGCGTTGACTACGGTGGACCATTTTCAATTAAATCGAGCCGTAACAGAGGTGCCAAGATTGAAAAGGCATACCTCTGTCTATTCGTGTGTTTTACCACAAAAGCCCTTCATCTTGAGGTAGCTTCCGATTTGTCAACCGATGCTTTCATTGCGGCCCTCCGTCGCTTTTGTGGTCGTCGGGGTCGAATTAGTATCATTCATTCTGATCGTGGCAGCAACTTCGTAGGTGCATAATCAGTTTTTGATTCCTATATGGCTCACGCGTCTCACGGTGAGCAAATTGAATTTCGTTTTAATCCACCCTCCAGCCTCACTGGGGAGGTATATGGGAGATCCAAATAAAAGCAGTTAAGTCGCACTTATATCGTATAATAGGCAATCAATGTTTGACCTTTGAAGAACTAACTACGGTGTTCATACAGATAGAAGCGATGCTCAATTCGCGTCCCCTTTGTGCTATAAGTTCGGATCCATACGATATAAGCGCTTTAACACCCGCTCATTTACTAACAATGGAACCTCTCACAGCTGTACCAGACCAAGACGTAACTACCATAAACATCGATCGACTAAGCCGTTGGCAATTAATACAACGATTCCAACAGGGTTTTTGGAAGCGCTGGAAGACAGAATATCTTCACACACTCACTCAACGTGCCAAATGCACTCAGCATTGCATAACGTTGCAAGAAGGTTCAATCGTCATAATAAAAACAGATAATTGCAACCCCTTATCTTGGCCCCTTGCGCGTGTACTAGAATTGCATCAACAACAATGCGACAACTCTGAAAAATCATAAAACCTTTATTATAATCGCTGATAAAACCTAATACACAATCTAATCATAATCGCACTCGTTATTAGGTTAAGTTTCCAAACTATTGTAGTCAATTACAAAATCATCCATATTAATATTATTACTATAGGTACAATACGTTTTAAATTATTTGAATTAATTATCGTTACTCGTTATGCGAACTAACTAACAAAAAAGGCATTATTTATGTGATGCACATCCCTAACATTTGACTAACTCGTTCATTCATTCATTCACTTTAGCAATCAAATAGCTTCACTCATTCGATCTGTTTACATAAACGTGTTTTAGTCCTTTGAGACGGGGACGGGGTGTACGGGGTTCCAACTTTTATCTTCGGTACCCAAGCCAACCTCACCTGCACGTGGGGCACCCTGCTAAATAACGGACGAGGCTCTGGCGGCCGGCTGATTGCGGCATAGCGCAGCCTACATCGGCACAGATAAATCCCCTGGCCGCTGACGGGCAGCAGCGTCGGCAGTGCAAAAAGCTGTGCCCTGCGATCCCCAACCCGCTTGCCCAGCGTGGGGATTATGGGCATAAACCCCCTAATGAATCATACAAAGAAGAAATGGCCCCCAGTTCCCGGCCGCCCCGCTATTCCTGGTCATACAGGTAGCGGCCTTGGTAACGGCGGGGCAAGGGGTGCGAACAATCACCGGGCTACCTCTGGCTACCTGCAAAACCTGACCCTAGCAACGTTTAACGGACGCACTCTGAGGCTCGATGAACATCTAGCGCAGTTGGAAGTGGAGCTGGAGAACATTAGGTGGCATGTTCTGGGGTTATGTGAAGTCCGTAGAGAGGGAGAGGATACCATTACCCTAGACTCGGGCCATCTAATGTACGTCCGCGAGGGTGACCAAACATCACAGGGTGGCGTAGGGCTTCTCGTCAATAAGGCCCTCTCTAACAACGTTCAGGAAATCTCCAGTGTGTCGACCAGGGTAGCGTACCTGATCCTTCGACTATCCAAGCGGTATAGTATGAAGATCATTCAGGTTTACGCACCGACCTCGGCACACTTGGATGATGAAGTGGAGGATATGTACGAGGACATATCCAAAGCCTTGCACAACACCACTAAGGCTCACTTCAACGTTGTTATGGGGGACTTTAACGGCAAAGTGGGAGTCCGGGTTGGCGATGAATCGAGAGTGGGCCCGCATGGTCATGGAAGTAGAAATCACAGGGGGCAAATGCTCGTCAACTTCCTAGAGAAAGAGGGGCTCTTTTTGATGAATTCGTTCTTTAAGAAGAAGCCCCACAGGAAGTGGACGTGGCGAAGCCCCGACGCTGTGACCAAAAATGAGATCGACTTCATCATGACGGATAAAAAGCACATATTCAGAGACGTCTCCGTGATCAACAGGTTCAACACCGGATCTGATCACAGACTTGTCCGAGGCTCTCTGAATATTAATCTTCAGCTGTAAAGAAACCGTCTGATGAAGTCCACACGCTCCGACCCAATCTACTCCAGATCATGGCGGGCACTGAGAAGTTTAAGAAGCTTCTCGGTGATAGATTCGTTGCCGTGGAACCCACCGATGACGTTGATGAGGCCCTACAGAACGTGGTTGGAACGTTAAGGGATGAGGGCATCAAATTCTGCCAAATGCAGCCTAAAGGCAAGAAGTCCAAAATTTCGGATGACACTCTTGGGCTGATGGCAAAAAGACGGGAAACCACTCAGGCCACTTCGTCAGAGAGGTCAGACCTGAACAAGCAAATTGCGAAGATGATACGGCGTGACCTTCGGAGCTCCAACACACGCCTCATTGAAGAGGCAATAGAGCGAAACCGAGGGTCCAAAGTATTCACTCAGCAGCTTGGCAGGAGCCACCTGACGAAGTTAACAACACACGATGGTCGAACCGTCTTGTCAAAGCCGGAGATGTTATCAGAGATCGAGGACTTCTATGGCCGACTGTACACGGCACATGCTCCTTGCCCCCAACGTGACAACCATGATTCCAGAGCCACCCTCACCCGCCACTACACCGACGACCTGCCAGAGATCAGCGAAGACGAGGTCGTGTTGGCCCTGAGACAGCTAAAAAATGGAAAAGCCCCCGGTGAAGATGGTGTTACTTCGGAACTTCTGAAGGCTGGAGGAGCTGCTGTTGTGCAGGAGCTGCGGAACCTCTTTAACGCCGTCCTTCACTGTGGGAGAACTCCTAAGGCGTGGAACGAGAGCTTGGTGGTTCTGTTTTTTAAGAAGGGAGATAAAACCCTTCTTAAAAACTACAGACCTATCTCGCTCCTGAGCCACGTCTATAAGCTGTTCTCAAGGGTTATTACAAATCGTCTCGCCAGAAGACTCGATGAGTTCCAGCCACCGGAGCAGGCCGGGTTTCGCGGAGGATATGGCACCATAGACCACATTCACACAGTGAGGCAGATTATACAGAAGTCCGAAGAGTATAATCAGCCCCTGTGTCTGGCGTTTGTGGACTATGAGAAAGCCTTTGACTCTGTAGAAACCTGGGCTGTCCTGGAATCCTTGCAGCGATGCCAAGTGGACTATCGTTATATCGAAGTGTTGAGATGTCTGTACGAAGCCGCCACTATGAGTGTCCGAGTACAGGACCAGCAGTCTAAACCCATCCAACTGCGCCGCGGAGTGAGACAGGGAGATGTCATATCTCCGAAACTGTTCACAAGCGCGTTGGAGGATATGTTTAAGACACTGGACTGGAAAGGTATGGGCATAAACATAAACGGCGAGTACATCTCACACTTGCGATTCGCTGATGACATGGTCCTAATGGCGGAGTCGCTGGAGGTGCTGCAACAGATGCTGGACGGCCTAGCATCAGCCTCGCGAAAGATAGGTCTCGGCATGAATTTGGACATGACCAAAGTTATGGTCAATGACCGAATTGATCCGAGTCCTGTCGTCGTTAATGGACACCTTCTTGAAGTTGTTTCGGAGTACACATACCTTGGGCAGATATTGCAGTTGGGTAGAAACAACTTCGAGAAGGAGGCCAAGAGGAGGATTCAGCTGGGTTGGGTAGCATTTGGAAAACTACGTCGAGTTTTCTCGTCACCCATACCGCAATGTTTGAAAACAAAAGTTTTCAATCAGTGCGTCCTACCCGTCATGACATACGGAGCTGAAACGTGGACACTCACAGTACGGCTGGTCCACCAGTTTAAAGTCGCTCAGCGAGCTATGGAACGAGCTATGCTCGGAGTTTCTCTGAAGGATAAAATCCGTAACGAGTTTATCCGACATAGAACTAAAGTCGTCGACATAGCTCAGAGAATTAGCAAGCTGAAGTGGCAGTGGGCTGGCCATATCTGCCGAAGAACCGATAACCGATGGAGTAAACGAGTTCTTGAGTGGAGACCGCGGCTCGGCAAACGTAGTGTAGGACGCCCTCTGGCCAGGTGGGGTGACGATCTGCGAAAGGCTGCTGGTAGAAGCTGGATGCGTCGAGCTCAGGACAGGGCGCAATGGCGCTCATTAGGGGAGGCCTATGTCCAGCAGTGGACTGCTATAGGCTGATGATGATGATGATGATGACGAGTCCTTTGAGAAAATCCAAGCAATTGTATTTTGGTGGCCGGTCTTTCGTATTACTGCCGAAGTTATTTTGATAAGGTGAATAGTCTATGATATATGAGGAATTTCGTCCAGTCGGCCTGAAGTGACAGTAAATGTCAACGTCAGGCGTTTTCAAACCGCATCGGCATTCCTCCGCCCCTCAGTATCGGTACGACACTACTACGAACGATCATAAGTTTTTCACAAGTTTTCCCGGTTCCCAAAAGTTCCTGTGAATTGTGGTTGGCTGGATCTACAAGAAGAAGACGCGTACCCGGGTACATTATCTACAGGTGCAGTGGTTAAAGGTATGTGGTTTGATTGATTGGTTCGGATTCCCTATCGTAGCGTTTACTTGATCGAAATAACTAGTCGGCAGTATCCTATTAGGTATTGACCCTGTTGCGAGGCAGACTTGCAACATATACTTTTTATGAAATTTACAATTCTATAGTTCACCACAGTGTATTTTTTAATTACAATGCTAATAGCTTTAAATCGCAAGAAATTTAAACTGTACTAAAATCTCAAACAAATAAAGCTGGTTCAAGTGTTTAATTTATTGAATAAAACAATATTGATGTAATATTTGACTTCAGAGGTTTTTGTCGTAAATTTTCTGTGGTTTAACATAAAATTTATAGTTACCTGGTAAATTTGTTGGAAAAGCAATGGCTGGCAAGACGGTCAAATGCACACTTTTTACAGACATTCCTAAATCGTTTTCTGCATAGCAAAAATAACTATCTGCAGTCTTAGCATTAAGTACTTTCAATTTGCTGACTATTTCATTGTCATTTATAGTCTCCTGGAAAATGCAAGAAAGATATAAATTAAAATGGATTGTATTGATATAGTTCATTGAGATTACATAATATATTAGCCGAGAATGAATTTTACCTGTGAATGAGTTAGTTCATGTCCTTTACTATCTTTCCATACAATTGTCGGCGGTGGGTATGCCACAACTGTGCACTTAAATTCATAGGGACTTCCATATGGAACAGTTACTGATGCACCTTCATCGATGGTTGCCTCTGGAGCCTTTTTTACAATTAATTCTGCAATTTGGAATACTCAAATGATAAATTCATATTTGTATTGGCAATAAGAAGATAATGTCAAGAAGAAGAGAAGATAAACTGGATGACAGTGATATCGATAAGATACTTAGTCGTGTCAGAAATTACTGACAAGCTTATATTTTAGTTTGGGTAAACAACAGACTTTTAAGCTAGAATAACCCTGCGTCCAATATACTTAAAAATGATTCATCGAAAGGGAACTGGACAGGACAGTGTTAGTTGTTTAGCAAATATTGTAACAAAAATAATCATACCATTGGTTGTTTCAGCTTGTGCTTGAGCATTCGTTGCGATGCATCGGTACTTTCCGGCATCGGATAAAGAAGTACTGTCAATAGTCAACATCTGCCCAGAAACATGCAAGTCTCTGAACTTATTGTCACCCTTCTTCATAAATTGCCAACTCACAGTTGGAGGAGGCGTGCCACTGTCGATTCTAATAAAAATAAAATTGATATTATAGTATTTTTACTTCCTTCATATAACGTACAATAAATTATTTTACATTCTTTAACATGGCTTAGGTATTAAATATTCCAGTTTGTTATAGTGACAGCATTAAGACTACCTTATAGAGTCACAGTCTCCAAGTAAAACTGTCAAAAATAGTCCAAACGTCGTTGACATACATCAGAAATGGCACATTTGTACTAATTTTAAACGTTTGTGGCACTAGAGCGGTCTAGAGTATTACTAGCTCGATAGGTGATTGTTAAAAATGTTTATTGTTTCATATAATACTTTCATGTTGAATATATTAGATGACAATATAAAGTATAGTGTTAAGTATAGTGTTATAGTGTATAGTGTGTGTGATATAAAACAATATAGATAAATGCCGTTGTTGAGTACCTGGGTATTATAGAAACTTATTTCAATAATTATATCACAATAGCAAAATGAAAGAAGACGTAATTCATTCAGAGTATCTAAATGGAACCAAAATAATTATAGTTAACTCACTTGCACAAAATTGTTGATTTTTGCCCAGTATTAACAATATACTTAGAAGTACTGTTTTGAATCACAGGTGGGCTGAGATCGTTTATTTGAACATCAGTAGATAATTCTACTTTCTGAGTTTCATCGGAGTCGAGAGATGCTTGGCATGAATATTTTCCAATCCTATCCAAAACCGTAAAATATATTCGAAGATTTTTTCCATCCAGGGTAATCATGTATTTGTCAGATGTGTGTATTTCTGATATAATATTTGATGAACTTTGATGGAACCACTTTATTTTCATGGGGAACATAGATTTGATGTTGCAAGTGATGACTGTTGTTGCCCCGTATTTTGAAGGTGTTGTTGCTGAAATATTTTAAACCGGGATTATTCCTAACCATCATTATCATATGCCTGTTTTTATAGCCTGCCATCATAGGCCCACGTAATATGGAGTCGGCGACATTTTGTGTTCTCTTTCCATTGTTTTCTATCACACGTCAGTTTAACACACTCCTTTCTTCCTTAGGTAATTTTGGTTTCTTATTCTATACAATAGCTTATTTCAGTAGAGCAAGCTGATTTAAGCATACTACTTCTAGTAATATTTATGGTGTTTGCCTAGCCTTGTCATTAAAAAGTTCTATCACTGGGGAAAAGAAAATGCTTTACACTGGCAATTATTATTGATGAGTCACAAGGAAGGAAAGGAAAAAGGTAGACCTATATGTTATATTTCACTCGTTAGTGACCGCCGATTATTTAGTTTTGAATGTTTTCGTGCTTCGGAATACATGTTAATATGTTGGTTGGTGTTTTCAATGGTTAAGCCACAGTGGCCTTCAGACGGCCATAAACTAAAAGAAATGATACAATAAAACTTCTCATTTATCTATTTTTAGTTTGTTGAATAAATGTGTTTTCTTTCTTCTATTTTTCTTTCTTTCATTTTAATATTTTTATTTAATTTCTATCAACGAACCTGCTAGCGACGGCATTACTTTAAACGGTGACTGTGGATTGACGTCAATTTTGGAGAACTTATTTCTTGCTTCTTCATTGCTGGCTCTACAATAGTACGTCGTAGGGTTTTTCACATGCGCCAATTTAAAGTAGCTGATATACTCGTAAGGCAGTTCAACCACAGAACTCTGATGGAAAAAAAACCCATATAAACAAACAAGTATATTTTAGATTGGCTGCAGCCAAAAAAACCTTCCAGTGACAAGGCTGTGACAAAACAGTCAAAACTACAAACATAAAATCAATCAAAATTAAAGTACAAATTAAATTTTAATTATTTTTTTGTGTATGTTACACCACAAAAACCGTTAAACAGTTTCTTTGGCTCACCTTAGTACTTAAAACAGTGCCGTCAGCTCTAGTCCAAGCTATGTTAGGCTTAGGGTATGCAGAAACTTTACAAGTCAATGTAATGTCTCCATCATATTCAACACTGATTTTGGTTCCTTCAGATATGGTGACTTTTGGAGCTTTAGAATCTAAAATTAAAGTTACAATTTATGTTATATTTATAGTTTAAATTTCTTTAGAGCTTATAACATACAAGGTTTTACCTGGTTTGGGTGGTATTTGTGGTTCGATAGCAGTCTTTGAAATTCTTTTGATAGTGTAACCTGTATTTTTATTTATTCCTATGACCTGTAAATCAGATATTGTGTTCAAATGCTATCATACAATACATTACAAAATCATTATTCTTTAAAAGACAATTTTTATTATTCAATATTACCTAACCCTATAGAGTTAGACGTTGTGCTGAACCAATTTAAGAGTATTTATAAAAATCTTATAGGTACATATTTACGATTATTTTATTTTTCAGCTGTTCCTTTGGGATTTAACCAATTTCATTTTATCACCACCCCTTTTATTTACGGGATAAATCAGTATATGGATAACATTCTATTATGAGGCAACAAAATGATTATGCCGGTCTCCAACCGGCCACCACGATGTTCCATCCTAGCGCCATTATGCTAAAATCATGAGTAATCTAGAGGACTCTTTCACAAAAATATCATTAAGTAGTTCGCATACTAAGATGAATGAGGCGAACAAAACAAAAAAATAAATTGAATTGTTTAAGCCATTATTGAGCTATTGTAGGACACCTGGGTTGCATGCTGATGATTCTTAAATATGATTTGTTAAATCATTGTAAGGAATTTAATTTGTAGTTCTGTAGTTATTTAATTAAACTAAATACCTGAATTTTGAACATGCTTGAGGGAGAAACGAACTGCTTAGTGATATAAAAATCTCCGTTTGCTTTCTGCAGTGGTAAGCTCTGCAAGAGTTTTTCATTCATGTCCAGTATTTCTGCAGTTTTGATGTCTACCGTGTGGTTTGGATCCGTTACAGATATAGACAAGTGATGTTTTAGATCTAAAAATAAAATGATATTTGTTTTAGTTATAAGATACGCGTTGTATTTCTACTGCATACTTAAACTAGGTATTAATTTCCGTCCACATATTGCGAGCTACTGAAGAATCATCATGCCCTATTTTTATTTGTTAATCACCTATTTTTTAACTCATTTCTTCTTAAAATTAAACAACATTGTTTTTGACAAGTTTTTTTGCAAGTTTTCATTATTTTTATTATATAAACTATGAAATAAGAAATCAAATTAAGAAAACCTATCAATTGTTTCTTTAAAGATCATGCAAAAACTATAAAATTAATTTTGATGACGCTAATTAGATCAATATAATATTTTGTAAACATAGGCTTTTTATCATTTTAATCGGGCAAGAACAATCAGAGAAACTGCTTGAATTCTCCCGTGTTCCAACATGCTTTCTTAAATGAGGTATATTTTTTCTTATTTAGGTCATTTGTTAGGTAAGGATAAGTGCACGTTTTTGTAGATTTATTTGTACCGGTAAGGTTAAGTGAATTCTTTACCCGTTTATTCCTATCTGTCCCACCGGTAGCACGGTTTTCCAATCTTTAGCTGGACGTTGAATTGCGGTCAGGATAAGTAACATTTTCTTGCTATTAGCAACGGAATTTTTATTTTCTTAATAATATTTTTAAATGTAAGATATTAAACATTGAAAGATAGATGTTACATACCTGCGATTGGTTGTTTAGATGTATCTCTCAAAGATTTAGGAACAAATGTAGAAAATCCATGTTCGAACGTGAAATCTGTCCTGGCGTAGACAACGATTGAAATATCACTTTGACCCTTTACCCAGGCATAGTAGGTACTTGGTTTTGGAGGGGAAAATTTCACGACCTAGAATTTTTTAATTATTGTAATGTTGGTCGATCACACAGCATCGCATAGCCCCGAACTAAGCAGAGCTTGTATTATGGGAGCGTCACGACTTACATATTTTTTTGTAAATACATAGAAAACACCCAGATCCGAGACAAAATATTGCAAATCATAGCAAAATTTATCTCGCTGCAGGAATCGAACCCGTTACCTTTTGCGTCTTAGACGGGACAATTCTCGCAGGGAGACAAAAGTATTACGTTTGTATATTCTGCAAATATTTGTCTCTAGTCTGGGTGGGTTCTATAAGTAGTAGGTAGGTAAAGCAGTCATGTGGTTTCCTTATTATCCGATTATCAGAGTATCCAGTATATATAATGCGGTAAAAATATTAAGGGGGCCAAGTTGGTTGGAAATTAAATTGTCTTACCTTTCCTGTGTTCTTCCACATGATTCGGCTTGTTGTCATTTCACTTCCACCTTTGGGGTTATCCATTATGACGAGATCAACGTCTTTGCTTGATGTGGAAATGACCACATACTCGGTTTTATCGTCTACTGTGAACTGATTTTGATATTATATTAGTTGACGTTTTCACTGAAGAAAACACTTCGATTTGGACTCCTTGTTTCCTATGTCCTAACAGTCAAAATGGTAAATGGCTAATGTATGTATGTCTGGTAGAACTTACAATATTGTGCAATAAACACAAATATCATAAATGCGAATTTATTTGTGTGTTTGTTCCCACTCAACTTCGTACGTAAGTGCTGAAGGGTTTGGGTTAAACTTGGAATAAACATAGCTTGTGACCTGGATTAACACTTATGCTACATTGATGTTTACAACACAGACAGAACTCTAGATACACTGATCTCAGAACGCCATTTTTATTTTTTTTTATTTTAGAATTTTAGGAAAACTTACAGCTAAGAAAATACAATTAGGTTACAAAAATTAAATCATCCTGACTAGATGCATGCTGAAGGTCAAGTAAAAGTTTCCACAAGTAAAAAAAAATATTAACTAGGTAGATAAACAGTAAGTAGACGACATAATAGAGAGAAACAAAAAAAACAATTTATAACAAGAACGCACATAAAAAGGTCAGTTGACAATTGAAAAGAATTTATCAGATAATAGACGCTTAAGCTTGTTTGTTTTAGTATTAAAAAGATCTAAATCAGCATCTGCTTTAGCCAAAGTATTGAACAAGGCTCTTGCTCTGATCATGAATGCATTTAGCCGGTTATTCGATTTGGCATGGGGTTAACGTGCGGAATGTTAGGTTTACGCATAGTAGCACATTTGTGCGCAGTTAGATATGTTCAAGTAGTTCCGGACAGTCCACTGTACCATTAGCTATGCCTAAGAGATAAGACAGGGGCCCGACCGCGCTAAATTATAACCTTGGCTAAATAGTGATCGAACAACAGCTTTTTCCATTTTTCGTACCGCGCAAAATTTTTGACAGAAACTTGAAACGTAGCTTTTCACGGCTGGAACATTTTAGCGGAAACCCAGTTAAACCTATAACGTATCATTACATTTTTATGGTTTCGTACCGCGCTAAATTATTGGACAGAAAGTTGAAGCCAGCGTGATCGTAAGAGCACTCAAACAAGCGTCTTTGATAAAGTTGCTCCGGAGGTACTTTTTCTGAACTGCATCGTAATCGTATGAGATAATTATGATTATTGTGAAGAATTTTGTGATATTTTTTCTTGAAATAATAGTGCAAAATGCATATTTATTTAAAAATGCAATAAACTATGAAACGGAGGCCTTTTGGATGATCGCAAAAATCATAGGATCAACACACTCAAAATGCAATAGGCACCTGTTCCTGCTGCAAAAATAACAAATATGCACTGTTTACCTAAATAATAAATAATAATAAAATTGGTCTACCTACCTAAGTAGGTACGGTAAATCTGTATCTCAGTCAAAATATACAGATTTGATTTCAACTGAGGGGCAAATGCTTGCATGAGCTTCTTACTATCCTATGCCAGAGTTATTTCTATTAATATTAACGGCAAAGTGGAATGTTAATGAAAGCATGTGAAAGTGTTCGTTCCTCCTTGACGTCAATAATTAAGTAGGTACTTCTTAACCCGGAGTAACATAATATGCTAGGTACTTTTTATCGGGGTGCCACGCAAGTGAAGCTCCGGGCGCAAACTAGTATTTAATTATCCAATAAATTAATAAAGGAAAAAACATCTGTGTTGGGTCTGGGTGACTAATGTACCAACCTAGGTAGGTACTACAAAAAAAATACCTAATTTGTTACCTATATACAAACTATGTGACTACTAGGTATAGAATAAAATAAAATAAAATATATCTACAATAAAATATAATCTCATAAAAGTTAATATTAAAATTTTATTTATTAAAAGAACAAATCGGTTTGATCAAAGCGATCGAAGTATCCAAAACCCCCAATAGAGGGTTCACGGTGTGACATCACTTCAGTGTGAGGCTGCACTGCAGGGATGTTGGCTAATCTATCTAGCATCTACATCAGCATCAGCAAGCTTCCTCTCCAACACGCCATTTCCTCGGACCTCCGCTATCCTCATCCATCGTTCTCCGGCTACACTGACCATTACCGGCGCCCGGTCTGACTCTTGCTCGTCGTGCATTTTTTGGCCACCATTTCGTTCCATGTGTTATTTATTATCTTATGGATTGCAATACGAATTAAGAACACTTTGTTAATATAATCATTTAAACGGTGGTGGTTGTCAAATTATATAGTAACAATATATATCAATGATAATAACAAATTTTCTCTCGACATTCGATGTCATGACATTGTCAACTGTCGGAAACCAATGAGAATACAATACTACGTAGGTCAAAACTAGAGTTGCATTTGCCTAGAAAAGCCAATCGACACTCGTTTTTACACAGACTGAGCACAGACTTAAATAAAATCCATAACGACGATCGTTCACGCTACGACTCGGTTTTGGTTGATGCTTCATTGGCGTTTATACATTAGCGCGGTACAAAATTTCAAAAACTTGGAACATAGTCGTTACTGACTCGTAGCGTAATTAGAAACGCACCGTTGTTTTTTGAAAATAGCGCGGTAGGGCCCCTGGATTACTGATGGGTAAGCGTTCGATTGGTTTTTGGTCTTTACATACGACCAGAAAGCACGAGGGTTATTTTTTATACAGTTTTCAATATTCTATATGTAAGTATCGTACATATCGTTTTCCATCTTTTGAGCTCTTTCTCTTAAAATTTTGAATGAGTCTAGGTCGTAAGAATTGCCGTAGGTTTTAAATTTGCTATAAAATTTCGCCTTTTCTCTAAGAAGTTTAATTAAGGGTCGCTTGTACCATAGTGGTTATTTATGCGACGGGGTAGTCGGGTAGGTGGGTATTTAGTCTTGGAGGTGATGTAAATATTACGTAAATTACATAAAGTATTCTACATATAAGATATAGCTCCTTCCAACGTTCTACCATCAAACTCCGCGTGCCAGTCAATAGAGTTAATTTCAGAACTGATTGATTGGTAATCTCTGTCTAAGTAGGCGAATTTAGTATAAGAGCGAGGTTTAATGGCATGTAACTGTTATTCGAATGAATTAAATCTAACAAACGGCCATGGCTAATATTAAGAAAAGAGTTATATTGCGAAAGGTTGCAAGTATTAATACTATCGAAAAACTCTTCTTGGTACGAACCTTGCACGTTGTTTGGAGTCACTGAGATGCTATCATCACTAGTGGTCCATAAAATGTGAGGCATATTAAAATCACGCAATATAAAAAAAAAACTGTTAAATTATCGGAAAAATTTGATAAAATTGTAAGTCCATTGAGTTGCCAAGTTTTTGATCACAGATATAAACGACACATAAATGCATTTTATATGTCGACTTAGGATTGCGATTACGAATAGTCAAGGTGACCCACAGGTTCTCTGCTGAAAAACACCATTCCTTCCGATACTCAGCTGTTAACTAGCAACGAGTGGCTATTAAAACACCACCATCATTTGATTGACCTAAGGCAGCGTAGCTACCATCGCGCCTCCACACCATATATCGGTCATCAAACAATTCATTATTGTTAATGCTATCATTCAACCATGTATCCCTGATGCAAATAACATCGTATGAGCATTCATAGGCATAAGTTTCTATAAAATGACACTGTGTAAATCCGTAAACCACGCACATTGTGGTAGTTTATACTAATAGGCATCACTTTTAACATAAAATATTGTTAGCAAGAGAATAGTTATAAAAAAAATATTAAATCCTATATTTAAGTGTATACTTTTACAAGACATAATCATAATGTTACTTGTCACTAGAAATAAGGATAAACTAGCTGTTCCTACTGTAAAACTCCTTATAGTTAGTCAATCTTTTAAAGGGATGAGTGTACGTTTCTTTAACGAAATCCCAAATGACGTGATTATATTATCTGTAAATAACTTCAAAAATGTTCTTAAGCCAAGCAGATTTTCTTGCCAATTCTTCTCTGTTTGGTCGCGTTACGAATTGGTAGTAAACTTTAAAAATGACGATTCAAAGTGACTCATGAATAAATATATTTTTAACTTTACTCTAAAACGCTTAGTAATAAGAGACAAGTGTTGTGAAATGTAATAAAAATGAGACAAAAAACCTGGGATGAAAATAATTACAGATCTTGTTATTGAAGCCACCATTTGTAGTAAAATGACTTACAGCTCACTGATGACTGGACATAAACACCGTACAACGATACCTCATTATTTTTACTTAGATATATATTGTAGAAAGTATCTTACCGCTACTGGGAACCAGACAGGTGTTCTAGGAACTACTTGCGAGGTCAAAACCGATTTTTGTCCCTTTACCGTCTCTTTTATCGTTTCCAGAACCTATAATTAAATATCCGGAACAATAAGTTAGTAAAACATGGTTTCAAATGAATAAATCCCTTAAAAAAGGATACAAATCAGGTAGAAAATTATAGAGTAAAGGAGAATGCCGAGAACCCGTACCAATTGCGTCAAAACCGAACGTATCCCATAAAATTTATGATATTTTATAAATGACATTAAATTTTCTTTAGTTTTACACACCGACTCGATTAATATTCAAGTAAAAAAATATTTTGTTGATTTGGTTTCCGTTGCACGCCGCCATTAGACTACAACAACCAATGATATATACGTTGCTATGGCAATAAACATTGATGTAAAGTGTTACTATGGAAATCAACCTCATTTTTAATTATTTTGACAGTAGAATCGACTAAAAACTTATTGGATATCTTTTTGACGCACTCACTTTAGTCTTGGTACCGAGCGCCATACATCAGACGGCATTCTCCTTTATATTTACGTAGCTTATACGGCTTTTGATAAATCTTAATAAATGAGAGAGAGAGAGTTCAAAATGTGCATTTGAAAGCTTTGATTTATTTAACAAACACGGTGAGTTTGAATTCGTATGTTATTCCAGAAGGGGATGATTTGTACCAAAAGAGGTACAATAAATGTAGCTGACCTTCGGTAGTAGATTTACCCCGTTTTGGGTTAACATACCATTTCAAACTCACCGCGTCTAACGTACCAATATAAATTCACCGTGTTTAATAGACAAAGCTCAGAGAATTAAGCCAGCTTTTGAGTATGGGATATATTATTATATTACATCTTGAGATAAAATATATTATCGCTCGTCATACATTTTGTACGAGACCGTTTACACTGTGCTATAATCTATATTACATCCCAAACTATAAATATAATTTTTCGAACGATATTGGTGAATAATTTATCTCACGTCCCTGGACACCACGCCTCGCCCTCAATTTGAATGGTGACGTTCTTTTATGCCGAAGTGTCAACTGATCACGTGTTTTTAATTTATATTCGAAACATATATCTTATAGTGTGAGCTATTCACACCGTAAGATATATGTATGGGATATAATATATAGCTAAGGATGTAATATACTTTACATCCTATAGTCAAAAGCCGGCTTTATCAAGCTGAAGTGGCAGTGGGCGGGCCATATCTGACGAAGAACCGTTAACCATTAAACGAGTTCTTGAGTGGAGACCACGGCTCGGTCGGCAAACGTAGTGTAAGACGCCTTCCGGCCTTGTGGACTGACGATCTGTGAAAGGCTGTTGGTAGAAAGTGGATGCGTCGAGGTGATGACATGGCATACTGGCGCTCATTAGGGGAGGCCTATATCTGATAGGTTGATGATGACAAATTGTATTTTTACATTAAGTTGAAGGAAGAACAGTGCACTTACATCTGTAACTTCTTTGCTCTGCACTCGAAATACTTGTCCGTTACAAGCCATCGCAATCTCATGGTATACTTTGTACTTTTTATCATTCGGCCGATTACAGTCTCCTGTTAAAACAAATACCACCTGAAAAAAAATTAAAGCTAAAATACTGACTATATAATAAATAAATAATGCTGCTAACACAACATCATGTAGCCCCAAATGAAGCAGAGTAAGTATTAAGAGAACTCCATTTACTGATATACTACTTAAATTATTTTTTATTCCAATTGGTGGGAACTTTGAGATTGTAAACACCATCAAAGAAATCATATATTTATACTATCATTTAAATACTACTGTAGCAACAGAAATACTAAAAAATGGTGGTACGTATTTAATTCATTAAATGACTTCTGGGATAGATTTCCACAATTTCGCCAGTATCACATCACACAAATCGTGATTATATCATGGATATAAATTATATTAATTACAAAAATGACGGTGACATTTTTTGCCTTCTTCATTATCAAAATATATTTGGTCATTAATAAATAAATGCTTTACTTACACAACTATAAAAATAAAGGTCGTAGTTCACTATCACATTAATATTATACATTCAAAAGTTTTTTTGTATGTGCGTTTGTGTGAGTATGTTTGTTCCCACTCAACTCCATGATGGTTGGACGGATTTGGACGAAACTTGGAATATACATAGTTTATGACCTGTTTTTGCGAGCAAAGCCACGGGCAGAAGCTAGTTATAATCTAATGACTAAAGCATAACCACTATTTTAAAACACAGCAGAATTAAAAAAAAATTAAGTCGGTGCATACCTGGCTCTGTTTTTTTTCACAAAGTCTTTTAACTTGGTTTAGTTTGTAGTAATCTTTGGCAGTCGCATCGGTGAAAACAAAAAGATAGGATCCAGGCCTGCTTTCTACAAGTGCTAGTTCGATTCCAGTTAAGGAATATTCGGGACAGTCATGATTTTTTAAATTGTAAGCTGTTATTTCATTCAAAGCTTTAAGTATGATGGCCTTCTTTGGTGATTTTTCCCTGACATCCACCACTAAAACAATACAAATAATGTTAAATGCTGTTGGGCGTTAATCAATAAATAATTTCTTACCTGGATAAAATTCCAAAAATCTTACATGACTTCTATCTTACACATTTTATTTTATTTTACATGATAGTCCTATGTACATACAAGAACTAAGAAATTCCATGATAGATAGAAAATTCTGTATTGCACAAGATAAAACTTGTACACTGGTAACTTAATGCTAAATAGCACTTTTTTTCACAAAGCTTTGATAAGGGTATATTATCAAATTAAGTAATCTGAAGCTTCAAAAATGTTGTGAAAACCCTAACTCTAATGAACTCTTGATGTCAGGTTATTTGTTACCTATCAAAAAGTAACGCGTATCCTAAAATAGAACATTATATTTAGGTGCCACTATCAATCATTAACAATCTCATCCTCTAAAAGTCCACAACCATAACCTCAGCCAAAGATTTCGGCGAATAAAGGCCATGAGCCCTTTCTAAGTAGTCACAGACTTCCTGCCATGTTGGAACATGCAGTGAGGTCTTCCTAAACTTCATCTTCCAGAACGTGGTCATCACACCGCACACCGGCTAATATTAGTCCACCGCTGGACATCGGTCTGCCCTAATGAAGGAGGATATGCCCATAATCCGTAATGCAGGTTGGGGCACTGACGGGGCCGACGCAGCTGTTCGTCTGCGGTTCGAGAATTAAGAGCTGTGTCGATGTTTGGCTGTGCTATGCCGCATTCAGCAGCGGGTCGCCAGAGCCCCGTTTGTTAATTAGCCGGGTGCAGGAAAGCAGATGAGGTTGGCTTCGAATTTTCGAATCTGGATATTTCAATCCCCAAAACTCTGATCTGAACGGAATCACATCGGAACTTATGAAAGCTGGCGGAACCCTAGTACTTAAAGTCCTTCTGGAGCTGTTCAATTCCGTCATCCTTGAGGGTATAACGCCAGAAGCGTGTAACAAAAGCGTAGTGGTGTTGTTTTTCAAGAAGGGTGATAACACCCTTCTGAAACTAAAGGCCCATTTCGCTGCTGAGTCACGTTTATAAATAAGTAAGCTGTTTATGAGAGTAGTGACCAACCGTCTCGCAGCAGGCTTGACTACTTTCAGCCTCCCGAACAAGTGGGTTTCCGAAAAGGCTTTAGCACAGTAGACCATATACATACGCTTCGGCAGATTATACAGAAGACAAAGGAGTATAATCGGCCGCCATGCCTAGCGTTTGTTGACTACGAGAAATCTTTTGATTCAGTCGCGACCTGGGTAGTGCTACAGTTGTTATAGCGGTGCCATATTGACTATTGATATATTGAAGTGTGTGTATAGTAATGCCACTATGTCTTTTCATCTTCAAGACCAGAGCGACAATCCTATCCAACTACAAAATGGGATGAGACAGGGAGACGTAATTTCTCCGAAACTGTTCACCTCGCTATTGGAGGATATAAGCTTTTGCACTGGGATGGACCAGGCATCAATATTAACGGCAAATACAAAATTCACCTTCAATTTGCCGATGATAACTATATCATCGGCAAATTGAAGGTGAATTGAAGATTCTGTCATAATAACTATATTATGACAAAATCGTTGGATGATCTTGGAACAATGTTGATGATGATAATGATGATGATACTCTGAAACCCCAGAACGTTGTCACTATTCAAAAATATACACAGAATCAATAACAAAAAATGTAAACGAAGAGAAAGAATGGTTAAGGAAACTGCAAACGAGTTAGACCGACGTCGTCGAATCAGTGGGAAGTTGGAAGAAATGGGATAAAGGTTTTTTCTGAATATTTCCACGAGGCTGAAGATCGTCGTAGAAAAAACCTTTATACAGTAGTGTGGTGTTCCACCTCCATCTTTGGAATCAAAATAAACTTCACCTGCTAGTACGGTAGAGTGCGGAATAGCGCAGCCTAACACCAAGATAGCTAAGTAACTGGCTAACGAGGGGCAGCAGCGTCGATGGAGCCAGAAGCATTGCTCTTCAATCCCCAACCCCGCCCAGCGTAGGGATCATGTTCATATCCCGCTTTTTATTAGAGGTAGCCATGTCCAGCACTGGACTGATAAAAACAGTTTTTTGTTGTTGTAGGTATTAAATTGACGAGGATGTTATATTATTGAAGTAAAAAGTAAAAAACTTACTTGGATCATTAAAGGTAACAATAACGACATCTTCTATTTCACTAGCCTTTTCCTTCATAACAAGGTCCATGATATCAGCGGCAGCCACTTTGACTTGGTCTATGTCATCTTGCATAGAACCGGTGTAATCTATCACAAAACTTAAACTGCTGTTCCTCCCACATGTTACACACAAAATTTTGAAAAATAATATTAAATGTAAACGTAAGCCCCACGACTGTAACATGTTGACCTATGTCATGGACTACGCTGATTTTAGTAATACAGGGATAAATAATAAATTTACAACATTGTGTAGGTAATAACAAGTTTATCTGCTATCTTCGGGAAACGCAAACCCAGAAATATTATTAATGAACATGAGTTTGTAGGTAAATACTTAAAATATATTGAAATATGAAATTATCGTGATTAAACAGACCAATTGCGAGTTAGACTCGCGATCCGAGGGTTCCGTACAAACAAATATAGGATAAGGGTACGAAATATTTTGTTTTGTAATGCAACTATAAATTAAGGTTAAATTTATGTAGGTTTTCTTGGGCTTTATAACACTGCTTTGCTAAATTTTATGATTTTAGGTCAATGGACAGTACCTACAGGCTTTGATTAACTTGCGAGTGTTTAAATATGCTGCTTAAACGACTGTATCGTTTGATTGCGTTGACTTATTATTTAATTTAATTTTAATTTAAACTATTTACCTCCACGTGTTTGTTCCAGGGAAAAGGGTCTGAACTATTCCACGTCCTAGGTGATTGGCAGAATATGTTAAAGGGTAGGCCAGCAGTCAATAATAATAATAATGCTGGACACAGCACAATCTATCCTCAAACCAAGCTGAGCTTGTGTTATAGGAATTACATTAATGTTATAATTACAGAAATATTTTTTTTGTAAATACAAAGTTACCTAAACAATACTAGCTTCCGCTCACAATTTCGCTCGCGTCGTACCCGGATAATAAGTACTTTAGGTGTTAATCCAGATCCAAAACTATGTACTTATATTCTAAAAGTATCGAACAGTTCTATCAACCTCTGCTAGCTAAATGGTGTTGAAAAAATTAAAAAAGAGCATGTCATCTCTTTTATTTACATCAAAATCATCATCATCATCATCAGCCTATAGCAGTCCACTGCTGGACATAGGCCTCCCCTAATGAGCGCCATAAGGGGTTTTATGCCCATAAGCATGCGGGTTGGAGATCGCAGGACACATCTAAATGACAGGGACAAACTTAAGTCGAGCCGTTATAAAATGACATTAGGTTATGAATAAGGGGACAAGGTTCATCCAAATCCGTTCAGTAGTTTTTGCGTCAAAGAGTAACAAACATCCATACATCAGCACAAACTTTAAGGTTTTTAATCTATGTAGAATAGAAACTGTGGTAATTTTATCATGTTGAAATTGTGGTAATTTTATCATGTTAGTAGCTGACCCGAGTCGGTATTTTTAGGGTTCCTTTATTTAAAATGAAAAAAAAAGGAACCCTTATAGGATTACTTTGTTGTCCGTCTGTCTGTCTGTCTGTCTGGCTGGCTGTCTGTCTGTCTGTCTGTCAAGACCTTTTTCTCAGGAACGCGTCGAGGTATCAAGTTAAAATTAATATCAAATACGCAGCTCTGCCATCCCTTGAGGCCTGTTAAAAAACTATGCTTCTAAAATAACGCAATCAAAAGATATAGCCGTTTATGTCGCATATTTCGAATCGAACTTATGGGGTACTTGCCGTTGCCCTAGAATAATAAAATTTGGCAAAAAGCAATGTCTTATAGGACAAGCAAAGTAAGAGGCCCGATACCATTGATTTTTAGCTACAACAATTTTCTTATAATTTTCAAACATTTATGAACAGGTAACGCCATCTAGCAAAAATGGAAAACAACTAAAGTAAATTTGAATTTAGTAACTTCAAAAACAATTGCGGGTTGCCATCGAGATAACTAAATTGTACTTTATGTCACAGTCTTCCAGGGAAAACTGCCAAAAATCATCCAAGCGTATTTGACATAAATAATCTTCAAAATGCCAAATCTGCACTAATTTAAGACCTTATGAGGCTTGAAAAAATGCTACTATGACATAAAAGGATTTTTAGAATAGATAGACCTGTATAAATAAATTTAATCATTTATATAAAAATGGGCATCCCTAAGCATAAATAATTCAATAAAAACGTGACAATTTAATAATCTAATTAACAAATTTGACATCTCAATAATAAACCAATTCTCAACTGGGATCAGTCAGGGATTACTAACTTTGTTGAATACATGACTACCTAGGTACCTAATAAAACGACAATAATAAACAATAATAACATGTAACATGCAATTTAACACTATGTGAAAGTAATAAATGATTCGTATTTGTATTTGTAAAAAAATGTTCAAAGTCGGCGCAATTGACAGCGTGCGCCGAGTTTTGGTGCACACATTTTTTCCACGTTTGTGCCTCTAGAGTTAAAATTTCTCGATGGGGATTGCTTGTGGTCAGCGCCATTGTTTAGGCGCCAATAGATGGCGTTGATGCTTAAATTTGTTGTATTTAATTTTTAATTTAGGTACTTATAAAAAATTTTCATACATTTTTATGAACAAGTCCCGACATCTAATGAAAAAAATAGGCAAAAACTAAAAGAGGTTCAGAGCATTTTACTACTTCCCGGTAGCTCCCGGACAAGAAGCAATGCCATAGAACACAAGATAAGGAAGTAGCCCAAAAGCTGTGAATTTGTATTAACTAACAATTAACAAAAAATATTATTTATTTATAATTTTCCAACATTTATGGACAAGTAACGCCATCTAACAAAAATAGGCGAAAACTAAGACAAGTTCAGAGGCCGCGCACCGGTACTTTATTTGCAAACATTGACATTTCATCTGTCGAAATTCAAAGAACGCCAATTGAAAAACTGACACAGTTTCTAAAACCAGGACCGGTGCTTATCATCAAATAAATAATAAATAAATAAATAATGCTGGACACTATCACAAAGTATCATGTAGCCCCAAACTAAGCAGAGCTTGTATTATGGGAACCACATGACTGATAAACTACATAGATACATTTTACAATAGACATGTTACCCATAATAAGTACAAATACTACAAGAAATAACACAATTATAGACAACGTTTTTTCCAACTTCGATGTACACCACACCACACCAGCCTATATCAGTCCACTGCTGGACATAGGCCTCCCCTAATAAAGGGGGATATGCCCATAATCCCCACGCTGGGCATGCGGGTTGGGGATCGCAGGGCACAGCTTCTCGCACCACCGACGCTGCTGCCCGTCGGTGGCCAGGGGATTTAGCTGTGCTATGCCGCAATCAGCCGGCTGCCAGAGCCCCGTTCGTTGTTTAGCAGGGTGCACCACGAGCAGGTGAGGTAGGCTTGGGTTCCAAAGATGGAGGTTGAACCCCGTACACCCCACTTTGATGTACAATGTGGTACTATTCATTCCTTTTTCATCACTTACAAATTTTGTTCAAATTTATACCCTTTTAGAACTGATTTTGGGGGAAACCTAAAACATATCTACTCTGAAAATGCGGAAAAACATTTTGATACTCGATTTCCGTGATGGGCGAACTATTTGCTGTACAAGTTTATACGGAACCCTCGGTGCGTGAGTCCGACTCGCACTTGACCGGTTTATTTAGTTTTGTTATCTACTAAGTGTGTACACTGTATTACTTGTTTTTATATTGTTATCAAATAAACTTGTTTTACCCATAGTTTTGACTGCGATATTATGAGATAAATAGCAACCTTGAGTCTTATTTTTTGATCATTTTCTTTGCTAGTGGCCATCTCTGGTGACAGTTTTCAGCCGCTTATAGATGTTTTTTCTTATCCTTCTTAATTTTTGTTTTAGTGTCTGACACCTTTGCTTTTGTCTGTTTTGGTTTAGGTTTTGCTTCCAATTTCTTTTATATCTTTCTTTTTTCTTTTTTAGGGTTCCTTTCCTCAAGAGAAAAAAAAAGAACCCGGATCACTTTCTTGTTCGTCTGTCTATCTATCTGTCTGTCAACACCTTTTTTTCAGAAACGCGTGAAGTAAGTGAGGCTGTGAAAAAAATCCAAATTAAAAAATAACGCAATCTAAAGATACGGCCGTTTGAGCCGCATATTACGAATCAAAACTATGGGGTACTTGCCGTTGCCCTAAAACAGCGGTCGGCAACACGCGACCCGGGGGCTGCATGCGGCCCGCGGCAGTCCCACTTGCGGCCCGCGCGGTGGCACAGATAGCATGTGATATCCCATTATTTGTTCAATGTATTATCCACTAGGATGCGTAATGTTCCAGAGTAGTATAATGAAAAGAAGCACCTAATGGACGTTGTGATATCTACTGTAAGCATCTGAAAAGATTTTTTGATCTCAGATATTTTTATTTTTATATCTCCTTTGTTTCTTGCGATCTGTTGTGGGCATTGAACAAGAGTTGCGTGGATGCTGCACGCTCGACATGAATGAAGTAAGCCCAGTGGCGTGTGTTTTTATGTAAGGTCTTCTCTTTATCTCAGATAAGAAATCAACAATTTTATGAATTAAAAAGACAAATCTGTTCTAGAACTAACAGAATTCAGAATGGTTAATATTAGACATTGAATTTTTTACTGATGTACCTTATGATTATGATTATTTCACGAGTCACATCTGTACGATGAATGTAGGGTTTCATGGGTAAAAAGTAAAAACAAACTAATAAAAAAAAAAAAAAAAACTATAAACGTAAAGGCATTTCAAATTGAAAAAAAAAGCTCCTTAAAAAACATTTTTTAACCGTCATCGTCCCACTGTTAGGCAAAAATCTCCAATTGACTTCCAAATATATCTGACCCGAGCTACCTTTCCACCACCCTCTTTTAAAGGCATCGAACTTGTTCTGCCAACGCATCCTCGAACGATCTCGACGCCGCTGTCCCTCAGCTATCCAGGGTCTCGACATAGTAAGCGATCGCTGCCTACCGAAATTCGGTAGCAGCTCGGAAACAGATTTTCATACAAAAAATACTGCGCGCGATGAGGTGGGCTGCACTGATTGGTGCCGATCATTGACGTTTACGATTTTTGTCGTTAACATACCGAGATACAATGTCAACTCTACAATTTTTGTGAATTTCATTGCGGCCAAATATGACAGCCAAAAACAAATTTCCCTTATAATTTAGTGTTGCAAGAAAATAAACTTATATAACTCCTTACAAACTAAAAACAATCATCATTGTTATGCGCTAATTTGTAAATCACTGCAAAAATAAAGTTTACATACCTAGTTTATTTATATTTTTAGTAGACACATGATATTTTTTTTATCCATTTATGTATGCATGTGGATTGAAATTCGTCGATTAATAGAATTATGTATTTTTCAAATTTCTTTTAATGTGTAATTCAAGTGCATTTATTTTTATCTAGGTACCTAATTTTAAGATAATGTAACTTTAATTTTACATAAAATATTGTCTACTTTATAACGTGGGTGAAGTAAATACCTATTTATCTTATCTTATCTAAATAGTAGAAACATTGAATAAAATTATTTAATAACTCGTCTTTACAGGTAAATATTTTAACCCAATTTTCGGGAAGATGTTTTGTGTGGGCTTACACTTAGCGATATATCGGTTGTTAACGAAAAAGTCGAGACTGCAGCCCCAGGCTATGATGACGGTCGCTCATCCATTGGAAGGCATCCGGCTAACGTGACCCACCCAATTCCATCTGAGCCTGGCAGCCTTATCTCCAACAATGGCAACACCGGTTGAAGAACGCAGCGTGGTGCGTCTCTGGTGGACCTTCGCCCACGGCACCACAGAGGTTGTCGCGCGAGCGCTCGTGGCATATGTATTCAACAGATATGCCACGAGCACTCATAACACGGAAACAGTGTAACAGAGCAATTGGAGGAACCGCCATGGGAATCTTGGAAGACACTGTTTAAGAAGATCGGGCTTTTCACCCTACCCAGCTTGGACGTGTTGGAGTGTGCTCTGTTTGTTAAATAAAAAACACAATTATTTATTTGTACAGGCTGATCAGTTGTATCCAAGAAGCACAAGGAATTGGGGTTGAGTTGTGTTGTGATACCCAAAATTCCTAGGACAAAAATGTATTTAATCAGTAGCTATGTTATTTTATTTTATTAAGGCAAAAGTTATGTGTTTGAAGATTTACAACTCTATACCTGATTTTATAAAGTATCTACAATGACCAAAATAAAAAAAAAAATTGAAACTATATAAATAATTTATCCTAGACTTGCCATTCCTAGCTCAAATAATATCTATTGACAAGATCTACGTTTTGTATGACGGCTGACAAATTTAAAACAGCTTTATCTTGGGAACTACTTACCCTAAGCATGTGGTTCCTGGCTAATAATAATAAATTTTATTTCAGGCACAAAGCAAAAGTACAGGATCTTAATTTACTTAAACTAGGGCCCATATATATAAATACCTTAGAGACTAAAATAACAATATATTAATGTTTGAAGACCGTCGATGACGACCGGTCAAATTCAAACCAACCATATAATTGAGAACTCATCTTAAGCTTGTTGTTAATTACTCAAATGATAGCCATTGAAAAGATCTTATTTTTTGATGACATTTCTGTCATCATTTATTTTATAGGTATTTATTACCAGCGTAAAGAGTATATTAAATCTCATTAGTAGTTAGAAGGTTTTGTTGCTATAAATTTATTTTAAAGGATAAAATAATGGCATTTTGGGATTTTTGAAAAATGTAAAGTCAGCCCAGAAAATGTAATTTGCAAAAAAAACAACAACAAGTTGGTCTCAATTGACTCTAATTCCCAACAGAAACACTTTTCTCAAAGTAACTTACTAAATCAAATCGTAAGAGTTCGCGAACATTCAAAAAATATTTCCATAAAATTTCTATGAAACGCAATTCGCCTCTACATTGAGACCATTTTTGTGCCAATTCGAACACATACCAGGAAATACTCTGTTCTTATTTTAAATTGACCTTTCATAATGTTTGGCAGAATGATGTTATGCCCCTATGCTTCCACAATAACCACTTGTCACTCATGCGTCGATTTATGATTACGTCTATCGCATGCATGAACTCAATGTAATGGCAAATGATGTTTCATAGAAATTGTATTGAAACTTTTTTTTAATTTTCGCGAAATTTTACGATTTCATTTAGTAAGTTACTTTGGGAAAAGTGTTCTTGTTGGGAAATAGAGGCGATTAAGACTTGAGATTGACTTGTTTTTTTGTTTGACAAATGTCATTTTCTAGGGCGCCTGTACATTTTTTCAAAAATCCTAATATGCAATAATTTTTTCTTCGAAAATAAACCCATTGTTCCCCTCAGAAGAAAACCTTGTTGTCGCGGCTTGAAGCCTACCTGGAATCCTATCTACGCAAGAAGCATTTTACAGTACCTAAGTAAGAAGACTTCTAAAAATCACCATGTCGAGTGCACAAGCTCAAATGTAATAATTTGGAATTATAATAATTAAACCAATTGTATAAACGAAAGTTCGGGTTTGACTTCAATAGAAAACTCACGGTGTCCTCCTAGACACTTGTAACTACAAAAGAAAAGTACTCTCAATGAGGTGAAATTTTGCCCCATCCTGTATACCTTTCTACTTATAATTAAATAAATTCATATAAAAATTCATCAACAAGACCGTTTGCTAATTACAGTTTTTCCATACATCGAAACCACCAAATCTGAGTCAGTCTTTTCTGAGATTGGAGGGCAAGTAGATTTGGTCTGCAATGTTTTGTATGGTAGTCCAACTCCTAGCATTATGTGGGAGTTCGGGCTGTAGATTTCACTCCAAAAATACTCAACAGGTAAGTAATAGCAGGTACTACTGTAGTTACCTACTAAATCGTTCCGCTTGGGACCTCAAAGCTGAAAATCAGTCTTTAGTCCTGGAGCAAAATTATGCAATGAGCTTTAGCCTATTTTGTCACACACATTGTGATGTGTTTAGAGTTATTGATTAGAAATTAGTTCAGTATATTTTCACGAGATAGCGCTAGTAAAAGTTGCCGTATCCTGCATCGCGCTATCGATGCGTTTTCATGTTTTACCTTGTTTAGAACGATATTTGTGTTAAAATAATAAACTCTCTGAGATTAAGGCGGTGTTTTCTTAGACACCCATCACCTTACTAGCTACCCTAGGCCAGTTCAGCCCTTATCAGTTCAGGGTTGTTCATTGTCCTTCGTCAGCCAGATTGGTATCTAGATTGTTAGGTTCAGTCACCTAGGTAGGGAAACGCTGTACTCGATGTGGATCGCTGCGGATAAAGTGCAGTACGGAGCACGGTGGTGAAACCATACCCCGGGTCTCTCGAGGATTGCAGTGCAGTGCAGTGCAGTGAGTTACAGTTGTGAGTGGAACATCGCCCTCACAGCTGAGGCCAAGGTACGCGAAGGCCAAGTTGCCTTTCTGCGCGCCCCAGAAGAGTTCAAGACCGTTTAAGGTCATCGACCCTACGTCCCCTAGAAGAGGAGCAGTAAAAAGCTTGGGCTATTTACCCCGCGCCTCCAGCAGACCCAGTACAAGACGTGTGGGACATCGACCTACGTGCCCCAGAAGAAGAGCAGCACAAGGTTTGGACCATTGACCCCGCGCCCCCAGCAGATCCAGTACAAAGCGTGTGGGTTATCGACCCACGTCCAGAAGAGAATAGTAGTACAAAGGCGTGTGTTAGTCCGCTGAACTACGCGCCCCCTAGCAGAGCAGCAGTGAAAGTACAAAGGCGCGCGGGCCCCTGACCCCGCGCCTCCCCCGTAAGCAGACCCAGACGAGCAGTGGAACTACAACATCAAGATCGTGTTTGTATAGTGAATAAACCGTGAGTACTTTTTTCGTAAACCTTTTTAAAGTTGGACATACGTTAGATTCGCCGTTTAGTAAAGTTAAGAATTTATCTATTTTAGTTGAAGTTTGACATTTTGTTTGTTTCGGTAAAGTAAGACTTTGAAGTTTTAGTATTTTTCTTGTCCACTTACGAGCTATCGAAATTAAATATTAGAATTTGTCTTCCTAAAACTTTGAAGTCTTAGGTTGTCGTTTTCAAATTCATCATGGAGCCTATTATTAATTTACAACGTGATATTCAAAGGTCAATCGAAATGTGATAAATTTCAAAAATGCCCTAAAGATAGAATAACTCCCGAGTACATAGAGGCTAAAATAGATAACTTAGAGAAGGATTGGGCATTATTTAAGAAAAATAATGTAAAATTATATGAATCTTACGAAGCTAGTGAATTGGAAGATTCGGTTTACGTAAAGAATGATATATATGCAAATACTGAAGAAAGTTACATTGTCGCTAGGTCACATATTAGGTCAACTTTAAAGTCAGCTCAAATAATAGCCAGTACAACAAATGAAGCTCATTCGAGTTCATTGGCGATATTGCCCAAGATTACAATTCCAACTTTTAGTGGAAAGTATGAAGAGTGGACCACATTAAGGGACTTATTCCTATCCCTGGTTCACAAGAACAAGTCGTTAGATAACGTTCAGCGATTGCACTATTTAAAAGGGCAACTCACCGGTGAAGCCGAACTTCTCATTAGGCATACGCCACTAGCTGATTCCAATTATGAGCGGTGTTGGCTATTAGAAGCTATTAGAGCTATTAGAAGATAGGTTTAGTAATAAAAAGTTCTTGTCAAATTCGATACTTATTAAATTGTTCGGCCAACGTACCATGAAAGTTGAGTCCGCGTCCGCTTTGAAGGAATTGGTCGATACGACATCTGATTGTTTGAGTGCCTTGGAATGTTTAGGTGTTGATGTGAGCACGTGGGATATCATCATCATCCACATTCTAAGCTAGACCCAGAAACGCGAAAGCTTAACGTCTCCACTAGTTAAGTTCAGAATCTGCTAGTTAAAATGATTTGCCAACCTTTCCGCAGTTCTAAACCTTTTTAGAAGGTCGTTTTCGTGCATTAGAATTCGTAGAACCTAGTAAGCGACCTGCAGTTCAGCATGGAAGCGGTCCACAGACTTCATGTCGGTCCATGGTTGCCATGTCAACCACCATGCCTTGCGAGTTCTGTTCGGAAAATCATAAGTTAAGTTTCTGCAAAACATTTGCTAGGCAAGATGTAGATGAAAGAAGAGCGTTCGTTTCTAAGAATAAGATGTGCTTCAATTGCTTAGGCGGCAATCATAGCGTGTATAGCTGTAGAAAACCAACAATTTGCCGTATCTGTAAGAGGAGACACCATACTCTACTACACCTAATGCCCGAGTATTCTAATGCAGACAAACAAGGCGTTTCGAAACCCACAGTTGATAGCTATTGTTCAGCCAAGATAGACCAAGTAGTATCGTGCCTATCCACAAGCGAAGTGCCGATGACCAAACAAGTTCTATTAGCCACAGCACTCATAAATGTCGAAGCAGTCACCGGCGAGTATCAAACACTGCGTGCCCTGATGGATCAAGGATCACAAGCTTGCTTCATTATCGAGTTGGCAGTCCAGCTTTTGCGTTTAAAGAAGATCCCTGCGAAAGGAATGATTTCCGGGTTAGGTAGTGTTAACAATATAAGAGCAAAGTATGTCGTACATACCATCATTCAGTCTCGTACTGACCCAGAGTTCAAAATGGAAGTACAAGCCTACATTTTAGGTCATATCACGTCCTACCTACCTGAAAAACATGTTGAAAAGTTAGACTGGGTGGACATAGAAACGATTCAGTTAGCCGACCCGCAATTCACCACTCCACGCAAAATTGATATGTTGTTAGGCGCAGACGTCTACAGTCAAGTTCTCAAGCAAGGTATGAAGGAAAGTTCAACCGGAAAATTAGTAGCACAAAGCACGAGTCTTGGGTGGATTCTATCCGGAGTGGTCACATCTGAAAACACACAAAATAAAGTATCAGCCATGCATGTTACATGCAATGAGAACGAGAACGAAATGTTAAAGCGATTTTGGGAGATAGAAGAAACAATAAGTACAAAAAGGCTATTTACAGAAGAAGAACAAAAATTTGAAGCATTTTTAAGAGGACAACTAAAAGAGAAGAAGGTAGATACATAGTGAAATTGCCGTTCAAAGAAGAGGAACTACCATGCAAGTATGGTAATTCGCGAGATATAGCTATTAAGAGATTAGTATCATTGGAAGGAAAAAAGATTATCAAGAAACACAGAATTAAAAGGAAAATATACAGAAGTAATCCTTGCATATTTGAGTTCAAACCGCATGCGACCAGTTAAAGAGAGTGATAATAGAAAGAATGAAGCTGTATACTTACCGCATCATGCTGTATTAAGGAACGATAAGGAAACAACAAAGGTCCGAGTTGTTTATGATGCATCCAGTCCAAATAGTAAAGGAGTGTCACTTAATGACACACTCATGGTTGGTCCCACGCTACAAGCAGATCTTCGGCACACTATTTTGCGTTGGAGAGTTCATCACATTGCTCTTGTAGCCGATATTATTAAAATGTACCGCCAAGTAAGAGTCGACGAAGAAGATGTCATTTATCAGCGCATAGTATGGAGAGACGATCCTGAAACAGAAATACTTATTTATGCTATCATCAGATGTGAATCATATTTTAGAATATTTTAATAATTGTATTTTATGTTTATTTGACGTACATGCGCCCATTAAAAGCTGTATTATTAAAGAACGTACATATCCATGGATGACAGATAACTTAATGATAAATCTAAAAAACAAGGCACTATCTGAATATCGGAAAACAAAACTATTAAGTAAAAAAATATATTATAAATCATTGAATTCCTTAGTTAACACAACAATTTTTTTTGAAAAAACCGCTTATTTTAAAACTGATATAAATAATAAAAAACAAGATCCGAAACAGTTATGGAAAAATCTAAAATCTACTGTATTATCGCCAAAAAATAATTATGAATTGCCTTCGCATTTTACAGATGTTGATCAAATTAATAGTCATTTTTTAAATGTTCCAGGTAGAACTCATGTCTCAATTTAGCTTTTGACTTATTTTGAATTTAATAGATATTGTGTAGGATCATTTTTTAATTTGGAACCGGTGTCTATAGACAATATTTCCAAAATTGTTTGTAGATTGAAGTCGAATTCAAAAGGTTATAATGAAATAAATCTATGTATGCTTACGTTAACTCTCCCAGACACTATGAATGTGATAGCGGCACTAGTAAATACCTCAATTACTACTTCTCTATTTCCTGATGCCTGGAAAACAGCCATAGTACGTCCACTTGCAAAAAATAATAACCCTTTAGAGGTCTAGGACCTCTGACCAATTAGTATATTGCCATGCTTGTCAAAAGTGTTAGAAAAGGTGGTGTGTCAACAGTTAACAAGTTATATGGAAAAATACGGAATTTCACCAGAAGCTCAATCGGGTTTCCGGAAAAACCGCAGTACCATCTCAGCCTTACTGGATGTTAGTGATAACATTTTGAACGCGCAGGATAAAGGTTTGTGTACCTTACTAGTCCTTTTAGATTTTTCCCGCGCATTCGACGCAGTAAATCACTCTCTACTTCTTTCTAAGATGAGCTACTATGGTTTTCACCAAAACTGTATTCTGTGCCAAAACACAATACAATGGTTCGATAGTTACCTGACTAAGCGATTTCAGATTATTGAGCTTCAGTTGGCCAACGGCCAACGGCTCGACTGTTCGATTGGAACCTGCTGCTGTCAAGAGAGGCGTGCCCCATGGTTCAATACTAGGTCCTATATTATTTACATTATATACAGCGGATATTGTTAACTGTATAAGGCATAGCAATTTCCACATTTATGCAGATGACCTACAAGTATATATCTCATTCCGACCTCAAAATTTAAGCGCAGCCGTTAATGATCTGAATGAAGATCTCAGTCGAATTGCAGCATGGGCAGAAAATAATAACCTTGTACTCAATCCTGTAAAAACCAAGTTTATGCTTATGGGTTCCAGAAATATAACTTCTATGATACATGAGTCTATAGGCATTAAACTTCAAGGCGAATCAATAGAGCGAGTACATGAAGCCCGGAACTTGGGCTTGTGTATGGATGAAGATTTGCGCTTTGAAAAATATTTGACAGACTGTGTACGAAACTGTTTCTTTAGATTAAAGGTTTTATATAAAATTAGGCTTTACCTTAGTGAGGATTTGCGTGTGCAGTTAGTAGAAGCACTCGTGCTGTCAAAACTTAGCTATGCAGATGCAGTCTATGGGCCACGATTGCTTGTACGTACACAATGTCTTATACAAAGGGTTCAGAACGCGTGCGCAAGATTTTGTTACATTGTTCCGCCACAAAGCCACTTAACGCCTTTTTTAAATAAATATGATATTCTGAAAATGAAATCGCGTCGTAAGCTCCATCTAGCATGTCTACTTTTTGGTGTTATTAAGTATGAATATCCATCATATTTATACTCTAAGCTTTCCTGGATTTCTGAGAGTAGACGATGCGACAGTAGACAATGCTCCCAACAACTTTCCATCCAGTCACATCGAACTGCAGCTTTCAGAGGTAGTTTCAGATATGCCGCGTCAAGATGTTGGAACAACATACCACCTATCAGAAACCTTAACAACGTTAATAACTTTAGACAGAAACTTAAGCTTCATCTTATTGAAGCCCAGAAACAGCTAGGTAACATAAATCAAGATAAGTCAATTATCTAGCTAGTGCGACCACAGCAATACACGCACTCACTCGCAGGCACTCGGGGACTGCCGCGGTAAAGCTATTGCATAGTATTTTGTATCAATTTATGCAATTATAATTATTTATTTATTTTATTTATGCAGTATTTCTTTTTCTTTCATATTAATTCAAGTCACACTTTTTGAGCGTGGTGACCGATAAGAAAACATTTTTTTTTCTTTTATTAAATAAAAATACGTCTAGTTGCACGCACACAAACACCGTGTCGAAGACTGCCGAAAAGAAACGACGTTAGACAATGCACGGCCTTCAAGTCACACCTCCGTGCCCGTCGGAGTGGGAAGCGTGAGGTTTTTTTTCGTTACGGAATTTCTGGATTCGGTCCCCGCGCTCAAGGCCCTCGATAGAAGTTATGCAATAGCTTAACAGCTTTATTTGTATATTTTAAATAGGTACTTTTGTTCTGTTATTATTTATTTATTTAATTATTTACATATCTTATTTCAGTATTTAAATATTATATTTATTAATATTATCAATTGCTTTGTATTTATATTATTTATTTGGCACCAAACTCGACGTCCGTGAAGTCAACAATAAGATTATGTGGCTGAAAATCAGCGCTGTGTAGGTTCATAGCTTACGCAGCACATGCTAAGCCAACCCCCTTTTCGGCACATGGCATGTAGGGAATCATTTGTTCCTGTATCATGAAAATGTTAAGTAGGTACTTAGTAGCTTTAAATTTGGCTTGTTGTTTTTCAGTTTTGTTCCTACATTGTCAATGTCATGTGTTCCGAAATAAATGTTTTCATCTATCATCTATCTAAATACAAGATTATGAAATACTGACGGAAACATTTGGAACAGCTTCTACTCCATATTTAGCAGTGTGAACAATGCATGATGTTGCGTATGATTATGAAGGAGAATATCCTCTAGCTGCTAACAAGGTTCTAAATTGCTTCTATATGGACGATCTCGTGACGGGGTGCTCGACGGTCGAAGAAGGAGTGCACCTGTACAAACAAATTGTAGCATTATTACAGAAAAGTGGTTTCAAATCGCAGAAGTGTAACAGCAACAATCAGGAACTTCTGAAACAGATAAATGAAAATGAGTACACAGAACAGTACAAAATAGAACAAAAACAGATCAAACATAACATCGGACAAACAGGGGAAAATTATAGAACACATAAGGACAAACTAGAAGTTAATGATCAGGCCAAAACAGAATTGAACTCCAAGAAAAAAGAAATGAAGTTAGATACAACGATTAAAATATTAAGTCTTACCTGGAGTCGTAGCGAAGATTATTTTCAGTACAAGATACAGCTTCCACCATCATCTGGACCTGTAATCAAAAGAAAAATTATTTCGGATATTGCTAGAATATTCGACCCGCTAGGATGGATAGCTCCAGTAGTTATATTAGCAAAAATGATGATACAAAAGCTGTGGTTGTCAGGCATAGAATTGAATGTGGAAGTGTCAATAGAACCAGATAAATGGAAAACTGACCATAAAGAATTGCCACTACTCACCGCAGTGAAGATCCCTCGCTGGTTTGGTATGAAAACCGATGATCCACATATTCCCTCTCGCGCGCCGAAGTTCAGAAGATTATGGCAAGCAGGAAAAACGCCAATAAAATTCCAATTCAAAGGATTGATTCCTCTTTATTTAATTTGACGCTTGTTTAAATTCATGCTCTATCCGGAACCTCTGGTATCTTTACCAGGAGTTGATTTTGAAAGTTCAAATATTAGTTCATTGACAAGGTGGCAATTAGTACAAAAAATGTTTCAAGGGTTCTGGAGACGTTGGTCCCAAGACTATTTATCAAGTCTAGTACATCGATATAAATGGACAGATCAAGTTCCAGAACCAGATGTAGGCGACGTAGTCCTCATCAAGGAAGATGATCAGCCACCTGGACGTTGGTTACTAGCATCCCGGTGCTGATGGTTTAACCCGTGTGGTCACATTAAAGACCAATAAAAATTTAATTAAAAGGCCAACATCAAAACTTTGTGTATTGCCTGCAAAAAAAGGATAGTTCAAAATGTAATTATTTATTTATTTATTTATTTATTTTTTATTTTAATTAAAACGGGCAGTACCCAATTACAATAATTAAAAATAACAGTACAATATTGACGGAAATATTAAAAGTACAAAACATGCAATGTCATAATGATAGGTTTGTCAAGAAACAATTTAAGTAATTAAACAACTAATGTCAATACAAACATAATAAACAGGCCTAACAATGACGCTCACAAAAACATAGACACTTTGATAAGATTGTGGTCCACTTATCAGCAAACAGGTCACAATCAGGATTTTCATCCAGGAGAGCGTTAAGCGCAGTGAGGACACGCGGGATGGGTGACTGGGCTCGTGCCACCGTACGAGACAACGGCACGGCAAACAACTTATGTTCCCTACAACGACTATAATTGTTTGGGACGTAAAGTCGACACAATTCACCACTCAGATCCAAGGCGTCAATTTTGTTGTGGAGGATTTTGCAGACTGTGGTGATTTGGTCATAGAAACGTCTCACCTCCAGAGTATTGTAACCCAAGCATCCCAATAGAAACTTAGTAGGGTAAAGAAAGGGGTAGTAGCCATAGCGACGCTTGTGTAGGAAACGCAGGAATGCTTTCTGAACCTTCTCAAGCATGAGCGCGTAGGTAACCTCGTGCGGGTTCCATACACAAGCACTGCACTCTAGTTTACTCCTAACAAGTGCCGAAAAGATCAGCCGAACGACATGATCATTCTCAAGATCACGGATATTTCTGAGGACAAATCCAAGCCGTCTGAACGACTCTTTCGCCAACATACCTATGTGGTCGTGGAAGGTGAGCTTTTGGTCGAATGTGACTCCCAAGTCCTTTATTGCGTTTTTTCTTTTTATGCTTACGTTGTTAATTTTATAGTGTAGTCATAACATATTGGGTGCCACATTCGGCCGAAAGTCATCACGTAACATTTACCAGCATTAAACTCCATTTTATTAACGACACTCCACTCATAAATCGCGTTAACATCGCTTTGCATTATATTTAGATTAAGTTAAGTCTGTCAGTTCGTTTTCACTTAAAAATTTGTAGATTCCTTTTTTAAACTTGTCAGTTAATTAAATTGTACTTTTTGTGTAAGTTCAGAATTGTAACCTATTTATTAAGGACCCTTCACTAGGTCCTTGGCAGGCGATATGTTTAGAGTTATTGATTAGATATTAGTTCAGTATATTTTCACGAGATAGCGCTAATAAAAGTAAAAGTTGTCGTATCCTGCATCGCGCTATTTCATATTTATTTATTGCATACAAGTACATAGTTTGGTTGCTTAGGTCTAAGTAGCTTTATTTAGTCTGTACATGTACCCTGTCAGGGCGCAGCAAATTGGTTCGAGTTTGTCATCTGTTACATAAAATATTAATAAAAACTAACAAAATCATCAATTTTAGAACAAAATTATTTACACAAAAATTAATTACCTATATATTCTAATCAATAGAACATATTCGAAGTAGTCAAATTTAATAATGTCAAAAAAAAAAAAAAAATTAATGTCATTTGAATTTGTCAATTTAAAAATAAGTCAATAATAAAATAGTTACATATATAATGTCAGTTTTACATATAAAAATCAGGGCTGTTCTAGTCTAAGTATTTTTGTCGCTTATGAATTTGTTAACAGAGTAATAACATTTTGATAATAAAAAGTCTTTAAGCTTAGTCCGAAAGGTTGAATCTTTTTTTATGTCTACAATATTATAAGGGATTTTGTTATAGATTTTAATCAGTCTGGTATAAGGGCTTTTGTCAAATGTCTTTAAGGTAGATTTAGGCAAAGGTAATTTATCCTTGTTTTGTCTGTTATAATTATTGTTAGCTTCTAGCTTTGATTTAAATAAACTTCTATATTTTCTTACGAATAGGGTCATTTGCATAATGTATATACTGGGTAGTGTCAATATTTTCATTGCTTTAAAGTGAGGTTTACAACTTTGTGTCTGTTTAATATTTGCTAGTATACGAATCAGCTTTTTTTGTTTTATGAATATGTCGTTGAAGTCTACACTATCCCCCCATAGGACAATTGAATAGTTGAACCATGCAAATGCGTTAGCGTAGTATGCTGATAAAGCGGTCTCATAATTTGTGTTACGTTTCAAAATACTGAGGGCATATATAAATCTGGAGAGTTTGGTTTTTAATGAGTCTAAATATTTCTTCCAGTTTAGATGGGTATCCAATGTCAGTCCTAACAAGTTAAAATCAGTAGCTTCCTGGATTTTGACAGCAGAGGTCAGGTTGGTCAGATCCAATGGGTTTCTTTGACTGGTTCTAAATTGTACAATTTTTGTTTTATTTAAATTTATGTCTAAGTTATTGTCTCCTAGCCATTGTTTGGTGCATTCTAAAATCGATATTATAGATTGAAAGTCATTAATTTCTGAGATTTTTAATAATAATGATATGTCATCTGCGAAAAGTACGCTTTTTGTATTTATTGCTTTTGGTAAGTTATTTATATACGCCAAGAATAAAAAACATCCGAGTACACTACCTTGGGGTATTGAAGTATTTAATGTTCTATTGGTTGAGTTTATACTACACATTTTATTTGTCTGTTCATTTAGGTAGTCAATTTGTACGTATTGATTCCTGTTGCTTAGATATGAACGGAACCAGTTAAATACTGGTCCTCTTATTCCTAAATCGTATAATTTTTGTAAAAGCTTTTTATGACAAACTTTAACATAAGCTTTAGTCATGTCAAGAAAAAGCCCTATCGCATATTTCCTTTCATTTAAGCAATTGTAAATTTCCTGTACGTAGTTATACACTGCGAGTGTAGTAGAACAGTTTTTTCTAAAACCATATTGGATTGCGTCAAATAGATTATTTTTTTCAAAAAAACTGTACACGCGGTTAGACATGGCCTTTTCATATATTTTTGAAATAGTAGGGAGTAACGCTATAGGTCTATAACAACTTGGATTCTCTGTTTTTCCATCTTTTTTTAATATGTGCCTAATCTTGGCTATTTTTAGTTTATTGGGGAAGTGGCCTTCACTGAACGATTGATTTATGAGGTAAGGTTATTTATTGAGTTATGGGTGGTGTTAGTTCTTTGGTGCATTTTTTGATAAGTACCGGTGGAATTTCGTCCGCGCCGTAACTGTGTTTATTGTTCATAGTTTGAATAATAGATGATACCTCGCGCTCGGAAACCGGTTCGAGGTACATGGATTTAATGGAATTTGTCAGTCGCTCGCGTGCTGGGCATGGGCACGCGCTCGCTCTGGCGATGCTGATCTTATTGTTTGTAGGAATTTCACCGACAGACGCAAAATAGTCATTAAAAGCATTTGCTACAGACTGTGGGCAAGCTATTTTAGTGTTATTTATTTCTAGTGTTAGATTTTTGTGTAATTTTTGGACAGGTTGTTTTTTTGTGATAGTTTTTATTGTGTTCCACATAGTTTTAATTTTATTTGTAGATTTGTGCATAGCGTTTAAGTAGTTCAGCTTTTTTGATCGTTTTATACATGCTTTTAATAACTTATCGTAGGTAGAACAGTATTTTGTGAATGTCTTATTATTTAATTGGTTTGATAAAATTCTAAGAAGTCTTTTATTTTTGCAGGAGATTTTTAGACCTTTTGTCAGGTATATGTTTTTCTTTTTTTGATGAATTTTTGTTGTCTTATTTGGTATGGTTTTATTTAACGTTATCTGAAGGGTATCGTAAAATGAATTGTAGTTATTTTCTGTGCTTTGATCAGGTATTATTATATCGTTCCAATTTATTTGATTTATGGCAAATTTAAAGTTTTCAATTGTTTTTGTGCTAAATGTTCGCTTATTTGTAAAGATTACTTATTTTTATTATTTAATTAGGTTTTCATGGTATGTTCATAAATGAGGCAATGGTGGTCAGATATTCCTTTATTTTCTACGGTCAACGAGTAGGATATCTGATTAGTGAATAATAAATCTATGGATGAAGAAGTTGAAGATGTGATTCGAGTAGGGGCTTTTACTCCTTGGTGGAAGTCGTATTCAATCATTGTATTGATTAGTTTTTTGTAGTCTCTGGGCTTTTTTACATTGTCAATATTGAAATCTCCGGTTATTATAATACGTTTTTTAGTAATGTAATGGGTTAACAATTTAAGTAGGTTGGTTAAAAATGTAAAGAATGTATCTATATCTCGGTCGGGTCTGTAAACACTAATTAAAATTGTATTTTGTGAACTTATTTCTACGGCACAACACTCTATTATATATTCTATTGATAAGTCAGAATATTCTTTTAATTCCCGGTATTCCAGTCCGTCTCGAACCAGGATTGCAACTCCTCCGCCTTTATATTGTTTTCGATAGAAGGCTGCTGCAATCTCATAACCGTCAATGGTAATTAGGTCTTTGTTTTTGTCTTCAATCCAAGTTTCATTTAAGCAGACAACGTGGTAGGTTTGTTTGTCGTCGCTTAGGATGCTCTGTATGATATGAACTTTGTTGTTTATACTTTACACGTTTTGTACGAGTAGCTTAAAGACGAAAAGTACCATTAATATTTTGTGACGAGGTAGGTCGGTCTTGTGTGTTATTTTGTGTGGGCAGGCCTCTTTCACTCCGCTGAATAGGTATAAAAATATACCTACGCATCGCCGGCCTTCCTAGCGTGGTTCGTTACGTCGGTTGCCGAGTTCTGCCCGGAACGAACGTGTCCTTGAGCAGCCGCGGCATTTTAGTTTGTTTTTGGTAATGTACCTATATTTTTCGCCAAATGAAGGCAAAAAAATACTGCATAGCATTTGGTTGCCTGAATAATAATAAGGACCGGCATCTCACGTTTTTCAAACTACCTAATGACAGCGAAAGGTAAGAAAATGTAAATAATACCTGAACCAGAATTGAAAGTTTTTCTACGAAAGTTTGTCTCCCATATTTACTTAAGTAAGTAGGTACTTAGGTACAAGTTCTATTTGAATGCGGTACCTACCTACTTATATAAACGTAATATTATAATGTAGGTATTTTTTCAGACAATTTTTGTGCCATTGGTAGGTATCTACCTACATAGTGCGGCCTATGCCTAGGCCTAGGCATAGGCAGCACTTAAGTAGGTATTATGATTTTGATTATGTAGACTGAGAGCAATATTAGAAACCCAACCTAGGTACATTTTTATTGGATTTAACTTTAAGTAGGCAGTGTAGGTTAACTACTTAAAAACAGTCGGGTAGGTAGGTATAGGTAGACAAATCGATGTGGTAAGTTACCTAAAGGTAGGTGTACTAACAACTAAAACTAGATACCTAGGTTACCTACAAACCAAATGTTGTTTTTTTTCTCTTGCAAATATCTAGGTATACCTACCTACTAAAATTTCTCTTAAGATGGGCGAATATACTTCCAAGGTCAGGTTTAGCTTTGTGTTAAATTGATGTATTTTTGTCTTTGGTCTCTGTATTCTGTGCTTTGGTAGTAGGTACCTACATACATAAGTACCTAGTAATTTTTGTTTGTAGGTAAGGTTAGGTACCTATTATGATTTTGATTACCATGTAGGTCGGTAGGTAGGCTACTACTTTCCTATTTTCTCAATTATTATCAAATACTCCAACATGCCCTGCGATCCCCAACCTGCATGCCCAGCGTGGGGATTATGGGTATATCCCCCTTTATTAGGGGAGGCCTATGTCCAGCAGTGGACTGATATAGGCTGATGTGATGATGATGATGACTCCAACATTGCCCAGCAAGCCTAATTAACTGATAATAACGAAATGAGGTAGGTAGGTAGGTACATACATAGAAAACTAACTAATATTATCGTTTTAGCACTCACCTGTAACAAATCAATTTATCAATAAGATTTTCGCGAGACTGCTCTTGCACTAGTTGAGGCCGTTGCTCGCGTCGTATGTAGGTACCTACTTACGGCATTACATTAAAGAGTTTTTAGCATGATGCTACCTACCTTCCACACACCAGCCTATATCAGTCCACTGCTGGACATAAGCCTCCCCTAATAAAAGGGGATATGCCCATAATCCCCACGCTGGGCATGCGGGTTGGGGATCGCAGGGCACAGCTTCTCGCACCACCGACGCTGCTGCCCGTCGGTGGCCAGGGGATTTAGCTGTGCCGATGAAGGCTGTGCTATGCCGCAATCAAGCCCCGTTCGTTGTTTAGCAGGGTGCACCACGAGCAGATGAGGTTGGCTTGGGTTCCAAAGATGGAGGTTGGAATCCCGTACACCCCTACTACCTACCTTAAACAGTGATTATTCAGTTTTCGTACCCAAGACACCTAAACACTTAAGTAAGTGTTAAGGACCCAAGTACCTACCTAGTAGGTATGCCTATTTTCTGAGTTCTTAATGCAGCCAGCCAGTGTAAAATAGTTTTTTGATCTAATACTAGGTAGGTAGATATTATTTGAATTATCATTGTTCCTAAAAAGAAATAGGTGGCTAGGTAACTGGATAGTAAAATGTTCAGATTTATTATTATTCGTCACAGAATAATTCTTAAGACAACCCTAACGTTACACGTGCCACGTCAGTAGAGATAGAGCTATACTATAGAAAGGGATGCAAGTTGTAGGTTAATATAAATGTTAGGCACTGAGCTCGGTCCGAGCTGAATAGCACTTTATTGCGTAGCAGCTAAAGTCGCTATTTATTTAAATGATTGCGCAGAGTGACGCTTCTGTCCTATCTGTATTCTGTGGTGTGGGTTGAGTTGGATTTTGAGTTTTACACTTTTCTTCCATATTCCTTCGTGTATCTGGTGCAATTATCTGTCGGTCTTTGTTAATGTGACTTCTTCCTTGTTGTTGTGTATGGTAAGCATAATTGTTAAGTCTTTTTTCTTGTTGGTTCCTTCTGTTTTGTAAAGATATTTGGTCTAAGAATTCTGAAACGTATAGTCCAGTTGATTTAAATTGTCGCGCATGACTTACGATATACTTCGACATTCGCTTACTAATTAGTTCTATCTTTATGGGTCTACGATTTCCTCTTCTACCTATTCTCTGTATGTCTTCAATGTATCCTGTAAGGTCCACGTTTAGGACCGACATAAATGCATGGATCACTCGTCGTTCCAGATCTATTTCATGTTCTTCGTAGTATTCATTTAATCCATACATTACTATTATTTTATTGTCTTTTTCAATTTGTGGTTCACTTTTAGAGAGTTTCTTTAATTCGTTTTGCAGATTGGTGCATTCAGCTTGTAGTTTTTCAACTTTCTTAGTAGTGTTGGTTAATCAAATATGTTTGCTCAGTGTGTAACGCGTCGCTGTTTTGTGTTAGTTCTTGTTTGAGGTCGTGAATAGCTTTACTTATATGGGATTGGAACGCAGTTCTCTCGATGCGTTTTCATGTTTTACCTTGTTTAGAACGATATTTGTGTTAAAATAATAAACTTTCTGAGACCAATGTGGTGTTTTCTTGGACACCCCTCTCCTTACCTAGGCCAGTTCAGCCCTTATCAGTTCAGGGTTGTTCATGATGGAATACCTACTCACAGTGTTATGTTGTATTGTTTCTCCAATTATTTTTTTACCTTTTCTTCTAATTATAAATATTTTCATTATGTATGTATACTTAATGTCAAATTACTTACAATATTATCTTATAAATAGTACGACTGTATGCGTATGATTGTAGTTGCAAATTATCCCCCGTGGCAATGCAGCTTCAAGCTGAGACGGAACCTTTTTAGCCCAAGCCTTTGCGGCGCAGATGACACACGCACCTATCCTTTTGGTTCTTCTTTTAGTTTCTAGTAGTTACTAGGTACCAAGATTTGGTTATTTAGTTTATTATTATTTCTACTGTCACATTTGTGGTCTGTTACTGTCACCTAAATTGTATGAGTCTTTATTATGTGTTCTCTGTGCTGTTTTTGTCGGTGCTGAATAAAAAAAACATCTTTCTTATCTTTATCTCAAATAAATATTCGATCTATATATGTTTCTATGTACTAAATACTGACTATTACGTATTTACTAATACTTCCTTTTACATTTCAATGGGGCAATTCACTTAGAAAAAAATGTCCCAAAGCGATGATATACTAAAATTCAAAATAAGTTTATTATTAAGCACATACAGTACACTTTGAAACGTCAATACCTTTACGTGTATTGTTGAAAACCAAATCAGCACAAATAGGATCAAATATTAATTAAAGGTACTACAATAAAAACAAAAATATAATTAAACTTAGTATATTTATTCAATGTAAATAATTAATTTATTGACTCGAAAAAAGCATTTAAAAAAGTACGTTAGTATTTAACAGTTGATATTTTGGTATATATTGCACCCAGAAACAGGTTTTAATTGACTTTAATTCACTTGAATGATAATAATAATTATTAAGTCAACCGTTATTATAATCTAGTCTTAAGAATGAAAACATATAATTGTATAAATAATGCTATGGATAAAAAAATAACCCAGACCAGCAACTAAAGCGGGCCTCAGTGGCTATTTGACTAAAACTAGGTGAGCATAAGCTTTCTAATAAAAAAACCGCAAATAAAATAAGTAATTTAATGATAATACTATATCCGCTGTTTCAAAAATCCTAAGCGGTTATACCAAAATCGCTTGCTGGTATTTCGAAAATTTTCAAAAACTCGTCTATAGCGCAGTTGTAGGTGTACTTGTCATTGAGTGGTACACTTAGGCCATCATCAGAATATCGTGAGCATAAAATGTCTTTGCTCTCAGCGTCAGGAGAATTCACGTACACGATAGCTTCAGTCGTCTCTTCATATTTTATAACCTAGAAAAACATAAAGCGTTTTTACTGATAAACTGTTTTTATGCTTTAAACTACTACAGCGAGGCCACAACGAAGTTTGCGTTGCGACTACGTATCGCATAAACGACGTCGCACCGCGATGTGACGCGTCGACGTACAGCTAGCAGCACGTAAGTCTAGCGCTTAACAAAACGTCTGCGCATGGGACTCTCGCTCTTCTCGCCTGTAGCTCCCTTATGATACCTTACTTCTTCGCAATAACGGTCAGTTGTAACTCAGTTTGCAGGCTTGCTGAAATACATCACAAACGAACGACGTGGATCGAATATAGCTAATAGCAATAGCTCATGCCCAGCGTGGGAATTATGAATATATTTCGCCTTTTTAAGGGGAGGCCTATGTCCAGCTGTGGACTTATAGAAGCTGTTGTTGTTGTTCTTGTTGGATTGTGTTGTCTTAGGGATGCCCTAGGGTTATGACTGACTTTCGGTAATTTACTTTACCTATAATAATGAAAGTAACCTTTAGCTTGGCTGGCATAAGGTCGACTGAACCACCGATCTAATTGCACTGGTCACTCTAGGACAGAAAAACCAAAAAACTCACCTTCCACAAGTAACGAGGGACACCTTTATCGTTGAATTTACTCGCTCCTGTCCATACGGTGTATGTGTTCATAACGTACATCGCTGATTGAAACACCTCTTCAAGATTAGACCATGAAGCCTGTAATAAGATTATGTGAAATTGTAAAACACGAGTTGTTTTCTTACTATACCTTATAAACAGGTATTTTTGGCTCTATTCGCAATGAATAAATCCTTAAGAGAACCAGAGTAACCGACATAGCTCTAAGAAGCAGCAAAGTGGCAGTGAGCAGGCCATATAGCTCGTAGAACCGATAACCGTTAGGGAGTTAAGGTTCTCAAATGGCGACCATGATCTGAAAGTCGAAGCGTAAGGAGACATCCCACCAGATGGTCCAAACACAACGTCAAGAATGCAAGTAATCGGTGGATGGAGAAGGCTCAAAACAGTCCTGGAAATCCTTGGGGACATCTATGTGCAGCAGTGGACTTTTGAAGGTAATTTGTGTCTCTGTGTGAATTAAATAACACTACGAACTGCTTTACCTCCTATAGGTACCAATGAACCTATAGGAGGCTGTTTTTTTTAATCTACGTTTATCAGGTAACCGTTGTAAACGTAGTGTTCTTATAACCATTTTATTTCAGCTGAATGAGTCATTTGTGAGATAAAAGTTCAAATACTATTGGAGTTATAAATTTTCCAAGGCGATTTATGTTACGATAAACTATTCCACTGTTTTTATTTAGCTAATAGAGTGGCATATACGCCTATTATATCTTTCTTACCCTAGAACTTTTATTGCACGGTTCAAACACAGGGACAGAGTTATATTTATCCATCAAGGTTGCAATCTGGGGTGGTCCAAAGGCAACATCCACTGGATTGACGAAACGGCGCTGATTGTATTGACACTTTACAAAGCTGACATCTCTCATTTCACTGTTTGAATTCAGTTTAAAGGCCGGCCCAACAATATTACCCATATTAATATCTGACATCGTCATTTTAGAGTACAGAGTTCTGTGATCTGATTCGCTGTAACAAACATCGTATACACCCAAAAAGCCTTTACTGAGCTTGAATCCAATTTCAACTATTTTTCCATTGGTCATACATGGTTTATTTGTGTCTACTGGAGTCGGCTTTACATAATCTACACATTGCAGATCTTGGAACTTGTATATTTTTCCATCGACAGTAAATTGGTCTTCTTTGTAACATTCTGCGGTTATTTCTTTAGCTTTTGGGTGAGTTTTGAACATATTATTTGGTTGGTCTATAGTTGAACACTCCAGAGTAAGTTTTTCATTCTTTTTGAGTTTATAATACTCATTTTCTGCGGTAAGTATTGGCCAATCTTTTTCTGTATCGCTGATCAGCAATAACGGAATGTTTTGAACTTTATCGACTGTCCTATCAATGACGCATCCTGTAAAATCAATAAAAACGTAATAAATAAATACAGATATTGCATAGGAAATCTAAACGCATTGGTGATCTATTTGCTATTTAATATTTTTGTTCGGAATCCCCTTGAAGTAAGTTATGTATGCATACACAGATTTATTATTACCTCAAACTAAGCGAACATGATGTAAGGAAGCCAACTGACTGATGTTTCATGTATAAATCATATTATACTAATACAGAGTTGACGGTTCATAGGATTGACGATAAAGAAATCATGTTGTACCATGCACCACCCATAAGGGCAAGATGATATAATTACTTTACATTCATATTATGCATTGAAACCCTGACCCGACTCAAATATTTTCAGATTATACGAACATTTGTTTCACGGCGGGATATACCTACTGAGCCAGAGAGGTCGTCAGAGTACCTTAATAATTTGAAGCTTCTCAAAAGAACTATTTTAGAACTTTTGATACGTACCGTCACTCGTCACATTGAAAGTCTGTTGCACGCTGCCGTGGACGTTGCTCACATTACACGTGTAGTAACCCCAGCCAGAGATAGGCAGCTCAGTTCCTTTGTTGTTCAAAGCTTTCCCGTTGTAAAACCATTCAACCTTTAAACATCATTATATGAAAAGATTAATGATTGACTATATGTTAAAATCATTCAGCTGTTTCTTCAGCACAAAATACTATACCTAAACCATAGATCCAATGGACCTAACACAATAAAACCTCATTTTTTTCGGGTTTGCCAAAATTAGGTGGATATAGTTGTCCTACCATGGACTGTATCGTAAAGACGTCCCGTGGAGATAAAAACGTAAAGGATCTATGTGCAGTTAAAGTGGAGGTCTTTCAGCATTGAGGCTTCTAACAGTAGAGCAATCACGAATATTTCAACCATTCGTATCGTCAGGGTATCGTAACATTTTGGGCAATGACAAGATTGTCATACACTTGTAGATACACTTAAACATACATTCGCATCTACACTTAAACATTAGCCACTAAATATCTCGACAAATAGTCGAATATTCATGATTCGTATGTGGGGCAATACGTTTGCTGGGACCACTACGGACAATATTTTAGTACTTTTATGAAAAAGACGATTAGAAACTACTTATATGTAGTACATAAGTTTTTTTAAGGGTCCAAACATGAGACGAAATTTACCTTTTCTGTAGGTTTGGCTTGAACATTGCAGTCTAGATTATCTTTCTTATTTCCGTTCCAATTGAAGATTGGCGTCGACTGTGGCCTGGTGAAGCTTGGCTTGTAACCGACGTCTACAACGTAGTTTACTGAAGCAGATCCCTGGTCTGTGTTCACTCGGCACGTGTAATTTCCATCGTTTGAGAAATTGGCATTTTGAAGTGAATAAGACGAACCTTGTACTGCATCTTTGTCGGCATTCTAAAAAAATACATTTCTAAAATAAAAACATAATATATTCTCCTTTAAAGTAATGCTTAACATATTAATTAATTAATTGTCAAGCGTTTGACCACTATTGTTCACTCTAAATTACCCACAATTTTTTAGATAAAATTATGTCTTATAAAATTCGAATAATTAGAAAACATTTAGATAAGCCAAATTATTTCATTTAGGTAGTAATATAAATCATTGATTTTGGTATTGAATTTGAAATTTGATGATTCTACTGTTAGAACACAGTATGTCAGTAATGAAAATTATCTAAAGATTTATAAGAACTCAAAGAAAACATTATGAACGCTTGGTTTATGTACTTACCACATACCACCTTACTGACTTGGGTCCAGAATCAGGCAGATCACATTTTATCACCGTGGATTCACCAGGTTTCAAGTAGATGTACTTGCTGTTTTCTTTATCAATTTCAATAAAATCTGTAAAATATATTAAGCACATCATGTTATATTAGATATTATAGAAATGTTTTTTTTATAATTTATTGTAGACATCTAACATTTTTTTTGGGATATTTGAAACACATTTTCATACTACATTAAAAATTTCCTTCTGCAACTATGGCTCATTTCTATATTGTTAAAACTAATCTTCACCAAGAAGAAAGTTTATAATATTGATTTATAGGTTTTTGGGCGTCTATTATAATAACCTATCCAAACTGAAAAAGTAATAACTACAGCTTACCAGAGATCTCGGCTTCAAAATGTTTCACATCATTTCCATATTTGTTATTGGCTTTGCATGTAAAATTGCTGGAATCTTTCGGGATCGGATTTTTAATAAATAGAGAATTTTTATCGAAGGTGATTTTGGCATCTGAAATTATTTCAACATTGTAACATTCAACATAGTCCTTCATAGGCAATAAAATTAAGTTAAAATATTTGTGATAATATTTATTTTCTCTTTACAAAAGAGTAGGTAGGTAGTTTTAAGTGAAGGGAAGTTATTTCTGGATGTGTCGAGCTGAGGACACGGCGCAAGGACGCAATTGAGCCTATTTTCAGCAGTACTGCTATAGGCTGATTATGAAGATGATATTTTTTTCGTGGTTGTTGAAAAAGTGGATGCTACTATAGATTTATGTGTTTTTTATAATAATCGTATAAAGTCTATTATTAGTATTATAGTATATTATGTCACTAACAAAGTGACATGACAGTGGACCAAACCCTTGTTTTCTAAGGCTCATTATTTATATAGTTCTTGCCGGCAGCTTTGATTGAGCAGAATTTTTTTTTTTTTTTTTTTTATTATTTGTCAGCGCGTTAGGCTGTGCCCTCAAAGATTAAATAACAAATTATATGTGCGTTTTTTATTAGAGAGCTTATAGCTAAAAAATGCTAAAAGTTTTCAGTACATAATAAATTACTAATTTGATCATGTCCTCGGAAATAAATACACAACTACTTATTTATAAATACTATTATTAATTCTATCAGATGATTGCAGCAGTTCCCCTTTGTATACCTTTTTTGCAGCTTTATACGGTATAGGTAATAATTCTTAAACGTTATACTTTATGGAGGATGTAATGTATGTGGATGTATGGAGCATTGCAGCCACCTTTGGGATGGTTCGGCCAAGTATCAACTTGCCGCACTAGACTCAGTTGAAAGCAGGGCTAAGAAGCTCATTGGTCAAGAGTATCTTGCTAAATCAAGGCTCGAGAGCTTGAGCCATCGTCGCGAGGTTTCGCGTTTGTCGGTCTTTTATAGATTGTACTACGGAGAGTGTGCTCAGGAGTTACATGACCTTATTCCGCCTTCACCTTTCTTCCATAGGAACTTCAGACGCACTGCTAATATTATTTATATTTAACTATATTCCATTAAACAGGACTAAGCGCTTCCAAATATCATTTATAATGCACACTGCTAAAATATGGAATCAGCTAACAGCGTCTGTTTTTCCATTGACTTACGACCCTAACGGCTTCAAAAAGAGAGTTAATAGGCATCTTCTGGGAAAGCTCGCCCCATCGTCGACCTCATCTGGCCTCCTCAAGCTGGCCCATATTAAATATAAAAAAAAGAAGATAATTGCTGTCGCCTGTCGAGACAATTACCGCAGCGAAAGCTCACGGAAAAACGATCAAAAGTGCGCTCTCTACTCATGATTACAACTGCCTATTTTCACGAAATACGATGGCATTGTAACAGAGTGGCGGTCACAAATATTTCAACCAGACATGTAACAAAAAAATGAGACCAACGTTATTTACAATCCATGCTTTCTCATTGGCTAAGATTTTACTTCTACAATACCATTGCTAGAAAAGGTACTGTTACTATCATTTATCTCAATGGTAACATTATATTATATGGTTTCGCTTGTCTACGTGATCAAGCCTCTGGATTAGCTCCCACTATCAGTAAAGTTAGTCTGTCTCTGTCATTCAGGTGTCAACAAAAAGAGCTGGTATGAGATCGACTTTGAGGATTCTTTGATGAAGAGAATTGTTCGCTGTTTGTTTGTTTTACCCGCCATTGCTATGTCCGAACATGACTTGTTCAGTCAAGTCATGTTCGGACAAGGAGTTTTATATAGAAGTGCACGCCTTTAACAAAAATCTATATACCTAATATTTCTCAATAAAAATGCCCAAAAAGAGGTGGTGTCGTCTCCTCTTTTGTATAACACTTAGGGGTGTACGGGGTTCCAACATCTATCTTTGGTGCCCAAACCATCCTCACCTGCACGTGGTGCACCCTGGAAAATACCGAACAAGCCCATGCCCAAGCAAAAATCCTATGGCCACCGATGGGCAGCAGCGTTGGTGGTGCGAGAAGCGTGTGCCCTGCAACGCCCTTTATTAGAGGAGGCCTATGTTCAGCAGTGGACTGATGTAGGCTGATGTAGTGGTGTAGATAACACTAAAGAAGAAATGAGACATAATCCTTTTTTGAAGAAAACGTTAGGCACAGATTTTTGTTCAAAGCGCGCTTTCTCTTGTAGTACGTTAGTACAATACCATGGTCTGAACCACCTCCCCAGGGATATAAAATAGCTTAAATGTGAGCGAACTGGGGCCAAAAACTAGTAATTCTATAAAAACTAATTCGAAATTGTTTTTCTGAAGTGAACAACAAAAAGCGCCCTCTACAGTATACATTTAGCTAATGTGTTGTGATCACAGGACTGCTGATTTATGGGAGAAAGTTCTGGCACTGGCCTTGTGGCTTGGAGGCTTTCACGGAGATACATGAGCACTACATCATAGGTACTTATGTAAAAAGATGGAATTAAATAGTAACTTTTAGACTAATGTTTAGTTTTTGCTACCTTTTCTTTTATTCAAGACCCAAAGTAAAATTAGGAACAATTTTATTATTAAGGCTTTCATATCACTGCGGCCATGGGGACCTATTGTGATCGCCACTGACAAATAGAAACTATAGCTACTGATTCACTTAGAATTTAAAAAATTGAGAGTAGATAAAGCGAATTACGTACTTATAAGAATTTGCGTGAGTAGATTTGCTGTCGGGCTGTGCAAAATGGTGTAGAAGGTAGTTATTGTATTTCAATTGGTTAACTATGATTCCTACATACATTTATAAATATTTATGTCAAGTGTGAGTACCCACACAAACCCTAGATGCCTTATAGGGTACAATATAAAAGTAAAAGGTGGTATAGATGTAATGTTAATAAATAAATTGAAATCAAATTACAGAAAAGCAAATTTTGTTTTTTTGGTACCTGAAAATGAATCACATAGCCCACCTGATGTTAAGTGGTAACCATTACCTATCAAAAATGATTACATTGCAAGTTACGCTTGTTTTGAACGTGCCCTACAGTTGTGCTTGTTATTTCACCAAACTGAAACACATCAGTGCTGCAGCACGATAGAAATAATTTCCATCAAATAGATCTTTGAGTGACCCCCAGTTAATAAGCATGATTTTCATCATAATTTTAGCCATTTTCAACCCACCGCCAGGAATAAGCCTCCCTTTAGTTATGCCACTCGTTAATATGCATACCTTAAATCTCAAACACCAATTAAAATCAAGATTTTTCTAAATAAAAAAATATACAAAACTGTGGGTATTCACAAACAAGCATCACAAAACGGACATGACAAACAATTATTTTCATCTACAAACAGCGCATCTGAAATTCTATGCAGATTCATCTAAATCACTGTTCCACAGGAATCCGTTACGAACGCCAATCGGTAAAAAACATAAATCAATCCGACGTCACAAACGAAATAAATAGCACTAAAACAAAGGTTTCACTAGCACAATACCCGGAACAAAAACTCTTGTTATTTTTGGTTAGCGTAGTGTACGGCAGGGCAGCGGATTTTGAATTTGTACGCATATAAGTTTTAGAGACACAGGACATTCAATTCATCGATATCAGCAAAAGTGTATACTAATCTGACACCGCTTCAATAACTTCACAACAGAAATTATCATAACTACTGGCTAAAAAACATGGGTTTGTATATTGTTGACGCAAGATTTAGGTCATTTAGGAAAATCTGGTGCAATGTCTGGTTTTTGATGCATATGTAAGGTTTTTTTTGTGATATTTCAAACCTTTATTTTCTGCAAATATTTTCATTAATTCCAGTTATTACCATAATTTATTTAAAAAATATGAAACCGCACCTTATTTTACAAAGCCAGAATCTTGTAGAAGGCTGCTGGTAGAAGTCGGATGCGTCGAGCTCAGGACAATGGCGCAATGGCGCTCATTAGGGGATGATATATATCAAGATAGATATCGATATATTTCTGTGGGGAAGACTATGTCCAGCAGTGAACTGAATTAGGCTGATGATGATGATGATCAATCATACATAAAATTGTAACCTTTAGAGATTTCATGATAAGAAGAAAATGATTATAATACAAAACAGCAATGATTATGCATTGAATTTTAAAATTTTCAACAAACTTAGCGTTAAAATTGTCTAAAAGTGCAGTGTAAATTGCTGACGGCGTAACAGCACAATGCTGACGCTATCCACAGCCAAACACCAGTAGACGTCGTGTTGCGATGCCCAAGTAGCTATTACGTAGCACACCCACGGAATACAGAGCGACACTTGTAGTGTGGGAGATGGGAACAAATACATTGATTGATTCGATATTTTGTTGCTAGTTAACTCAACATTCGCTGATCCTTCCCAGTTCTAGAGTTGATACGAAAATCCCTACAACATTATATGTATATTTTTTGTAATTCTTGGGCTGTTCCTTTGGTTTTCCTAATTTTCATTATTCCTAAAAATCAAGGCGAACTAAAAAAAATTATATCGGTTCGCGTTTCGAGCTTTTCGGAGACACACGCATTGTAATTGTAATTTTATTTTCATATTGGTATATAATTTTGTTTTTCATTCAAGTTTGACGACCTCGTTTGAATTACTGAATAGACAGACGGCTGAAACGCTATTTATGCGATATTTAAATAAAATAAAAATAAAAATATATAAAATAAAATATTTTGTTTCTGGTCAAGGAGTAATCATTGTAACTTACCCACGGCACGGAAGTTTGCTAGAGTATACTCTTTGTTGGCTATGCATGTGACTAAGAGGAGAAAAAAAGGGGAACTCCCTGCATCCCACGTTCTATCAATCTACCACGTGAAATACTAAATGCTTTCCCTTTTAGATATTAAGTAGTAACCTATTATTATTAAGCTTATTAACAAAATGGACTGAAATTGTCTGAATAAATAACTTTATTATTATTATTTTATCATTAAAAAGTGGGCATAAAACGAATCTAATATTTGAACTTGCAACTTATACCCCCTATATGGTTTCCTAGATTTGCGTACTTAGCAATATATTTGGAGTGCTTAGGTTTGTTTTTTTATGCAATTGATAAATGAAGTGGTGAAAACTACTGTTGGCTTCCATTCTCTCTGTTCATGTGCCAAGTCCAGGGTACTAATTGTACACTTACAAACAGTATACGAGCATGCCACCATTATACCTTATACTGCTATTATTATGCAGTTTTTCAGCCGTATTAGCGAATTATGCATTAATATGAAATTTACCCATTACGTTTAGAGCAACATTACGATAAGCAGAACATGACCTAATATGCATAATATGGCAGTTTTGACTTTTACTATGTTAATGTTTAGTATCGTACAGTCAGCGAAAATTGGTAAGCATGTTAGTTAACAATAAAAGTACAATATTTTTTGCCGGCTGTATCGTTATTATTGCAAAAATATCGTCATCTTTGTCAATCAAATAAATTTAATTTTTTACCATTTAATGAATTTTGATAACACAAACATTCAATTATTTGTTATAAATAATGATCCAAAAATTGGGCTCGTCCGGGATTTGAACCCGGGACCTCTCGCACCCTAAGCGAAAATCATACCCCTAGACCAACGAGCCAACTGATTGTACAACAAAATTTATTGATCACATCGTGTTTCTTATCACGGTAACCTTTCACTATCACAGAATAATGAAATAATTTAATATCTACAAGAAATTATCGACCGTGCGAGTAATACCGTAAAGATTATTGATCCTTGAATGATGGCAATAATTTTGTAATAGTCATGATCATCATCATCAGCCTATAGTAGTCCACTGCTGGATATGCCTCCCCTAATGAGCACCATTGCGCCCTGTTCCCAGCTCGACGCATCCAGCTTCTACCAGCAGCCTTACGCAAATCGTCACTCCGCCTGGCCGGAGGGCGTCCTACACTACGTTTGCCGAGCCGCGGTCTCTACTCAGGTACTCGTTTACCCCGACGGTTGTCGGTTCTCCGACAGATATGACCAGCCCACTGCAACTTCAGCTGGCTAATTTTCTCAGCTATGTCGACAACTTTAGTTCTATGTAGGATAATTTCATTGCGGATTCTTTCCTTCCGAGAAACTCCAAGCATGGCTCGTTCCATAGCTCACCGAGCGACTTTAAACTGGTGGACTAGTCGTACTGTGAGTGTGCTCATCATTAGGGGGTTTATGCCCATAATCCCCACGCTGGGCATGCGGGTTGGGGATCGCAGGACAGTAAAACAAAATAACCTATTGGCTACCTAAGACATAAGAGTTACCTCATCAGCATCTACAAAAGATAAAATTATCAGCGACACGATCGATAGTATAACAACTTTGGCTTAGTAAATATCGTTTTAAGTACATATATAACTCTATATGAGATTTATTTCTAATATTAATTGGAAGGCAAGGCTCCTGTTAGGAGCTGAGGTCTGTGCGCAGTTGCGCTAATACCAGCGAGAGGGCTATGTCCAACAGTTAGACTTCTATATAGGCTGATGATGATGATAATAATATTTGTAATTATAGCTCTCAAAATTATAAAGTTGATGTGGCAATGCCTTCAAGTGCTCAGATCAGAATTCCACTTAACGGTCACCCGTCCAAGTAGTGACCGGTCGGAGTTTTTCTTAACTCAGATGATCAAAGAAAACCGAAGTAAACCACACTAGGAGCGCTTCTTCTAAGCAAAAGTTGGTTATGAATATTAGGAAATTGCACCCTAATCAAATAATTTAATCGTTCACAATTAATTTTACCCCCAAAGTAATTTTGGTTACCCCTAATAGGGCAATAAGTACTAAAACTGGCAAGCGGCTCAATTTACAGCAATACAACAAAATTAACGCCCAAATTCCAATAAATAAATTAAATTTTGGCAATAAATAAATTAATTAACAGCAGCCCTGTAATGAGTTTGGTATAATTAAAGTTTTTCAATCAAACAAACAATAAAGGGTTTTCACACTGAACCGCAAAATAACAGTGTGGTAACAGAGGCTTGGAAAATTAAACTTTATTGTATTCACTGTGAGCTTTAATTGGCTTTTCGGATAGACTAACTGCTGTAAGCCTACAGTGGATTCATTTGAATGCTTAGAACAAATATAATAATACCAGCTTCCATCCACGGCTTCGCTCGCCTTAATGTTGATTTTATCAAACATACGTATCCCCTTTTCACCCCTTTAGGGTAGAATTATTGAAAACGCTGAGACATGTAAGAATTACTTTTTAATCTTCAGCATAAATACAAAATTTTAAAATCCTTACTTCAAAACTGACCGATTCTTATACAAAATGTCAACAATCTCATCCCCTATATTACCCCCTTAGGGGTATAATTTGAAAAAAAAAACGTTTCTTTAGTGATCGTCCACATATTACTAGACATCTGAGTGACATGTCCCGCCCAATTCCATTTGAGCCTGACAGCCTTATCTCAAACATTCAATGAAAGATACTAAAAAATAATAATTGATGCGTTATATTTTATTTTAAAACAAAATAATCTTCTGAACTGATACCGGGTATCAACGAACAGCCCAAATCGCTGGACCTAAAGACATGAAAGTTTAAACATAGTTTATGTGTAGGTGAGTAGGCACCTACTAAGGAAAGATTTTTAGAAATTCTACCCCTAAAATTTGTATGAAAATTCATCGTTAGGATCGAGTTTGGAGTTAAAAATTTTAAGTTTTGTTTATTTTATACATTTGACAAAATCTACGTTAACATGAGTGTGTGTATAGTGTGTTTATAAAAAATATTATTACTAAAGTTTGTGAGTATGGATGTATGGATGGATGAATGTTTGTTACTCTCACGCAAAAACTACTGAACGGATTTGGACGAAACTTGGAATATACATAGTTAGTGACCTGGATTAACACAAATTCTACTTTTTATCTGGGTACTACGCGAGCAAAGCCGCGGGTGGAAGCTAATAATTAATAAATCAGTCATGTGGTTCTCATAATACAAGCCCTGCTTGATTTGGGGCTACATGATGTTATATGATTAATCTAACATCATTTATTTTATGTATCTACGTTGAATATTCATTCAAAGTCAAAGCCAAAGTCAAAATTCATTTATTCAGTAGGAACTGTATAGTACACTTTGAAACGTCATTTTTTTAATTTACCACCAATCCGTAACGTGACCAAACAGAAAAGAATTGGCAAGAAACTCTGCTTGGCTTATATTTTTTTAACGTTGTTAACATTGTTCTTAATAACCATTACATTGTTTTTGATGGAGTTGGAGGCAGTTTCATCCCAAGCTTTTTTGTCATCTAAATAATCAGATATTTTATAATAAGCTTTATTACATAGATTACGTTTAACAACATTTTTGAATTTATTTACAGATAGATTAATCATTTGGGATTTTGTTAAAAAATCGTACAGACATCCCTTTAAAAGATTGACTAACTTTATGGAGCCTTACAGTGGGAACAGCTAGTTTATCTTTGTTTCTAGTGTTAACATTATGATAGTCGCTATTTTTCTTGAACATGTTAATATAAATAAATAAATAAATAAATAATGCTGGACTATCACACGTGCTCCGATAATGGCGACGTTAATCACAGGTGAGCCCCAGCATTAATGAAGTTTCTAGTTAACTTCGCGGCTTCCCTTTCAACTTGTTTTTCCCCTCATCATCATTATAACATCTACTAAAGATTAAGTTTAGAAAGGAATCCATATATATTTTAATTTTTTTTATTTAATATATAACCGTTCTAGTTAAAGTAATATAACTATATAATTATATCATAAAAATAACATTTATATAGAATGTTTTTTAAGTACTTAGGTAGGTTTATTATGTGATCAAGTGTTAGGAATCATGAATGAATCGTTCATTTCATTCGATACGAAACCATCGGTGGTGTCGTTTGGAATCACTATTCCGTTCGACACTAGCGACTATTAGTGATGTGCTGCAAATTATCATAGGTAGGTGTATTCTATATAACTACTAGCTATCACCCTTGAATTCATATGCTTACAATTTACTGTAATTGAAGTTTATTATCTCGATTAGGTCGATTCAAGGAGTTCTAATACATAATTACAATTAGTTGTTACTAAGTGAGTAGCTTGATATTCAAGACAACACTAGGGTAGTGTCAAAAGGAATAGTGATTACAAACGACACCACCGGTGGTGTCGAGTGTAATGAACGGAATGAATAACTCATAATATAAAAAGTTCAAAAACTCTTTACCACACTACCAGCGTTTTTTTATGTAGCTTATACCTTTTTGATAGGTATGTGTTTTTGTTGTGTATTGTAATCTATTCTTATTATCACTGTTCTCTTGTGTCAGAAAAAAATAATTTTCTTATTCTATTATATTCCAAATAATAAAGTAGGTACATAAATGATACTAAGTAGACATATCGTGTGGTTGGTGTTATTTATAATGTTGGTGAAATTTATCTGCTATCATAAGATTTTCTTTGCAAACACTACTAAACAGAAAAATATTTTTCACGCCACAACTTTCTAAGTAAAAATTCCTTTTAAAAGAATCATATATGTTATGTAGATAAAGTATTTTACTAACTTCATTATTTCTTACTAGCTTCCATCTGCAGCTTCGTGGTAGGTACGGTGGGTACGCGCCCGTGGTCCGGATGAAAAGTAGCATATTTATTAATCCAGCTCACAAACTATGTACATTCCAAGTTTCAACCAAATCCGTTCAGTAGGTTTTGCGTGAGATAGTAACAAACATTCATCCATTCATCCACACATCCATACTCACAAACTTTCGCATTCATAATATTTATTAAATAAGTAGGAAGGATTTGCAGCCTACATCGTCCCACTGCAAGGCAAAGGCCTCCCTACCCCTTCCATTTTCGCAATCCTGTGGTGGTACAATCTTTAACACGTTGACTGCGGGCCTTTGGCATGGATAGCGTTATGGAGTATGAACTGCGCCTGCTGCTTAGTTGTGTTCTTTTTTATTTATTTATTTAGAAGCACAGAATACATTTTTCTAAATATTATACCTAAAAACTTCGATAAGTTTGACTAGGTACTCACATTCGTCGATAACTGTAGCTAAACACGTATTTTTATGCACACTGGCTAAGGCAGTCCATCTCACTCGCACAACGCTTTACGTGCATTGTTGTAAGGAAATGCAATGATATTTCTAAGCCATTGTGATTTGCAACGCAATGCAAGTGGGTAGGAGTACGCGTTTGTAACCAGCACCACTAACTAGTAAACAAGTCAAGCAGATAGCGGATGATGATTATACACTCAAAGCGTTATAAAGACCAGGTTTTACTAACATCTAAACTTACTTACAGAAATATTTCAACCGAGGGTTAGAATAGCCTTCAAAATGAGTTGAGCAGCACCAGTAAGCCAACACCGCTCTAGATGCTAATCACCTCGGTAAAGTTCATCCTTTCAACGGCGTTTCTTTTGTTTATTTTCCGCGGGCTAATGAGTGCTAGATCTTGGTCTTGATAACTATGTTAGGTACCCTAGATACCCAGTTACCTTAACGATGTAACGAAAGGAATGGAATTCAAATGATTGCATTTTTTTTGAATATTTTATAATGTCTGGAAGAGAAATTCGCTTTTAGCGAAAAGCCGCACATTGTACAACTACAGATAAGTTTAATCATCATCATCATCATCGCTCTATAGCAGTCCAATGCTTGACATAGGCCTCCCCTAATGAGCGCAATTGCGCCCTGTCTTGAGCTCGACGCATCCAGCTTCTACCAGAATCCTTTCGCAAATCGTCACTCCACCTGGCTGGAGGGCCTCCTACACAATGTTTGTTGAGCCGCGGTCTTTACTCAAGAACTTTTTTATCCCAACAGTTACCGGTTCTTCGGCATATATAAATCATATCATAAAAAAATAGTTTAGTTTATTAACTTGAACATTTCGTTTTTGTGTACAAATAAGAGTTACCTAATCTATCTATTTATAAAGTAACCCCCAAAGATGGGAGGCTTTTGAACAATTAACAGGCAGTTGCTCTCCTGGTTAATCTTATGACTGTTTTTAAGTTCCTTGTTTTACCTGAAATCCTCTTTGTGTGCCTAGCCTAAGATCAGAATTAACTACCCTTTTTTTTTGTATGTAAAATATTTCCGACACAATAATTTATTGTTTGTGAATAAATGAAATGAAATGAAATGAAACTTGTAGAGGTTATTGAAAATAATTTTATCTTTACCTTGTTATAGGTAATGGTTACCGCTAAGCCTTAGGTGGGCTATACAGCAGGGTGCACCACGGGTGAGGTTGGCTTGTATTTCAGAACCCTCCCCCGCCAAGTTATCATATGTAAAGTACCATATTATTTATATAACTACACTATATTTTTCTTATAACCTAAAGATTTTATTATTTTTACAAGCAGCCATCTGAAATTAAGTAGGACGACTTGCTCCTTAGTAGTTTTTCCGTAATTGTCAAATTGATTCAAAGACATTATGAATATAGGACTAACTATTGGAAAGGCCATTAAGCTTCCAAAACCATTTTAAATTGTAGACGTTTTGCTCTCAGAGCATTTTAAATTACAGCCGAGCTGCACCCAAGAACATTTAGCTTCAAAAACCTCCCGATCCGAAATGAGCCTAGTAACCTTCTCTCGTGGCAAGCTTTCAGGCTAAGAGTTCGAAGGGTACTTATAGTACAAGAGAGTCACTTCAAACATCGCCAAACGATCGCCGAACCTCAACCAGTAACATCACTTAAATTTCCATGCCCTTATATTTAAGTGCTTTTACACCCTGTTAAACTATCGAACATGCAAAGTTATGTGAGAATTATTAGGGTATGTGTACACGTGGAGTTAGAGCAGTCAGACTTTGAACGACATAACGGATCGCTTGAGCAAACCTTTTTAAGGCACTCGAGCAACCATCAGGCTTGCAAAAAGAAGGGGTGCACATACCACGTGACTTTCAGCAAGCCTGATTGAATACGCATGTCAATCGCGCGACCAACTCGCGCGAGCAAATCACCCAATAAGAAGAGAAGAGAGGGAAGGCTCATAAATGGTTGAAAAATCGTTTAGAACGTCCTAAATGCCTGAAGCTTTTGACAATTTTAAAACGTTTGAACTCATAAAAGAATGTGATTTAAAAAAAGAGCATGTACTTGTATGTGTACAACTATGAGCCAACTCACAAACGTAGTAAATATATCAGTTTGCAGAATCTTTATGGTTAAATATCTGATAAACATACTTAAATACTCATCGAAGCATGCATTGCATGATTGCATTGTAGAGCAAGTTCCAAAAAACGTGATCTATGTTGCATTGCAATGCTTTGTGATAGGAAATGTTTACCACTCAACATCAGGTGGGCCACGCACTTGTTCCACCTTAAAAAAAGACGTGTGGCACTCGGGGACTGCCGCGGTAAAGCTATTGCATAGCATTTTGTATCAACTTATACAATTATAATTATTTATTTATTTTATTTATGCAGTATTTATTTTTCTTTGATATTAATTCAAGTTACACTTTTTGAGCGTGGTGACCGATAAGAAAATATATTTTTTTCTTTTATTAAATAAAAATACGTCTAGTTGCATGCACACAAACACCGTGTCGAAGACTGCCGAAAAGAAACGACGTTAGACAATGCACGGCCTTCAAGCCACACCTCCGTGCCCGTCGGAGTGGGGAGCGTGAGGTTTTTTTTCGTTACGAAATTTCTGGATTCGGTCCCTGCGCTCAAGGCCCTCGATAGAAGCTATGCAATAGCTTCAAAACAAATTGAAGGGGTCAAGCAATACTGCTCAAAGCAGCTCGTTTATTACAGACCTAAAGTAGCTACTGCTAGTACAATCTGTATGCTATGGAGTATGTGACGTATCATATTGTTGGAAGCGCTGCCCGTAATGAGGTGATGAACGGAATTCACTGAATTTTGGGGACGGTGTCACGGTATAAGCGTTTTTAGGTACAAAAATGCTGATGGGTTTCATCGGCAGTTATATTAACCCTACGCTCTCTTTTTACATTTTAATATTGGGAGGCAGACTGGTAAGTGGCAGACTGTTAAAAATATGTTACCAAAAAATGTTTCGACTTGTCTCTGGAAGTAAATTTAAAATTAGAATAATTTTATATATTTAAGCTCCTATCTCAGAATCATTCAATATATTCTCAGTATTTAAATCACTTTTCTTATAGCTTGTGAAAAGCTTAGCAGGGCGCAATGGCACTCATTGGGAGAGACTCATGTCCAGCAGTAGACTGATATAGACTGATGATGATGACAGTTCTATCTAACGGTTCCACGCGTCTGTCCAAACTGCGATCCAAACTGCTAAAAATCGTTTACACGCACTGATCTGAACTATACGTGTATCCGATGCTAATCAGTCAGTCAGTCAGCTGTATTCCTACTTATTACATATCCATCATAAGCCCAAGTCATTGATACTAATTTTTTTTTATTAATCAGTTTATTTGAATTAAGATTCCGCATTAGATTAACTAGGAGTATATTTTAATTACATGAGCTTATCCGCATAAATAAAAACCATTCATCTCTCAAAGATGGCGTCAAATAAAATTATTGTCCTAGTTAGGGAGTTGTGGCACTAGTCGTCACGTCGTCACCATGATGCCGGTTTAATCTTGTAACTTGGACCCTAAATCTGCGGCGTCAAAGTTTCAGCATAAAATCAATTTGCTGTAACCGTATGTCCCCAGAATAAGGCTTAATAGGAACACTTATGGGGAAACTTGGCAAATTTCTCCATAGTTGGAAACTTCCAAAGTTGACGTGTTAACAAGTTTGTTGTCGCAATTTGGTTGCTGTCTGATATGTTTTAGGGCTGCTTATTCAGCTGAGGGATTCCAACCAATAGGGTCACGGGAATATGGCGTCAGCGTCACCTCACGTTATTGCGATTTAATTTGTCGATTTTATGCCTTTCTTTGAGAATATACTTTTTGTGTCTGATTTCTGGGTATTACTATTGTTCATTGAAAGTGAAAATGATTTTTTTTTATTACAGTACGCACATTACAGTACACTTTGAATCGTATTTTTTTTAATTTACACCAGTTTGTAACGTGACCAAACAGAGAAGAATTGGCAAGAAACTCTGCTAGGCTTATATTTTTTAAATGTCAGTTTTACAATTTTTTTTCTTAACTATTATATTGGTTTTGAGGGAGTTGGAGACAGTTTCATCCCAAGCTTTTTGTCATCTAAATAATCAGAAATTTTATAATAAGCTTTATCACAGACATTACGTTTAACAACATTTTTGAATTTATTTACAGATAAATTAATCACGTCATTTGGGATTTTGTTAAAGAAACGTACACTTTTCCCTTTAAATGATTGACTAACTCTAAGGAGTCTTACAGTAGGAACAGCTAGTCTATCTTTATTTCTAGTATTGTACCTAACATTTGCTTCTGATATTTAATTAAAATTCGGTAATGAATACTTTTGGGGCAGTATTAAAATCCAAGGCATTTAAAAATCTAGTATGTTGTTTGCTTTATTCTGAGGTGATAAATAGGTAGATACCTATCTAGGTACTATTTATCTATATAAATAGTAACCCAATACTTCAGTAAACTACTTAGCAAAAGGCGTACATAATATGTAAGTAGTACCTACTACATAAGTAATTTCCTACTTTTTTTTTATGGAAGGAACTTGAAGTTGGAACAATCACATGGCCCACCAGCGGGGAGATCGGCTAACTCTTTTGCAAACAGAAATTATTGACACCGATCCTGTTTTTACAAAATTAGACATTTTATCCATCGAAATCACAGATATAGGAAGACAACTAGATAAAGTCTTAAAATTCAATACGGCTGATGAACTACTTTCTTATGTCCAATATGATCAGAAAGGGATGCAAATTTAAATCAATGTGACTTTAAAAAGTTAATCGCACCAGGGCGCTCGAACAAATTTCTATGCACAAATGCTCTGCGAAGTCGCATTATCGCATTGAGATAAAGTATGCATCTTTTTCTAGCTAACATAAGAAAGTAGAGATCAGCCGTATGAGTTAATGTTCGGAGCATAAATGAATTTTTAGACTTCTTCTATGCTTTAGTCCTATTTGTTTGGTCGAAATTCAATTAACTTCAATTGAAAAAGTGTCAAAGTTTGTTAAAACAGGATCGGTGTCAGTCATTTCTGTTTGCAACAGAGTAGCCGATCAACCCGCTGATGTACTTAGCGGAAGGCTACTGTTTGAATGCTGAAAACACACTACGATTAAAAATAATGTAAATAATGTTCAGTAAATATTAGCTCTAAAGAATAGCCTCTCCTAAAATATTTTTTATTTAAAAATAAGAAATAATGTTCAAAAGTTATATAGAATTTCTTTTCCTAAATAACTCTAACAAGAAACAACATAATTCACCCCATTTAAGACTTGAAACTCGATAGAAATCAAACGTGAAATGTTTCGCTTCCTAAAAGTGTCGTATTTTAATCCCATTCAGATAACTGGAAGTTGAGATAATCAAATACATATACAAGTTGTTTATTCCATAATTTACCTGGAGGATAACTGCCCACAACAATTGCTGACGTTACAGATATGTCTATTTTTCTCTCAGCTCTGCCCACATTGTTTTCCGCGAAGCAGGAATATGTATTGGAGGCTCTAATATTTTGGATTTGTAGGTGGCTCGTTATTTCATTATTGATTATATTATCCTGAAAAACATAACCAGTGATGTATAGTTTTTTGTTGGTAACATTCAAAATCATTACCCAAAAAAATATTAGCTATCATGTAGGACGCTAAAATGACATGACGATACATAGAAGAAACTCTGATGATAATTGATCACAAACGGAAAAACGAAATGTAAATAGCTTCTTTATACAGCAGGGGTAAATTGAGGGAAGCCAGTAGATATCAAAGGCTCAAAGTTTTGTTGAGTATCTAATCTTTAGAGGATTTTTATGTTCAGCAATGGTAATGTAAATTAAAGCTGACTAATTGGATAAGGTAAATGAGTTACATTGGATTTCTTCAAAGTTACGCAGGAGATAAAAACTTATGCATGACTCATTATAAAAGTTAAATACCTGAGAAGCTAATTTGTTTCCTCTGCCATCTTTCCACATGATTTCTGGCAACGGATATCCTTCAATTTTGCAAGTCAATGTATTGGTACTTCCGTAAGCAACTGATTTCTTAGATCCATCTTTTATTACCACAGTTGGGAGTTTTTGTACAATCACCTCTGCAAATGGAAAATATTCCAAAATAAGTTCTTCTTAAGGTGACTATACATGTCAAACCTCCCCTCGCTCGCACTATTCAACATTTTTGAAGATATAAAATCATTGAATGTAGTTATGCAAAATAGCAAACCCTCACGGCCTACAAAATAACAAAAACAAAGGTTCAGCAAGAATGTTGAACCCAACTCGTTTTCCTACCAAAATCGATCACACATTGATTTTATATCTTCAAAAATGATGAATAGTGGGAGCGATACCTTAAGTACCGTTTCGTCACCTTAAGAAATAATGAAAGTAGCTGGGTATTAATGTCAAACTATTAATACGGCTTACTTGTAATTTTTTCGATTTTTCCTTCACTATTCTTGGCAATACAACGGTACTGTCCATTATTTGCTAAGCTTGAACTAGCAACAACAAAATTTTCGCTCGATTCAGACAGATCACTATATTCATTTGCAGTATTCTTCTTAAATTGCCAGCTAATACTTGGGGGTGGTACGCCTCCAGAAATCCTTTAAAAAAATACCCTGGTTATAAAATGCTCTTACCAAACCAGAGAATATCAAAGTATTTATTATTTTTTGATCTTTCACGATATTCAGAGGATATCGCATAGCCTTGTTTGGTAGGGTTTTATTAAATTTTTACATGTCGTTATTTGACTAGGTATTATTGATATTACTCTGATACCAATAATTATACGCGCACCTCATACAGCACAATACTTTAATAATTAATTTTTGTTAGCAATTTTTTTGTTATGCTAGAATTTTTTATTTTATTTTATTTATTTGGGAAAACAAACAGTACTATAATATAAAAGTTAAATTATGTAAGTGTTTAAAATAATATTTTAAGGTTACCTACATCGTCATCCACAGCTTACAGTAGAAAGTTTAAAAATAAAGAGATCTTGCTACATAGGCATCATCTTATCATATCTTGTTCATACGAACATGATCATTACAAATCAGGTTATTAAATCGAGTAAATTACATAAATTATAGTTGAAAATGAAGAACAAGAACGATAGACAGTACGTCAGAACGATACATATGACAGTGTTAAGATTGTGAAGAGTGTACATTAGGTAACAACATATTATTGTTTATGAAGAAGCTTACTTAGCTTGTTTAAATTTAGCGACAGAAAGTGCAAAGATGTCGATGTCTTCAAATAAAGAGTTAAAGGAGTGGACTAGCTGATATATAGGGGCGCGAATGCAAGCATTTGTGCGGCAAAAGGTAGTGGTAAAAAGTTTGCCGGCTCCTACCGCTCGTCTATGTACAGTTCGCGGGATACATATAAGTTGTGTGCAGTGAAATCTGTTATGACATAAGTTGTAAAGCTTCATTGTTCCCAAAAACGTACGACTCTGTTCCAATGAGAGGAATTTGTACATAGTGAGAAGAGTTGTATACGGGAGGTATGTTCGATAGCATCTATAATTTTTTATGCGCAGAAACTTTTTTTGTACCCATTTTAATGAGGCAATATATGTTTGATAGTGCGGTAATTCCAAATCTGCGTTGCATATTCTTCTTAGCCTCACAATAGCATTGTACAGGTGTAGATAATTTGTGGCTCTTTTGAAATATATACTTACTCTGTTTATGAAACCGAGCATTTGATATGCTTTATTCTTAATTTTGTATTTATGCGGATCCAAATGTAGCTTTGAGTCCAGAATAATGCCAAGGTTCCAAAGAGAGCTCAGTTGTCGAAATGTAACGATACAAAGTGTGTAACTCAATTTAAATAAATTTAGATTTTTAGAGAATGTTATGAAATTGCATTTAGATATACTTCATTGAAGTTTAGTACTTGAGCAGTACCTAGTTAAACGGTCTTAATCTTGTTGAAGAAGCAAACAATCATTTATATTAGTAATCTCACGTGATACTTTAAGATTATCGGCATATAGTAAGAAATTAGAGTTTATAAAGCATTTATAAATTTATATAATTGATAATGATAAGAAAGAGGCCAAGGATGGATCCCTGCGGGACACTCGACGTTAAAATGATCTCATCCGATTGATGACCATAAACAACAAACCGTACTCAACAACTTTTTGAGTACGGTTTGTAACATAGGAGATAAACCAACGCAGTAAGTCACCGCGGATCCCATTGAAGTAAGCTTGTTTATAAGAACTTCATGGTCCCCCTTATCGAATGCCTTTTGAAAGTCGGTGTAAACAGCATCTATTTATATCCGTCTATTCATATGTTATCATTGACACTTACTTGCAAGAAATTTGCAGTTTTTCTCCATCCGATATCAAGATTGTGCTTGGTGAAGTATTTAAAGTTGGTAGTGCTGAAAAATTAAGGTTTTTTTTTATTAACACATTCCATATTTTTTTGACTGTCGGCCTCGGACATGACGCTTCGCATTCAGCACTCAAAGCACGCTTCATAAAGTAACTTACCCAAATCACTTATAACAACATTCGTCTCTTGGACTTGCTTTTTTTGCGGATCTGATATCAATGTCGCTTCACAGCTGTATTTTCCTTGCGCTTCGATGCTCATCGATTTTATTGTCAATATAGTCTGATCAGTTGACAAGCTGTATTGTGAAGGCTTCAAGGGAGTTTTCCACTTTATTGCCATAGGATAGGATGATGATATCCCGCAACGCAATATTTTTTCTTTTCCGTATCTGGCAGATTCCGTTCCTGCAATGCAAAGACAACTTATATCAAAAGGTAGATCTGTAATATTTCACTCGTTAGTGACCGCTTAGATTTAATTTCGAACGTTTCCGTGCTTCGGAATACACGTTTATATGTTGATTGTGGCATTTTCAATGGTTAAGCCATGTCAGTGGCCTTCAGACGGCCATAAACGAAACGTCTAATTTTAATATTTTTATTTAATTTCTATCAACGAACCTGCTAGCGACGGCATTACTTTAAACGGTGACTGTGGATTGACGTCAATTTTGGAGAACTTATTTCTTGCTTCTTCATTGCTTGCTCTGCAATAGTACGTCGTTGGGTTTTTCACATGCGCCAATTTCAAGTAGCTGATATACTCGTAAGGCAGCTCAACCACAGCACTCTAATAAAAAAACAAACCCATAAAAAACAAACAAGTATGGTTTAGATTGGCTGCAGCCAAAAAAACCTTCCAGTGACAAAGGCTGTAACAAAACATACAAACCTACAAACATAAAGTCAATCAAAATTAAAGTACTAATTAAATATTTTTTTTTTATATTACACGACAAAAACCGTAAAACAGTTTCCTTGGCTCACCTTAGTACTTAAAACAGTGCCGTCAGCTCTAGTCCAAGCTATGTTAGGCTCAGGGTATGCAGAAACTTTACAAGTCAATGTAATGTCTCCATCATATTCAACACTGATTTTGGTTCCTTCAGCTATGGTGACTTCTGGAGCTTTAGAATCTAAAATTAAAGTTACAATTTATGTTATATTTATAGTTTTTTTTTAAGTGCTACGAGTATAACATACAAGGTTTTACCTGGTTTGGGTGGTATTTGTGGTTCGATAGCAGTCTTTGAAATTCTTTTGATAGTGTAACCTGTATTTTTATTTATTCCTATAACCTGTAAATCAAAAATTGTGTTCAAATGCTATCATACAATACATTACAAAATCATTATTCTTTAACAGGTAATTTTTATTATTCCATACTACCTAACCCTATAGAGTTCGACGTTGTGCTGACCAAATTTAAGAGTATATAAAAAAATCGATTTTTTTATTTTTTAGCTGTTCCTTTGGGATTTTACCCAATTTCATTATAACACCACCCCTTTTATTTACGGGAGAAATCAGTATATGGATACCATTCTATTATGGGGCAACAAAATGATTATGCCGGTCTCCAACCGGCCACCACGATGTTGCGTCCTAGCGCCATAATGCAAAAACCATTAGTAATCTAGAGGACTCTTTCACTAAGATATAATTAAGTAGTTCGCATCCTAAGATGAATCAGGCGAACAAAACAAAAAATATATAATGAATTGTTTAAGCCATTATCGAGCTATTGTAGGACACCTGGGTTGCATACTGATGATTCTTAAATATGATTAGCTAGATTATTGTAAGGAATTAAAGTTGTAGTTCTGTAGTTATATAATTAAACTAAATACCTGAATTTTGAACATGCTTGAAGGAGAAACGAACTGCTTAGTGATATAAAAATCTCCGTTTGCTTTCTGCAGTGGTAAGCTCTGCAAGAGTTTTTCATTCATGTCCAGTATTTCTGCAGTTTTGATGTCTACCGTGTGGTTTGGATCCGTTACTGATATAGACAAGTGATGTTTTAGATCTAAAAATAAAATGATATTTGTTTTAGTTGTAAGATAGGCGTTTTATTTCCACTGCATAGTTAAACTAGGTACTAGTTTCCGCCCGCGGATTGCGAGATACTGAAGAATCATCATGCCTTCTTTTTATTTCGAACTACACTATGTCTAATATAATTGATATTGTTAATCACCTGTTTTTTTAACTCATTTATTCTAGTAAAATTAAACAACATTGTTTTTGAAAAGTTTTTTTGCAAGTTCTCATTATTTTGATTATACTAGCAAAACTATGAAATAAGAAATCAAATAAAGAAAACCTATCAATTTTTTTCTTTAAAGATCACGCAAAAACTATAAAATTTATTTTGATGACGCAAATTAATTCAATATAATATTTTTTAAACATAGGCTTTATATCATTTTAATCGGCCAAGTACAATCAGAGAAACTGTTGAATTCTCCGGTATTTCTACAAGCTTTCTTAAAAGAGGTCTATTTTTCTTATTTAGGTCTATAAGGATAAGTGCACGTTTTTGTAGATTTATTTCTACCGGTAGGGATAAGTGCACTGTGAATTTTTTACCCCTTTATTCCTAACTGTCCCACCGGTAGCACGGTTTTCCAATCTTTAGCCGAACGTTGAATTGCCAGGATGGGTAAAATTTTCTTGCTATTAGCAGTCGGGTTCTTTGTTTTCATAATAATATTTTTTTTGTGTTGTGGAATATCTGTAAGATATTAACGTTGAAAGATAGATGTTACATACCTGCGATTGGTTGTTTAGATGTATCTCTCAAAGATTTAGGAACAAATGTAGAAAATCCATGTTCGAATGTAAAATCTGTCCTGGCATAGACAACGATTGAAATATCACTTTGACCCTTTACCCAGGCATAGTAGGTACCTGGTTTTGGAGGGTAAAATTTCACGACCTAGAAAAATTTGTAATATTGTAATGTTTGACGATCACACAGCATCGCCTAGCCCCGAACTAAGCAGAGCTTGTATTATGGGAACGTCACGACTTACATATTTTTTTGTAAATACGTAATTAGAAAACACCCAGATCCGAGACAAATTTTGAAAATCATACCAATCTTTGACTCTCTGCAGGAATCGAAACCGTTGCCTGTTGCGTCTTAGACGGGACAATTCCCGCTGCGAGACAAAAGTATTAAAAGTTTTTATTTTTTTTCTTTACTTTTAATTTTATTTTTATTTTTATCCTATTTGACATCATATTCTATATATTATACTAATCATTTATTTTACCATTGCTTTACAATAATCTGACATTCATATTTAATTCATCTTTGATATACTTCATCATTTCAAATTTCACACTCCTATAACTATTTTCTTGTTTTTTTTATCCTGTTTGACATCACATATCACTTACACAATCTAATCTTATGACTTTTATTATTTTCTATAATGACATAAATGATAATTATTTTTTGCCTAAATAGTATTTACTATTTCAGGAAAGCACATACCTACCTAAACTAGTCTTAATTAGTCTCACAGGGTTTAATGGCTCTACACATGATGGATTCGGCAGAATACCAGCTTCCGCTGGTAAAACAGCGGATATAATGCTGAGTTAAAGGCATTTTGCTGCTGTAGCACACATCCCACCATGTTTTATGTTCATTGTTTCTCTATTTTGTTTGTTACGTTTTTATTTTTGTTGTGTTGTGTGTTCAGTTGCAAATAAATATATGTCTATGTCTATGTCTATTACGTTTCAGTATTCTGCAAATATTTGTCTCTAGTCTGGGTGGTTTCTATAATTAGTAGGTATAGCAGTCATGTGGTTTCCTTATTAAAAGCTTTGCTTAGTTTGGGGCTAGATAATGCAGAGTATTCAGCATTATTTATTATTTTATATGAATATATAATGCGGTAAAAATATTAATGGGGGCCAAGTTGGTTGGAAATTAAATTTTCTTACCTTCCCTGAGTACTTCCACATGATTCGGTTTGTTGTCATTTCACTTCCACCTTTGGGTTTATCCATTATGACAAGATCAACGTCTTGGCCTGATGTGGAAATGACCACATACTCGGTTTTATCGTCCACTGTGAACTGATTTTGAGATTATATTAGTTGACGTTTTCACTGAAGAAAACACTTCGATGTGGACTCCTCGTTTCCTATGTCTTATCAGTCAAAATGGTTATGGCTAATGTATATAGTCACAGTTTGTCTGGTAGAAGTTACAATATTGTGCAATAACATAATATTATGCATCACACTAATATCATAAATACGAAATTTTTTGTGTGTTTGTTCCCACTCAACTTCGTACGTAATGGCTGAAGTGTTTGGGTTAAACTTGGAATAAACATAGCTTGTGACCTGGATTAACATTTATGCTACATTGATTTTAAAGATAAAGTTAAAAATGGTATGAAAATAGTGCAATTTATAATATGGGCCCTAGCGAATCACTTAAAACTAGGTTAATAAATATTATGATAGTTCCGTATTTCCGAAAATATGTTAATTTTTTAAAGAAAAATAGAGACCATCATAATGTTAATACTAGAAATAAGGTTAAACAGCAGTTCCTACTGTAAAACTACATATTGTTAGTCAATATTTTAAAAGGATGAGTGTACGTTTCTTTAACAAAATTCCAAATAACGTGATTATATTATCTGTAAATAAATTCAATAAGCCAAGCAGATTTTCTTGCCAATTCTTCTCTGTTTGGTCGCGTTACGAATTGGTAGTACATTTAAAAATCCTGGGTCGAAAAAAATTATAGATTTTGTTTTTAAAGCCACCATTGCTGTAGTTAAATGACTTTGAAATAATATAGTTGAAAGTATCTTACCGGTACTGGGAACCAGACAGGTGTACTAGGAACTACTTGCGATGTCAAAACCGATTTTTGTCCTTTTACTGTCTCTTTTATCGTTTCCAGAACCTATAATTAAATATGTATAAGTTAGTTAAACATGGTTTCAAATGAATAAATCCCTTAAACTAGGATAAAAATCAGGTAGAAAATTATAGAGTAAATTTATATTTATGTAGCTTATACGGCTTTTGATAAATCTTAATAAATGAGAGAGAGAGAGAGAGAGAGAGAAAGAGAGTTCAAAATGTTGTTTCATTTGAAAGCTTTAATTTATTCATTAAACACGGTGAGTTTGAATTCGTATGTTAATACGAATTCTTGAACCTATATAATTATTGTTGAACGAATGTTAACACAAACGCGGTAAATCTACTACCGAGCTACATTTATTTTACGTCTTTTGGTCCAAATCTTCCCCTTCTGGGAGTTATCCTAAAAGATTTTGATAAATCTTAATAAATGAGAGAGAGACATTGACTATGGGATATATATTCAAGATATAATATTTCACATTTTGTACGGGACCTATGCTATAATCTAAATTACATCCCAAACTATAAATATCATTTTTAGAACGATATTGGTGTATATTTTACCTCACGTCCCTGGACACCGCGCCTCGCCCTCAATTTGAATGGTGACGTTCGGGTGCAGAAGTGGCAAATAATCACGTGTTTTGAATGTATGTTTTAAACATATATCTTATAGTGTGAGCTATTCACACTGTATGGAATATAATATATATAGCTAAGGATGTAATATACTTTACATCCTATAGGATGATTATAGTCAAAAGCCGGCTTTATCCAGCTGAAGTGGCAGTGGGCTGGCCCCATATCTGACGAAGAACCGTTAAACGAGTTCTTGAGTGGAGACCAATGCTCGGTTGGCAAACGTAGTGTAAGACGCCTTCCGGCCTGGTGGACTGACGATCTGTGAAAGGCTGTTGGTAGAAACTGGATTCGTCGAGGTGAGGACATGGCGTACTGGCGCTCATTAGGGGAGGACTATGTCTGATAGGTTGATGATGACAAGTTGTATTTTTACATTAAGTTGAAGGAAGAACAGTGCACTTACATCTGTAACTTCTTTGCTCTTCACTCGAAATACTTGTCCGTTACAAGCCATCGCAATCTCATGGTATACTTTGTATTTTCTACTATACGGATTATGACAGTCTCCTGTTAATACAAATACCACCTGCAAAAAATTAAAGCTAAAATACTGTTTCTTGAATGACTATATAAAAAATAAATAATGTAGCCCCAAATTAAGCAGAGTTAGTAGTATTAAGTGAACTCCATTTACTGATATACTACTTAAATTAATTTTATTCCAATTTGTGGGTTTTTTTGTTATTGTTAACACCATCAAAGAAATCATTTATTTAAACTATCATTTAAATACTATTAGAGCAACTAAAGCACAATCACTGTTTTAAATAACACCAAAATTTAAAAAAAAATTAAGTCGGTGCCTACCTGGCTCTGTTTTTTTTCACAAAGACTTTTAACTTGGTTTAGTTTGTAGTAATCTTTGGCAGTCGCATCGGTGAAAACAAAAAGATAGGATCCAGGCCTGCTTTCTACAAGTGCTAGTTCGATTCCAGTTAAGGAATATTCTGGACAGTCAGGATTATGAATATTGTAAGCTGTTATTTCATTCAAAGCATTAAGTATGACGGCCTTCTTTGGTGATTTTTCCCTGACATCCACCACTAAAACAATACAAACAATGTTAAATGCTGTTGGGCGTTTGTGAATAAATAATTTCTAACCTGGATAAAACTCCAAAGATCTTACACATTTTAATTTATTTTACATTAGAGTCCTATATACATACATACAAGAGATAAGAAATTCCATGATAGACAGAACATTCTGTATTGCACAAGATAAAACTGGTATACTGGAAACTTAATACTAAATAGCACTTTTTTCCACAAACCTTTGATAAGGGTATATATAAAATTAAGTAAACTGTAGCTTCAAAAATATTGTGAAAACCCTAACTCTAATGGCCTCTTGATGTCAGGTTATTTGTTACCTATCAAAAAGTAACTCGTATCCTAAAATAGAACATTATAGTTAGGTGCCACCATCAATCATTAACAATTTCATTCTCTAAAAGTCCACAACCATAACCTCAGCCAAAGATTTTAGATAAAGGCCATGGGCCCTTTCTAAGTAGTCACAGACTTCCTGCCATGTTGGAACATGCAGTGAGGTCTTCCTAAACTTCATCTTCCAGAACGTGGTCATCACACTGCACACCGGCTTATATTAGTCCACCGCTGGACATCGGTCTGCCCTAATGAAGGAGGATATGCCCATAATCCGTAATGCAGGTTAGGGCAGTGACGGGGCCAACGCAGCTGTTCTTCTGCGGTCAGAAAATTTAGAGCTGTGTCGATGCCGTTTGTTAATTAGCCGGGTGCAGGAAAGCAGGTGAGGTTGGCTTCGAATTTTCGAATATAGAGATTTTAATCCCCAAAACTCTGATCTGAACGGAATCACATCGGAACTTAAGAAGGCGAGCGAAACACCAGTATTTAAAGTCCTTCTGAAGCTGTTCAATTCCGTCATCCTTGAGGGTAAAACGCCAGAAGCGTGTAACAAAAGCGTAGTGGTGTTGTTTTTCAAGAAGGGTGATAATACCCTTCTGAAGAACTATAGGCCCATTCCGCTTCTGAGTCTGAGTCACGTTTATAAACAAGCTGTTTATGAGAGTAGTGACCAACCGTCTCGCAGCAGGCTTGACGACTTTCAGGCTCCCGAACAAGTTGGTTTCCGAAAAGGCTTTAGCACAGTAGACCATATACACACGCTGATTATACAGACGGCAGATTATACAGAAGACAGAGGAGTATAATCGGCTGCCATGCCTAGCGGTTGTTGACTACGAGAAATCTTTTGATTCAGCCGATACTTGGGCAGTGCTACAGTTGTTACAGCGGTACCAGATTGACTACCGATATATTGAAATGTTGAAGTGTTTGTATAGTAATGCCACTATGTCTTTTCATCTCCAAGACCAGAGCACCAATCCTACCCAACTGCAAAAAGGGGTGAGACAGGGAGACGTAATTTCTCCGAAACTGTTCACTTTGCCATTGGAGGATATAAGCTTTTGCACTGGGACGGACCAGGCATCAATATTAACGGCGAATACAAAATTCACCTTCAATTTGCCGATGATATAGTTATCATGATAAAATCCTTGGATGATCTTGGAACAATGCTTAGAGACGTCAATATCGTTTTCCAACAAGGTGAGTCTCAAAATGAACATGAGTAAGATATTGATCATGTCAAATACCCATGTCGTGCCTAAATCAGTCTATGTTGGGAACGATGCCTTCGAAACTATTGACCACAATGGCTATCTTGGTCAGATAATTCAACTACCGTTCCAAAAACCGTTCTTCATGGAATTCCTTGGGGGAAGACCTATGTTCAGCAGTGGACTTCTATAGGTTGTTGATGATGATAATGATGATGACACTCTGAAACCCTAGAACGTGGTCACCAGTCAAGAATATACACAGAATCAATAACGAAACACAACATCAAAAAATGTAAAAGAAGAGAAAGAAGGGTTAAGGAAACTGCAAACGAGTTAGACCCATGCTGTCGAATCAGTGGGAAGTTGGAAGAAATAGGCTAAAGATCGTCGTGGAATTTTTTTCAGAAATAACCTTTATACAGTAGTGTGGTGTTCCACCTCCATCTTTGGAATCAAAATAAACTTCACCTGCTAGTCTGGTAGAGTGCGGCATAGCGCATTCTAACACCAAGACAGCTAAGTAACTGGCTAACGACGGGCAGCAGCGTCGACGGGGCCAGAAGCTGTGCTCTTAATCCCCAACCCGTATGCCCAGCGTAGGGATCATGTTCATATCCCGCTTTTTATTAGAGGTAGCCTATGTCCAGCACTGGACTGATAAAAACAGTTTTTTGTTGTTGTAGGTATTAAATTGACGAGGATGTTATATTATTGAAGTAAAAAGTAAAAAAACTTACTTGGATCATTAAAGGTAACAATAACGACATCTTCTATTTCACTAGCCTTTTCCTTCATAACAAGGTCCATGATATCAGCGGCAGCCACTTTGACTTGGTCTATGTCACCTTGCATAGAACCGGTGTCATCTATCACAAAACTTAAACTGCTGTTCCTCCCACATGTTACACACAAAATTTTGAAAAATAATATTAAATGTAAACGTAAGCCCCACGACTGTAACATGTTGACCTATGTCATGGACTACGCTGATTTTAGTAATACAGGGATAAATAATAAATTTACAACATTGTGTAGGTAATAACAAGTTTATCTGCTATCTTCGGGAAACGCAAACCCAGAAATATTATTAATGAACATGAGTTTGTAGGTAAATACTTAAAATATATTGAAATATGAAATTATCGTGATTAAACAGACCAATTGCGAGTTAGACTCGCGATCCGAGGGTTCCGTACAAACAAATATAGGATAAGGGTACGAAATATTTTGTTTTGTAATGCAACTATAAATTAAGGTTAAATTTATGTAGGTTTTCTTGGGCTTTATAACACTGCTTTGCTAAATTTTATGATTTTAGGTCAATGGACAGTACCTACAGGCTTTGATTAACTTGCGAGTGTTTAAATATGCTGCTTAAACGACTGTATCGTTTGATTGCGTTGACTTATTATTTAATTTAATTTTAATTTAAACTATTTACCTCCACGTGTTTGTTCCAGGGAAAAGGGTCTGAACTATTCCACGTCCTAGGTGATTGGCAGAATATGTTAAAGGGTAGGCCAGCAGTCAATAATAATAATAATGCTGGACACAGCACAATCTATCCTCAAACCAAGCTGAGCTTGTGTTATAGGAATTACATTAATGTTATAATTACAGAAATATTTTTTTTGTAAATACAAAGTTACCTAAACAATACTAGCTTCCGCTCACAATTTCGCTCGCGTCGTACCCGGATAATAAGTACTTTAGGTGTTAATCCAGATCCAAAACTATGTACTTATATTACAACAGTATCATAACAGTTCTATAAACCTCTGCTAGCTAAAATGGTGTTAAAAAAATTAAAAAAGAGCATGTCATCTCTTTTATTTACATCAATCATCAAAATCATCATCATCATCATCAGCCTATAGCAGTCCACTGCTGGACATAGGCCTCCCCTAATGAGCGCCATAAGGGGGTGTATGCCCGTAATCCCTACGCTGGGCATGCGGGTTGGAGATCGCAGGACACATCTAAATGACAGGGACAAACTTAATTCGAGCCGTTATAAAATTACATTAGGTTATGAATAAGGGGACAAGGTTCATCCAAATCCGTTCAGTAGTTTTTGCGTCAAAGAGTAACAAACATCCATACATCAGCACAAACTTTAAGGTTTTTAATCTATGTAGAATAGAAACTGTGGTAATTTTATCATGTTAGTAGCTGACCCGAGTCGGTATTTTTAGGGTTCCGTTCCTTAAAATGAAAAAAAGGAACCCTTATAGGATCACTTTGTTGTCCGTCTGTCTGTCTGTCTGGCTAGCTGTCTGTCTGTCTGTCTGTCAAGACCTTTTTCTCAGGAACGCGTCGAGGTATCAAGTTAAAATTAATATCAAATACGCAAATCTGCCATCCCTTGAGGCTTGTTAAAAAACTATGCTTCTAAAATAACGCAATCAAAAGATATAGCCGTTTATGTCGCATATTTCGAATCGAACTTATGGGGTACTTGCCATTGCCCTAGAATAATAAAATTTGGTAAGAAGCAATGTCTTATAGGACAAGCAAAGTAAGAGGCCCGATACCATTGATTTTTAGCTACAACAATTTTCTTATAATTTTCAAACATTTATGAACAGGTAACGCCATCTAGCAAAAATGGAAAACAACTAAAGTAAATTTGAATTTAGTAAGTTCCAAAACAAATACGGATTGCCATCGAGATAACTAAATTGTACTTTATGTCATAGTCTTCCAGGGAAAACTGCCAAAAATCGTCCAAGCGTATTTGACATAAATAATCTTCAAAATGCCAAATCTGCACTAATTTAAGACCTTATGTGGCTTGAAAAAAATGCTACTATGACATAAAAGAATTTTTAGAATAGATAGACCTGTATAAATAAATTTAATCATTTATATAAAAATGGGCATCCCTAAGCATAAATAATTCAATAAAAACGTGATAATTTAATAATCTAATTAACAAATTTGACATCTTAATAATAAGCCAATTCTCAACTGGGATCAGTCAGGGATTACTAACTTTGTTGAATACATGACTACCTAGGTACCTAATAAAACGACAATAATAAACAATAATAACATGTAACATGCAATTTAACACCATGTGAAAGTAATAAATGATTCGTATTTGTATTTGTAAAAAAATGTTCAAAGTCGGCGCAATTGACAGCGTGCGCCGAGTTTTGGTGCACACATTTTTTCCACGTTTGTGCCTCTAGAGTTAAAATTTCTCGATGGGGATTGCTTGTGGTCAGCGCCATTGTTTAGGCGCCAATAGATGGAGTTGATGCTTAAATTTGTAGTATTTTATTTTTTAATTTAGGTACCTTAAAATTTTTTTCATACATTTTTATGAACAAGTCACGACATCTAATGAATAAAATAGGCAAAAACTAAAGAGGTTCAGAGCATTTTACTACTTCCCAGTAGCTCCCGGACAGGAAGCAATGCCATAGAGCACAAGTTATGGAAGTAGCCCAAAAGCTGTGAATTTGTATTAACTAACAATTAACAAAAAATATTATTTATTTATAATTTTCCAACATTTATGGACAAGTAACGCCATCTAACAAAAATAGGCGAAAACTAAGACAAGTTCAGAGGCCGCGCACCGGTACTTTATTTGCAAACATTGACATTTCATCTGTCGAAATTCAAAGAACGCCAATTGAAAAACTGACACAGTTTCTAAAACCAGGACCGGTGCTTATCATCAAATAAATAATAAATAAATAAATAATGCTGGACACTATCACAAAGTATCATGTAGCCCCAAACTAAGCAGAGCTTGTATTATGGGAACCACATGACTGATAAACTACATAGATACATTTTACAATAGACATGTTACCCATAATAAGTACAAATACTACAAGAAATAACACAATTATAGACAACGTTTTTTCCAACTTCGATGTACACCACACCACACCAGCCTATATCAGTCCACTGCTGGACATAGGCCTCCCCTAATAAAGGGGGATATGCCCATAATCCCCACGCTGGGCATGCGGGTTGGGGATCGCAGGGCACAGCTTCTCGCACCACCGACGCTGCTGCCCGTCGGTGGCCAAGGGATTTAGCTGTGCTATGCCGCAATCAGCCGGCTGCCAGAGCCCCGTTCGTTGTTTAGCAGGGTGCACCACGAGCAGGTGAGGTTGGCTTGGGTTCCAAAGATGGAGGTTGAACCCCGTACACCCCACTTTGATGTACAATGTGGTACTATTCATTCCTTTTTCATCACTTACAAATTTTGTTCAAATTTATACCCTTTTAGAACTGATTTTGGAGGAAACCTAAAACATATCTACTCTGAAAATGCGGAAAAACATTTTGATACTCGATTTCCGTGATGGGCGAACTATTTGCTGTACAAGTTTATACGGAACCCTCGGTGCGTGAGTCCGACTCGCACTTGACCGGTTTATTTAGTTTTGTTATCTACTAAGTGTGTACACTGTATTACTTGTTTTTATATTGTTATCTAATAAACTTGTTTTACCCATAGTTTTGACTGCGATATTATGAGATAAATAGCAACCTTGAGTCTTATTTTTTGATCATTTTCTTTGCTAGTGGCCATCTCTGGTGACAGTTTTCAGCCGCTTATAGATGTTTTTTCTTATCCTTCTTAATTTTTGTTTTAGTGTCTGATACCTTTGCTTTTGTCTGTTTTGGTTTAGGTTTTGCTTCCAATTTCTTTTATATCTTTCTTTTTTCTTTTTTAGGGTTCCTTTCCTCAAGAGAAAAAAAAAGAACCCGGATCACTTTCTTGTTCGTCTGTCTATCTATCTGTCTGTCAACACCTTTTTTTCAGAAACGCGTGAAGTAAGTGAGGCTGTGAAAAAAATCCAAATTAAAAAATAACGCAATCTAAAGATACGGCCGTTTGAGCCGCATATTACGAATCAAAACTATGGGGTACTTGCCGTTGCCCTAAAACAGCGGTCGGCAACACGCGACCCGGGGGCTGCATGCGGCCCGCGGCAGTCCCACTTGCGGCCCGCGCGGTGGCACAGATAGCATGTGATATCCCATTATTTGTTCAATGTATTATTCACTAGGATGCGTAATGTTCCAGAGTAGTATAATGAAAAGAAGCACCTAATGGACGTTGTGATATCTACTGTAAGCATCTGAAAAGAATTTTTGATCTCAGATATTTTTATTTTTATATCTCCTTTGTTTCTTGCGATCTGTTGTGGGCATTGAACAAGAGTTGCGTGGATGCTGCACGCTCGACATGAATGAAGTAAGCCCAGTGGCGTGTGTTTTTATGTAAGGTCTTCTCTTTATCTCAGATAAGAAATCAACAATTTTATGAATTAAAAAGACAAATCTGTTCTAGAACTAACAGAATTCAGAATGGTTAATATTAGACATTGAATTTTTTACTGATGTACCTTATGATTATGATTATTTCACGAGTCACATCTGTACGATGAATGTAGGGTTTCATGGGTAAAAAGTAAAAACAAACTAATAAAAATAAAAAAAAAACTATAAACGTAAAGGCATTTCAAATTGAAAAAAAAGCTCCTTAAAAAACATTTTTTAACCGTCATCGTCCCACTGTTAGGCAAAAATCTCCAATTGACTTCCAAATATATCTGACCCGAGCTACCTTTCCACCACCCTCTTTTAAAGGCATCGAACTTGTTCTGCCAACGCATCCTCGAACGATCTCGACGCCGCTGTCCCTCAGCTATCCAGGGTCTCGACATAGTAAGCGATCGCTGCCTACCGAAATTCGGTAGCAGCTCGGAAACAGATTTTCATACAAAAAATACTGCGCGCGATGAGGTGGGCTGCACTGATTGGTGCCGATCATTGACGTTTACGATTTTTGTCGTTAACATACCGAGATACAATGTCAACTCTACAATTTTTGTGAATTTCATTGCGGCCAAATATGACAGCCAAAAACAAATTTCCCTTATAATTTAGTGTTGCAAGAAAATAAACTTATATAACTCCTTACAAACTAAAAACAATCATCATTGTTATGCGCTAATTTGTAAATCACTGCAAAAATAAAGTTTACATACCTAGTTTATTTATATTTTTAGTAGACACATGATATTTTTTTTATCCATTTATGTATGCATGTGGATTGAAATTCGTCGATTAATAGAATTATGTATTTTTCAAATTTCTTTTAATGTGTAATTCAAGTGCATTTATTTTTATCTAGGTACCTAATTTTAAGATAATGTAACTTTAATTTTACATAAAATATTGTCTACTTTATAACGTGGGTGAAGTAAATACCTATTTATCTTATCTTATCTAAATAGTAGAAACATTGAATAAAATTATTTAATAACTCGTCTTTACAGGTAAATATTTTAACCCAATTTTCGGGAAGATGTTTTGTGTGGGCTTACACTTAGCGATATATCGGTTGTTAACGAAAAAGTCGAGACTGCAGCCCCAGGCTATGATGACGGTCGCTCATCCATTGGAAGGCATCCGGCTAACGTGACCCACCCAATTCCATCTGAGCCTGGCAGCCTTATCTCCAACAATGGCAACACCGGTTGAAGAACGCAGCGTGGTGCGTCTCTGGTGGACCTTCGCCCACGGCACCACAGAGGTTGTCATTCGACAGATATGCCACGAGCACTCATAACACGGAAAAAGTGTAACAGAGCAATTGGAGGAACCGCCATGGGAATCTTGGAAGACACTATTTAAGAAGATCGGGCTTTTCACCCTACCCAGCTTGTACGTGTTGGAGTGTGCTCTGTTTGTTAAATAAAAAACACAATTATTTATTTGTACAGGCTGATCAGTTGTATGCAAGAAGCACAAGGAATTGGGGTTGAGTTGTGTTGTGATACCCAAAATTCCTAGGACAAAAATGTGTTTAATCAGTAGCTATGTTATTTTATTTTATTAAGGCAAAAGTTATGTGTTTGAAGATTTACAACTCTATACCTGATTTTATAAAGTATCTACAATGACCAAAATAAAAAAAAAATTGAAACTATATAAATAATTTATCCTAGACTTGCCATTCCTAGCTCAAATAATATCTATTGACAAGATCTACGTTTTGTATGACGGCTGACAAATTTAAAACAGCTTTATCTTGGGAACTACTTACCCTAAGCATGTGGTTCCTGGCTAAAATAACAATATATTAATGTTTGAAGACCGTCGATGGCGACCTGTCAAATTCAAACCAACCATATAATTGAGAACTCATCTTAAGCTTGATGTTAATTACTCAAATGATAGCCATTGAAAAGATCTTATTTTTTGATGACATGTGTCATCATTTTTTTATAGGTATTTATTACCAGCGTAAAGAGTATTTTAAATCTCATTAGTAGTTAGAAGGTTTTGTTGCTATAAGTTTATTTTAAAGGATAAAATAATGGCATTTTGGGATTTTTTTTAAATGTAAAGTCAGCCCAGAAAATGTAATTTGCAAAAAAAACAACAACAAGTTGGTCTCAATTGACTCTATTTCCCAACAGAAACACTTTTCTCAAAGTAACTTACTAAATCAAATCGTAAGAGTTCGCGAACATTCAAAAAATATTTCCATAAAATTTCTATGAAACGCAATTCGCCTCTACATTGAGACCATTTTTATGCCAATTCGAACACATACCCGGAAATACTCTGTTCTTATTTTAAATTGACCTTTCATAATGTTTGGCAGAATGATGTTATGCATAGGAAAATAACATAAAAAAAGCATAGGGATGCTTCCACAATAACCACTAGGTACCTATACGTTGATTTATGATTACGTCTATCGCATGCATGAACTCAATGTAATGGCAAATGATGTTTCATAGAAACTGTATTGAAACTTTTTTTTAATCTTACGCATTTAGTAAGTTACTTTGTGAAAAGTGTTCTTGTTGGGAAATAGAGTCGATTGAGACTTGAGACCAACTTGTGTTTTAGTTTGACAAATGTCATTTTCTAGGGCGCCTGTACATTTTTTCAAAAATCCTAATATGCAATAATTTTTTCTTCCAAAATAAACCTATTGTTCCCTGAGAAGAAAACCTTGTTGTCGCGGCTTGAAGCCTACTTAGAATCCTATCTACGCAAGAAGCATTTTTCAAAGGCATCATAGCAAGCCACATATACTTTTTTACGCGCACAAGTCTACCCACAGTACCTAAGTAAGAAGACTTCTAAAAATCACCGTGTCGAGTGCACAAGCTCAAATGTAATAATTTGGAATTATAATAATTAAACCAATTGTATAAACGAAAGTTCGACTACAAAAGGGAAGGGTTTGACTTCAATAGAAAACTCACGGTGTCCTCCTGGACACTTGTAACTACAAAAGAAAAGGTAACTACTCTCAATGAGGTGAAATTTTGCCCCATCCTGTATACCTTTCTACTTTTATTTTAATAAATTCATATAAAAATTCATCAACAAGACCGTTTGCTAATTACAGTTTTTCCATACATCGAAACCACCAAATCTGAGTCAGTCTTTTCTGAGATTGGAGGGCAAGTAGATTTGGTCTAAGTGCAGTAGTTAGCAGTTTAGAGTTATTGATTAGAAATTAGTTCAGTATATTTTCACGAGATAGCGCTAGTAAAAGTTGCCGTATCCTGCATCGCGCTATCGATGCGTTTTCATGTTTTACCTTGTTTAGAACGATAATTGTGTTAAAATAATAAACTCTCTGAGATTAAGGCGGTGTTTTCTTAGACACCCCTCACCTTACTAGCTTATCTAGGCCAGTTCAGCCCTTATCAGTTCAGGGTTGTTCATTGTCCTTCGTCAGCTAGATTGGTATCTAGATTGTTAGGTTCAGTCACCTAGGTAGGGAAACGCTGTACTCGCTGTGGATCGCTGCGGATAAAGTGCAGTACGGAGCACGGTGGTGAAACCATACCCCGGGTCTCTCGAGGATTGCAGTGCAGTGCAGTGCAGTGAGTTACAGTTGTGAGTGGAACATCGCCCCCTCACAGCTGAGGCCAAGGTACGCGAAGGCTAAGTTGCCTTTCTGCGCGCCCCAGAAGAGTTCAAGACCGTTTAAGGTCATCGACCCTACGTCCCCTAGAAGAGGAGCAGTACAAAGCTTGGGCTATTTACCCCGCGCCTCCAGCAGACCCAGTACAAGACGTGTGGGACATCGACCTACGTGCCCCAGAAGAAGAGCAGCACAAGGTTTGGACCATTGACCCCGCGCCCCCAGCAGATCCAGTACAAAGCGTGTGGGTTATCGACCCAAGTCCAGAAGAGAATAGCAGTACAAAGGCGTGTGTTAGTCCGCTGAACTACGCGCCCCCTAGCAGAGCAGCAGTAAAAGTACAAAGGCGCGCGGGCCCCTGACCCCGCGCCTCCCCCGTAAGCAGACCCAGACGAGCAGTGGAACTACAACATCAAGATCGTGTTTGTATAGTGAATAAACCGTGAGTACTTTTTTCGTAAACCTTTTTAAAGTTGGACATACGTTAGATTCGCCGTTTAGTAAAGTTAAGAATTTATCTATTTTAGTTGAAGTTTGACATTTTGTTTGTTTCGGTAAAGTAAGACTTTGAAGTTTTAGTATTTTTCTTGTCCACTTACGAGCTATCGAAATTAAATATTAGAATTTGTCTTCCTAAAACTTTGAAGTCTTAGGTTGTCGTTTTCAAATTCATCATGGAGCCTATTATTAATTTACAACGTGATATTCAAAGGTCAATCGAAATCTGATAAATTTCAAAAATGCCCTAAAGATAGAATAACTCCCGAGTACATAGAGGCTAAAATAGATAACTTAGAGAAGGATTGGGCATTATTTAGGAAAAAATAATGTAAAATTATATGAATCTTACGAAGCTAGTGAATTGGAAGATTCGGTTTACGTAAAGAATGATATATATGCAAATACTGAAGAAAGTTACATTGTTGCTAGGTCACATATTAGGTCAACTTAAAATCAGCTCAAATAATAGCCAGTACAACAAATGAAGCTCATTCGAGTTCATTGGCGATATTGCCCAAGATCACAATTCCAACTTTTAGTGGAAATTATGAAGAGTGGACCACATTTAGGGACTTATTTGTATCCCTGGTTCACAAGAACAAATCGTTAGATAACGTTCAGCGATTGCACTATTTAAAAGGGCAACTCACCGGTGAAGCCGAACTTCTCATTAGGCATACGCCAATAAATGGTGTTGGCAGCTATTAGAAGATAGGTATAGTAATAAAAAGTTCTTGTCAAATTCGATACTTATTAAATTGTTCGGCCAACGTACCATGAAAGTTGAGTCCGCGTCCGCTTTGAAGAATTGGTCGATACGACATCTGATTGTTTGAGTGCTTTGGAATGTTTAGGTGTTGATGTGAGCACGTGGGATATCATCATCATCCACATTCTAAGCTAGACCCAGAAACGCGAAAGCTTAACGTCTCCACTAGTTAAGTTCAGAATCTGCTATTTAAAATGATTTGCCAACCTTTCCGCAGTTCTAAACCTTTTTAGAAGGTCGTTTTCGTGCATTAGAATTCGTAGAACCTAGTAAGCGACCTGCAGTTCAGCATGGAAGCGGTCCACAGACTTCATGTCGGTCCATGGTTGCCATGTCAACCACCATGCCTTGCGAGTTCTGTTTGGAAAATCATAAGTTAAGTTTCTGCAAAACATTTGCTAAGCAAGATGTAGATGAAAGAAGAGCGTTCGTTTCTAAGAATAAGATGTGCTTCAATTGCTTAGGCGGCAATCATAGCGTGTATAGTTGTAGAAAACCAACAATTTGCCGTATCTGTAAGAGGAGACACCATACTCTACTACACCTAATGCCCGAGTATTCCAATGCAGACAAACAAGGCGTTTCGAAACCCACAGTTGATAGCTATTGTTCAGCCAAGATAGACTAAGTAGTATCGTGCCTATCCACAAGCGAAGTGCCGATGACCAAACAAGTTCTATTAGCCACAGCACTCATAAATGTCGAAGCAGTCACCGGCGAGTATCAAACACTGCGTGCCCTGATGGATCAAGGATCACAAGCTTGCATCATTACCGAGTTGGCAGTCCAGCTTTTGCGTTTATAGAAGATCCCTGCGAAAGGAATGATTTCCGGGTTAGGTAGTGATAACAATGTAAGAGCAAAGGATGTCGTACATACCATCATTCAGTCTCGTACTGACCTAGAGTTCAAAATGGAAGTACAAGCCTACGTTTTAGGTCATATCACGTCCTACCTACCTGAAAAACATGTTGAAAAGTTAGACTGGGTGGACATAGAAACGATTCAGTTAGCCGACCCGCAATTCACCACTCCACGCAAAATTGATATGTTGTTAGGCGCAGACGTCTACAGCCAAGTTCTGAAGCAAGGTATGAAGGAAAGTTCAACCGGAAAATTAGTAGCACAAAGCACGAGTCTTGGGTGGATTCTATCCGGAGTGGTCACATCTGAAAACACACAAAATAAAGTATCAGCCATGCATGTTTCATGCAATGAGAACGAGAACGAAATGTTAAAGCGATTTTGGGAGATAGAAGAAACAATAAGTACAAAAAGGCTATTTACAGAAGAAGAACAAAAATTTGAAGCATATTTAAGAGAACAACTAAAAGAGATGAAGGTAAATACATAGTGAAATTGCCGTTCAAAGAAGAGGAACCACCATGCAAGTATGGTAATTCGCGAGATATAGCTATTAAGAGATTAGTATCATTGGAAGGAAAAAAGATTATCAAGAAACACAGAATTAAAAAGAAAATATACAGAAGTAATCCTTGCATATATGAGTTCAAACCACATGCGACCAGTTAAAGAGAGTTATAATAGAAAGAATGAAGCTGTATACTTACCGCATCATGCTGTATTAAGGAACGATAAGGAAACAACAAAGGTGCGAGTTGTTTATGATGCATCCAGTCCAAATAGTAAAGGAGTGTCACTTAATGACACACTCATGGTTGGTCCCACGCTACAAGCAGATCTTCGGCACACTATTTTGCGTTGGAGAGTTCATCACATTGCTCTTGTAGCCGATATTATTAAAATGTACCGCCAAGTAAGAGTCGACGAAGAAGATGTCATTTATCAGCGCATAGTATGGAGAGACGATCCTGAAACAGAAATACAAGATTATGAATTACTGACGGAAACATTTGGAACAGCTTCTGCTCCATATTTAGCAATGCATGAAGTTGCGTATGATTATGAAGGAGAATATCCTCTAGCTGCTAACAAGGTTCTAAATTGCTTCTATATGGACGATCTCATGACGGGGTGCTCGACGGTCGAAGAAGGAGTGCACCTGTACAAACAAATTGTAGCATTATTACAGAAAAGTGGTTTCAAATCGCAGAAGTGGAACAGCAACAATCAGGAACTTCTGAAACAGATAAATGAAAATGAGTACACAGAACAGTACAAAATAGAACAAAAACAGATCAAACATAACATAGGACAAACAGGGGAAAATTATAGAACACGTAAGGACAAACTAGAAGTTAATGATCAGGCCAAAACAGAATTGAACTCCAAGAAAGTAGAAATGAAGTTAGATACAACGATTAAAATATTAGGTCTTACCTGGAGTCGTAGCGAAGATTATTTTCAGTACAAGGTACAGCTTCCACCATCATCTGGACCTGTAACCAAAAGAAAAATTATTTCGGATATTGCTAGAATATTCGACCCGCTAGGATGGATAGCTCCAGTAGTTATATTAGTAAAAATGATGATACAAAAGCTGTGGTTGTCAGGCATAGAATGGAATGTGGAAGTGCCAATAGAACCAGATAAATGGAAAACTGACCATAAAGAATTGCCACTACTCACCGCAGTGAAGATCCCTCGCTGGTTTTGTATGAGAACCGATGATCCACATATTCCCTCTCGCGCGCCGAAGTTTAGAAGATTATGGCAAGCAGGAAAAACGTCAATAAAGTTCCAATTCAAAGGATTGGTTCCTCTTAATTTAATTTCACGCTTGTTTAAATTCATGCTCTATCCGGAACCTCTGGTATCTTTACCAGGAGTTGATTTTGAAAGTTCAAATATTAGTTCATTGACAAGGTGGCAATTAGTACAAAAAATGATTCAATGGTTCTGGAGACGTTGGTCCCAAGACTATTTAACAAGTCTAGTACATCGAAATAAATGGACAGATCAAGTTCCAGAACCAGATGTAGGCGACGTAGTCCTCATCAAGGAAGATGATTAGCCACCTGGACGTTGGTTACTAGCATCCCGGTGCTGATGGTTTAACCCGTGTGGTCACATTAAAGACCAATAAAAATTTAATTAAAAGGCCAACATCAAAACTTTGTGTATTGCCTGCAAAAAATGAATAGTTCAAAATGTAATAATTTAGATTAAGTTAAGTCTGTCAGTTCGTCTTCACTTAAAAATTTTTAGTTTCCTTTTTTAAACTTGTCAGTTAATAAAATTGTACTTTTTGTGTAAGTTCAGAATTGTAACCTATTTATTAAGGACCCTTCACTAGGTCCTTGGCAGGCGATATGTTTAGAGTTATTGATTAGAAATTAGTTCAATATATTTTCACGAGACAGCGCTAGTAAAAGTTGCCGTATCCTGCATCGCGCTATCGATGCGTTTTCATGTTTTACCTTGTTTAGAACGATATTTGTGTTAAAATAATAAACTCACTGAGATCAAGGTGGTGTTTCCTTGGACACCCCTCTCCTTACCTAGGCCAGATCAGCCCTTATCAGTTCAGGGTTGTTCATGATGGAATACCTACTCACAGTGTTATGTTGTATTGTTTCTCCAATTATTTTTTTACCTTTTCTTCTAATTATAAATATTTTCATTATGTATGTATACTTAATGTCAAATTACTTACAATATTATCTTATAAATAGTACTACTGTATGCGTATGATTGTAGTTGCAAATTATCCCCCGTGGCAATGCAGCTTCAAGCTGAGACGGAATCTTTTTAGCTCAAGCCTTTGCGGCGTAGATGACACACGCACCTATCCTTTTGGTTCTTCTTTTAGTTTCTAGTAGTTACTAGGTACCAAGATTTGGTTATTTAGTTTATTATTATTTCTACTGTCACATTTGTGGTCTGTTACTCTCACCTAAATTGTATGAGTCTTTATTATGTGTTCTCTGTGCTGTTTTTGTCGGTGCTGAATAAAATAAACATCTTTCTTATCTTTATCTCAAATAAATATTCGATCTATATATGTTTCTATGTACTAAATACTGACTATTACGTATTTACATTTCAATGGGGCAATTCACTCAGAAAAAAATGTCCCAAAGCGATGATATACTAAAATTCAAAATAAGTTTATTCTTAAGCACATACAGTACACTTTGAAACGTCAATACCTTTACGTGTATTGTTGAAAACCAAATCAGCACAAATAGGATCAAATATTTATTAAAGGTACTACAATAAAAACAAAAATATAATTAAACTTAGTATTTTTATTCAATATAAATAATTAATTTATTGACTCGAAAAAAGCATTTAAAAAAGTACGTTAGTATTTAACAGTTGAATTTTTGGTATATATTGCACCCAGAAACAGGTTTTAATTGAGTTTCATTCACTTGAATGATAATAATAATTATTAAGTCAACCGTTATTATAATCTAGTCTTAAGAATGAAAACATATAATTGTATAAATAATGCTATGGATAAAAAAATAACCCAGACCAGCAACTACAGCGGGCCTCAGTGGCTATTTAACTAAAACTAGGTGAGCATAAGCTTTCTAATAAAAAAACTGCAAATAAAATAAGTAATTTAATGATAATACTATATCCGCTGTTTCAAAAATCCTAAGCGGTTATACCAAAATCGCTTGCTGGTATTTCGAAAATTTTCAAAAACTCGTCTATAGCGCAGTTGTAGGTGTACTTGTCATTGAGTGGTACACTTAGGCCATCATCAGAATATCGTGAGCATAAAATGTCTTTGCTCTCAGCGTCAGGAGAATTCACGTACACGATAGCTTCAGTCGTCTCTTCATATTTTATAACCTGGAAAAACATAAAGCGTTTTTACTGATAAACTGGTTTTATGCTTTAAACTACTACAGCGAGGCCACAACGAAGTTTGCGTTGCGACTACGTATCGCATAAACGACGTCGCACCGCGATGTGACGCGTCGACGTACAGCTAGCAGCACGTAAGTCTAGCGCTTAACAAAACGTCTGTGCATGGGACTCTCGCTCTTCTCGCCTGTAGCTCCCTTATGATACCTTACTTCTTCGCAATAACGGTCAGTTGTAACTCAGTTTTGCAGGCTTGCTGAAATACATCACGAACGACGTGGATCGAATATAGCTAATAGCAATAGCTCATGCCCAGCGTGGGAATTATGAATATATTTCGCCTTTTTAAGGGGAGGCCTATGTCCAGCTGTGGACTTATAGAGGCTGTTGTTGTTGTTCATGTTTGATTGTGTTGTCTTAGGGATGCCCTAGGGTTATGACTGACTTTCGGTAATTTACTTTACCTATAATAATGTAAGTAACCTTTAGCTTAGCTGACATAAGGTCGACTGAACCACCGATCTAATTGCACTGGTCACTCTAGGACAGAAAAACCAAAAAACTCACCTTCCACAAGTAACGAGGGACACCTTTATCGTTGAATTTACTCGCTCCTGTCCACACGGTGTATGTGTTCATAACGTACATCGCTGATTGAAACACCTCTTCAAGATTAGACCATGAAGCCTGTAATAAGATTATGTGAAATTGTAAAACACGAGTTGTTTTCTTACTTTACCTTATAAACAGGTATTTTTGGCTCTATTCGCAATGAAAAAATCCTTCAGAGAACCAGAGTAACCGATATAGCTCTAAGAATCAGCAAAGTGGCAGTGAGCAGGCCATATAGCTCGTAGAACCGATAACCGTTAGGGAGTTAAGGTTCTCAAATGGCGACCATGATCTGAAAGTCGAAGCGTAGGGAGACATCCCACCAGATGGACCAAACACAACGTCAAGAATGCAAGTAATCGGTGGATGGAGAAGGCTTAAAACAGTCCTGGAAATCCTTGCGGACATCTATGTTCAGCAGTGGACTTTTGAAGGTAATTTGTGTCTCTGTGTGAATTAAATAACACTACGAACTGCTTTACCTCCTATAGGTACCAATGAACCTATTGGAGGCTGTTTTTTTAAATCTACGTTTATCAGGTAACCGTTGTAAACGTAGTGTTCTTATAACCATTTTATTTCAGCTGAATGAGTCATTTGTGAGATAAAAGTTCAAATACTATTGGAGTTTTAAATTTTCCAAGGTGATTTATGTTATGATAAACTATTCCACTGTTTTTATTTAGCTAATAGAGTGGCATATACGCCTATTATATCTTTCTTACCCTTGAACTTTTATTGCACGGTTCAAACACAGGGACAGAGTTATATTTATCCATCAAGGTTGCAATCTGGGGTGGTCCAAAGGCAACATCCACTGGATTGACGAAACGGCGCTGATTGTATTGACACTTTACAAAACTGACATCTCTCATTTCGCTGTTTGAATTCAGTTTAAAGGCCGGCCCAACAATATTACCCATATTAATATCTGACATCGTCATTTTAGAGTACAGAGTTCTGTGATCTGATTCGCTGTAACAAACATCGTATACACCCAAAAAGCCTTTACTGAGCTTGAATCCAACTTCAACTATTTTTCCATTGGTCATACATGGTTTATTTGTGTCTACTGGAGTCGGCTTTACATAATCTACACATTGCAGATCTTGGAACTTGTACATTTTTCCATCGACAGTAAATTGGTCTTCTTTGTAACATTCTGCGGTTATTTCTTTAGCTTTTGGGTGAGTTTTGAACATATTATTTGGTTGGTCTATAGTTGAACACTCCAGAGTAAGTTTTTCATTCTTTTTGAGTTTATAATACTCATTTTCAGCGGTAAGTATTGGCCAATCTTTTTCTGTATCGCTGATCAGCAATAACGGAATGTTTTGAACTTTATCGACTGTCCTATCAATGACGCATCCTGTAAAATCAATAAAAACGTAATAAATAAATACAGATATTGCATAGGAAATCTTAACGCATTGGTGATCTATTTGCTATTTAATCTTTTTGTTCGGAATCCCCTTGAAGTAAGTTATGTATTCATACACAGATTTATTATTACCTCAAACTAAGCGAACATGATGTAAGGAAGCCAACTGACTGATGTTTCATGTATAAATCATATTATACTAATACAGAGTTGACGGGTCATAGGATTGACGATAAAGAAATCATATTATGCATTGAAACCCTGACCCGACTCAAATATTTTCAGATTATACGAACATTTGTTTCACGGCGGGCATATACCTACTGAGCCAGCGAGGTCGTCAGAGTACCTTAATAATTTGAAGCTTTTCAAAAGAACTATTTTAGAACTTTTGATACGTACCGTCACTCGTCACATTGAAAGTCTGTTGCACGCTGCCGTGGACGTTGCTTACATTACACGTGTAGTAACCCCAGCCAGAGATAGGCAGCTCAGTTCCTTTGTTGTTCAAAGCTTTCCCGTTGTAAAACCATTCAACCTTTAAATATCATTATATGAGAAGATTAATGATTGACTATATGTTTAAATCATTCAGTAGTTTCTTCAGCACAAAATACTATATCCAAACCATCCAGGATCCAATGGACTTAACTTAGTAAACCTCATTTATTTCGGGTTTGCCAAAATTAGGTGGATATTGTTGTCCGATGCGCATCCACGATTATGGATTGTATCGTGAAGACGTCCCGTGGAGATAAAGACGTAAAGGATCTATGTGCAGTTAAAGTGGAGGTCTTTCAGCATTGAAGCTTCTAACAGTAGAGCAATCACGAATATTTCAAGCATTCGTATCGTCAGGGTATCGTAACATTTTGGGCAATGACAATCTACACTTAAACATTGGCCACTAAATATCTCGACAAATAGTTGAATATTCGTGATTCGTATGTGGGGCAATACGTTTGCTGGGACCGCTACGAACAATTTTTTAGTATTTTTATGAAAAAGACGATAAGAAAACTACTTATATGTAGTATATAAGTTTTTTTAAGGGTCCAAACATGAGACGAAATTCACCTTTTCTGTAGGTTTGGCTTGAACATTGCAGTCTAGATTATCTTTCTTATTTCCGTTCCAATTGAAGATTGGCGTCGACTGTGGCCTGGTGAAGCTTGGCTTGTAACCGACGTCTACAACGTAGTTTACTGAAGCAGATCCCTGGTCTGTGTTCACTCGGCACGTGTAATTTCCATCGTTTGAGAAATTGGCATTTTGAAGTGAATAAGACGAACCTTGTACTGCAACTTTGTCGGCATTCTAAAAAAATACATTTCTAAAATAAAAACATATAATATATTCTCCTTTAAAGTAATGCTTAACAAATTTCACAATATCTATTGCTTGGTTTTCTTTGATTTTTACAAAAATTGTCAAGCGTTTGACCACTATCGTTCATTCTAAATTACCGACAATTTTTTAGATAAAATTATGTCTTATAAAATTCGAATAGTTATAAAACATTTAGATAAGCCAAATTATTTGATTTAAGTAGTAATTGAAATCATTGATTTTGGTATTGAATTTGAAATTTGATGATTCTACTGTTAGAACACAGTATGTCAGTAATGAAAATTATCTAAAGATTTATAAGTACTCGAAGAAAACATTATGAACGCTTGGTTTATGTACTTACCACATACCACCTTACTGACTTGGGTCCAGAATCAGGCAGATCACATTTTATCACCGTGGATTCACCAGGTTTCAAGTAGATGTACTTGCTGTTTTCTTTATCAATTTCAATAAAATCTGTAAAATATATTAAGCACATCATGTTATATTAGATATTATAGAAATGTTTTTTTATGATTTATTGTAGGCATCTAACATTTTTTTTGGGATATTTGAAACACATTTTCATACTACATTACAAATTTCCTTCTGCAACTATGGCTCATTTCTATATTGTTAAAACTAATCTTCATCAAGAAAAAAGTTTATAATATTGATTTATAGGTTTTTGGGCGTCTATTATAATAACCTATCCAAACTGAAAAAGTAATAACTACAGCTTACCAGAGATCTCGGCTTCAAAATGTTTCACATCATTTCCATATTTGTTATTGGCTTCGCATGTAAAATTGCTGGAATCTTTCGGGATCGGATTTTTAATAAATAGAGAATTTTTATCGAAGGTGATTTTGGCATCTGAAATTATTTCAACATTGTAACATTCAACATAGTCCTTCATAGGCAATAAAATTTAGTTAAAATATTTGTGATAATATTTATTTTCTCTTTACAAAATAGTAGGTAGGTAGTTTTAAGTGAAGGGAAGTTATTTTTGGTTTAAAATTAAAGTTTTTTCAGTTCCATCTTCAACGTCATGTGTCGTATTATCATGATAGCGTTGTATAGTTATCGTTATGTCTCTTGATTATATTATTAATGATGATCGTGCAGATAAAGAATTTTATTTTACCTGTTGTGACTGCTATGCCTTTACGCTTCCAAGTGATCGTTGGTTCAGGAACGCCAGTGACTTGACAAGGAATTTTCAGTACTTTATCTCCCGTGACTCCAAAGATCACAGATTCAACGTTTGTGATTTTTGGTTTTCCTTAAAAAAAAAAAAATTTAGTCTGGTTTTGCTATTGCTATGTTATATTTACCTCATTTGGAATCATATTATTAGGATCTTATGCGAGATAATATCCCTAAATCTGGATATTAACTTCTTACCATGGACATTTACATCAATTGTACGACTCTGAGTGCCAATCGCGTTTGTTGCAGTGCATTTGTAGGAACCGGCATGTTCATAGCCAATTTTAGGCTTTATTAATTGCTTTCCTTGCTCTGTTGTCAAATCATAACCTTTTGAATTTACTGGCTTAAACTGCCATGTCACTACTGGATCCGGAGTACCTTTTGCCCTGAAATATATAGATGTGTAATGTGTCAATTTAAACAAACCAAGATTTTAAGTACCTTCTTTTAAAGACAAATTCAGTAAAATTGTTGTTGAACAACTGTATTCAGGAGGTTCAAATAATAATAAAAAGTACTGATACTTTACACTTACTCGCAAGCTATATCCATTTTCTGACCATTCATAATGGTTACGGTATTAGAAGAAGTTATTATATTTGGAGCACCTGAAAATAAATTAAAAAACTAGAAGACTGGAACAAATTAATGGGCAAATTTAATCAAATTAGTACCTATCCCTTGAATTAATATTTGAACAAAATTACTAACACGATTTGAATTAGGATCATTTTTCAAATTATGTAAAATCCATACATATGTCAAGCCAGTTTTTTATCATTTTAATACAATACATTTATTTTAATATAATCACTTACTAAGATCATTTATTTCTACTTTAGTTGTAAACGATTTTTTTTCTTTGTCATCTGATGCCAAAGACGCTTCGCATGTATATTTTCCAACTTCTTCCAAGCCAGTAAAGGCTATATGAAGCGTCCTTTCATCGGGCGATAATATGTACTTATCAGAAGCGTGGATTTCGGATATAATATCTGATGAGCTATTTTCGTTCTGATAAAACCATTTTATTTTCATTGGGAACAACGATCTTGCGTCACAAATGATGTTTGTTGGTGATCCGTACTTGACAGCTTTTGTTACTAAAATATTTAAAACAAAATATTAAATACAAAATATTTTATATGCATAATATTTATTCAATTTACAATTCTAAGTTCACCAAAGTGTATTTTTTTAACTACACGCTAATTGCTTTAAATCGCAATCTAAACTGTACTAAAATCTCAAACAAAGAAAGCTTGTTCAAGTTTTTAATTTGTTGAATAAAACAATATTGATGTAATATTTGAGAGTTTTTCCTTGTAAATTTTCTGTGGTTTAACATAAAATTTATAGTTACCTGGTAAATTTGTTGGAAAAGCAATGGCTGGCAAGACGGTCAAATGCACACTTTTTACAGACTTTCCTAAATCGTTTTCTGTATAGCAAGAATAACTATCTGCAGTCTTAGCATTAAATACTTTCAATTTGCTGACTATTTCATTGTCATTTATAGTCTCCTGAAAAATGCGAGAAAGATATAAATTTAAATGGATTGTATTGTTATAGTTGATTAAGATAACATAATATATTAGCTGAGAAAGAATTTTACCTGTGAATGAGTTAGTTCATGTCCTTTACTATCTTTCCATACAATTGTCGGCGGTGGGTATGCCACAACTCTGCACTTAAATTCATAGGGACTTCCATATGGAACAGTTACTGATGCACCTTCGTCGATGGTTACCTCTGGAGCCTTTTTTACAATTAATTCTGCAATTTGGAATACTCAAATGATAAATTCATATTTGTATTGGCAATAAGAAGATAATGTCAAAGACGTGCAAAAAAAAGATCAAGTCAAAGAAGATAAACTGGATGAGAGTGATATCGGTAAGATACTCAGTCATGTCAGAAATTACTGACAAGCTTATATTTTAGTTTGGGTAAACAACAGACTTTTAAGCTAGAATAACCCTGCGTCCAATATACTTCAAAATGATATATCGAAAGAGAACTGGACAGGACAGTGTTAGTTGTTTAGCAAATATTGTAACAAAAATAATCATACCATTAGTTTTTTCAGCTTGTGCTTGAGCATTCGTTGCGATGCATCGGTACTTTCCGGCATCGGATAAAGAAGTACTGTCAATAGTCAACATCTGACCAGAAACGTGCAAGTCTCTGAACTTGTTGTCACCCTTCTTCATAAATTGCCAACTCACAGTTGGAGGAGGCGTGCCACTGTCGATTCTAATAAAAATAAAATTGATATTATAGTATTTTTACTTCCTTCATATAACGTACAATAAATTATTTTACATTATTTAACATGGCTTAGTTATTAAATATTCCAGTTTGTTATGGTGATAGCATTAAGGTTACTTTATGGAGTCACAGTCTCCAAGTAAAACTGTCAAAAATAGTCCTAACGTCGCTGACATACATCAGAAATGGCACATTTGTACTAATTTTCTACGTTTGTGAGAGAGTGGTCTAGAGTATTACTATCTCGATAGGTGATTGTTAAATATTTTTTTTGTTTCATATAATACTTTCAAGTTGAATATATTAGATGACAATATAAAGTATAGTGTAACGATATAAAACAATATAGATAAATGCCGTTATTGAGTACCTCGGTATTATAGAAACTTATTTCAACAATTATATCACAATAGCAAAATGAAAGAAGACGTAATTAATTCAGAGTATCTAAAAGGAACCAAAATAATTATAGGTAACTCACTTGCACGGAATTGTTGATTTTTGCCCAGTATTAACAATATACTTAGAAGCACTGTTTTGAATCACAGGTGGGCTGAGATCGTTTATTTGAACATCAGTAGATAATTCTACTTTCTGAGTTTCATCGGAGTCGAGAGATGCTTTGCATGAATATTTTCCAATCCTATCCAAATCCGTAAAATATATTCGAAGATTTTTTCCATCCTGGGTAATCATGTATTTGTCAGATGTGTGTATTTCTGATATAATATTTGATGAACTTTGATGGAACCACTTTATTTTCATGGGGAACATAGATTTGATGTTGCAAGTGATGACTGTTGTTGCCCCGTATTTTGAAGTTGTTGTTACTGAAATATTTCAAACCGTGATTATTCCTAACCATCATCATCATATGCCTGCCTTTATTGCCTGCCATCATATGCCCACGTAACATGGTGTCGGTGACATGTGTGTTCTCTTTCCATTGTTTTCTAACACACTCACTCCTTTCATCCTTAGGTAATTTTGGTTTCTTATTCTATACAATAGCTTATTTCAGTAGAGCAAGCTGATTTAAGCATACTACTTCTACTAATATTTATAGTGTTTGCCTAGCCTTGTCATAAAAAAAAGTTCTATCACTGGGGAAAAGAAAATGCTTTACACTGGCAATTAGTATTGAAGAGTCACAAGAAAGGAAAGGCTTAAGAAATATATCAATCAAACTTACTCAACAAACATTACTGTATTATTCGCCTAAAAAGATATTTAACAAGTCACGACAATAATTAATATTATAAATTACGTAGGTAAATGTTATATTATGTCATAATCAAATACATATACAAGTTGTTTATTCCATAATTTACCTGGAGGATAACTGCCCACAACAATTGCTGACGTTACTGATATGTCTATTTTGCTCTCAGCTCTGCCCACATTGTTTTCCGCGAAGCAGGAATATGTATTGGAGGCTCTAATATTTTGGATTTGTAGGTGGCTCGTTATTTCATTATTGATTATAGCATCCTGAAAAACATAACATGTGATGTATAATTTTTTGTTGCCAACATTCAACATCATTACCCAAAAAAATATTAGCTATCATGTAGGATGCTAAAATGACATGACGATACATAGAAGAAACTCTGATGATAATTGATCACAAACGGAAAAACGAAATGTAAATAGCTTCTTTATACAGCAGGGGTATTAACAAATATACGAAAAGTGACAGAATCAGCAAATTATGTTCAGACTATGAAATCGACAAAATTGTGGGAAGCCAGTAGATATCAAAGGCTCAAAGTTTTGTTGAGTATCTAATCTTTAGAGGATTTTTATGTTCAGCAATGGTAATGTAAATTAAAGCTGACTAATTGGATAAGGTAAATGAGTTTCATTGGATTTCTTCAAATTTACGCAGGAGATAAAAACTTATGCATGACTCATTATAAAAGTTAAATACCTGAGAAGCTAATTTGTTTCCTCTGCCATCTTTCCACATGATATCTGGCAACGGATATCCTTCAACTTTGCAAGTCAATGTATTGGTACTTCCGTAAGCAACTGATTTCTTAGATCCATCTTCTATTACCACAGTTGGGAGTTTTTGTACAATCACCTCTGCAAATGGAAAATATTCCAAAATAAGTTCTTCTTAAGGCGACTATACATGTCAAACCTTCCCGCGTTCACAATATTCAACATTTTTGAAGATATAAAATCATTGAATCTAGTTATGCAAAATAGCAAACCTTCACGGCCTACAAAATAACAATACAAAAGTTCAGCAAGAATGTTGAACCCAACTCGTTTTCCTACCAAATTCGATCACACATTGATTTTATATCTTCAAAAATGCTGAATAGTGGGAGCAATACCTTAAGTACCGTTTCGTCACCTTAAGAAATAATGAAAGTAGCTAGATATTAATGTCAAACTATTAATACGACTTACTTGTAATTTTTTCGATTTTTCCTTCACTATTCTTGGCAATACAACGGTACTGTCCATTATTTGCTAAGCTTGCACTAGCAACAATAAAATTTTCGCTCGATTCAGACAGATCACTATATTCATTTGCAGTATTCTTCTTAAATTGCCAGCTAATACTTGGGGGTGGTACGCCTCCTGAAATCCTTTATAAAAATACCCTGGTTATAAAATGCTCTTACCAAACCAGAGAATATCAAAGTATTTATTATTTTTTGATCTTTCACGATATTCAGAGGATATCGCATAGCCTTGTTTGGTAGGGTTTTATTAAATTTTTACATGTCGTAATTTGACTAGGTATTATTGATATTACTCTGATACCAATAATTATACGCGCACCTTATACAGCACAATACTTTAATAATTAATTTTTGTTAGCAATTTTTTTGTTATGCTAGAATTTTTTATTTTATTTTATTTATTTGGGAAAACAAACAGTACTATAATATAAAAGTTACATTATGTAAGTGTTTAAAATCATATTTTAAGGTTACCTACATCGTCATCCACAGCTTACAGTATAAAGTTTAAAAATAAAGAGATCTTGCTACATAGGCATCATCTTATCATAACTTGTTCATACGAACATGATCATTACAAATCAGGTTATTAAAGCGAGTAAAATACATAAATTATAGTTGAAAATGAAGAACAAGAACGATAGACAGTACGTCAGAACGATACATATGACAGTGTAAAGATTGTGAAGAGTGTACATTAGGTAACTACATATTATTGTTTTTGAAGAAGCTTACATAATGTTTAAAATTTAGCGACATAAAGTGCAAAGATGTCGATGTCTTCAAATATAGAGTTATAGGAGTGGACAAGCTGATATATAGGGGCGCGAAGGCAAGCATTTGTGCGGCAAGAGGCAGTGGTAAAAAGTTTGCCGGCTCCTACCGCTTGTCTATGTACAGTTCGCGGGATACATATAAGTTGTGTGCAGTCAAATCTGTTATGACATAACTTGTAAAGCTTCATTGCTCCCAAAAACGTACGACTCTGTTCCAATGAGAGGAATTTGTATTTAGTGAGAAGATTTGTATACGGGAGGTAGGTTCGATAGCATCTATATTTTTTTATGCGCAAAAACTTTTTTGTACCATTTTTTTATGAGGCAATATATTTTTGATAGTGCGGTAATTCCATATCAAAGTAACGTTACAAAGTGTATAGTTTAATATAAATAAATTTAGATTTTTAGAGAATGTTATGAAATTGCATTTAGATATACTTCATTGAAGTTTAGTAGTTTAGTAGTACGTAGTTAAACAGTGTAAATCTTGTTGAAGAAGTAAACAATCATTTATATTAGTAATCTCACGTGATACTTTAAGATTATCGGCATATAGTAAGAAATTAGAGTTTATAAATCATTTATTAATTTATATAATTGATAATGATAAGAAAGAGGCCAAGGATGGATCCCTGCGGGACACTCGACGTTAAAATGATCTCATCCGATTGATGAGCATAAACAACAACTTTTTGAGTACGTTTTTTAACATAGGAGATAAACCAACGCAGTAAGTCACCGCGGATCCCATTGAAGTAAGCTTGTTTATAAGAACTTCATGGTCCCCCTTATCGAATGCCTTTTGAAAGTCGGTGTAAACAGCATCTATTTATATCCGTCTATTCATATGTTATCATTATGACACTTACTTGCAAGAAATTTGCAGTTTTTCTCCATCCGATATCAAGATTGTGCTTGGTGAAGTATTTAAAGTTGGTAGTGCTGAAAAAATAAGGTTTTTTTTTTATTAACACATTCCAAATTTTTTGACTGTCGGCCTCGGACATGACGCTCCGCGCTCCGCCGATACGGCGATCTGTTATTCAGCACTCAAAGCACGCTTCATAAAGTAACCTACCCAAATCACTTATTACAACATTCGTCTCTTGGACTTGCTTTTTTTGCGGATCTGATATCAATGTCGCTTCACAGCTGTATTTTCCTTGCGCTTCGATGCTCATTGATTTTATTGTCAATATAGTCTGATCAGTTGACAAGCTGTATTGTGAAGGCTTCAAGGGAGTTTTCCACTTTATTGCCATAGGGAAGGATGATGATATCCCGCAACGCAATATTTTTTCTTTTCCGTATCTGGCAGATTCCGTTCCTGCAATGCAAAGACAACTTATATCAAAAGGTAGATCTGTAATATTTCACTCGTTAGTGACCGCTTAGATTTAGTTTCGAACGTTTCCGTGCTTCGGAATACACGTTTATTTGTTGATTGCGGCGTTTTCAATGGTTAAGCCATGTCAGTGGCCTTCAGACGGCCATAAACTAAATAAATGATAAATTGAAACGTCTCATTTTAATATTTTTATTTAATTTCTATCAACGAACCTGCTAGCGACGGCATTACTTTAAACGGTGACTGTGGATTGACCTCAATTTTGGAGAACTTATTTCTTGCTTCTTCATTGCTTGCTCTGCAATAGTACGTCGTTGGGTTTTTCACATGCGCCAATTTCAAGTAGCTGATATACTCGTAAGGCAGCTCAACCACAGCACTCTAATGAAAAAAAAAACCATAAAAAAACAAACAAGTATGGTTAAGATTGACTGCAGCCAAAAAAATCTTCCAGTGACAAAGGCTGTAACAAAACAGCCAAACCTACAAACATAAAGTCAATCAAAATTATAGTACAAATTAAATTTTAATTATTTTTTTGTATATGTTACACCACAAAAACCGTAAAACAGTTTCCTTGGCTCACCTTAGTACTTAAAACAGTGCCGTCAGCACTAGTCCAAGCTATGTTAGGCTCAGGGTATGCAGAAACTTTACAAGTCAATGTAATATCTCCATCATATTCAACACTGATTTTGGTTCCTTCAGCTATGGTGACTTCTGGAGCTTTAGAATCTAAAATTAAAGTTACAATTTATGTTATATTTATAGTTTCAATTTCTTTAGAGCTAAGAGTATAACATACAAGGTTTTACCTGGTTTGGGTGGTATTTGTGGTTCGATAGCAGTCTTTGAAATTCTTTTGATAGTGTAACCTGTATTTTTATTTATTCCTATAACCTGTAAATCAGATATTGTGTTCAAATGCTATCATACAATACATTACAAAATCATTATTCTTTAAAAGGTAATTTTTATTATTCAATACTACCTAACCCTATAGAGTTAGACGTCGTGCTGACCAAATTTAAGAGTATATAAAAAAATCTTATAGGTACAAAATTTACGATTATTTTATTTTTCAGCTGTTCCTTTGGGATTTTACCAATTTCACTTTATCACCACCCCTTTTATTTACAAAAGAAATCAGTATATGGATACCATTCTATTATGGGGCAACAAAATAAGATATAATTAAGTAGTTCGCATCCTATGATGAATCAGGCGAACAAAACAAAATATATATATTGAATTATTTAAGCCATTATTGAGCTATTGTAGGACACCTGGGTTGCATACTGATGATTCTTAAATATGATTAGTTAAATTATTGTAAGGAATTAAAGTTGTAGTTCTGTAGTTATTTAATTAAACTAAATACCTGAATTTTGAACATGCTTGAAGGAGAAACGAACTGCTTAGTGATATAAAAATCTCCGTTTGCTTTCTGCAGTGGTAAGCTCTGCAAGAGTTTTTCATTCATGTCCAGTATTTCTGCAGTTTTGATGTCTACCGTGTGGTTTGGATCCGTTACAGATATAGACAAGTGATGTTTTAGATCTAAAAATAAAATAATATTTGTTTAAGTTGTAAGATAGGCGCTTTATTTCTACTGTTAGTTAAACTAGGTACTAGTTTCCGCCCGCGGATTGCGAGATACTGAAGAATCATCACGCCTTCTTTTTATTTCAAACTACACTATGTCTACTATAATTGATATTGTTAATCACCTGTTTTTGAACTTATTTCTTCTAGTAAAATTAAACAATATTGTTTTTGATAAGTTTTTTTGCAAGTTCTCATTATTTTGATTATACTAGCAAAACTATGATATAAGAAATCAAATTAAGAAAACCTATCAATTTTTTTCTTCAATGATCACGCAAAAACTATAAAATTTATTATGATGACGCAAATTGGTTCAATATAATATTTTCTTAACATAGGCTTTATATCATTTTAATCGGGCAAGTACAATCAGAGAAACTGTTGAATTCTCCGGTATTCCAACAAGGTTTCTTAAAAGAGGTCTATTTTTTCTTATTTAGGTCAATAAGGATAAGTGCACGTTTTTGTAGATTTATTTCTACCGGTAGGGATAAGTGCACTGTGAATTTTTTACCCGTTTATTCCTAACTGTCCCACCGGAAGCACGGTTTTCCAAACTTTAGCCGAACGTTGAATTGCCAGGATGGGTAACATTTTCTTGCTATTAGCAGTCGGGTTTTTTGTTTTCTTAATAATATTTTTTTTGTGTTGTGGAATATCTGTAAGATATTAAACGTTGAAAGATAGATGTTACATACCTGCGATTGGTTGTTTAGATGTATCCCTCAAAGATTTAGGAACAAATGTAGAAAATCCATGTTCAAATGTAAAATCTGTCCTGGCATAGACAACGATTGAAATATCACTTTGACCCTTTACCCAGGCATAATAGGTACCTGGTTTTGGAGGGTAAAATTTCACGACCTAGAAAAATTTGTAATATTGTAATGTTGGTCGATCACACAGCATCGCCTAGCCCCGAACTAAGCAGAGCTTGTATTATGGGAACGTCACGACTTACATATTTTTTTGTAAATACATAATTAGAAAACACCCAGATCCGAGACAAATATTGAAAATCATACCAATCTTTGACTCTCTGCAGGAATCGAAACCGTTACCTGTTGCGTCTTAGACGGGACAATTCCCGCTGCGAGACAAAAGTATTAAAGGTTTTTATTTTTTTCTTTATTTTTATTTTTATCATATTAGACATCATATTCTATAATACTAATCATTTATTTTACCATTGCTTTACAATAATCTGACATTCATATTTAATTCATCTTTGATATACTTCATCATTTCAAATTTCACACTTCTATAACTATTTCTTGTTATTTTTTATCCTGTTTGACATCACATATCACTTACACAATCTAATCTTATGACTTTTATTATTTTCTATAATGACATAAATGATAATTATTTTTTGCCTAAATAGTATTTACTATTTCAGGAAAGCACATACCTACCTAAACTAGTCTTAATTAGTCTCACAGGGTTTAATGGCTCTACACATGATGGATTCGGCAGAATACCAGCTTCCGCTGCTAAAACAGCGGATATAATGCTGAGTCAAAGGCATTTTGCTGCTGTAGCACACATCCCACCATGTTTTATGTTCATTGTTTCTCTATTTTGTTTGTTACGTTTTTATTTTTGTTGTGTTGTGTGTTCAGTTGCAAATAAATATATGTCTATGTCTATGTCTATTACGTTTCAATATTCTGCAAATATTTGTCTCTAGTCTGGGTGGTTTCTATAATTAGTAGGTATAGCAGTCATGTGGTTTCCTTATTAAAAGCTTTGCTTAGTTTGGGGCTAGATAATGCAGAGTATTCAGCATTATTTATTATTTTATATGTATATATAATGCGGTAAAAATATTAATGGGGGCCAAGTTGGTTGGAAATTAAATTTTCTTACCTTCCCTGAGTACTTCCACATGATTCGGTTTGTTGTCATTTCACTTCCACCTTTGGGTTTATCCATTATGACAAGATCAACGTCTTGGCCTGATGTGGAAATGACCACATACTCGGTTTTATCGTCCACTGTGAACTGATTTTGAGATTATATTAGTTAACGTTTTCACTGAAGAAAACACTTCGATGTGGACTCCTCGTTTCCTATGTCTTATCAGTCAAAATGGTTATGGCTAATGTATATAGTCACAGTTTGTCTGGTAGAAGTTACAATATTGTGCAATAACATAATATTGTGCATCACACTAATATCATAAATGCGAAATTTTTTGTGTGTTTGTTCCCACTCAACTTCGTACGTAATGGCTGAAGTGTTTGGGTTAAACTTGGAATAAACATAGCTTGTGACCTGGATTAACATTTTTGCTACATTGATTTTAAAGATAATGTTAAAAATGGTATGAAAATAGTGCAATTTATAATATGGGCCCTAGCGAATCACTTAAAACTAGGTTAATAAATATTATGATAGTTCCGTATTTCCGAAAATATGTCAATTTTTTTAAGAAAAATAGAGACCATCATAATGTTAATACTAGAAATAAGGTTAAACAGCAGTTCCTACTGTAAAACTACATATTGTTAGTCAATCTTTTAAAAGGATGAGTGTACGTTTCTTTAACGAAATTCCAAATGACGTGATTATATTATCTGTAAATAAATTCAATAAGCCAAGCAGATTTTCTTGCCAATTCTTCTCTGTTTGGTTGCGTTACGAATTGGTAGTACATTTAAAAATCCAGGGTCGAAAAAAATTATAGATTTTGTTTTTAAAGCCACCATTGCTGTAGTAAAATGACTTACAACTCACTGATGACTTAGAAATAATATAGTTGAAAGTATCTTACCGGTACTGGGAACCAGACAGGTGTACTAGGAACTACTTGCGATGTCAAAACCGATTTTTGTCCTTTTACTGTCTCTTTTATCGTTTCCAGAACCTATAATTAAATATGTATAAGTTAGTTAAACATGGTTTCAAATGAATAAATCCCTTAAACTAGGATAAAAATCAGGTAGAAAATTATAGAGTAAATTTATATTTATGTAGCTTATACGGCTTTTGATAAATCTTAATAAATGAGACAGAGAGAGAGAGAGAGAGTGTTCAAAATGTTGTTTCATTTGAAAGCTTTAATTTATTCATCAAACACGGTGATTTTGAATTCGTATGTTAATACGAATTCTTGAACCTATATAATTATTGTTGAACGAATGTTAACACAAACACGGTAAATCTACTACCGAGCTACATTTATTTTACGTCTTTTGGTCCAAATCTTCCCCTTCTGGGAGTTATCCTAAAAGATTTTGATAAATCTTAATAAATGAGAGAGAGAAAGAGGAGAGAGAGAGAGAGTAACACGAACACAGTGATTTTGAATTCATTTGTTAATACTCAAACTCACCGTGTTTGATGAATAAATTAAAGCTTTCAAATGAAACAAGATTTTGAACTCTCTCTCTCTCTCTCTCATTTATTAAGATTTATCAAAATATTTTGGGATAACTCCCAGAAGGGGATGATTTGGACCAAAAGACGTAAAATAAATGTAGCTCAGTAGTAGATTTACCGCGTTTGGGTCAACATACCATTTCAAACTCACCGCGTCTAACGTACCAATACCAATGCACCGTGTATAATAGACAAAGCTCAGAGAATTAAGCTGGCTTTTGACTATGGGATATATATTTGAGATATAATATTTCACATTTTGTACGGGACCTATGCTATAATCTAAATTACATCCCAAACTATAAATATCATTTTTAGAACGATATTGGTGTATATTTTACCTCACGTCCCTGGACACCGCGCCTCGCCCTCAATTTGAATGGTGACGTTCGGGTGCAGAAGTGGCAACTAATCACGTGTTTTGAATGTATGTTTTAAACATATATCTTATAGTGTGAGCTATTCACACTGTATGGAATATAATATATATAGCTAAGGATGTAATATACTTTACATCCTATAGGATGATTATAGTCAAAAGCCGGCTTTATCCAGCTGAAGTGGCAGTGGGCTGGCCCCATATCTGACGAAGAACCTTTAAACGAGTTCTTGAGTGGAGACCAATGCTCGGTTGGCAAACGTAGTGTAAGACGCCTTCCGGCCTGGTGGACTGACGATCTGTGAAAGGATGTTGGTAGAAACTGGATGCGTCGAGGTGAGGACATGGCGTACTGGCGCTCATTAGGGGAGGACTATGTCTGATAGGTTGATGATGACAAGTTGTATTTTTACATTAAGTTGAAGGAACAACAGTGCACTTACATCTGTAACTTCTTTGCTCTTCACTCGAAATACTTGTCCGTTACAAGCCATCGCAATCTCATGGTATACTTTGTATTTTCTACTATACGGATTATGACAGTCTCCTGTTAATACAAATACCACCTGCAAAAAATTAAAGCTAAAATACTGTTTCTTGAATGACTATATAAAAAATAAATAATGTAGCCCCAAATTAAGCAGAGTTAGTAGTATTAAGTGAACTCCATTTACTAATATACTACTTAAATTATTTTTATTCCAATTTGTGGGTTTTTTTGTGATTGTTAACACCATCAAAGAAATCATTTATTTAAACTATCATTTAAATACTATTAGAGCAACTAAAGCACAACCACTGTTTAAAATAACACCAAAATAAAAAAAAAAATTAAGTCGGTGCATACCTGGCTCTGTTTTTTTTCACAAAGACTTTTAACTTGGTTTAGTTTGTAGTAATCTTTGGCAGTCGCATCGGTGAAAACAAAAAGATAGGATCCAGGCCTGCTTTCTACAAGTGCTAGTTCGATTCCAGTTAAGGAATATTCTGGACAGTCAGGATTATGAATATTGTAAGCTGTTATTTCATTCAAAGCATTAAGTATGACGGCCTTCTTTGGTGATTTTTCCCTGACATCCACCACTAAAACAATACAAATAATGTTAAATGCTGTTGGGCGTTTGTGAATAAATAATTTCTAACCTGGATAAAACTCCAAAGATCTTACACATTTAAATTTATTTTACATTAGAGTCCTATGTACATACATACAAGAGATAAGAAATTCCATGATAGACAGAACATTCTGTATTGCACAAGATAAAACTGGTATACTGGAAACTTAATACTAAATAGCACTTTTTTCCACAAACCTTTGATAAGGGTATATATAAAATTAAGTAAACTGTAGCTTCAAAAATATTGTGAAAACCCTAACTCTAATGGCCTCTTGATGTCAGGTTATATGTTACCTATCAAAAAGTAACTCGTATCCTAAAATAGAACATTATAGTTAGGTGCCACCATCAATCATTAACAATTTCATTCTCTAAAAGTCCACAACCATAACCTCAGCCAAAGATTTTAGATAAAGGTCATGGGCCCTTTCTAAGTAGTCACAGACTTCCTGCCATGTTGGAACATGCAGTGAGGTCTTCCTAAACTTCATCTTCCAGAACGTGGTCATCACACCGCACACCGGCTTATATTAGTCCACCGCTGGACATCGGTCTGCCCTAATGAAGGAGGATATGCCCATAATCCGTAATGCAGGTTAGGGCAGTGACGGGGCCAACGCAGCTGTTCTTCTGCGGTCAGAGAATTTAGAGCTGTGTCGATGCCGTTTGTTAATTAGCCGGGTGCAGGAAAGCAGGTGAGGTTGGCTTCGAATTTTCGAATATAGAGATTTTAATCCCCAAAACTCTGATCTGAACGGAATCACATCGGAACTTAAGAAGGCGAGCGGAACACCAGTATTTAAAGTCCTTCTGAAGCTGTTCAATTCCGCCATCCTTGAAGGTAAAACGCCAGAAGCGTGTAACAAAAGCGTAGTGGTGTTGTTTTTCAAGAAGGGTGATAACATCCTTCTGAAGAACTATAGGCCCATTTCGCTTCTGAGTCTGAGTCACGTTTATAAACAAGCTGTTTTTGAGAGTAGTGACCAACCGTCTCGCAGCAGGCTTGACGACTTTCAGGCTCCCGAACAAGTTGGTTTCCGAAAAGGCTTTAGCACAGTAGACCATATACACACACTTTGGCAGATTATACAGAAGACAGAGGAGTATAATCGGCCGCCATGCCTAGCGGTTGTTGACTACGAGAAATCTTTTGATTCAGCCGATACTTGGGCAGTGCTACAGTTGTTACAGCGGTACCAGATTGACTACCGATATATTGAAATGTTGAAGTGTTTGTATAGTAATGCCACTATGTCTTTTCATCTCCAAGACCAGAGCACCAATCCTACCCAACTGCAAAAAGGGGTGAGACAGGGAGACGTAATTTCTCCGAAACTGTTGACCTCGCTATTGGAGGATATAAGCTTTTGCACTGGGATGGACCAGGCATCAATATTAACGGCATATACAAAATTCACCTTCAATTTGCCGATGATATAGTTATCATGATAGAATCCTTGGATGATCTTGGAACAATGCTTAGAGACGTCAATATCGTTTTCCAACCAGGTGAGTCTCAAAATGAACATGAGTAAGATATTGATCATGTCAAATACCCATGTCGTGCCTAAATCAGTCTATGTTGGGAACGATGCCTTCGAAACTATTGACCACAATGGCTATCTTGGTCAGATAATTCAACTACCGTTCCAAAAACCGTTCTTCATGGAATTCCTTGGGGGAAGACCTATGTTCAGCAGTGGACTTCTATAGGTTGTTGATGATGATAATGATGATGACACTCTGAAACCCTAGAACGTGGTCACCAGTCAAGAATATACACAGAATCAATAACGAAACACAACATCAAAAAATGTAAAAGAAGAGAAAGAAGGGTTAAGGAAACTGCAAACGAGTTAGACCCATGCTGTCGAATCAGTGGGAAGTTGGAAGAAATAGGCTAAAGATCGTCGTGGAATTTTTTTCAGAAATAACCTTTATACAGTAGTGTGGTGTTCCACCTCCATCTTTGGAATCAAAATAAACTTCACCTGCTAGTCTGGTAGAGTGGGGAATAGCGCATCCTAACACCAAGATAGCTAAGTAACTGGCTAACGACGGGCAGCAGCGTCGACGGGGCCAGAAGCTGTGCTCTTCAATCCCCAACCCGTATGCCCAGCGTAGGAATTATGTTCATATCCCGCTTCATATTAGAGGTAGCCTATGTCCAGCACTGGACTGATAAAAACAGTTTTTTTGTTGTTGTAGGTATTAAATTGACGAGGATGTTATATTATTGAAGTAAAAAGTAAAAAAACTTACTTGGATCATTAAAGGTAACAATAACGACATCTTCTATTTCACTAGCCTTTTCCTTCAAAACAAGGTCCATGATATCAGCGGCAGCCACTTTGACTTGATCTATGTCATCTTGCATAGAACCGGTGTAATCTATCACAAAACTTAAACTGCTGTTCCTCCCACATGTTACACACAAAATTTTGAAAAATAATATAAAATGTAAACGTAAGCCCCACGACTGTAACATGTTGACCTATGTCATGGACTACGCTGATTTTAGTAATACAGGGATAAATAATAAATTTACAACATTGTGTAGGTAATAACAAGTTTATCTGCTATCTTCGGGAAACGCAAACCCAGAAATATTATTAATGAACATGAGTTTGTAGGTAAATACTTAAAATATATTGAAATATGAAATTATCGTGATTAAACAGACCAATTGCGAGTTAGACTCGCGATCCGAGGGTTCCGTACAAACAAATATAGGATAAGGGTACGAAATATTTTGTTTTGTAATGCAACTATAAATTAAGGTTAAATTTATGTAGGTTTTCTTGGGCTTTATAACACTGCTTTGCTAAATTTTATGATTTTAGGTCAATGGACAGTACCTACAGGCTTTGATTAACTTGCGAGTGTTTAAATATGCTGCTTAAACGACTGTATCGTTTGATTGCGTTGACTTATTATTTAATTTAATTTTAATTTAAACTATTTACCTCCACGTGTTTGTTCCAGGGAAAAGGGTCTGAACTATTCCACGTCCTAGGTGATTGGCAGAATATGTTAAAGGGTAGGCCAGCAGTCAATAATAATAATAATGCTGGACACAGCACAATCTATCCTCAAACCAAGCTGAGCTTGTGTTATAGGAATTACATTAATGTTATAATTACAGAAATATTTTTTTTGTAAATACAAAGTTACCTAAACAATACTAGCTTCCGCTCACAATTTCGCTCGCGTCGTACCCGGATAATAAGTACTTTAGGTGTTAATCCAGATCCAAAACTATGTACTTATATTACAACAGTATCATAACAGTTCTATAAACCTCTGCTAGCTAAAATGGTGTTAAAAAAATTAAAAAAGAGCATGTCATCTCTTTTATTTACATCAATCATCAAAATCATCATCATCATCATCAGCCTATAGCAGTCCACTGCTGGACATAGGCCTCCCCTAATGAGCGCCATAAGGGGGTGTATGCCCGTAATCCCTACGCTGGGCATGCGGGTTGGAGATCGCAGGACACATCTAAATGACAGGGACAAACTTAATTCGAGCCGTTATAAAATTACATTAGGTTATGAATAAGGGGACAAGGTTCATCCAAATCCGTTCAGTAGTTTTTGCGTCAAAGAGTAACAAACATCCATACATCAGCACAAACTTTAAGGTTTTTAATCTATGTAGAATAGAAACTGTGGTAATTTTATCATGTTAGTAGCTGACCCGAGTCGGTATTTTTAGGGTTCCGTTCCTTAAAATGAAAAAAAGGAACCCTTATAGGATCACTTTGTTGTCCGTCTGTCTGTCTGTCTGGCTAGCTGTCTGTCTGTCTGTCTGTCAAGACCTTTTTCTCAGGAACGCGTCGAGGTATCAAGTTAAAATTAATATCAAATACGCAAATCTGCCATCCCTTGAGGCTTGTTAAAAAACTATGCTTCTAAAATAACGCAATCAAAAGATATAGCCGTTTATGTCGCATATTTCGAATCGAACTTATGGGGTACTTGCCATTGCCCTAGAATAATAAAATTTGGTAAGAAGCAATGTCTTATAGGACAAGCAAAGTAAGAGGCCCGATACCATTGATTTTTAGCTACAACAATTTTCTTATAATTTTCAAACATTTATGAACAGGTAACGCCATCTAGCAAAAATGGAAAACAACTAAAGTAAATTTGAATTTAGTAAGTTCCAAAACAAATACGGATTGCCATCGAGATAACTAAATTGTACTTTATGTCATAGTCTTCCAGGGAAAACTGCCAAAAATCGTCCAAGCGTATTTGACATAAATAATCTTCAAAATGCCAAATCTGCACTAATTTAAGACCTTATGTGGCTTGAAAAAAATGCTACTATGACATAAAAGAATTTTTAGAATAGATAGACCTGTATAAATAAATTTAATCATTTATATAAAAATGGGCATCCCTAAGCATAAATAATTCAATAAAAACGTGATAATTTAATAATCTAATTAACAAATTTGACATCTTAATAATAAGCCAATTCTCAACTGGGATCAGTCAGGGATTACTAACTTTGTTGAATACATGACTACCTAGGTACCTAATAAAACGACAATAATAAACAATAATAACATGTAACATGCAATTTAACACCATGTGAAAGTAATAAATGATTCGTATTTGTATTTGTAAAAAAATGTTCAAAGTCGGCGCAATTGACAGCGTGCGCCGAGTTTTGGTGCACACATTTTTTCCACGTTTGTGCCTCTAGAGTTAAAATTTCTCGATGGGGATTGCTTGTGGTCAGCGCCATTGTTTAGGCGCCAATAGATGGAGTTGATGCTTAAATTTGTAGTATTTTATTTTTTAATTTAGGTACCTTAAAATTTTTTTCATACATTTTTATGAACAAGTCACGACATCTAATGAATAAAATAGGCAAAAACTAAAGAGGTTCAGAGCATTTTGCTACTTCCCAGTAGCTCCCGGACAGGAAGCAATGCCATAGAGCACAAGTTATGGAAGTAGCCCAAAAGCTGTGAATTTGTATTAACTAACAATTAACAAAAAATATTATTTATTTATAATTTTCCAACATTTATGGACAAGTAACGCCATCTAACAAAAATAGGCGAAAACTAAGACAAGTTCAGAGGCCGCGCACCGGTACTTTATTTGCAAACATTGACATTTCATCTGTCGAAATTCAAAGAACGCCAATTGAAAAACTGACACAGTTTCTAAAACCAGGACCGGTGCTTATCATCAAATAAATAATAAATAAATAAATAATGCTGGACACTATCACAAAGTATCATGTAGCCCCAAACTAAGCAGAGCTTGTATTATGGGAACCACATGACTGATAAACTACATAGATACATTTTACAATAGACATGTTACCCATAATAAGTACAAATACTACAAGAAATAACACAATTATAGACAACGTTTTTTCCAACTTCGATGTACACCACACCACACCAGCCTATATCAGTCCACTGCTGGACATAGGCCTCCCCTAATAAAGGGGGATATGCCCATAATCCCCACGCTGGGCATGCGGGTTGGGGATCGCAGGGCACAGCTTCTCGCACCACCGACGCTGCTGCCCGTCGGTGGCCAAGGGATTTAGCTGTGCTATGCCGCAATCAGCCGGCTGCCAGAGCCCCGTTCGTTGTTTAGCAGGGTGCACCACGAGCAGGTGAGGTTGGCTTGGGTTCCAAAGATGGAGGTTGAACCCCGTACACCCCACTTTGATGTACAATGTGGTACTATTCATTCCTTTTTCATCACTTACAAATTTTGTTCAAATTTATACCCTTTTAGAACTGATTTTGGAGGAAACCTAAAACATATCTACTCTGAAAATGCGGAAAAACATTTTGATACTCGATTTCCGTGATGGGCGAACTATTTGCTGTACAAGTTTATACGGAACCCTCGGTGCGTGAGTCCGACTCGCACTTGACCGGTTTATTTAGTTTTGTTATCTACTAAGTGTGTACACTGTATTACTTGTTTTTATATTGTTATCTAATAAACTTGTTTTACCCATAGTTTTGACTGCGATATTATGAGATAAATAGCAACCTTGAGTCTTATTTTTTGATCATTTTCTTTGCTAGTGGCCATCTCTGGTGACAGTTTTCAGCCGCTTATAGATGTTTTTTCTTATCCTTCTTAATTTTTGTTTTAGTGTCTGACACCTTTGCTTTTGTCTGTTTTGGTTTAGGTTTTGCTTCCAATTTCTTTTATATCTTTCTTTTTTCTTTTTTAGGGTTCCTTTCCTCAAGAGAAAAAAAAAGAACCCGGATCACTTTCTTGTTCGTCTGTCTATCTATCTGTCTGTCAACACCTTTTTTTCAGAAACGCGTGAAGTAAGTGAGGCTGTGAAAAAAATCCAAATTAAAAAATAACGCAATCTAAAGATACGGCCGTTTGAGCCGCATATTACGAATCAAAACTATGGGGTACTTGCCGTTGCCCTAAAACAGCGGTCGGCAACACGCGACCCGGGGGCTGCATGCGGCCCGCGGCAGTCCCACTTGCGGCCCGCGCGGTGGCACAGATAGCATGTGATATCCCATTATTTGTTCAATGTATTATTCACTAGGATGCGTAATGTTCCAGAGTAGTATAATGAAAAGAAGCACCTAATGGACGTTGTGATATCTACTGTAAGCATCTGAAAAGAATTTTTGATCTCAGATATTTTTATTTTTATATCTCCTTTGTTTCTTGCGATCTGTTGTGGGCATTGAACAAGAGTTGCGTGGATGCTGCACGCTCGACATGAATGAAGTAAGCCCAGTGGCGTGTGTTTTTATGTAAGGTCTTCTCTTTATCTCAGATAAGAAATCAACAATTTTATGAATTAAAAAGACAAATCTGTTCTAGAACTAACAGAATTCAGAATGGTTAATATTAGACATTGAATTTTTTACTGATGTACCTTATGATTATGATTATTTCACGAGTCACATCTGTACGATGAATGTAGGGTTTCATGGGTAAAAAGTAAAAACAAACTAATAAAAATAAAAAAAAAACTATAAACGTAAAGGCATTTCAAATTGAAAAAAAAGCTCCTTAAAAAACATTTTTTAACCGTCATCGTCCCACTGTTAGGCAAAAATCTCCAATTGACTTCCAAATATATCTGACCCGAGCTACCTTTCCACCACCCTCTTTTAAAGGCATCGAACTTGTTCTGCCAACGCATCCTCGAACGATCTCGACGCCGCTGTCCCTCAGCTATCCAGGGTCTCGACATAGTAAGCGATCGCTGCCTACCGAAATTCGGTAGCAGCTCGGAAACAGATTTTCATACAAAAAATACTGCGCGCGATGAGGTGGGCTGCACTGATTGGTGCCGATCATTGACGTTTACGATTTTTGTCGTTAACATACCGAGATACAATGTCAACTCTACAATTTTTGTGAATTTCATTGCGGCCAAATATGACAGCCAAAAACAAATTTCCCTTATAATTTAGTGTTGCAAGAAAATAAACTTATATAACTCCTTACAAACTAAAAACAATCATCATTGTTATGCGCTAATTTGTAAATCACTGCAAAAATAAAGTTTACATACCTAGTTTATTTATATTTTTAGTAGACACATGATATTTTTTTTATCCATTTATGTATGCATGTGGATTGAAATTCGTCGATTAATAGAATTATGTATTTTTCAAATTTCTTTTAATGTGTAATTCAAGTGCATTTATTTTTATCTAGGTACCTAATTTTAAGATAATGTAACTTTAATTTTACATAAAATATTGTCTACTTTATAACGTGGGTGAAGTAAATACCTATTTATCTTATCTTATCTAAATAGTAGAAACATTGAATAAAATTATTTAATAACTCGTCTTTACAGGTAAATATTTTAACCCAATTTTCGGGAAGATGTTTTGTGTGGGCTTACACTTAGCGATATATCGGTTGTTAACGAAAAAGTCGAGACTGCAGCCCCAGGCTATGATGACGGTCGCTCATCCATTGGAAGGCATCCGGCTAACGTGACCCACCCAATTCCATCTGAGCCTGGCAGCCTTATCTCCAACAATGGCAACACCGGTTGAAGAACGCAGCGTGGTGCGTCTCTGGTGGACCTTCGCCCACGGCACCACAGAGGTTGTCATTCGACAGATATGCCACGAGCACTCATAACACGGAAAAAGTGTAACAGAGCAATTGGAGGAACCGCCATGGGAATCTTGGAAGACACTATTTAAGAAGATCGGGCTTTTCACCCTACCCAGCTTGTACGTGTTGGAGTGTGCTCTGTTTGTTAAATAAAAAACACAATTATTTATTTGTACAGGCTGATCAGTTGTATGCAAGAAGCACAAGGAATTGGGGTTGAGTTGTGTTGTGATACCCAAAATTCCTAGGACAAAAATGTGTTTAATCAGTAGCTATGTTATTTTATTTTATTAAGGCAAAAGTTATGTGTTTGAAGATTTACAACTCTATACCTGATTTTATAAAGTATCTACAATGACCAAAATAAAAAAAAAATTGAAACTATATAAATAATTTATCCTAGACTTGCCATTCCTAGCTCAAATAATATCTATTGACAAGATCTACGTTTTGTATGACGGCTGACAAATTTAAAACAGCTTTATCTTGGGAACTACTTACCCTAAGCATGTGGTTCCTGGCTAAAATAACAATATATTAATGTTTGAAGACCGTCGATGGCGACCTGTCAAATTCAAACCAACCATATAATTGAGAACTCATCTTAAGCTTGATGTTAATTACTCAAATGATAGCCATTGAAAAGATCTTATTTTTTGATGACATGTGTCATCATTTTTTTATAGGTATTTATTACCAGCGTAAAGAGTATTTTAAATCTCATTAGTAGTTAGAAGGTTTTGTTGCTATAAGTTTATTTTAAAGGATAAAATAATGGCATTTTGGGATTTTTTTTAAATGTAAAGTCAGCCCAGAAAATGTAATTTGCAAAAAAAACAACAACAAGTTGGTCTCAATTGACTCTATTTCCCAACAGAAACACTTTTCTCAAAGTAACTTACTAAATCAAATCGTAAGAGTTCGCGAACATTCAAAAAATATTTCCATAAAATTTCTATGAAACGCAATTCGCCTCTACATTGAGACCATTTTTATGCCAATTCGAACACATACCCGGAAATACTCTGTTCTTATTTTAAATTGACCTTTCATAATGTTTGGCAGAATGATGTTATGCATAGGAAAATAACATAAAAAAAGCATAGGGATGCTTCCACAATAACCACTAGGTATCTATACGTTGATTTATGATTACGTCTATCGCATGCATGAACTCAATGTAATGGCAAATGATGTTTCATAGAAACTGTATTGAAACTTTTTTTTAATCTTACGCATTTAGTAAGTTACTTTGTGAAAAGTGTTCTTGTTGGGAAATAGAGTCGATTGAGACTTGAGACCAACTTGTGTTTTAGTTTGACAAATGTCATTTTCTAGGGCGCCTGTACATTTTTTCAAAAATCCTAATATGCAATAATTTTTTCTTCCAAAATAAACCTATTGTTCCCTGAGAAGAAAACCTTGTTGTCGCGGCTTGAAGCCTACTTAGAATCCTATCTACGCAAGAAGCATTTTTCAAAGGCATCATAGCAAGCCACATATACTTTTTTACGCGCACAAGTCTACCCACAGTACCTAAGTAAGAAGACTTCTAAAAATCACCGTGTCGAGTGCACAAGCTCAAATGTAATAATTTGGAATTATAATAATTAAACCAATTGTATAAACGAAAGTTCGACTACAAAAGGGAAGGGTTTGACTTCAATAGAAAACTCACGGTGTCCTCCTGGACACTTGTAACTACAAAAGAAAAGGTAACTACTCTCAATGAGGTGAAATTTTGCCCCATCCTGTATACCTTTCTACTTTTATTTTAATAAATTCATATAAAAATTCATCAACAAGACCGTTTGCTAATTACAGTTTTTCCATACATCGAAACCACCAAATCTGAGTCAGTCTTTTCTGAGATTGGAGGGCAAGTAGATTTGGTCTAAGTGCAGTAGTTAGCAGTTTAGAGTTATTGATTAGAAATTAGTTCAGTATATTTTCACGAGATAGCGCTAGTAAAAGTTGCCGTATCCTGCATCGCGCTATCGATGCGTTTTCATGTTTTACCTTGTTTAGAACGATAATTGTGTTAAAATAATAAACTCTCTGAGATTAAGGCGGTGTTTTCTTAGACACCCCTCACCTTACTAGCTTATCTAGGCCAGTTCAGCCCTTATCAGTTCAGGGTTGTTCATTGTCCTTCGTCAGCTAGATTGGTATCTAGATTGTTAGGTTCAGTCACCTAGGTAGGGAAACGCTGTACTCGCTGTGGATCGCTGCGGATAAAGTGCAGTACGGAGCACGGTGGTGAAACCATACCCCGGGTCTCTCGAGGATTGCAGTGCAGTGCAGTGCAGTGAGTTACAGTTGTGAGTGGAACATCGCCCCCTCACAGCTGAGGCCAAGGTACGCGAAGGCTAAGTTGCCTTTCTGCGCGCCCCAGAAGAGTTCAAGACCGTTTAAGGTCATCGACCCTACGTCCCCTAGAAGAGGAGCAGTACAAAGCTTGGGCTATTTACCCCGCGCCTCCAGCAGACCCAGTACAAGACGTGTGGGACATCGACCTACGTGCCCCAGAAGAAGAGCAGCACAAGGTTTGGACCATTGACCCCGCGCCCCCAGCAGATCCAGTACAAAGCGTGTGGGTTATCGACCCAAGTCCAGAAGAGAATAGCAGTACAAAGGCGTGTGTTAGTCCGCTGAACTACGCGCCCCCTAGCAGAGCAGCAGTAAAAGTACAAAGGCGCGCGGGCCCCTGACCCCGCGCCTCCCCCGTAAGCAGACCCAGACGAGCAGTGGAACTACAACATCAAGATCGTGTTTGTATAGTGAATAAACCGTGAGTACTTTTTTCGTAAACCTTTTTAAAGTTGGACATACGTTAGATTCGCCGTTTAGTAAAGTTAAGAATTTATCTATTTTAGTTGAAGTTTGACATTTTGTTTGTTTCGGTAAAGTAAGACTTTGAAGTTTTAGTATTTTTCTTGTCCACTTACGAGCTATCGAAATTAAATATTAGAATTTGTCTTCCTAAAACTTTGAAGTCTTAGGTTGTCGTTTTCAAATTCATCATGGAGCCTATTATTAATTTACAACGTGATATTCAAAGGTCAATCGAAATCTGATAAATTTCAAAAATGCCCTAAAGATAGAATAACTCCCGAGTACATAGAGGCTAAAATAGATAACTTAGAGAAGGATTGGGCATTATTTAGGAAAAAATAATGTAAAATTATAAGAATCTTACGAAGCTAGTGAATTGGAAGATTCGGTTTACGTAAAGAATGATATATATGCAAATACTGAAGAAAGTTACATTGTTGCTAGGTCACATATTAGGTCAACTTAAAATCAGCTCAAATAATAGCCAGTACAACAAATGAAGCTCATTCGAGTTCATTGGCGATATTGCCCAAGATCACAATTCCAACTTTTAGTGGAAATTATGAAGAGTGGACCACATTTAGGGACTTATTTGTATCCCTGGTTCACAAGAACAAATCGTTAGATAACGTTCAGCGATTGCACTATTTAAAAGGGCAACTCACCGGTGAAGCCGAACTTCTCATTAGGCATACGCCAATAAATGGTGTTGGCAGCTATTAGAAGATAGGTATAGTAATAAAAAGTTCTTGTCAAATTCGATACTTATTAAATTGTTCGGCCAACGTACCATGAAAGTTGAGTCCGCGTCCGCTTTGAAGAATTGGTCGATACGACATCTGATTGTTTGAGTGCTTTGGAATGTTTAGGTGTTGATGTGAGCACGTGGGATATCATCATCATCCACATTCTAAGCTAGACCCAGAAACGCGAAAGCTTAACGTCTCCACTAGTTAAGTTCAGAATCTGCTATTTAAAATGATTTGCCAACCTTTCCGCAGTTCTAAACCTTTTTAGAAGGTCGTTTTCGTGCATTAGAATTCGTAGAACCTAGTAAGCGACCTGCAGTTCAGCATGGAAGCGGTCCACAGACTTCATGTCGGTCCATGGTTGCCATGTCAACCACCATGCCTTGCGAGTTCTGTTTGGAAAATCATAAGTTAAGTTTCTGCAAAACATTTGCTAAGCAAGATGTAGATGAAAGAAGAGCGTTCGTTTCTAAGAATAAGATGTGCTTCAATTGCTTAGGCGGCAATCATAGCGTGTATAGTTGTAGAAAACCAACAATTTGCCGTATCTGTAAGAGGAGACACCATACTCTACTACACCTAATGCCCGAGTATTCCAATGCAGACAAACAAGGCGTTTCGAAACCCACAGTTGATAGCTATTGTTCAGCCAAGATAGACTAAGTAGTATCGTGCCTATCCACAAGCGAAGTGCCGATGACCAAACAAGTTCTATTAGCCACAGCACTCATAAATGTCGAAGCAGTCACCGGCGAGTATCAAACACTGCGTGCCCTGATGGATCAAGGATCACAAGCTTGCATCATTACCGAGTTGGCAGTCCAGCTTTTGCGTTTATAGAAGATCCCTGCGAAAGGAATGATTTCCGGGTTAGGTAGTGATAACAATGTAAGAGCAAAGGATGTCGTACATACCATCATTCAGTCTCGTACTGACCTAGAGTTCAAAATGGAAGTACAAGCCTACGTTTTAGGTCATATCACGTCCTACCTACCTGAAAAACATGTTGAAAAGTTAGACTGGGTGGACATAGAAACGATTCAGTTAGCCGACCCGCAATTCACCACTCCACGCAAAATTGATATGTTGTTAGGCGCAGACGTCTACAGCCAAGTTCTGAAGCAAGGTATGAAGGAAAGTTCAACCGGAAAATTAGTAGCACAAAGCACGAGTCTTGGGTGGATTCTATCCGGAGTGGTCACATCTGAAAACACACAAAATAAAGTATCAGCCATGCATGTTTCATGCAATGAGAACGAGAACGAAATGTTAAAGCGATTTTGGGAGATAGAAGAAACAATAAGTACAAAAAGGCTATTTACAGAAGAAGAACAAAAATTTGAAGCATATTTAAGAGAACAACTAAAAGAGATGAAGGTAAATACATAGTGAAATTGCCGTTCAAAGAAGAGGAACCACCATGCAAGTATGGTAATTCGCGAGATATAGCTATTAAGAGATTAGTATCATTGGAAGGAAAAAAGATTATCAAGAAACACAGAATTAAAAAGAAAATATACAGAAGTAATCCTTGCATATATGAGTTCAAACCACATGCGACCAGTTAAAGAGAGTTATAATAGAAAGAATGAAGCTGTATACTTACCGCATCATGCTGTATTAAGGAACGATAAGGAAACAACAAAGGTGCGAGTTGTTTATGATGCATCCAGTCCAAATAGTAAAGGAGTGTCACTTAATGACACACTCATGGTTGGTCCCACGCTACAAGCAGATCTTCGGCACACTATTTTGCGTTGGAGAGTTCATCACATTGCTCTTGTAGCCGATATTATTAAAATGTACCGCCAAGTAAGAGTCGACGAAGAAGATGTCATTTATCAGCGCATAGTATGGAGAGACGATCCTGAAACAGAAATACAAGATTATGAATTACTGACGGAAACATTTGGAACAGCTTCTGCTCCATATTTAGCAATGCATGAAGTTGCGTATGATTATGAAGGAGAATATCCTCTAGCTGCTAACAAGGTTCTAAATTGCTTCTATATGGACGATCTCATGACGGGGTGCTCGACGGTCGAAGAAGGAGTGCACCTGTACAAACAAATTGTAGCATTATTACAGAAAAGTGGTTTCAAATCGCAGAAGTGGAACAGCAACAATCAGGAACTTCTGAAACAGATAAATGAAAATGAGTACACAGAACAGTACAAAATAGAACAAAAACAGATCAAACATAACATAGGACAAACAGGGGAAAATTATAGAACACGTAAGGACAAACTAGAAGTTAATGATCAGGCCAAAACAGAATTGAACTCCAAGAAAGTAGAAATGAAGTTAGATACAACGATTAAAATATTAGGTCTTACCTGGAGTCGTAGCGAAGATTATTTTCAGTACAAGGTACAGCTTCCACCATCATCTGGACCTGTAACCAAAAGAAAAATTATTTCGGATATTGCTAGAATATTCGACCCGCTAGGATGGATAGCTCCAGTAGTTATATTAGTAAAAATGATGATACAAAAGCTGTGGTTGTCAGGCATAGAATGGAATGTGGAAGTGCCAATAGAACCAGATAAATGGAAAACTGACCATAAAGAATTGCCACTACTCACCGCAGTGAAGATCCCTCGCTGGTTTTGTATGAGAACCGATGATCCACATATTCCCTCTCGCGCGCCGAAGTTTAGAAGATTATGGCAAGCAGGAAAAACGTCAATAAAGTTCCAATTCAAAGGATTGGTTCCTCTTAATTTAATTTCACGCTTGTTTAAATTCATGCTCTATCCGGAACCTCTGGTATCTTTACCAGGAGTTGATTTTGAAAGTTCAAATATTAGTTCATTGACAAGGTGGCAATTAGTACAAAAAATGATTCAATGGTTCTGGAGACGTTGGTCCCAAGACTATTTAACAAGTCTAGTACATCGAAATAAATGGACAGATCAAGTTCCAGAACCAGATGTAGGCGACGTAGTCCTCATCAAGGAAGATGATTAGCCACCTGGACGTTGGTTACTAGCATCCCGGTGCTGATGGTTTAACCCGTGTGGTCACATTAAAGACCAATAAAAATTTAATTAAAAGGCCAACATCAAAACTTTGTGTATTGCCTGCAAAAAATGAATAGTTCAAAATGTAATAATTTAGATTAAGTTAAGTCTGTCAGTTCGTCTTCACTTAAAAATTTTTAGTTTCCTTTTTTAAACTTGTCAGTTAATAAAATTGTACTTTTTGTGTAAGTTCAGAATTGTAACCTATTTATTAAGGACCCTTCACTAGGTCCTTGGCAGGCGATATGTTTAGAGTTATTGATTAGAAATTAGTTCAATATATTTTCACGAGACAGCGCTAGTAAAAGTTGCCGTATCCTGCATCGCGCTATCGATGCGTTTTCATGTTTTACCTTGTTTAGAACGATATTTGTGTTAAAATAATAAACTCACTGAGATCAAGGTGGTGTTTCCTTGGACACCCCTCTCCTTACCTAGGCCAGATCAGCCCTTATCAGTTCAGGGTTGTTCATGATGGAATACCTACTCACAGTGTTATGTTGTATTGTTTCTCCAATTATTTTTTTACCTTTTCTTCTAATTATAAATATTTTCATTATGTATGTATACTTAATGTCAAATTACTTACAATATTATCTTATAAATAGTACTACTGTATGCGTATGATTGTAGTTGCAAATTATCCCCCGTGGCAATGCAGCTTCAAGCTGAGACGGAATCTTTTTAGCTCAAGCCTTTGCGGCGTAGATGACACACGCACCTATCCTTTTGGTTCTTCTTTTAGTTTCTAGTAGTTACTAGGTACCAAGATTTGGTTATTTAGTTTATTATTATTTCTACTGTCACATTTGTGGTCTGTTACTCTCACCTAAATTGTATGAGTCTTTATTATGTGTTCTCTGTGCTGTTTTTGTCGGTGCTGAATAAAATAAACATCTTTCTTATCTTTATCTCAAATAAATATTCGATCTATATATGTTTCTATGTACTAAATACTGACTATTACGTATTTACATTTCAATGGGGCAATTCACTCAGAAAAAAATGTCCCAAAGCGATGATATACTAAAATTCAAAATAAGTTTATTCTTAAGCACATACAGTACACTTTGAAACGTCAATACCTTTACGTGTATTGTTGAAAACCAAATCAGCACAAATAGGATCAAATATTTATTAAAGGTACTACAATAAAAACAAAAATATAATTAAACTTAGTATTTTTATTCAATATAAATAATTAATTTATTGACTCGAAAAAAGCATTTAAAAAAGTACGTTAGTATTTAACAGTTGAATTTTTGGTATATATTGCACCCAGAAACAGGTTTTAATTGAGTTTCATTCACTTGAATGATAATAATAATTATTAAGTCAACCGTTATTATAATCTAGTCTTAAGAATGAAAACATATAATTGTATAAATAATGCTATGGATAAAAAAATAACCCAGACCAGCAACTACAGCGGGCCTCAGTGGCTATTTAACTAAAACTAGGTGAGCATAAGCTTTCTAATAAAAAAACTGCAAATAAAATAAGTAATTTAATGATAATACTATATCCGCTGTTTCAAAAATCCTAAGCGGTTATACCAAAATCGCTTGCTGGTATTTCGAAAATTTTCAAAAACTCGTCTATAGCGCAGTTGTAGGTGTACTTGTCATTGAGTGGTACACTTAGGCCATCATCAGAATATCGTGAGCATAAAATGTCTTTGCTCTCAGCGTCAGGAGAATTCACGTACACGATAGCTTCAGTCGTCTCTTCATATTTTATAACCTGGAAAAACATAAAGCGTTTTTACTGATAAACTGGTTTTATGCTTTAAACTACTACAGCGAGGCCACAACGAAGTTTGCGTTGCGACTACGTATCGCATAAACGACGTCGCACCGCGATGTGACGCGTCGACGTACAGCTAGCAGCACGTAAGTCTAGCGCTTAACAAAACGTCTGTGCATGGGACTCTCGCTCTTCTCGCCTGTAGCTCCCTTATGATACCTTACTTCTTCGCAATAACGGTCAGTTGTAACTCAGTTTTGCAGGCTTGCTGAAATACATCACGAACGACGTGGATCGAATATAGCTAATAGCAATAGCTCATGCCCAGCGTGGGAATTATGAATATATTTCGCCTTTTTAAGGGGAGGCCTATGTCCAGCTGTGGACTTATAGAGGCTGTTGTTGTTGTTCATGTTTGATTGTGTTGTCTTAGGGATGCCCTAGGGTTATGACTGACTTTCGGTAATTTACTTTACCTATAATAATGTAAGTAACCTTTAGCTTAGCTGACATAAGGTCGACTGAACCACCGATCTAATTGCACTGGTCACTCTAGGACAGAAAAACCAAAAAACTCACCTTCCACAAGTAACGAGGGACACCTTTATCGTTGAATTTACTCGCTCCTGTCCACACGGTGTATGTGTTCATAACGTACATCGCTGATTGAAACACCTCTTCAAGATTAGACCATGAAGCCTGTAATAAGATTATGTGAAATTGTAAAACACGAGTTGTTTTCTTACTTTACCTTATAAACAGGTATTTTTGGCTCTATTCGCAATGAAAAAATCCTTCAGAGAACCAGAGTAACCGATATAGCTCTAAGAATCAGCAAAGTGGCAGTGAGCAGGCCATATAGCTCGTAGAACCGATAACCGTTAGGGAGTTAAGGTTCTCAAATGGCGACCATGATCTGAAAGTCGAAGCGTAGGGAGACATCCCACCAGATGGACCAAACACAACGTCAAGAATGCAAGTAATCGGTGGATGGAGAAGGCTTAAAACAGTCCTGGAAATCCTTGCGGACATCTATGTTCAGCAGTGGACTTTTGAAGGTAATTTGTGTCTCTGTGTGAATTAAATAACACTACGAACTGCTTTACCTCCTATAGGTACCAATGAACCTATTGGAGGCTGTTTTTTTAAATCTACGTTTATCAGGTAACCGTTGTAAACGTAGTGTTCTTATAACCATTTTATTTCAGCTGAATGAGTCATTTGTGAGATAAAAGTTCAAATACTATTGGAGTTTTAAATTTTCCAAGGTGATTTATGTTATGATAAACTATTCCACTGTTTTTATTTAGCTAATAGAGTGGCATATACGCCTATTATATCTTTCTTACCCTTGAACTTTTATTGCACGGTTCAAACACAGGGACAGAGTTATATTTATCCATCAAGGTTGCAATCTGGGGTGGTCCAAAGGCAACATCCACTGGATTGACGAAACGGCGCTGATTGTATTGACACTTTACAAAACTGACATCTCTCATTTCGCTGTTTGAATTCAGTTTAAAGGCCGGCCCAACAATATTACCCATATTAATATCTGACATCGTCATTTTAGAGTACAGAGTTCTGTGATCTGATTCGCTGTAACAAACATCGTATACACCCAAAAAGCCTTTACTGAGCTTGAATCCAACTTCAACTATTTTTCCATTGGTCATACATGGTTTATTTGTGTCTACTGGAGTCGGCTTTACATAATCTACACATTGCAGATCTTGGAACTTGTACATTTTTCCATCGACAGTAAATTGGTCTTCTTTGTAACATTCTGCGGTTATTTCTTTAGCTTTTGGGTGAGTTTTGAACATATTATTTGGTTGGTCTATAGTTGAACACTCCAGAGTAAGTTTTTCATTCTTTTTGAGTTTATAATACTCATTTTCAGCGGTAAGTATTGGCCAATCTTTTTCTGTATCGCTGATCAGCAATAACGGAATGTTTTGAACTTTATCGACTGTCCTATCAATGACGCATCCTGTAAAATCAATAAAAACGTAATAAATAAATACAGATATTGCATAGGAAATCTTAACGCATTGGTGATGTATTTGCTATTTAATCTTTTTGTTCGGAATCCCCTTGAAGTAAGTTATGTATTCATACACAGATTTATTATTACCTCAAACTAAGCGAACATGATGTAAGGAAGCCAACTGACTGATGTTTCATGTATAAATCATATTATACTAATACAGAGTTGACGGGTCATAGGATTGACGATAAAGAAATCATATTATGCATTGAAACCCTGACCCGACTCAAATATTTTCAGATTATACGAACATTTGTTTCACGGCGGGCATATACCTACTGAGCCAGCGAGGTCGTCAGAGTACCTTAATAATTTGAAGCTTTTCAAAAGAACTATTTTAGAACTTTTGATACGTACCGTCACTCGTCACATTGAAAGTCTGTTGCACGCTGCCGTGGACGTTGCTTACATTACACGTGTAGTAACCCCAGCCAGAGATAGGCAGCTCAGTTCCTTTGTTGTTCAAAGCTTTCCCGTTGTAAAACCATTCAACCTTTAAATATCATTATATGAGAAGATTAATGATTGACTATATGTTTAAATCATTCAGTAGTTTCTTCAGCACAAAATACTATATCCAAACCATCCAGGATCCAATGGACTTAACTTAGTAAACCTCATTTATTTCGGGTTTGCCAAAATTAGGTGGATATTGTTGTCCGATGCGCATCCACGATTATGGATTGTATCGTGAAGACGTCCCGTGGAGATAAAGACGTAAAGGATCTATGTGCAGTTAAAGTGGAGGTCTTTCAGCATTGAAGCTTCTAACAGTAGAGCAATCACGAATATTTCAAGCATTCGTATCGTCAGGGTATCGTAACATTTTGGGCAATGACAATCTACACTTAAACATTGGCCACTAAATATCTCGACAAATAGTTGAATATTCGTGATTCGTATGTGGGGCAATACGTTTGCTGGGACCGCTACGAACAATTTTTTAGTATTTTTATGAAAAAGACGATAAGAAAACTACTTATATGTAGTATATAAGTTTTTTTAAGGGTCCAAACATGAGACGAAATTCACCTTTTCTGTAGGTTTGGCTTGAACATTGCAGTCTAGATTATCTTTCTTATTTCCGTTCCAATTGAAGATTGGCGTCGACTGTGGCCTGGTGAAGCTTGGCTTGTAACCGACGTCTACAACGTAGTTTACTGAAGCAGATCCCTGGTCTGTGTTCACTCGGCACGTGTAATTTCCATCGTTTGAGAAATTGGCATTTTGAAGTGAATAAGACGAACCTTGTACTGCAACTTTGTCGGCATTCTAAAAAAATACATTTCTAAAATAAAAACATATAATATATTCTCCTTTAAAGTAATGCTTAACAAATTTCACAATATCTATTGCTTGGTTTTCTTTGATTTTTACAAAAATTGTCAAGCGTTTGACCACTATCGTTCATTCTAAATTACCGACAATTTTTTAGATAAAATTATGTCTTATAAAATTCGAATAGTTATAAAACATTTAGATAAGCCAAATTATTTGATTTAAGTAGTAATTGAAATCATTGATTTTGGTATTGAATTTGAAATTTGATGATTCTACTGTTAGAACACAGTATGTCAGTAATGAAAATTATCTAAAGATTTATAAGTACTCGAAGAAAACATTATGAACGCTTGGTTTATGTACTTACCACATACCACCTTACTGACTTGGGTCCAGAATCAGGCAGATCACATTTTATCACCGTGGATTCACCAGGTTTCAAGTAGATGTACTTGCTGTTTTCTTTATCAATTTCAATAAAATCTGTAAAATATATTAAGCACATCATGTTATATTAGATATTATAGAAATGTTTTTTTATGATTTATTGTAGGCATCTAACATTTTTTTTGGGATATTTGAAACACATTTTCATACTACATTACAAATTTCCTTCTGCAACTATGGCTCATTTCTATATTGTTAAAACTAATCTTCATCAAGAAAAAAGTTTATAATATTGATTTATAGGTTTTTGGGCGTCTATTATAATAACCTATCCAAACTGAAAAAGTAATAACTACAGCTTACCAGAGATCTCGGCTTCAAAATGTTTCACATCATTTCCATATTTGTTATTGGCTTCGCATGTAAAATTGCTGGAATCTTTCGGGATCGGATTTTTAATAAATAGAGAATTTTTATCGAAGGTGATTTTGGCATCTGAAATTATTTCAACATTGTAACATTCAACATAGTCCTTCATAGGCAATAAAATTTAGTTAAAATATTTGTGATAATATTTATTTTCTCTTTACAAAATAGTAGGTAGGTAGTTTTAAGTGAAGGGAAGTTATTTTTGGTTTAAAATTAAAGTTTTTTCAGTTCCATCTTCAACGTCATGTGTCGTATTATCATGATAGCGTTGTATAGTTATCGTTATGTGTGTTATTATATTATTAATGATGATCGTGCAGATAAAGAATTTTATTTTACCTGTTGTGACTGCTATGCCTTTACGCTTCCAAGTGATCGTTGGTTCAGGAACGCCAGTGACTTGACAAGGAATTTTCAGTACTTTATCTCCCGTGACTCCAAAGATCACAGATTCAACGTTTGTGATTTTTGGTTTTCCTTAAAAAAAAAAAAATTTAGTCTGGTTTTGCTATTGCTATGTTATATTTACCTCATTTGGAATCATATTATTAGGATCTTATGCGAGATAATATCCCTAAATCTGGATATTAACTTCTTACCATGGACATTTACATCAATTGTACGACTCTGAGTGCCAATCGCGTTTGTTGCAGTGCATTTGTAGGAACCGGCATGTTCATAGCCAATTTTAGGCTTTATTAATTGCTTTCCTTGCTCTGTTGTCAAATCATAACCTTTTGAATTTACTGGCTTAAACTGCCATGTCACTACTGGATCCGGAGTACCTTTTGCCCTGAAATATATAGATGTGTAATGTGTCAATTTAAACAAACCAAGATTTTAAGTACCATCTTTTAAAGACAAATTCAGTAAAATTGTTGTTGAACAACTGTATTCAGGAGGTTCAAATAATAATAAAAAGTACTGATACTTTACACTTACTCGCAAGCTATATCCATTTTCTGACCATTCATAATGGTTACGGTATTAGAAGAAGTTATTATATTTGGAGCACCTGAAAATAAATTAAAAAACTAGAAGACTGGAACAAATTAATGGGCAAATTTAATCAAATTAGTACCTATCCCTTGAATTAATATTTGAACAAAATTACTAACACGATTTGAATTAGGATCATTTTTCAAATTATGTAAAATCCATACATATGTCAAGCCAGTTTTTTATCATTTTAATACAATACATTTATTTTAATATAATCACTTACTAAGATCATTTATTTCTACTTTAGTTGTAAACGATTTTTTTTCTTTGTCATCTGATGCCAAAGACGCTTCGCATGTATATTTTCCAACTTCTTCCAAGCCAGTAAAGGCTATATGAAGCGTCCTTTCATCGGGCGATAATATGTACTTATCAGAAGCGTGGATTTCGGATATAATATCTGATGAGCTATTTTCGTTCTGATAAAACCATTTTATTTTCATTGGGAACAACGATCTTGCGTCACAAATGATGTTTGTTGGTGATCCGTACTTGACAGCTTTTGTTACTAAAATATTTAAAACAAAATATTAAATACAAAATATTTTATATGCATAATATTTATTCAATTTACAATTCTAAGTTCACCAAAGTGTATTTTTTTAACTACACGCTAATTGCTTTAAATCGCAATCTAAACTGTACTAAAATCTCAAACAAAGAAAGCTTGTTCAAGTTTTTAATTTGTTGAATAAAACAATATTGATGTAATATTTGAGAGTTTTTCCTTGTAAATTTTCTGTGGTTTAACATAAAATTTATAGTTACCTGGTAAATTTGTTGGAAAAGCAATGGCTGGCAAGACGGTCAAATGCACACTTTTTACAGACTTTCCTAAATCGTTTTCTGTATAGCAAGAATAACTATCTGCAGTCTTAGCATTAAATACTTTCAATTTGCTGACTATTTCATTGTCATTTATAGTCTCCTGAAAAATGCGAGAAAGATATAAATTTAAATGGATTGTATTGTTATAGTTGATTAAGATAACATAATATATTAGCTGAGAAAGAATTTTACCTGTGAATGAGTTAGTTCATGTCCTTTACTATCTTTCCATACAATTGTCGGCGGTGGGTATGCCACAACTCTGCACTTAAATTCATAGGGCCTTCCATATGGAACAGTTACTGATGCACCTTCGTCGATGGTTACCTCTGGAGCCTTTTTTACAATTAATTCTGCAATTTGGAATACTCAAATGATAAATTCATATTTGTATTGGCAATAAGAAGATAATGTCAAAGACGTGCAAAAAAAAGATCAAGTCAAAGAAGATAAACTGGATGAGAGTGATATCGGTAAGATACTCAGTCATGTCAGAAATTACTGACAAGCTTATATTTTAGTTTGGGTAAACAACAGACTTTTAAGCTAGAATAACCCTGCGTCCAATATACTTCAAAATGATATATCGAAAGAGAACTGGACAGGACAGTGTTAGTTGTTTAGCAAATATTGTAACAAAAATAATCATACCATTAGTTTTTTCAGCTTGTGCTTGAGCATTCGTTGCGATGCATCGGTACTTTCCGGCATCGGATAAAGAAGTACTGTCAATAGTCAACATCTGACCAGAAACGTGCAAGTCTCTGAACTTGTTGTCACCCTTCTTCATAAATTGCCAACTCACAGTTGGAGGAGGCGTGCCACTGTCGATTCTAATAAAAATAAAATTGATATTATAGTATTTTTACTTCCTTCATATAACGTACAATAAATTATTTTACATTATTTAACATGGCTTAGTTATTAAATATTCCAGTTTGTTATGGTGATAGCATTAAGGTTACTTTATGGAGTCACAGTCTCCAAGTAAAACTGTCAAAAATAGTCCTAACGTCGCTGACATACATCAGAAATGGCACATTTGTACTAATTTTCTACGTTTGTGAGAGAGTGGTCTAGAGTATTACTATCTCGATAGGTGATTGTTAAATATTTTTTTTGTTTCATATAATACTTTCAAGTTGAATATATTAGATGACAATATAAAGTATAGTGTAACGATATAAAACAATATAGATAAATGCCGTTATTGAGTACCTCGGTATTATAGAAACTTATTTCAACAATTATATCACAATAGCAAAATGAAAGAAGACGTAATTAATTCAGAGTATCTAAAAGGAACCAAAATAATTATAGGTAACTCACTTGCACGGAATTGTTGATTTTTGCCCAGTATTAACAATATACTTAGAAGCACTGTTTTGAATCACAGGTGGGCTGAGATCGTTTATTTGAACATCAGTAGATAATTCTACTTTCTGAGTTTCATCGGAGTCGAGAGATGCTTTGCATGAATATTTTCCAATCCTATCCAAATCCGTAAAATATATTCGAAGATTTTTTCCATCCTGGGTAATCATGTATTTGTCAGATGTGTGTATTTCTGATATAATATTTGATGAACTTTGATGGAACCACTTTATTTTCATGGGGAACATAGATTTGATGTTGCAAGTGATGACTGTTGTTGCCCCGTATTTTGAAGTTGTTGTTACTGAAATATTTCAAACCGTGATTATTCCTAACCATCATCATCATATGCCTGCCTTTATTGCCTGCCATCATATGCCCACGTAACATGGTGTCGGTGACATGTGTGTTCTCTTTCCATTGTTTTCTAACACACTCACTCCTTTCATCCTTAGGTAATTTTGGTTTCTTATTCTATACAATAGCTTATTTCAGTAGAGCAAGCTGATTTAAGCATACTACTTCTACTAATATTTATAGTGTTTGCCTAGCCTTGTCATAAAAAAAAGTTCTATCACTGGGGAAAAGAAAATGCTTTACACTGGCAATTAGTATTGAAGAGTCACAAGAAAGGAAAGGCTTAAGAAATATATCAATCAAACTTACTCAACAAACATTACTGTATTATTCGCCTAAAAAGATATTTAACAAGTCACGACAATAATTAATATTATAAATTACGTAGGTAAATGTTATATTATGTCATAATCAAATACATATACAAGTTGTTTATTCCATAATTTACCTGGAGGATAACTGCCCACAACAATTGCTGACGTTACTGATATGTCTATTTTGCTCTCAGCTCTGCCCACATTGTTTTCCGCGAAGCAGGAATATGTATTGGAGGCTCTAATATTTTGGATTTGTAGGTGGCTCGTTATTTCATTATTGATTATAGCATCCTGAAAAACATAACATGTGATGTATAATTTTTTGTTGCCAACATTCAACATCATTACCCAAAAAAATATTAGCTATCATGTAGGATGCTAAAATGACATGACGATACATAGAAGAAACTCTGATGATAATTGATCACAAACGGAAAAACGAAATGTAAATAGCTTCTTTATACAGCAGGGGTATTAACAAATATACGAAAAGTGACAGAATCAGCAAATTATGTTCAGACTATGAAATCGACAAAATTGTGGGAAGCCAGTAGATATCAAAGGCTCAAAGTTTTGTTGAGTATCTAATCTTTAGAGGATTTTTATGTTCAGCAATGGTAATGTAAATTAAAGCTGACTAATTGGATAAGGTAAATGAGTTTCATTGGATTTCTTCAAATTTACGCAGGAGATAAAAACTTATGCATGACTCATTATAAAAGTTAAATACCTGAGAAGCTAATTTGTTTCCTCTGCCATCTTTCCACATGATATCTGGCAACGGATATCCTTCAACTTTGCAAGTCAATGTATTGGTACTTCCGTAAGCAACTGATTTCTTAGATCCATCTTCTATTACCACAGTTGGGAGTTTTTGTACAATCACCTCTGCAAATGGAAAATATTCCAAAATAAGTTCTTCTTAAGGCGACTATACATGTCAAACCTTCCCGCGTTCACAATATTCAACATTTTTGAAGATATAAAATCATTGAATCTAGTTATGCAAAATAGCAAACCTTCACGGCCTACAAAATAACAATACAAAAGTTCAGCAAGAATGTTGAACCCAACTCGTTTTCCTACCAAATTCGATCACACATTGATTTTATATCTTCAAAAATGCTGAATAGTGGGAGCAATACCTTAAGTACCGTTTCGTCACCTTAAGAAATAATGAAAGTAGCTAGATATTAATGTCAAACTATTAATACGACTTACTTGTAATTTTTTCGATTTTTCCTTCACTATTCTTGGCAATACAACGGTACTGTCCATTATTTGCTAAGCTTGCACTAGCAACAATAAAATTTTCGCTCGATTCAGACAGATCACTATATTCATTTGCAGTATTCTTCTTAAATTGCCAGCTAATACTTGGGGGTGGTACGCCTCCTGAAATCCTTTATAAAAATACCCTGGTTATAAAATGCTCTTACCAAACCAGAGAATATCAAAGTATTTATTATTTTTTGATCTTTCACGATATTCAGAGGATATCGCATAGCCTTGTTTGGTAGGGTTTTATTAAATTTTTACATGTCGTAATTTGACTAGGTATTATTGATATTACTCTGATACCAATAATTATACGCGCACCTTATACAGCACAATACTTTAATAATTAATTTTTGTTAGCAATTTTTTTGTTATGCTAGAATTTTTTATTTTATTTTATTTATTTGGGAAAACAAACAGTACTATAATATAAAAGTTACATTATGTAAGTGTTTAAAATCATATTTTAAGGTTACCTACATCGTCATCCACAGCTTACAGTATAAAGTTTAAAAATAAAGAGATCTTGCTACATAGGCATCATCTTATCATAACTTGTTCATACGAATATGATCATTACAAATCAGGTTATTAAAGCGAGTAAAATACATAAATTATAGTTGAAAATGAAGAACAAGAACGATAGACAGTACGTCAGAACGATACATATGACAGTGTAAAGATTGTGAAGAGTGTACATTAGGTAACTACATATTATTGTTTTTGAAGAAGCTTACATAATGTTTAAAATTTAGCGACATAAAGTGCAAAGATGTCGATGTCTTCAAATATAGAGTTATAGGAGTGGACAAGCTGATATATAGGGGCGCGAAGGCAAGCATTTGTGCGGCAAGAGGCAGTGGTAAAAAGTTTGCCGGCTCCTACCGCTTGTCTATGTACAGTTCGCGGGATACATATAAGTTGTGTGCAGTCAAATCTGTTATGACATAACTTGTAAAGCTTCATTGCTCCCAAAAACGTACGACTCTGTTCCAATGAGAGGAATTTGTATTTAGTGAGAAGATTTGTATACGGGAGGTAGGTTCGATAGCATCTATATTTTTTTATGCGCAAAAACTTTTTTGTACCATTTTTTTATGAGGCAATATATTTTTGATAGTGCGGTAATTCCATATCAAAGTAACGTTACAAAGTGTATAGTTTAATATAAATAAATTTAGATTTTTAGAGAATGTTATGAAATTGCATTTAGATATACTTCATTGAAGTTTAGTAGTTTAGTAGTACGTAGTTAAACAGTGTAAATCTTGTTGAAGAAGTAAACAATCATTTATATTAGTAATCTCACGTGATACTTTAAGATTATCGGCATATAGTAAGAAATTAGAGTTTATAAATCATTTATTAATTTATATAATTGATAATGATAAGAAAGAGGCCAAGGATGGATCCCTGCGGGACACTCGACGTTAAAATGATCTCATCCGATTGATGAGCATAAACAACAACTTTTTGAGTACGTTTTTTAACATAGGAGATAAACCAACGCAGTAAGTCACCGCGGATCCCATTGAAGTAAGCTTGTTTATAAGAACTTCATGGTCCCCCTTATCGAATGCCTTTTGAAAGTCGGTGTAAACAGCATCTATTTATATCCGTCTATTCATATGTTATCATTATGACACTTACTTGCAAGAAATTTGCAGTTTTTCTCCATCCGATATCAAGATTGTGCTTGGTGAAGTATTTAAAGTTGGTAGTGCTGAAAAAATAAGGTTTTTTTTTTATTAACACATTCCAAATTTTTTGACTGTCGGCCTCGGACATGACGCTCCGCGCTCCGCCGATACGGCGATCTGTTATTCAGCACTCAAAGCACGCTTCATAAAGTAACCTACCCAAATCACTTATTACAACATTCGTCTCTTGGACTTGCTTTTTTTGCGGATCTGATATCAATGTCGCTTCACAGCTGTATTTTCCTTGCGCTTCGATGCTCATTGATTTTATTGTCAATATAGTCTGATCAGTTGACAAGCTGTATTGTGAAGGCTTCAAGGGAGTTTTCCACTTTATTGCCATAGGGAAGGATGATGATATCCCGCAACGCAATATTTTTTCTTTTCCGTATCTGGCAGATTCCGTTCCTGCAATGCAAAGACAACTTATATCAAAAGGTAGATCTGTAATATTTCACTCGTTAGTGACCGCTTAGATTTAGTTTCGAACGTTTCCGTGCTTCGGAATACACGTTTATTTGTTGATTGCGGCGTTTTCAATGGTTAAGCCATGTCAGTGGCCTTCAGACGGCCATAAACTAAATAAATGATAAATTGAAACGTCTCATTTTAATATTTTTATTTAATTTCTATCAACGAACCTGCTAGCGACGGCATTACTTTAAACGGTGACTGTGGATTGACCTCAATTTTGGAGAACTTATTTCTTGCTTCTTCATTGCTTGCTCTGCAATAGTACGTCGTTGGGTTTTTCACATGCGCCAATTTCAAGTAGCTGATATACTCGTAAGGCAGCTCAACCACAGCACTCTAATGAAAAAAAAAACCATAAAAAAACAAACAAGTATGGTTAAGATTGACTGCAGCCAAAAAAATCTTCCAGTGACAAAGGCTGTAACAAAACAGCCAAACCTACAAACATAAAGTCAATCAAAATTATAGTACAAATTAAATTTTAATTATTTTTTTGTATATGTTACACCACAAAAACCGTAAAACAGTTTCCTTGGCTCACCTTAGTACTTAAAACAGTGCCGTCAGCACTAGTCCAAGCTATGTTAGGCTCAGGGTATGCAGAAACTTTACAAGTCAATGTAATATCTCCATCATATTCAACACTGATTTTGGTTCCTTCAGCTATGGTGACTTCTGGAGCTTTAGAATCTAAAATTAAAGTTACAATTTATGTTATATTTATAGTTTCAATTTCTTTAGAGCTAAGAGTATAACATACAAGGTTTTACCTGGTTTGGGTGGTATTTGTGGTTCGATAGCAGTCTTTGAAATTCTTTTGATAGTGTAACCTGTATTTTTATTTATTCCTATAACCTGTAAATCAGATATTGTGTTCAAATGCTATCATACAATACATTACAAAATCATTATTCTTTAAAAGGTAATTTTTATTATTCAATACTACCTAACCCTATAGAGTTAGACGTCGTGCTGACCAAATTTAAGAGTATATAAAAAAATCTTATAGGTACAAAATTTACGATTATTTTATTTTTCAGCTGTTCCTTTGGGATTTTACCAATTTCACTTTATCACCACCCCTTTTATTTACAAAAGAAATCAGTATATGGATACCATTCTATTATGGGGCAACAAAATAAGATATAATTAAGTAGTTCGCATCCTATGATGAATCAGGCGAACAAAACAAAATATATATATTGAATTATTTAAGCCATTATTGAGCTATTGTAGGACACCTGGGTTGCATACTGATGATTCTTAAATATGATTAGTTAAATTATTGTAAGGAATTAAAGTTGTAGTTCTGTAGTTATTTAATTAAACTAAATACCTGAATTTTGAACATGCTTGAAGGAGAAACGAACTGCTTAGTGATATAAAAATCTCCGTTTGCTTTCTGCAGTGGTAAGCTCTGCAAGAGTTTTTCATTCATGTCCAGTATTTCTGCAGTTTTGATGTCTACCGTGTGGTTTGGATCCGTTACAGATATAGACAAGTGATGTTTTAGATCTAAAAATAAAATAATATTTGTTTAAGTTGTAAGATAGGCGCTTTATTTCTACTGTTAGTTAAACTAGGTACTAGTTTCCGCCCGCGGATTGCGAGATACTGAAGAATCATCACGCCTTCTTTTTATTTCAAACTACACTATGTCTACTATAATTGATATTGTTAATCACCTGTTTTTGAACTCATTTCTTCTAGTAAAATTAAACAATATTGTTTTTGATAAGTTTTTTTGCAAGTTCTCATTATTTTGATTATACTAGCAAAACTATGATATAAGAAATCAAATTAAGAAAACCTATCAATTTTTTTCTTCAATGATCACGCAAAAACTATAAAATTTATTATGATGACGCAAATTGGTTCAATATAATATTTTCTTAACATAGGCTTTATATCATTTTAATCGGGCAAGTACAATCAGAGAAACTGTTGAATTCTCCGGTATTCCAACAAGGTTTCTTAAAAGAGGTCTATTTTTTCTTATTTAGGTCAATAAGGATAAGTGCACGTTTTTGTAGATTTATTTCTACCGGTAGGGATAAGTGCACTGTGAATTTTTTACCCGTTTATTCCTAACTGTCCCACCGGAAGCACGGTTTTCCAAACTTTAGCCGAACGTTGAATTGCCAGGATGGGTAACATTTTCTTGCTATTAGCAGTCGGGTTTTTTGTTTTCTTAATAATATTTTTTTTGTGTTGTGGAATATCTGTAAGATATTAAACGTTGAAAGATAGATGTTACATACCTGCGATTGGTTGTTTAGATGTATCCCTCAAAGATTTAGGAACAAATGTAGAAAATCCATGTTCAAATGTAAAATCTGTCCTGGCATAGACAACGATTGAAATATCACTTTGACCCTTTACCCAGGCATAATAGGTACCTGGTTTTGGAGGGTAAAATTTCACGACCTAGAAAAATTTGTAATATTGTAATGTTGGTCGATCACACAGCATCGCCTAGCCCCGAACTAAGCAGAGCTTGTATTATGGGAACGTCACGACTTACATATTTTTTTGTAAATACATAATTAGAAAACACCCAGATCCGAGACAAATATTGAAAATCATACCAATCTTTGACTCTCTGCAGGAATCGAAACCGTTACCTGTTGCGTCTTAGACGGGACAATTCCCGCTGCGAGACAAAAGTATTAAAGGTTTTTATTTTTTTCTTTATTTTTATTTTTATCATATTAGACATCATATTCTATAATACTAATCATTTATTTTACCATTGCTTTACAATAATCTGACATTCATATTTAATTCATCTTTGATATACTTCATCATTTCAAATTTCACACTTCTATAACTATTTCTTGTTATTTTTTATCCTGTTTGACATCACATATCACTTACACAATCTAATCTTATGACTTTTATTATTTTCTATAATGACATAAATGATAATTATTTTTTGCCTAAATAGTATTTACTATTTCAGGAAAGCACATACCTACCTAAACTAGTCTTAATTAGTCTCACAGGGTTTAATGGCTCTACACATGATGGATTCGGCAGAATACCAGCTTCCGCTGCTAAAACAGCGGATATAATGCTGAGTCAAAGGCATTTTGCTGCTGTAGCACACATCCCACCATGTTTTATGTTCATTGTTTCTCTATTTTGTTTGTTACGTTTTTATTTTTGTTGTGTTGTGTGTTCAGTTGCAAATAAATATATGTCTATGTCTATGTCTATTACGTTTCAATATTCTGCAAATATTTGTCTCTAGTCTGGGTGGTTTCTATAATTAGTAGGTATAGCAGTCATGTGGTTTCCTTATTAAAAGCTTTGCTTAGTTTGGGGCTAGATAATGCAGAGTATTCAGCATTATTTATTATTTTATATGTATATATAATGCGGTAAAAATATTAATGGGGGCCAAGTTGGTTGGAAATTAAATTTTCTTACCTTCCCTGAGTACTTCCACATGATTCGGTTTGTTGTCATTTCACTTCCACCTTTGGGTTTATCCATTATGACAAGATCAACGTCTTGGCCTGATGTGGAAATGACCACATACTCGGTTTTATCGTCCACTGTGAACTGATTTTGAGATTATATTAGTTAACGTTTTCACTGAAGAAAACACTTCGATGTGGACTCCTCGTTTCCTATGTCTTATCAGTCAAAATGGTTATGGCTAATGTATATAGTCACAGTTTGTCTGGTAGAAGTTACAATATTGTGCAATAACATAATATTGTGCATCACACTAATATCATAAATGCGAAATTTTTTGTGTGTTTGTTCCCACTCAACTTCGTACGTAATGGCTGAAGTGTTTGGGTTAAACTTGGAATAAACATAGCTTGTGACCTGGATTAACATTTTTGCTACATTGATTTTAAAGATAATGTTAAAAATGGTATGAAAATAGTGCAATTTATAATATGGGCCCTAGCGAATCACTTAAAACTAGGTTAATAAATATTATGATAGTTCCGTATTTCCGAAAATATGTCAATTTTTTTAAGAAAAATAGAGACCATCATAATGTTAATACTAGAAATAAGGTTAAACAGCAGTTCCTACTGTAAAACTACATATTGTTAGTCAATCTTTTAAAAGGATGAGTGTACGTTTCTTTAACGAAATTCCAAATGACGTGATTATATTATCTGTAAATAAATTCAATAAGCCAAGCAGATTTTCTTGCCAATTCTTCTCTGTTTGGTTGCGTTACGAATTGGTAGTACATTTAAAAATCCAGGGTCGAAAAAAATTATAGATTTTGTTTTTAAAGCCACCATTGCTGTAGTAAAATGACTTACAACTCACTGATGACTTAGAAATAATATAGTTGAAAGTATCTTACCGGTACTGGGAACCAGACAGGTGTACTAGGAACTACTTGCGATGTCAAAACCGATTTTTGTCCTTTTACTGTCTCTTTTATCGTTTCCAGAACCTATAATTAAATATGTATAAGTTAGTTAAACATGGTTTCAAATGAATAAATCCCTTAAACTAGGATAAAAATCAGGTAGAAAATTATAGAGTAAATTTATATTTATGTAGCTTATACGGCTTTTGATAAATCTTAATAAATGAGACAGAGAGAGAGAGAGAGAGTGTTCAAAATGTTGTTTCATTTGAAAGCTTTAATTTATTCATCAAACACGGTGATTTTGAATTCGTATGTTAATACGAATTCTTGAACCTATATAATTATTGTTGAACGAATGTTAACACAAACACGGTAAATCTACTACCGAGCTACATTTATTTTACGTCTTTTGGTCCAAATCTTCCCCTTCTGGGAGTTATCCTAAAAGATTTTGATAAATCTTAATAAATGAGAGAGAGAAAGAGGAGAGAGAGAGAGAGTAACACGAACACAGTGATTTTGAATTCATTTGTTAATACTCAAACTCACCGTGTTTGATGAATAAATTAAAGCTTTCAAATGAAACAAGATTTTGAACTCTCTCTCTCTCTCTCTCATTTATTAAGATTTATCAAAATATTTTGGGATAACTCCCAGAAGGGGATGATTTGGACCAAAAGACGTAAAATAAATGTAGCTCAGTAGTAGATTTACCGCGTTTGGGTCAACATACCATTTCAAACTCACCGCGTCTAACGTACCAATACCAATGCACCGTGTATAATAGACAAAGCTCAGAGAATTAAGCTGGCTTTTGACTATGGGATATATATTTGAGATATAATATTTCACATTTTGTACGGGACCTATGCTATAATCTAAATTACATCCCAAACTATAAATATCATTTTTAGAACGATATTGGTGTATATTTTACCTCACGTCCCTGGACACCGCGCCTCGCCCTCAATTTGAATGGTGACGTTCGGGTGCAGAAGTGGCAACTAATCACGTGTTTTGAATGTATGTTTTAAACATATATCTTATAGTGTGAGCTATTCACACTGTATGGAATATAATATATATAGCTAAGGATGTAATATACTTTACATCCTATAGGATGATTATAGTCAAAAGCCGGCTTTATCCAGCTGAAGTGGCAGTGGGCTGGCCCCATATCTGACGAAGAACCTTTAAACGAGTTCTTGAGTGGAGACCAATGCTCGGTTGGCAAACGTAGTGTAAGACGCCTTCCGGCCTGGTGGACTGACGATCTGTGAAAGGATGTTGGTAGAAACTGGATGCGTCGAGGTGAGGACATGGCGTACTGGCGCTCATTAGGGGAGGACTATGTCTGATAGGTTGATGATGACAAGTTGTATTTTTACATTAAGTTGAAGGAACAACAGTGCACTTACATCTGTAACTTCTTTGCTCTTCACTCGAAATACTTGTCCGTTACAAGCCATCGCAATCTCATGGTATACTTTGTATTTTCTACTATACGGATTATGACAGTCTCCTGTTAATACAAATACCACCTGCAAAAAATTAAAGCTAAAATACTGTTTCTTGAATGACTATATAAAAAATAAATAATGTAGCCCCAAATTAAGCAGAGTTAGTAGTATTAAGTGAACTCCATTTACTAATATACTACTTAAATTATTTTTATTCCAATTTGTGGGTTTTTTTGTGATTGTTAACACCATCAAAGAAATCATTTATTTAAACTATCATTTAAATACTATTAGAGCAACTAAAGCACAACCACTGTTTAAAATAACACCAAAATAAAAAAAAAAATTAAGTCGGTGCATACCTGGCTCTGTTTTTTTTCACAAAGACTTTTAACTTGGTTTAGTTTGTAGTAATCTTTGGCAGTCGCATCGGTGAAAACAAAAAGATAGGATCCAGGCCTGCTTTCTACAAGTGCTAGTTCGATTCCAGTTAAGGAATATTCTGGACAGTCAGGATTATGAATATTGTAAGCTGTTATTTCATTCAAAGCATTAAGTATGACGGCCTTCTTTGGTGATTTTTCCCTGACATCCACCACTAAAACAATACAAATAATGTTAAATGCTGTTGGGCGTTTGTGAATAAATAATTTCTAACCTGGATAAAACTCCAAAGATCTTACACATTTAAATTTATTTTACATTAGAGTCCTATGTACATACATACAAGAGATAAGAAATTCCATGATAGACAGAACATTCTGTATTGCACAAGATAAAACTGGTATACTGGAAACTTAATACTAAATAGCACTTTTTTCCACAAACCTTTGATAAGGGTATATATAAAATTAAGTAAACTGTAGCTTCAAAAATATTGTGAAAACCCTAACTCTAATGGCCTCTTGATGTCAGGTTATATGTTACCTATCAAAAAGTAACTCGTATCCTAAAATAGAACATTATAGTTAGGTGCCACCATCAATCATTAACAATTTCATTCTCTAAAAGTCCACAACCATAACCTCAGCCAAAGATTTTAGATAAAGGTCATGGGCCCTTTCTAAGTAGTCACAGACTTCCTGCCATGTTGGAACATGCAGTGAGGTCTTCCTAAACTTCATCTTCCAGAACGTGGTCATCACACCGCACACCGGCTTATATTAGTCCACCGCTGGACATCGGTCTGCCCTAATGAAGGAGGATATGCCCATAATCCGTAATGCAGGTTAGGGCAGTGACGGGGCCAACGCAGCTGTTCTTCTGCGGTCAGAGAATTTAGAGCTGTGTCGATGCCGTTTGTTAATTAGCCGGGTGCAGGAAAGCAGGTGAGGTTGGCTTCGAATTTTCGAATATAGAGATTTTAATCCCCAAAACTCTGATCTGAACGGAATCACATCGGAACTTAAGAAGGCGAGCGGAACACCAGTATTTAAAGTCCTTCTGAAGCTGTTCAATTCCGCCATCCTTGAAGGTAAAACGCCAGAAGCGTGTAACAAAAGCGTAGTGGTGTTGTTTTTCAAGAAGGGTGATAACATCCTTCTGAAGAACTATAGGCCCATTTCGCTTCTGAGTCTGAGTCACGTTTATAAACAAGCTGTTTTTGAGAGTAGTGACCAACCGTCTCGCAGCAGGCTTGACGACTTTCAGGCTCCCGAACAAGTTGGTTTCCGAAAAGGCTTTAGCACAGTAGACCATATACACACACTTTGGCAGATTATACAGAAGACAGAGGAGTATAATCGGCCGCCATGCCTAGCGGTTGTTGACTACGAGAAATCTTTTGATTCAGCCGATACTTGGGCAGTGCTACAGTTGTTACAGCGGTACCAGATTGACTACCGATATATTGAAATGTTGAAGTGTTTGTATAGTAATGCCACTATGTCTTTTCATCTCCAAGACCAGAGCACCAATCCTACCCAACTGCAAAAAGGGGTGAGACAGGGAGACGTAATTTCTCCGAAACTGTTGACCTCGCTATTGGAGGATATAAGCTTTTGCACTGGGATGGACCAGGCATCAATATTAACGGCATATACAAAATTCACCTTCAATTTGCCGATGATATAGTTATCATGATAGAATCCTTGGATGATCTTGGAACAATGCTTAGAGACGTCAATATCGTTTTCCAACCAGGTGAGTCTCAAAATGAACATGAGTAAGACATTGATCATGTCAAATACCCATGTCGTGCCTAAATCAGTCTATGTTGGGAACGATGCCTTCGAAACTATTGACCACAATGGCTATCTTGGTCAGATAATTCAACTACCGTTCCAAAAACCGTTCTTCATGGAATTCCTTGGGGGAAGACCTATGTTCAGCAGTGGACTTCTATAGGTTGTTGATGATGATAATGATGATGACACTCTGAAACCCCAGAACGTGGTCACCATTCAAGAATAGACACAGAATCAATAACAAAACACAACATCAAAAAATGTAAAAGAAGAGAAAGAAGGGTTAAGGAAACTGCAAACGAGTTAGACCCATGCTGTCGAATCAGTGGGAAGTTGGAAGAAATGGGCTGAAGATCGTCGTGGAAATATTCAGAAAAAACCTTTATACAGTAGTGTGGTGTTCCAGCTCCATCTTTGGAATCAAAATAAACTTCACCTGCTAGTCTGGTAGAGTGGGGAATAGCGCATCCTAACACCAAGATAGCTAAGTAACTGGCTAACGACGGGCAGCAGCGTCGACGGGGCCAGAAGCTGTGCTCTTCAATCCCCAACCCGTATGCCCAGCGTAGGAATTATGTTCATATCCCGCTTCATATTAGAGGTAGCCTATGTCCAGCACTGGACTGATAAAAACAGTTTTTTTGTTGTTGTAGGTATTAAATTGACGAGGATGTTATATTATTGAAGTAAAAAGTAAAAAAACTTACTTGGATCATTAAAGGTAACAATAACGACATCTTCTATTTCACTAGCCTTTTCCTTCAAAACAAGGTCCATGATATCAGCGGCAGCCACTTTGACTTGATCTATGTCATCTTGCATAGAACCGGTGTAATCTATCACAAAAGTTAAACTGCTGTTCCTCCCACATGTTACACACAAAATTTTGAAAAATAATATAAAATGTAAACGTAAGCCCCACGACTGTAACATGTTGACCTGTGTCATGGACTACGCTGATTTTAGTAATACAGGGATATATAAGAAATAAACAACAATGCTTAGGTACCTACACTATGTTTAACAGCTATCTTTGGAATATCCGTACTAATATTATAAAATGTGCATGTTGTGTTTGTTTGTATTTAAATTGAATTATGAAATTAAGTATAATAAATAGACTGCCCAAGTCAGAGTTGGACTGACGGTCCGAGGGTTCCATACAAACTTGTACATATGAAATTGTTTTTATTTGTAATGCAACTACAAAAAAGGATTAGAAATTGCTACATGCCAAATAATTATCAAACAAATAGATACCTAATTAGATATTTTCCCTTATCGAAACACTCGCACAGATTGTCTGTTGAATTTTAAACCAAAATAAGCGAGCAAAGCCGATGTTAAAAACTAGTTGTTTACGAGTGTTTATTCATATTGAAATTATTAATATAAATATAAATAATGTCATGGGATTTGCCGCACGAATGTCATTTGCACAAATAGTTTACCAGAATGTTTTTTTTATTATTACCATGTTTATTTTTATGTACTATAGGTATTTGAACTCGGGTTTCTTAAAAAAATTACGAATACTTTAAGGTTCCTACTGAATAAATAGATTTTTTACTTTTATTTTTACGAAGGTTTTGTCCAGTGACACCATCCATGCCTATTTCTGACACTAAGCAGCATTGCTGTGTTTCAGTGAGGTGAGATTACAAAGAAATGTGGCATCAATAAATATATATATATATATACTAATTCTACTTACCAGATAATACACTCCCGAACAACCTGCTCACACTCCACTAATAATATTATATCGATAAGGAAGTCGAAATTAAATTATTATAAATTTTGAGTAGTAGTAGATTTCTTCGTGGAGGGCTCGTCCGGGGAAGTACTGCCACCATGCCTATTTCTGCCGTGAAGCAGCTGTGCTGTAATTTGGTTTGAAGGGTGTGGTTGCCGGTGAAATTACAGGCACAAGAGGCTTATAATCTTCGTGCGTCAAGTTGATGGACGCAGGGCGTTGCATAAAACGAGATCTACGATGCAATGCCGTATGATAGGTAATGGTTACACATGGTTACCACTTTACATCAGTTGGGCTATGTGCTTGTTCCATCCTCAAGTACTATGAAAAAATAATAAATTTTGATGACGACAGATAAATAAAGAATACATACAGTCGAACGTAGAACCTCCCCCTTTTCACCCGACTGAAGTCCTCTTTAGTAAGGTTATGTTTTTAACGTGTATGAATATTTGTAATATTATTTGTTGGTCACTGTAGCTCAAACGGCTGGAGGAATGATGTGTCGTTGGATTTGTCTAGATCACGAGGGTGATAAGCTCAAGTCAAAAAATTCAATACGGCAACTGTAACAACCTATTTTCAATTTAAGGTGAACTAAAAAGGTATTAAAAACTGATCGATGTCCACAAATTTGTTATCATTGAATTTGACCGAGTCAAAAAAATCTAATATGACGAATGCAAGATGCCATTTTCGTTTTACACTGAACTGAAATGGTATAAAAATACTGGTTCATTTTTAATTTTCTCGCGGAGCTTCCCAAGGCAGAATAAGTAGTAAGCAATTTGTTTCATTTAGTACATAAAAATAAAAATCTGAAAATACATAATTCCGCTGTCGTCTCACACTGGATTTATATATTAAAAAAAATATTTACTTATTAGTAATAGGTATTTTTTGTAAATAATATCATTAATTTGCTTAGGTATAATTGATTTTGTTTTTAAAATCACTGTGATTTAATTTTAAGTTAATCCCGTTTTGTTATAATATTCTAGTAATTTATGAACTGTTGGTAATGGAAAATAAAGAGGATAGAAAGGATAGACATTGTTTGCGAAATTTGGAGAAGACCTTTGTCTAGAAGTGGGACGATGCAGGTAAACAAAAAAAATATGTAAAATATAAATTTGAAGTTAAAATAAAATAATTTCATTAACATTAAATAGGTATTATCATTAAATAAGCAATTTAATCCTAAGCAAATATTGTTTACTGGGGACGATAATTATTATTGAAGTATTTTCAAAATAACACATCCATAGAAATAATTGTTTTAACAACTGCAAGCTTGCACTCTTAGTTGAGATCGACTTATAAAATACGGCCACCAAAATTGATCACATTGGTGCAAGTTTTTTGGTAAAAAAACCTGTTAAAATCAAAATGATATTATTGCTGAACTTTGTATCGTTATTTTCTAGGCCGTGAAGGTTTGCTATTTTGAGTAACATGCAGTGATTTTATATCTTCAAAAATGTTGAATAGTGCGAGTAAGAGGGAGGTTTGACCTGTATAGTCGCCATAAAGAGTACCTAGGATGTTGGGTTTGCGTCAACAGAATTGTATGTCATGCGTGACCTACGCAATACGAACCTACAAGGGATGATGTCATTATTTTTTCTTTCATATTCAAGTTGTAGGTATACTAGAACAAGACTAAGGCTCCCTGTCCATTGACGCGGAGCGAGGCTGCGGAGCGGAGAAACGGAAAAATATTTAACAATAAGATTGCATAAAATTTCCGCTCAGCTCCAATGCACAGGGATTTACAAACTAGTTTAAAAATTCATACATTTTCGGAAGCGGCGGAGCGACAACGCGGATCGAGGCGGCAGAGCGGGGCAGCGGAGTGAGGCGGAGGGGAAACGGACCGGCCTCGGGGGGATGGGACAGTCCACAAGTCCGCTCCGCAATACTTGCTCGCCCCGCTCCGCGTCAATGGACAGACACAGTACGCAAGTCCGCGCCACAATACGCGCTCGCTCCGCTGCCTCGCTCCACGTCAATGGACTGGCAGCCTAAGGCTGCTTTTCCTCCAGAGATGCTACGTTGCTATGGATGCGTTTGATATCCACCAATCATATTCATTGGTGCACTTAGCTTAGTACTGGTGGCAACGGATTCAACTAAGATATGGTTTTTATATGGAAGGATGCGTGCTATGGATGTGTGCTATGGATGCGTGCTATAGATGCGTGCGTATAGTTTTTGACCGCGTCTTATCCGCTTATCGTCCATTTTGTTTCAATCAGAAGCCGCCTTCTTCATTTTTCAACTTTACGAAATGAACTGAACAAGTAGCCTGCACGGCGAGCGCCTCTCCCCTCACCGCGTCGCCCTCGTTGCTTCCCTCCCTACTATCGATACATCGCATAGCTCTAGCCTAAAGACACCCTTAAACTGGTTTTACCCTTACAGCTGTTTTACCCTTTTTCCAATCTACTCTATACTTATAAAATCCTTTGTCCTGAATGACTGACTCACGGATCAACGCACGGCCTAAGGCCGCGGTCACGAAGTCAGCGGTGGCAGCGCGGGGAGCGGCGCGCCAATGCAAATCTTTGCATTGAAACGCGCCATTCCTTCGCGCTGCGCCGCCGCCGCCCCGCTCCCGCTGACTTCGTGACCGCGGCTTAAGGCTGGGCGCACATCTGACGGAAGATGCATCAGTTAGTACGGCCGACAAGTACTAACCCATGATGGTTATATGTGTAAGGTACGATGTTTTATTATGTGATTCGACCGTTCTGGCGCTACGCAACGCAGCGCATCTTCCGTCAGATATGTATCGACCCTAAGCCGCTGATCGTATAGACCTGAAACGTGGAGGATGTGTTCTTTGTATGATGTAAGTATCGGATAAGAAAGGATTTTCCGAAATTCTACCTTTAAGGGATACCCCCTTAAAGGTAGAAAAAGGCTAAAACGGTGGCAAAGTTTGTAAGAGACAACGTGACTCCTTGGTCCAATCAACTCCAAATTTTGCAAAAACATTATTTAACATAATTGATGTATAGATGAATAAAAAGACTTTGAAGTGGACTTTATTTACTAATTTGAATTAGAATTATTTGGAAAAGCACGTTGTTGCACAGATCGAAATCAAACGGAAGGGGGAGGGGGAGAATTGTCATTTTAACAGATCCTTCATAGTTGTTGAACCTTCATGATAAACATTGCCAGTAGTAAAATATTATTTTCTATGTTTAGAAACTTTTCTGAACAATGGAAGATGTGTTTCGTATTTTATTGAAACTCATCGCTTAGCAGGGTTAAAAAGGGCTAGAAAGTTATTTGCGGGTGATTTGCATCAAATTTGATATCAATACTCTTAAGTGCTTTTGGTTTAATTTCATTTTATTTTGACACATGTTTGAAAACTCAAGAGTATTTTTGCTTTTTATTTTTTTGTCACAGGTACCATACCGGTTAGTCAGAAGCGAGTCCAATCAAACATTGTCTCACATACCTGGCTACAGTTATCAGCACTCAAGATCTACGTAAGAACGTAACCATAATAAGTGTACGATCCACGTACATTGAACTTTGTAATCGCTGCGTTAGCAGTTTACGCCAGCGCGCGGGCTGCGACCCAAATTCCGTTCAGTTCGCATTCACTTATCAAATCATTTACGCGTTCTCATTATTTAATTTACTTAATCAATATAATTCATGTAGCTTATCATTAAATCGTTTTCTTTAAAATCACTAAAGAAAGTACGTGCGTTCAAACCCCGTACATCTTTATTTTTTGGTCCTTCGACGCTACGGTTTAGCCGGGACTTAAGCGCGACACGTGGCGGTTCCTAGTTAGTTACCTGTGGAAATAAAAAATCATAAACAAGTGTTAAAGTGAATCATATTAAGAAAACTTACCATTTATCGGTTATCAAGAACCCAAACACTAATTGAGCACCAAGGCTTATTTGGCGGTCATCAAGGACCCAATGATTTGGAGAGCATTAAGGCTCATTTAGCGGTCATCAAGGACCCAAATATTTGGAGAGCATCAAGGCTCATTCATCATCATCATCAAGGACTTAAAGTTGGTGGGCACCAAAGCTCAAACGGCAGGATAATGATTGCAGTGTACGGATTTCAGTGCAAGGATTGCAGTATAAGGATTCCAGTGAAAGGGGTCAGCAAGTCATCGCGTCTTACGGTAGGTCGACAAGAAGTCTTTTCAAGTAAGATCTTTCCTATATTTATAGTATCAATATATTTAAAGGCAAACCTACTGACACTGACCCCTAACATAGCTCCAATAAACCATATTATTAACCTGACAATACTTTTACAAACTGCAACATCAGCTGAACCTGATATTATTGGACATAAAAAAACAGATAATAGCCTTACAGAACCGTATCGACCAAATGAAAGAAACCGTACCTTTATACGATTCAATGTCGGCCATCGTGATGTGCGCCACTATATCGTCACGTATTCCATTATCGCCATACTTATTGTAGCGGGAATCATTTTATACTTTAAAATCCGGAATAAAATCAAGATTTTGCATGGAGTCCCTCCGACGGCGATAAAGTCTATAGTAGCAGGCAGCAGATAGGCTGCGGAAAGAGGTCCGCAGCCCACCCCCCACTCCAGTGCTGCGGGACCAAGCCCGCATTTCGCCCACAGTGAAATTAGTGCAGAGTGTGGAAATAGTGAAAAGTGCAGTGCAGTGAAGTGCGGCGATAAAATAGAGAAATACAATTCTTAACAAAATAAGGCATCGTCGCCAAAGCAAAGTCCAATATTGTTTGATAATTTTAAATATAACATTGACGATTCTTAATGGTTATCTAAATCATACGTACTTGGTTAACGTAATTGAATTATTAATAACTACTAACAGTCCTATTGAATAAGTTTTAATTGACATCATCTTATAGAATTGCTTAGCAATGTTTACCCAGTAAACATTTTCACCACATCCTAGCTTTTAGGCCCGGGAGCATGTACGATCCACGTACATTGAACTTTGTAATCGCTGCGTTAGCAGTTTACGCCAGCGCGCGGGCTGCGACCCAAATTCCGTTCAGTTCGCATTCACTTATCAAATCATTTACGCGTTCTCATTATTTAATTTACTTTATCAATATAATTCATGTAGCTTATCATTTTACTTTGACTTATCGTTTTCTTTAAAATCACTGAAGATAGTACGTGCGTTCAAACCCCGTACAATAAGTTAATCGGTAATAGTCAGAGTCAAATCTGAATATTATGTTTGGCAAACATACCTACGCACTAAGTGCACAGTGCTCACAGTCAGAACACTTAATAACAGCTCGCACCCTAGAACAAGTGTTGTTTCGGCACTCATACACTACAGACACTAGTACGTTGACTGCAGGCCTCGCAGCAGCAGGTCGAGTAGCAGCTAGAGCAAGTTTGTTTTCAGAACTTAAAGTGTACTGAATTTTAGCAATGTAACTCTATGCTATATGGGAAGGACACATAGGGGATGAAAGTTTGAATGGAGAGGTGTATCAATCATTTCTCAAGTTACGAGTAGGGATAAAAAAACTCATGATACCTATACTTTTTTAACTGGCTGTTGACTTGGCAACGAAAAAAGGAGCAAGAACGGGCTCGGAAAAGGCAACGGAAGTGGGATTGGGAACGGGAATGGGAACGGTAACGCGCCCGGGTACCTACCCGGATTTAACCTGGTAATGTAGGTTGATACCTACTTTTTATTCCTTACATAGCGCTACGTATAAAATGACCAACCACGTGCGGGAAACATTTTACGTGAACACGTACTTTAAAAACCGTTTACACGCAAACGAAGTTGCGGACGGATCAGCTAGTAAAATAATAAATTAACAAATAATACTAGACATAATCACCATCATCTAGCCCCAAACTAAGCAGAGGTTATGGGAACCATTTGACTGATGTACTACTTATATAATTTGCAAATCATACATAGAAAAAAACCAGACCCGATACAAAGATCTGCAAAATATGCAAAATTTTGACCTGCAGCGGGAATCGAACCAGCAACCTTCTGCGTCTCACGCGGACCTTCGTCCACTACGCCACAGAGTTCGCCAACTAACAGAAGCAACTATTATGAGTGTTGGGTGAGGTTTCAGGTGGGTGAGGTTCGAGGTAGTTAAGACGGGGTGACAAGTGGAGTCACGATCTGCGAAAAGCTGCTGGTAAAAGCTGGATGCGTCGAACTGAGGACAGGGTGCGACGACGCTCATCATGGTAGTCGTATGTCCAGCAGTGGACTGCAGTAGGCTGATGATGACGATGAAATCGTTGTAGTGTAACATGATCATCAAAGGAGAGATAGAGAGACTATACCAATTAAACAAATTGAATTTGAATTCAATGCAAATTAATTATGCCTTCAAATATTTTCAATATATAGGTATTAACACGAAATACACTCATAATATAGTAATGAAAAATATAGAAGCATTAAGCCGGCCTTTGAATATAGAATGTAATGTATCTTGATCATTTGAAACTTCAAACTTGGGGCGAGGCAGGGGGAGGAGCGGTGTCCGGGGAGGTGAGTCGCTCAAAATTTATGATGAGGGATAAAATATTATAGCTCAAGATGTAATACATATAAATATCTCATAGTCAACAGCCGGCTTTATCCTTCTGCTATTATGAATATCTGTATTTGTATATTTTCATTCATAAAATAATTCAACGGGACATTAATCATTGTTATTTATTACAGTTACGCGGAAAATATTCATAAATCATTATTTTAAGTTAAGTTTATTTTGATTTCACATTTACTTTAAGTTTTCCTTTAGTTAATACTTATTTGTGTAACGATAACGTGTTTTCCTGTTTAACAGGGGTTTTCCATGTGTATCTAAGCTATAAACCAATATTATAAAATATAAAAAATATCATTAGAAATACGCTTTGTTAGGGTTTTAAATTGAGATTTTGAATTGGGTTTTCAATTTTGTAAAGAAGATGAATCACCGATTATCGGGACAAAAAAATTACGCATGTTGAAGCAAATTTTACAAGATGAAAGGTTGAGTCAAACTATAAAGATCTAATATCACAATTTTTTTCATTGTAGTCACAAGAAGATAAAATTTAGTTAAAGTTTCGATTGTAATTTGAAATATTGATTTTATATGTTTGCTGTATTGCCATTGCAATTGTTCATTGCACCACCTATGGATGCCAGACATAGATATTTAATAAATACAACAGAAAGAAGATAGAATAATAAGGTGATAGCAGAAACTAACTGAGCAGAGTTAGCTTGGAACAGAGAAGCTTGGTAAGCTCTGGAGGCCTTCAAAGAGGGATTCACACATAAAAATGTAATTTTAAAGTACCTGCCTACGAAACATTTAACACATTATTATGTTTTTCGATTAAATAACAATGTGGGCAAAATAAAAGGCAATTTTATTTTATATATAATTTACTAAATAGTTATTCCAAAATCGCTTGCAGATATATTGAAAACTTTAAAAAATTCGTCTATAGGACAATTGTAGGTGTATTTGTCATTGAATTGTTCACTTATGCCATCAGCGGAGTGTGGTGAGCACAAAATATCTTTGCTCTCAGCGTCAACAGTATTCACGTACACGATAGCCTCCATCGAGTCATCATCAAATTTCACAATCTGGAAAAAAGATATACAATTTTGAAAATAGAATTCTTTAGGATCGATTGTTCTTTGATTGATTATGAGCCACAAAATAAGTTCGTATGAATCATTGTAAATTTTGAGTAGGTATCTTCTACCTACTTACGTGTATACATATATGTATAACAGGCTAATATATAATAACGGATAGTAACGTCACCTTAACAATCACTTTAACTGACCTTCCACAAGTATCGAGGGATTCCAATAATGTTGAATTTACTCGCACCTGTCCACACTGTGCATGTGTCCGTAGCGTACATCACTGATTGAATGGACTCTTCGATATTAGACCATGAAGCCTGCAACATTATTATTAAATATTTAGAGATTTTTCAATACATTTTTTTTTTCTTACCTTAATTATTTAAATCAGTGGTTATTGCCATCAGTGGGATTGACTGTGTGGTTCTGATAACTAGGAAGTAATACTTTTTCTGGTTTAGACCATTTTAATATTTACGTAAAGCAAGGTTAAAAGCAGAACAACTGCCGTGGGTTAAGATGAGTTAGCAGATGGTACGAAAAGTTGCAACATTATGGTGAGATATGTACTATCTACACCTTATACTAAAGGTTGTCGTATGATAGGTAACGAACAAAGATAATTTTCCAAGTTATGAAAGACATTTTGCTTAATATAATCTTTCTTACTCTTGAACTATTACACGGTTCAAACACAGGAACAGAGTTATATTTATCCGTCAAGGTTGCGATCTGGGGTGGGCCAAAAGCAACATCCACTGGATTGACGAACCGGCGTTGATTGTACTGACACTTCACAATACCGATATCTCTCTTTGAATTCAGTTTAAAGGCTGGCCCAATAATATTTCCTAAATTACTATTCGACATCGTAATTTTAGAGTACAGAGTTCTGTGATCTGATTCGCAGTAACAAACATCGTATACGCCCAAAAATCCTGTGTTGAGGTTGAATCCAATTTCAACTATTTTCCCATTCGTCATACATGGTTGTTTTGTGTCTATTGAAGTCGGCTTTACATAATCTGCACATTGCAGATCTTGGAACCTGTACATTTCTCCATCAACGGTAAATTGATCTTCCTTGTAACATTCGGCGCTTATTTTTTTAGCCTTCGGGTGAGTTTTGAAGACATTATTTGGTTGATCTATAGTTGAACACTCTAGAGTTAGATTTTCATTTTTTTCGAGTATATAAAACTCATTTTCTGCGGTAAGTTTTGGCCAATCCTTTTCTGTACCGCTGATCAGCAATAACGGAATATTATGTATTTTATTAACCGTTCTGTTAATAACACATCCTGTAAATAAATAAGAAAATAATTCAATATTTATGCAAAATACCGACGCATCGAAAAACACCAAAAAATATTTTCCACTATTGAAACTCAATATTAATCTGAATGCTCCGCGCCGTAATTTAGAATTTGAGGTGGTCCATTCGGTATAATCATGGCGATCCGCAGAGAGGATAGATCCCCTGACACCGAAGTACTATTAGGATCGACACCAGATAAAATGGTAAGAGGGGCAAAAAAAATAAGAAAAAAGTCTTTTTATTTTTATTTTTTTTAATGATACCCAGAGATGGAACAAGCACATGGCCCACCTGATGTTAAGTGGTTACCATTACCTTTTACAAAGCATTGCATCATAGATCACGTTAAAAGTCTGTACAAAAGTCTTATGTTAGTGGTTACCTACCTTCACTAGTCACGTTGAAAGTCTGTTGCACGCTGCCGTGAACATTGCTTACATTACACATGTAATAACCCCAGCCAGAGATAGGCAGCTCAGTACCTTTGTAGTCCAAAGCTCTCCCGTTATAAAACCAATCAACCTATAAATAATATATTTGATGAAATAAACTTCATGTCATGACGGATCTTTGTCCATGTGAATACGACAATGCGAGACTAAAATCACCTTTTCTTTAGGTTTGGCTTCGACGTTGCAGTCTAGGTTATTCTGCTTGTTTCCGTTCCAATTGAAGACTGGCGTCGCTTGTGGCCTGATGAAGCTGGGTTTGTACCCCACGTCCACAACGTAGTTCGCCTGAGCAGATCCCTGATCTGTGTTCACTCGGCACGTGTAATTTCCATCGTTTCGGAATTCGGCTTTATGAATTGAATACGACATTCCTTGTACGGCATCTTTGTCGGCATTCTAAATAAAACATTTATCAAGTTTAAACATATACTTACAACGCTCTTAAACATATACTTACTTAAACATATAATACTTACAGTATCTACGATATGAGAATCTTTGGTCTTGGACCACTGGTCTTGGAAATTCAACATTTAAAGGATTTTTCTTTTAGTAGGGGGAGAAAATAAGCTTTTTTCGAAATTAAATCCGTAAGAGGTTATTTGATGTTTTTTACATGTTCTGCTGCGTGAAAATTAAAAACTCAGAGGTAACATTACGGCTCTTAGAACATATACCACCTTATGCTGCATGTACTGACCATATACCACCTTACTGACTCTGGTCCAGAGTTAGGCAAATCACATTTCATTACTGTGGATTCACCAGGTTTCAAGTAGATGTACTTGCTATTTTCCTCATCGATATCAATGAAATCTGCAAAATTTATTACATCATTTTGTTTTGTCTGTAATGTTTCGTAACATATGATAAGCCTCGAGGTCAAGAGCTGGCCCATTAGAAATTAAAACAAATTATCTTTTTTCCAGACTGCGGCTTATGTTGTTTTTAAAAACATATTCCAGCACAACGCTGAGTCAAAACCATTTTGCCACGGCTTTCTGGGACGTACAGTGAGCTAGCACAAATACCGATGTGGGTAGATGGGCGCATTATCGCATTCTTTATTAGTGGTAACTGTAAGATATATCCTATCTTATTAGATTTAATGTGCTTTTTTTTGTTATTGTCTGTATGTTTAAACTTACATGTGCTTTCAGTTTAAGTATACCTAAGTGTTCCAAATTCTCTGTATTTCCTAGTTTTAAGTCAGTGGTGAATAAACGATTTTTGATTTGATTTGATTTGATTTGATGTAATATTAACCCTCATCATAATTTTAACTAATATTGTAAATAAGAAAATAAGTTTGTTTGTTTGTGACTACTCAACCGATCATCATGACTTTTCGCATACACGTCATCAGGGGTACAGAAAAGGACATCATGTACCTTTCATCAAGAACAAAGAACTGTTCCGAAGGATAGAAAAATAATATAAAATAACTTATAACTCGACCTAAGCAGCGCGAAAAGGCTAGTTTTCAATAATTTGATCATGGTATAGACATATAATGAAGAAAAAAATAATTTTATAGTATTTTAAAAATCTTTCCAAGTCTAAAAAAAGTAATCTTACCGGAGATTTCGGCTTCAAAATGTTTCACATCATTTCCATATTTATTATTGGCTTCGCATGTAAAATTGCTGGAATCTTTTGGGCTAGGATTTTTGATGAATATAGAATTTTTATCAAACGCTATAGTGGCATCTGAAATGATTTAATTATAAAATTATATCCTAAAAAGGCAATTAAAATTATTGTCATAATAGTATTCCTTTATAAAAGTTAAAGTTGTTTTTTTACGTCTTTTTTGCAGAAAGAATGCTTTCAATGGAGGACTTACTCTTTACTTATAAAATTTTGTAAGAATGTAAAATTGAAATAAGCTATAAAAGTTTGCAAGTATAAGTAATGTTTTTGATTATTTATTTAGACTTAATTGCCCAATAAATGTAACAAAGGTGGACTTAAGAGCATTTTTTAGAAGCACTTTCTGCCAGCCATATAAGATTTATATTAGAACTAAATAGAATTTACTAAGATTATCATGGTATAGATGTCTGTTTATTAATAATAAATTTAAGTGTTTAATTATAAATTTAGACGTACCTGATGTGACAGCTTTGCCTTCACGCTTCCAAGTGATGGTTGGTTCAGGAACGCCAGTGACTTGACAAGGAATTTTCAGTACTTTATCTCCCGTGACTCCAAAGATCACAGATTCAACGTTTGTGATTTTTGGTTTTCCTAAAAGATAATAAAAGATTATTTGATTATTCGTTTTGTTTGGCTTTTAGCGTAGATGTCTACGCTGTTAAGTCGCGGCTCGATCCATGTCCAGACTAAATCTTAAAATTTGTGTGGTGGACTCGAGTACTTGTTCTGTGTCTGAGTGTTATATATGTTATATAAATAAATAATCCTGGACGTTATCACACAGCATCATGTAGCCCATCATGTATCTATGCATTATATCTATCATATCAACCAGTAAATACAAGTTCAGATTCATCTGGGATCACATCTGGGATTACATCTGGGATTGTGCAAGGCGTCCTATAATTTGTTAAGCCTGAACGTAAAGTCTTTACCATGGACAATGACGTCAATTTTACGACTCTGAGTGCCAACCGCGTTTGTTGCAGTGCATTTGTAGGAACCGGCATGTTCATAGCCAATTTTAGGTTGTATTAAATGCTGTCCTTGATCTGCTATGAAATCATAAAGGTTTGAATTTACTGGCTTAAATTGCCATGTCACCACTGGATCCGGAGTTCCTTTTGCACTGAAATTTAAAATTTAACTTTTTAATAAACACAATGCCAAACTTCTTTGGTACTGTCAAATGCACAGTTATACAAGTACTTATTTGTCTAGCCAGTGCACTAGAACATAAGCTTTAAAAAAGTTTTATACCATATTCTGACAAGGTTAATGAATATATTATCTGAATTTTAATCTGAAAAATTTCATGCTTTTTAATTTGTAGGTACAAGATATGTAGAAAATTACATTAATATTTACTTACTTGCAAGCTATATCAATTTTTTGTCCAATCATGATGGTGATAGTATTGAAACTAGTTATTATATTCGGAGCCCCTGTAAATATGAAAATAAAAAGTTAAAAAAAACCGAATTAAAACAAATTCAACACGTCTTGAATTCAAATTTGAATGAAATAAATAAATTATAGTATTGTAACGTTATTGTATACAGTCACTTACTCAGATCACTTATTTCAACTTTAGTTGTGAACGTTATTTTTTCTTTCTCATCTGATGCCAGAGACGCTTCGCATGTATATTTTCCAATTGCTTCCAAATCAGTAAACGGTATATGAAGCGTCCTTTCATCAAGCGATATAATGTACTTATCAGAAGTGTGCATTTCGGATTTATCTGATGAGCGGTTTTCCTTCTGATAGAACCATTTTATTTTCAATGGGAACAACGATCTTGTATCACAAACTATGTTTGCTGGTGATCCGTATTTGACAGCTTTTGTTACTAAAGTATAAAAATGAAACATATGATACACATTTTTACAATTTACAATTCTAAAGCTAAAACGGACCTAAATTTTGAAATTATTTTCAATATAATATTGATTCAAGTTACTAGGTTTTTTATAACTAAATAGATGTAAATATAATGTTTGCAACTACCACGGTTGTAAGCATAAATATCATCGGGATATTTATATCATGATTTGTGAGTTCTTTTGTGTTCTAACAGTTGCATGCGCCATAATCAGCCTAAGCCTATCCAATAAAAAAAAAACACTGAAGGAACAGTGCCTCTCGTGATCATCGCGCATGCAACTGCGTCAAAATATTGGGAAACAAATCATGGTAAATACCCCATTGATATTAAGATTTCAAAAAGTAGTATCAAATTTTTTAAAAATAATAAATAGTATCGAATAGTAGTAATAGTATTGTTTAAAAATAAGAATCAAAGTAAGCATATTTCTAATTTTAGTTAATATAAAAAAAAAATAAGTAAAATCCTATTTTAAAATGTTTTGTTCCAGAGTTGTGGTTTCACGTAAAAATTTTAGGTACCTGTTAAGTTTGTGGCAAAATCAATGGCTGACAAGACGATTAAGTGCACACTTTTTTCATCTTTTCCTAAAACGTTTTCTGCTTGACAAGAATATGTATCTGTAATCTTAGCATTATTTACTTTCAGTTTGCTGAATCTTTCGTTTTCGTTTATTGTCTCCTGAAAAATACGATAAAATAATTGAAATAGATTGTATGTGGTATGTTCAAAAGAAAAGTAAAATAGATATGTACATACAAAAATTATAACTTATCCTACAGTTAAATATTTGCTGTTAGAGAACTAATTTACCTTTGAATCAGTAAGTTCATGTCCTTTACTATCTTTCCATACAATTGTCGGCGGTGGGTATGCCACAACTCTGCACTTGATTTCATAGGAACTCCCATACGAAACATTTACTGATGCACCTTCATCGATGGTTGCCTCTGGAGCTTTTCTTACAATCAATTCTGCAATTTCGAATTCAAAAATGAACAAATTGTACCTACATTAATATTGAAATAGAAATAAATAGAAAAGGAAATCATTTATTTGGAAAGACACTCAAAACAATATAAAGAACCAAAAAATCCAGAGGCAGAAAAAGTGCTCAGGATAAATAGGTAAAACTTAAGTACAGATATCTAAATAGCAGTCACACATACAACAAGAAAACAATGATAAAATAATTAAGGTAGACAGGTAAATATCCATTTGATTATTAATTCAATCTTATCTACAAATCCGCTTAAAAAGGAAATATCCTACACACACAACCTCACAATCTGTCAATTCAGTGTCTTGCCAAAAAGGCGTCAACTCAGCATAATACTAAAGCAGGCATTTATCCTACCTACTCAGCGCTGTTTTCTGTTGACCCCGTGTAGATAAAGCACCAGACGCCAGAATTATTATTGATATATAACATTATATATTATTATCGATTTATTTGACGACCTAGTGTTGTAAAAGGTGAAGGTTTGTCTGACATGCTGCAGAATCTGGAGATCGCGGGCTTGATTCCAACCGCATAACAAATGCTGTTGTATGATCAGAAAACATTTGTTTCGAGTCTGGGTGTTTTATAGGCAATGTTAACATGCTAGTTGGGAGCCATATGATGCTTTATGGTAGTTTCCAGCTTTATTTGTGTATGGCAGATAGAAAACAAAAATTAATCAAACCATTGGTTTTTTCTGCTTGTGCGTGATTCGTTGCGATGCACCGGTATTTTCCAGCATCAGATAAAGAAGAATTGTCAATTGTCAACATCTGACTAGAAACATGCAAGTCTCTGAACTTGTTGTCACTCCTCTTCATGAATTGCCAACTCACAGTTGGAGGAGGCGTGCCACTGTCGATTCTATAAAAATAAAATAAAATAGGTGATGCATAATAAAATAACGGCAAAGTGGGAGTCCGAAATGGCGACAAATCCAAAGTGGGCCCGGATGGTTTTAGGTGTAGAAATCACTGGGGGCAAATGCTGGTCAACTTCCTAGAGAAGGAGGGGCTCTTCTGATGAATTCTTTCTTTGAAAAGAAGCCCCACAGGAAGTGGAAATGGCGAAGCCCCGACACTGTGACCAAAAACGAGATCGACTTCACCATGACTTACAAAAGGCACATATTCAGAAACGTCTCCGTGATCAACAGGTTCAATACTGCATCACAGACTTGTTCGAGGCTCTCTGAATATCAATCTCAAGCTTGAAAGAAACCGTCTGATGAAGTCTACGTTCCGACTCAATGTACACCAGATCAAGGCGGGCACCGAGAATAATAATAATAATAATAAGAGGCTGTAGAAGTCCTCGATCTCTGATAATATCTCCGATATATATAATAATAATAATAATAAGAGGCTCTCGCTAGGCAGCTGGATCAAGGGTCAGATACAGAAGGCGGCTCTCCTGGACTCGGCACGCATTGTGCGGAGGTTCCTCTCTCTGCAGCCCTAGCCACCAACCGTTTGAGCCCTGCCCCGCGGTCGATGGTCTCCCGTTTTGATACATTTTTTACTATAATGTTTTTGATATTTATTTATGTACATAAGTAGTATTAAGTATAATAGTAAAAAATGTATTTTAGACGAGTTTACAATTAAATAAAGTTTCATAATAATAATAATGCAGGACGTAATCACACAGAAGTTTCAGAAGCTTCTTGGATCAACAAATCTATCAAGATTTGTTTCTGCGGAAACCACCGATGACGTGGATGAGGCCCTACAAAATGTAGTTGGAACGTTAAGGGATTTGGGCATCAAATTCTGCCAAATGCAGCTTAAAGGCAAGAAGTCCAAACTCTCAAATGAAACTCTTTGGCTAATGACAAAAAGACGGGACACAACTCAGGCCACTTTGTCAGAGAGGTCAGACCTGAACAAGCGAATTGAGGAGATGATACGGCACGACCTTCGGAGCTCCAACACACGCCTCATTGAAATAGAGCGAAACCGAGGGTCCAAATTATTCACTCAGCAGCTTGGCAGGAGCCACCTGACGAAGTTAACAACGCGATGGCCGAACCGTCTTGTCAAAGCTGGAGATATTATCAGAGATCGAGGACTTCTACAGCCGACTGTACGCGGCACATGCTCCTAGCCCCCAACGAACATCGAGAATCATGGTTGTTAACAATGATTCGAAAAAAAAAGAAAAAAATTCTGCAAACGTAGTTTAGGACGCCCTCCGGCCAGGTGGACTCGGCAAACGTAGTAAAGGACACCCTCTGGCCAGGGGTAGTGACGATTAGCGTAAGGCTGCTGGTAGAAGCTGGATGCGTCGCGCTCAGAACAGGGCGCAATGGCGCTCGTTAGGGGAGGCATATGTCCAGAAGCGGACTGCTATAGGCTGATGATGATGATGATAATAAAACATAAGATATATTAACTGGTGTTGTATAATTTGTCTGTATTGTTAAGTGATAGGTAAAAAACAAAAATGTTGAAGTAGATAACAATACATCGATATAAATTTTTTGTATCATGAAACTTATGTACTTTTTCCTAGTTGTAATAATTAACACAATAGTAAAATTAAGGAAGTTTTCATTCATTCAAATTACAGTAAAATGCAACCAACAAAATACTCACTTGCACGGAATCGTAGTTTTTTGCCCAGTATTAACAATATACTTAGAAGAACTGTTTTGAATCACAGGTGGGCTGAGATCGTTTATTTGAACTTCAGTAGTTAATTCTACTTTCTGACTTCCATCGGAGTCGAGAGATGCTTTGCATGAATATTTTCCAATCCTATCCAAATCCGTAAAATGGATTGTCAGATTTTTTCCATTCTGGGTAATCATGTATTTGTCAGATGTGTGTATTTCTGATAAAACATTTGATGAACTTTGATGGAACCACTTTATTTTCACTGGGAACATGGATTTGATGTTGCAAGTGATGATTGTTGTTGCCCCGTATTTTGAAGTGGTTGTAGCTGAAACGTTTCAAGCCGTGATTATTCTTAACCGAAGGCTCGATCACGAAGCCCAGCGAAGAAGTATTCGCATCGTAGACGTAAAAATAAAGCGTTTGTGGCGTGGTTAACTTCGGTGATCTTAGCTGTTGTAGCTGGTAGGATCAACTCTCCCACGTGGCATTGCTTCGTGCGGAAGGTGATCTAACTCTTAGTATGTATTTATTATTTAGTATGATTAGCTTTTTAAGTTTTGTGTGCCTATGGATTTATGTTGTCCGAAATAAAAGAATTTTATTTATTTATTTATTTATTTAGCAGACCACCTTGGTTAAGCATCACTCCGCTTGGTCATTACTTGAATAGGTGACCGTTTAGTGGGTTTAGATTTGAGCGCTTCCGTGCTTCCGAACTATAATATAAAGTACATGATTATGTTTTATGTAATTCATTGTGAATATATATTGTTGTTTTGCTAATTGCAATATTTTGATTTGCAGAGGTTGTTGTTCCCATGAGGTTCCCGTGGCGGCAATTGAAGAAGGTTCAGCAAAAGGCACGTTAAGATGTTGGTCCCGGCTTTTCAGTCGTTAATCCATGTCAGAGACCTAAATACTCCGATACCAGAATTGTTCAGTAGCTCATACCACGCTCATACGAAGAAGAAGAAGAAGACGTAAAGTTTTGGCCAATGAGAAAGTATAGATTCAAAATAACGCTTTGTCACTGGCCAACATTTTTATAACATTATAAATAGGGGGAGGTCCCCGAGAACCGGACACTTAAGGAATTACGAAAATAAAAAATATTGTGTAATAGTGTTATTTGTTTATTTCACTTTAATAAGCTCTCAACTATATACCTAATCAATACAGATATGTAAGCAGTCTCAAATGATGCTTTAAATGTTGTAGATACTTAGAAACAATCAACATAGAAAGAAAGACGTAGTAAAAAAGGTCCCCTAAGGCCGGACAACCAATTTTTTCTTCTTTTTATAACTTAAACATTATCTAAAAAACACAAAAAAACTTTTTTCTTGGCCATGGTCCATCTGTGGATCAGATTTGATCCCTCCGCGAGATCGAAAGCCAGTTTCAATTTTTTTTTATAGTTACAGGCATTTGCCATATCCACCGTATGCGCAACTAGAGCTTCTTCATACTCATTGGTAAAATTTGGATCAAATATTCCTTTTTTAGGGTTCCGTGCCTGAAAGGTAAAACGGGACCATATTACTAAGACTACACTGTGCGTCTGTCTGTCTGTCACCAGGCTGTATTTCATGAACCAAAAGTACGGAACCCTTCGAGCGTGAGTCCGACTTGGCCGGTTCTAAATAGTATCTTTATTTCTCCTCCTTGTTATAATTTTCTAATGTAGCCGAAGTGTTTTTTTGGCACTTGGTATTCTTCAGATGTCTTTCTCAGTGAATTTTTCTTCTGTCATAACCTTATCAACTTATTATTACTTACATATGGTTTTCTTTAATTTGTCATGTTCGAGGGTATTCTCACATGTCGGTTTTTGGGTTCACCCATGATGAAACTGAAAAAGAAAACACAAAAATAATAACTGCAACAAAAACATACTTGATGTAAAAATGTCCGGTATAAGGGGACTTTGAGAGTGTCCGAACTTACCAGACCTTAGACCCAGACCCTTAGGTACCTACAAGAAAAAATATTATTCACGTTGTGTATTATGACTCACAAAAAATGCACAAGTTCTATCAGATAAGTACAATAGCAATAATAATTCATAAAAATTAAATCCATCCCATTACTACTGTTAACAGACGCCAAAACATGACTTCAAACAAAATTTTTACTTACCTCGAAATTCACATCACACTCCACGACGAACGAGTCAACACTGGCCATTGGCACACACTCCCCGGACTTCATTTGCAATGAACCAATTGGTGCCCTTTTTTGCACAGATGCCAATACTGTCCGGCTTTAGGAGCCGTCCGGGCTTAGGGGACTTCCCCCTATGTGACTTTGAAGTGGTAATAAAATAGATATGAAATTTTCAGTATTCTGAAGTATAGCGGCGTCTCAAACCTTTATGGACCTAACCAACATCAACAGTAGATCCCACAAATTTGTAGGGCAAAATGTAGTGTATGTATTGCATAGTAGCAAATATTTACCTGGAGGATAACTGTGAACAACAATTGCTGACGTAACTGATATGTCTATTTTGCTCTCAGCTCTGCCCAAAACGTTTTTCGCAAAGCATGTGTATGTATTGGAGGCCTTAATATTTTGAATTTGTAAGTGGCTGGTAACTCCATAATTTGTTTTATTATCCTGAAAATTATAGGTACTCGCAATTTATAAAAAAATTAATTATTTTATATAGATCTGTACTTGTTGCTTCTTCTTAACACAGTCTTCAGCAAACATGTAGGACGTTATTTAAGATGACATAATGATAAAACACGAAACCATTCATCATCATCATCATCATCAACAACAACCTATAGAAGTCCACCTGAATATAGGTCTCCCTCAAGGAATTCGACGAAGAACGGTCTTGAGCCCTCTCCATCCACCGATTACCTGCAATCTTACGAGACCATTAGGGCTATATATTTCACCGGGACACCATAGCAGCGCAACCAGTCGCCGCTACCAACAAAATGTACGGCGGTGTCCTTTTGGTTGCACAACCAAACGGACAGGTGAGTAACTGTCTTTAGAGCTGTATTTTGTTTGTAGTTGCGACTGGTTGCGCCGTCATGGTGTCCCGGTGAAATATAGCCCTTTGTCGTGAAAACTTTGGAGGCATTTGGAGGTTTAGCAATGATGACTTCTTCAAACTTACGCGGGAGACATGTATAAATTTAATATTTTACACTAGAGACTAAAACTTAAGTTAGGTACTTTATATCATAGATAATGAATAATATATAATAAATAATATATAATAATATAATTTTCCCTCTTTTATTTACTCAGTTTAAAAAGTTTGAGGAAAAAAGATTACCTGAGAATCTAATTTCTTTCCTTTGCCATCTTTCCACGTAACCTTTGGTAACGGATATGCCTCAATTTTGCAAGTCAATATAATGGTACTTCCGTAAGCAACAGATATTTTAGATCCGTCTTCTATTACCACAGTTGGAGCTTTTTGTACAATCACCTCTGTAAACAAAAAACATTTCAAAATAAGTATTTCATAAGAAATAATTAGAGTAGATATTTATTGCATTATATCTAAGTGTTAGCATAACTTACTCGTTATTTTTTCGGTTTGTTCTTGATCATTCTTGGCAATACAACGGTACTGTCCATTGTTTGATAAGCTCGCATTAGCAACAGTCAATTTTTCTCCCGATTCAGCGACATCTTCAAATTCCGTTTCACTATCTTTCTTAAATTGCCAGCTGATAGTTGGAGGTGGAACTCCTCCAGAAATCCTTAAAAATATACTCTACTTTAGTATCCTTGTTAGGATGGGGTTATAGCTTATCATTATCATAATATAAATATCAATTACACAGCTATTAGTTTCATACGTGTCTTATTTTGTCACGATATTGATAAAAATAATATGTCCGCAAACACTTACAATTATGCCCTTCCTACGTCCGTACCTTAAGCATCCACTACACTAGGGTACCGTAGACAAACGATCAAGTAGTGCTAGCAAGCAAAATAAATTTCTCAATGATTATGCAACTTACTTGCAAGATATATGAATCCTTTCTCCAACTGATACCGTTTGATTGCTTGGTGAATCATAAAAAGTTGGTGGTGCTAAAATAATATAGTTATTATGTAACACATTAACAAAAAAACAGTATCTGATATATTTAATTATTTTTAAGTAACAGTAATGGGAAGTAAGTGGTTTAAAATTGATCTGCAAGACTTTACTCAACTACTTTAACCTACTAAAATAGTGCTAAAAGAAATTAAATAAAATGTTTCATAAAAAAAACTAACCCAAATTAGTTATGACAACATTTGTCTCTAGGGCTTGCTTTTGTTGAGGGTCTGACTTCAACGTTGCTTCACAACTGTATTTTCCTTGCGCTTCGATGCTCATTGATTTTATTGTCAAAATTGTCTTATTATTTGACAAGCTGTATTCTGAAGGCTTCAACGGCGTGGTCCAATTAATATGTAAAGGATACAATGACGACATTCCACAATGCAATAATTTTTCCATTCCATACCTGGCATATTCCCTTTCTGCAATTTTATTTAAAACTCCAATAAAGCATGACTGCGTAAATTTTAGAAACTCAAAAAGGATAAAAATGCTTTAGAATGATTTTAAAATTGTACAATAAAAACCTAGTTCATAATGAAGTTATTTCAACCTGTGAAAACCCTCAAATTATCGGCGACGGTTCATGTTTCATTTTGAAGATTTAATACTCTTTGTGTTATTTATTTACGCCCAACGCGCCCGCGCGTAATGATTCGTGTTTTTTTAGGGGTGCAACTTGACAATTTCATTTTTCTAAAGAACAACCATAGGTTATAACCAGATAATTCGATATCATGTCTACCTTGGACGTTCTTCGTTAATTAGTCAAATAATCACCCTACAAATTTGTATGGAAATTATTGAAAAATGAAGTGCGTGTAGTGAAGGCCACAATAATTAATTATAAGTAGTTTATTATAGAGTTTACCTGGAGGATAACTGTCAACAACAATTGCTGATGTAACTGATATGTCTATTTTACTCTCAGCTTGACCCACATCATTTTCTGCAAAGCAGGAGTATGTGTTGGAGGCCTTAATACTTTGAATTTGTAAGTGGCTGGTTACTCCATAATTTGTTTTATTATCCTGAAAATTATAAGAACTTGCCATTTATAACATCTTTAGATATTTTTTATAGATATTTACTTGTTGTTTATTGATGTCACAGTTAACGTTCACGTCATCAGATAACAAGTAGGACGTTAATTAAGATGACGTGATAACAAGGGTCTTATTTAACGCTCCATTGTTCGTGAAAATTTTGGAGTTAAGTTCAGCAATTACATTTTATTGGATTCATTTGAAGTTAGAAGATTGGAAATATATCTTAAAACTGGAAATATATCTTGGAAATATATCTTAAAACGGAGGCAAAATTTTTGCATTGACATGATAAAATGTATAATGAATCTTTTTTAATAGTATATGTAACAGGAAATAAATATTACCTGAGAATCTAATTTCTTTCCTTTGCCATCTTTCCACGTAACCTTTGGTAACGGATATGCCTCAATTTTGCAAGTCAATATAATGGTACTTCCGTAAGCAACAGATATTTTAGATCTGTCTTCTATTACCACAGTTGGAGCTTTTTGTACAATCACCTCTGTAAACAAAAAAACATTTCAAAATAAGTATTTCATAAGAAATAATTAGAGTAGATATTTATTGCATTATATCTAAGTGTTAGCATAACTTACTCGTTATTTTTTCGGTTTGTTCTTGATCATTCTTGGCAATACAACGGTACTGTCCATTGTTTGATAAGCTCGCATTAGCAACAGTCAATTTTTCTCCCGATTCAGCGACATCTTCAAATTCCGTTTCACTATCTTTCTTAAATTGCCAGCTGATAGTTGGAGGTGGAACTCCTCCAGAAATCCTTAAAAATATACTCTACTTTAGTATCCTTGTTAGGATGGGGTTATAGCTTATCATTATCATAATATAAATATCAATTACACAGCTATTAGTTTCATACGTGTCTTATTTTGTCACGATATTGATAAAAATAATATGTCCGCAAACACTTACAATTATGCCCTTCCTACGTCCGTACCTTAAGCATCCACTACACTAGGGTACCGTAGACAAACGATCAAGTAGTGCTAGCAAGCAAAATAAATTTCTCAATGATTATGCAACTTACTTGCAAGATATATGAATCCTTTCTCCAACTGATACCGTTTGATTGCTTGGTGAATCATAAAAAGTTGGTGGTGCTAAAATAATATAGTTATTATGTAACACATTAACAAAAAAACAGTATCTGATATATTTAATTATTTTTAAGTAACAGTAATGGGAAGTAAGTGGTTTAAAATTGATCTGCAAGACTTTACTCAACTACTTTAACCTACTAAAATAGTGCTAAAAGAAATTAAATAAAATGTTTCATAAAAAAAACTAACCCAAATTAGTTATGACAACATTTGTCTCTAGGGCTTGCTTTTGTTGAGGGTCTGACTTCAACGTTGCTTCACAACTGTATTTTCCTTGCGCTTCGATGCTCATTGATTTTATTGTCAAAATTGTCTTATTATTTGACAAGCTGTATTCTGAAGGCTTCAACGGCGTGGTCCAATTAATATGTAAAGGATACAATGACGACATTCCACAATGCAATAATTTTTCCATTCCATACCTGGCATATTCCCTTTCTGCAATTTTATTTAAAACTCCAATAAAGCATGACTGCGTAAATTTTAGAAACTCAAAAAGGATAAAAATGCTTTAGAATGATTTTAAAATTGTACAATAAAAACCTAGTTCATAATGAAGTTATTTCAACCTGTGAAAACCCTCAAATTATCGGCGACGGTTCATGTTTCATTTTGAAGATTTAATACTCTTTGTGTTATTTATTTACGCCCAACGCGCCCGCGCGTAATGATTCGTGTTTTTTTAGGGGTGCAACTTGACAATTTCATTTTTCTAAAGAACAACCATAGGTTATAACCAGATAATTCGATATCATGTCTACCTTAGACGTTCTTCGTTAATTAGTCAAATAATCACCCTACAAATTTGTATGGAAATTATTGAAAAATGAAGTGCGTGTAGTGAAGGCCACAATAATTAATTATAAGTAGTTTATTATAGAGTTTACCTGGAGGATAACTGTCAACAACAATTGCTGATGTAACTGATATGTCTATTTTACTCTCAGCTTGACCCACATCATTTTCTGCAAAGCAGGAGTATGTGTTGGAGGCCTTAATACTTTGAATTTGTAAGTGGCTGGTTACTCCATAATTTGTTTTATTATCCTGAAAATTATAAGAACTTGCCATTTATAACATCTTTAGATATTTTTTATAGATATTTACTTGTTGTTTATTGATGTCACAGTTAACGTTCACGTCATCAGATAACAAGTAGGACGTTAATTAAGATGACGTGATAACAAGGGTCTTATTTAACGCTCCATTGTTCGTGAAAATTTTGGAGTTAAGTTCAGCAATTACATTTTATTGGATTCATTTGAAGTTAGAAGATTGGAAATATATCTTAAAACTGGAAATATATCTTGGAAATATATCTTAAAACGGAGGCAAAATTTTTGCATTGACATGATAAAATGTATAATGAATCTTTTTTAATAGTATATGTAACAGGAAATAAATATTACCTGAGAATCTAATTTCTTTCCTTTGCCATCTTTCCACGTAACCTTTGGTAACGGATATGCCTCAATTTTGCAAGTCAATATAATGGTACTTCCGTAAGCAACAGATATTTTAGATCCGTCTTCTATTACCACAGTTGGAGCTTTTTGTACAATCACCTCTGTAAACAAAAAAACATTTCAAAATAAGTATTTCATAAGAAATAATTAGAGTAGATATTTATTGCATTATATCTAAGTGTTAGCATAACTTACTCGTTATTTTTTCGGTTTGTTCTTGATCATTCTTGGCAATACAACGGTACTGTCCATTGTTTGATAAGCTCGCATTAGCAACAGTCAATTTTTCTCCCGATTCAGCGACATCTTCAAATTCCGTTTCACTATCTTTCTTAAATTGCCAGCTGATAGTTGGAGGTGGAACTCCTCCAGAAATCCTTAAAAATATACTCTACTTTAGTATCCTTGTTAGGATGGGGTTATAGCTTATCATTATCATAATATAAATATCAATTACACAGCTATTAGTTTCATACGTGTCTTATTTTGTCACGATATTGATAAAAATAATATGTCCGCAAACACTTACAATTATGCCCTTCCTACGTCCGTACCTTAAGCATCCACTACACTAGGGTACCGTAGACAAACGATCAAGTAGTGCTAGCAAGCAAAATAAATTTCTCAATGATTATGCAACTTACTTGCAAGATATATGAATCCTTTCTCCAACTGATACCGTTTGATTGCTTGGTGAATCATAAAAAGTTGGTGGTGCTAAAATAATATAGTTATTATGTAACACATTAACAAAAAAACAGTATCTGATATATTTAATTATTTTTAAGTAACAGTAATGGGAAGTAAGTGGTTTAAAATTGATCTGCAAGACTTTACTCAACTACTTTAACCTACTAAAATAGTGCTAAAAGAAATTAAATAAAATGTTTCATAAAAAAAACTAACCCAAATTAGTTATGACAACATTTGTCTCTAGGGCTTGCTTTTGTTGAGGGTCTGACTTCAACGTTGCTTCACAACTGTATTTTCCTTGCGCTTCGATGCTCATTGATTTTATTGTCAAAATTGTCTTATTATTTGACAAGCTGTATTCTGAAGGCTTCAACGGCGTGGTCCAATTAATATGTAAAGGATACAATGACGACATTCCACAATGCAATAATTTTTCCATTCCATACCTGGCATATTCCCTTTCTGCAATTTTATTTAAAACTCCAATAAAGCATGACTGCGTAAATTTTAGAAACTCAAAAAGGATAAAAATGCTTTAGAATGATTTTAAAATTGTACAATAAAAACCTAGTTCATAATGAAGTTATTTCAACCTGTGAAAACCCTCAAATTATCGGCGACGGTTCATGTTTCATTTTGAAGATTTAATACTCTTTGTGTTATTTATTTACGCCCAACGCGCCCGCGCGTAATGATTCGTGTTTTTTTAGGGGTGCAACTTGACAATTTCATTTTTCTAAAGAACAACCATAGGTTATAACCAGATAATTCGATATCATGTCTACCTTGGACGTTCTTCGTTAATTAGTCAAATAATCACCCTACAAATTTGTATGGAAATTATTGAAAAATGAAATGCGTGTAGTGAAGGCCACAATAATTAATTATAAGTAGTTTATTATAGAGTTTACCTGGAGGATAACTGTCAACAACAATTGCTGATGTAACTGATATGTCTATTTTACTCTCAGCTTGACCCACATCATTTTCTGCAAAGCAGGAGTATGTGTTGGAGGCCTTAATACTTTGAATTTGTAAGTGGCTGGTTACTCCATAATTTGTTTTATTATCCTGAAAATTATAAGAACTTGCCATTTATAACATCTTTAGATATTTTTTATAGATATTTACTTGTTGTTTATTGATGTCACAGTTAACGTTCACGTCATCAGATAACAAGTAGGACGTTAATTAAGATGACGTGATAACAAGGGTCTTTTTTAACGCTCCATTGTTCGTGAAAATTTTGGAGTTAAGTTCAGCAATTACATTTTATTGGATTCATTTGAAGTTAGAAGATTGGAAATATATCTTAAAACTGGAAATATATCTTGGAAATATATCTTAAAAAGGAGGCAAAATTTTTGCATTGACATGATAAAATGTATAATGAATCTTTTTTAATAGTATATGTAACAGGAAATAAATATTACCTGAGAATCTAATTTCTTTCCTTTGCCATCTTTCCACGTAACCTTTGGTAACGGATATGCCTCAATTTTGCAAGTCAATATAATGGTACTTCCGTAAGCAACAGATATTTTAAATCCGTCTTCTATTACCACAGTTGGAGCTTTTTGTACAATCACCTCTGTAAACAAAAAAACATTTCAAAATAAGTATTTCATAAGAAATAATTAGAGTAGATATTTATTGCATTATATCTAAGTGTTAGCATAACTTACTCGTTATTTTTTCGGTTTGTTCTTGATCATTCTTGGCAATACAACGGTACTGTCCATTGTTTGATAAGCTCGCATTAGCAACAGTCAATTTTTCTCCCGATTCAGCGACATCTTCAAATTCCGTTTCACTATCTTTCTTAAATTGCCAGCTGATAGTTGGAGGTGGAACTCCTCCAGAAATCCTTAAAAATATACTCTACTTTAGTATCCTTGTTAGGATGGGGTTATAGCTTATCATTATCATAATATAAATATCAATTACACAGCTATTAGTTTCATACGTGTCTTATTTTGTCACGATATTGATAAAAATAATATGTCCGCAAACACTTACAATTATGCCCTTCCTACGTCCGTACCTTAAGCATCCACTACACTAGGGTACCGTAGACAAACGATCAAGTAGTGCTAGCAAGCAAAATAAATTTCTCAATGATTATGCAACTTACTTGCAAGATATATGAATCCTTTCTCCAACTGATACCTTTATTATGTTTGGTGAAGCATAAAAAGTTGGGGGCGCTGAAATAAAAAAGTTACAATACAACACATTATCATAAATTATGTACCACATACACACACACATAAGCCTATATCAGTCCACTGCTGAACATACAACTCCTCTAATAAAGAGGCATACGCCATTAATCCCCACGCTTGGCATGCGGGTATAAATTACCAGATAAATAATTGCCAGACATAATTGGACAAGTTTTACATGAAATTTATTAAAAAAAACTAACAAATAACTTACCCAAATCACTTATAACAACATTTGTCTCAAGAGTTTGCTTTTGTTGAGGGTCTGACTTCAACGTCGCTTCACAAATGTAATTTCCTTGAGCTTGGATGCTCATTGATTTAATTGTCAAGATAGTCTTATCAGTTGATAACCTGTATTCTGAAGGCTTCAACGGCGTGGTCCACTTGATTTTCAAAGGATACAATGATGATATCCCGCAACGCAATATTTTTTCTGTTGCGTACCTGGCAGATTCTTTTCTTTAAATATGAATTTCAATCTGTATTAATTAGTATAACTATGTAATTTTCTTTTATTTGAGTTTGTATTGTATTTTTTAGCAGGTAATCTTACGACCGTACCGTTACGTAGTTGCAAAGCAAAAACGAAGGTAGGGACATACATATTTTAAGTGGGTACTTATAATAAGTATGGCACAGAAATAGTGTTGCACAATTCGTAGCTTAGCACTAGCTTAGTTACGTAGCAATAAATAGCTTCTGATTCATTCGAAAATAAAAGGAAAATTAAAATTTCTTAGTAATATTTCAATTATCAAACCTGCTAGCGACGGCATTACTTTGAACGGTGACTGTGGATTGACGTCAATTTTGGAGAACTTATTTTTTGCCTCTTCATTACTGGCTCTGCAATAGTACGTTTCAGGGTTTTTCACGTGCGTCAATTTTAAGTAACTGATGTACTCGTAAGGCAGCTCAATCACAGAGCTCTGTTGGAAAAAAACATATAATATAAGACTAACCATGTTTGTATTAGAATTGCCGCTACTACTGTTTTAAATATTCTGTTTGACAAAGCTCTTCATATATTGGAAAATAATTATGGTTCTGAACATTATTTTGGCTTCTTGTTGTCATCATCATCATCAACCTATAGCAGTCCACTGCCGGACATAGGCCTCCCGTAATGAGCACCATTGCGCCCTGTTCTGAGCTCGACGCATCCAGCTTCTACCAGCAGCCTTTCGTAAATCGTCACTCCACCTGGCCGGAGGGCTCCCTATACTACGTTTGCCGAGCCGCGGTCTCCGCTTAAGAACTCGTTTACCCCAACGGTTGTCGGTTCTTCGACAGATATGGCCAGCCCAGTGCCACTTCAACTTACTAATTCTCTGAGCTATGTCTACAACTTTAGTTCTGTGTCGGATAGTCTCGTTGCGGATTCTATCCTTCAGAGTAACTCCGAACATAGCTCGTTCCATAGCTTGCTGAGCGACTTTAAACTGGTGGACTAGCCGTACTATGAGTGTCCACGTTTCGGCTCCGTATGTCATGACGGGTAGGACGCACTGATTAAAAACTTTCGTTTTCAAACATTGCGGTATGGGTGACGAGAAGTCTCGACGTAGTTTTCCAAATGCTGCCAAACTTAGTTGAATCCTCCTCTTGGCCTCCTTCTTGAAGTTGTTTCTACCTAACTGCAATATCTGCCCAAGGTATGTATACTCCGAAACAACTTCAAGAAGGTGTCCATTAACGACGACAGAACTCGGATCAATGCGATCATTGACCATGATTTTGATCATGTCCAAATTCATGCCGAGACATATCTTTCGCGAGGCTGATGCTCCAGTGACTCTGCCATTAGGACTATGTCATCAGCAAACCGCAAGTGTGAGATGTGCCCATACCTTTCCAGTCCAGCGTCTTAAACATACCCTTCAGCGCTCGTAAACAGTGTCGAAGATATGACATGTCCCTGTCTCACTCCGCGGCGCAGTTGAATGGGTTTAGACAGCTGGTCCTGTACTCGGACACTCATAGTGGCGGCTTCGTACAGGCATCTCAACACTTCGATATATCGAAAGTCCACTTGGCATCGCTGCAAGGATTTCAGGACAGCCCAGGTTCCGCAGAGTCAAAGGCCTTCTCATAGTCCACAAAAGCTAGACACAGGGGTTGATTATACTCTTCGGACTTCTGTATAATCTGCCTACCTGTGTGAATGTGGTCTATGGTGCCATATCCTCCTCGAAACCCAGCCTGCTCTGGTGGCTGGAACTCGTCGAGCCTTCTGGCGAGAAGACCCTTGAGAACAGCTTATAGACGTGGCTCAGGAGCGAGATAGGTCTGTAGTTTTTAAGAAGGGTTTTATCTCCCTTCTTAAAAACAGAACCACCAAGCTCTCGTTCCACGCCTTAGGAGTTCTCCCACAGTGAAGGACGGAGTTGAAGAGGTTCTGCGGCTCCTGCACAGCAGGAACTCCTCCAGCCTTCAGAAGTTCTGAAGTAACTCCGTCTTCACTGGGGGCTTTTCCATTTTTAAGCTGTCTCAGGGCGAATACGATCTCGTCCTGGCTGATTTCTGGCATTTCGTCGGTGTAGTGGCGGGTGAGGGTGGCTCTGTAAAAATGTGCATTTGCTTGAAATTGTAAAAATCTCTTGTAAATCTCTTACTTACAATAAATATATTGAATTGAATTGAATTGAATCGTGGTTGTTACGTTGGGGGCAAGTAGCATGTGCCTTGTACAGTCGGCCATAGAAGTCCTTGATCTCTGATAATATCTCCGGCTTTGACAATACGGTTCGGGCATTGCGTTATTAACTTCATCAGGTGGCTCCTGCCAAGCTGCTGAGTAAATACTTTGGACCCTCGGTTTCGCTCTATTGCCTCTACAATGTGTTGGAGCTCCGAAGGTCGCACCGTATCATCTTCGCATCTGACTTCTCTGACGAAGTGGCCTGAGTGGTTTCCCGTCTTTTTGTCATGAGCCGAAGAGTTTCATCCGAGAGTTTGGACTTCTTGCCTTTAGGCTGCATTTTGCAGAATTTGATGCCCTCGTCCCTTAACGTTCCAACCACGTTTTGTAGGGCCTCATCCACGTAATCGGTGAGTTCTGCAGCAACGAATCTATCACCAAAAAGCTTCTGAAACTTCTCGGTGCCCGCCATGATCTGGAGTAGATTGGGTAGGAGCGTGGACTTCATCAGACGGTTTCTTGCAAGCTTAAGATTTATATTCAGAGAGCCGAGCCTCGGACAAGTCTGTGATCAGATCCGGTATTGAACCTGTTGATCACGGAGACGTCACTGAATATGTGCCTTTTGTTCGTCATGATAAAGTCGATCTCGTTTTTGGTCACAGTGTCGGGGCTTCGCCATGTCCATTTCCCCCCATTTTCCCCTGTGATTTCTATACCCGAATCAATGCGGGCCCACTCTGGATTCGTCCCACATTCGGACTCCCACTTTGCCGTTAAAGTCCCCCATAACAACGTTGAAGTGAGCCTTCGTGGTGTTGTGCAAGGATTTTGATATGTCCTCGAACATATCCTCCACTTCGTCATCCAAATGTGCCGCGGTCGGTGCGTAACCTGAATAACCTTTATACTGTATCGCTTTGACAGCCGAAGAATCAGGTACGCTACCCTGTTCGACACACTGGAGACTTCTTTAACGTTGTTAGAGAGGGCCTTATTAACGAGAAACCCTACGCCACCCTGGGATAGTTGATCACCCTTGCGGATGTACAGAAGGTGGCCTGAGTCTAGGGTAATGGAGCCCTCTCCCTCTCTACAGACTTCACATAACCCCAGAACATGCCACCTAATGTTCTCCAGCTCCACTTTCAACTGCGCTAGATGTTCAGAGTCTCAGAGTGCGTCCGTTATACGTAGCCAGGGTCAGATTTTACAGGTAACCAGAGGTAGCCCGGAGATTCCTAGCACCTCCTGTCCTGCCGTTACCATGGCCGCTACCTGTATGGCCAGGAATAGCGGGACGGCCGGAAACTGGGGGCCATTTCCTTTTCGTGCTCATCACTAGGGGGTTAATGCCCATAATCTCCACGCTGGGCATGCGGGTTGGGGATCGCAGGACACAGCTTCTCGCACTGCCGACGCTGCTGCCCGTCAGCGGCCAGGGAATTTAGCTGTGCCAGTGCTAGGCTGCGCTATACCGCTATCAGCCGGCTGCCAGAGCCTCGTTTGTTAGTTAGCAGGATGTACCGCGTGCAGGTGACGTTGGCTTGTGTCCGGAAGTTTGATGTTAGAACCCTTTACACCTCATACAAAGAAGCCAAAGCTTCTTGTGACTATCTGGAACCCGTCAAGCCAAGCGGGTGAATAGTAGAGTAGTAATGATTACAAGTATTGGTTGTTGTGACGCAGTCTCTATTTAAAACTTGCATGATAAGACCAAAACAGCGAACTGTCGAACGTGTAAAAAGAGTTTTTCAGGATAATAGCTCACCTTAGTACTGAAACCAGAGCCGTCAGCTGTAGTCCAAACTATGTTAGGTTTAGGGTATGCAGAAATTCTACAAGTTATAGTAATATCTCCATCATATCCAACACTGGTTTTGGTTCCTTCAGCTATGGTAACTTCTGGAGCTTTAGAATCTAAAATAACATTTACAATAAGCAGAATAAGGAATAATACTAGCTGTGTAACGGTGATTCTTTACACCTGTAGAAAACTATGTAAAGTTGATATAACCTATATTCCTGAGTTCCGAGTATAAAATATATTTCTTTACCTGGTTCAGGTGGAATTTGCGGTTCGATTGCAGTTTTTGAAATCCTTTTGATAGTGTTACCTGTATTTTTATTTATTCCCTTAACCTGTAAATAAGAATTTGTGTTTTAATGTTAAATAACGCATTAGAAGAACGAATTCTTCAAAAAAATGCATTTCATTATTAAATATTAGTTATAATTATCTATGAAATAAAAGAAGCTACAGGATAATCGGACAAAATACCTGAATTTTGAACATGTTTGAAGGAGAAACGAACTGCTTAGTGATATAAAAATCTCCGTTTCCTTTCTGCAGTGGTAAGTTCTGCAAGAGTTTTTCATTCATGTCCAGTATTTCTGCAGTTTTGAGGTCTACCGTGTGGTTGGGTTCCGTTACAGATATGGACAAGTGCTGTTTCTGACCTGAAATAAAAAATAATAATTTGGATACAATAAAATTTTGAATAAGGTTTATTTTCCACTGCATAGTTATGTTTTATGCTAGCTTCCGCCCAAAGATTGTAAGGTACTGTTAATAAGAAGTTGTATTCCATATTTTTATTTTGGAGCTAGAACTGGACCAATGCCAATATTTTTATTTTTTTGTTTCTCGTAACGATGAAGGAAAACATTGTGAGGAAACCGGCATGCCCTCGAACTAAATGTTCGAAAGGTATGTGCTAGGTTAGTGTTCCAATAAAAAGCGGCGATGGGCTTGCAACCTGTCACGTGGAATGCTAGCTGCTTGCAAAAAGTGGGCATGTATCGAACGTAACGTTTGGACCATGCCTCTGACTATCCCCGTTAAGGTATCCTCAATAGAGTACTGCGTACTGAGCAGTTCTGAAGATAATAATATAATAATAAGATAATTTCATAATGGGGAAAAGTCGTGAAGATGTTTGTTTTTTTTTGTTTTGTTTTTCAAATGAAATGATACTAACATGGAACTGAGATTCTCTTAAAAACTCAAAACTCAACCTTGACTATAAAATTATTTTCATAGAGCAAATATTCCTCAGATAGATTTTCTGTATTTGCTTTGGATTCGTATTTCCAGTGTGCCCTTTTGACTGCCCAGTTAAAAGAGCACAGTGTGATGTAAAATTTATTATTTTTGTGTAAACAGTAAACGAAGACATGCAGAATAGTATTGTTTAACACCTTGATGTGTAGGTAAGTTACGTAGAGTAACATTAAGTAGAATGATAGATTTCATACCTGCAATGGGCTGTTTAGAAGTATCGCTCAAAGATTTAGGTACAAATGTTGAAAATCCGTGTTCAAACGTAAAATCCGTCCTGGCGTAGACAACTATAGAAATATCACTATCGGCCCTTACCCAGGCATAGTAGGTATCTGGTTTTGGAGGGAAGAATTTCACGACCTAGAAATATATATGAAATTCTTAGTGCTCATATCCCGCCCCATATCACAATCTCCCATTTACAATATATATATATATATATCTATTGATTGTGATATGGGGCGGATATGAGCACTAACGCGTTTCAGCGTATATTTGCAGCGAAAATTCGCTTGTGAACCTTTAGGTTCACGCCGTTCACCCTTTAGGTTGGCTTTCTCAATGCTGTTTAACCGCGGATTAGTTTTATAGATTAGTTTGTTTAATCGCTAAATAAAAATGTCTTCATGTCATGTAATAGACCTGACAAAAAACCAAGAAATCAACATATTTAGAAAATGAGATCCATGGCAAAAGGAAAATAAAGTAATAACTTCTCTATACTAAATTCTATAAATTCAGTTATCAATTTTTAAATATTCACTCTTATTTCAGTCGAAAAGCAGTTATTTTTATAAAAATGCATTTAAAAATAATTTTTCATGGCAGTGAATACAGAGCATATATTTTGCACACCCTATGCAAATTGGTTTCTTGCAATAAAAACACAAGTATTTGGTCTTGCATTTCTTCTTAGGGTCACAAACAAAGCAGATCTTGCGAGTTTCCAACCTATCTGCACCAGCACCACTTCCGCTAAAACTGGTTGTTCCTCACGATCAATTTCAAAATCCGAACTGCGAAACTCTTCCATCATAAAATTGTCGGTCTCCAAATCACTACAGTCTCTATTTGGTATTTCATTATCATCGAAAGGGTCATTCTCTAACCTGCGCTCAATAATTCGGACAATAGAAGCCATGTATAACTAAAAAAAAAACAAAAAAAAATATGAAAATAGTCAGGAAACTACCTACCTGCGGTCGCACAGACTGGTGACAAAAGATTTTTTCACTTCTCATGTTTCGAAAGTTCTTATTTGTGCAGGACATAGGCTGCACAAAATCGAATTTTGTGCACAAGTGCATTAACATATCTACTCATAAATGTATCCATATTAAGGCATAGAAAATGAGCCTTACACCCAAACACAATAAGAAGTTCATAGATAGAATTTGTTATTTAATAATATTTACTTTAATTTATTTGCCTTATGTGTTTTTTAAGACATAAAAACAATTTCCTTCAGTATTCAAAACTATACAAATTTTACTTTGAATTTAAATATAAATGTTATGTTACACTACTGTTTTATTTCCTCGGAATCGTCAACAAAACCAATCTAACCTCGACATTAATATCAGCCCTCGCCTTCGGCTCGGGCTGCTTAAAGTCTTGGATAAAAATTTGCGCCAAACCTTTTTAAATAAATAATATCACTGGTGTCTGTGAGACCGGGGGGTGGTAGTTAAGGGTTAACTGACCTTTCCTGAGGATATCCACATGATTGAATTTGTTTTCATTTTCTGTCCACCAATATCTGGTTTATCCATTATGACAAGATCAACATTTTGGCCTGATGTGTAAATAACCACATACTCAGTCTGATCGTCAACTGTAAACTGAAATAAGATTATATTATTTGACGTTTTCACTGTAAACAGTCTTCTTTGTGGTCTTGTTGTTTCTTTATACCTGTCAAAGCGATAAATGGAAATAGTTTTTTATTATCTAAGAGGTAGACTAGTCCAGATAGGGTGAATTACACGCGAGTTAAGTCGCGCGTAGCCAACAGGGTTGCAAAATTTGCCGTGGAATGTGACGTCAGACAATATCAATATATTACATGGGATATATCCCATGTATACTCGCGACTCAACTAGCGCATCAATGATCCCATCTCAACGATTTCAATGATTGGTTACTTTAGGACAAAGACATCTACTAATAAAAAACTTTGACATGGAAGTCCTTTCATCCAGATAAAGTACAAGTCCCGAGGGAGAGAAAAAAACTTTGAGAGGATTCTCACACTAACGAGCGAAGCGGCGTTCAAAAGTCATTAATAAAAGTGATAATATTCTGTTTTTTAAGTACTTAGAAATTTATTTATAGAAAATATCTTACCGGTAACCAGTGGGCTGTACCAGGGACAACTTGCGATGTCACAACAGATAGTGGTCCTTTTACTATTTCTTTTATCGTATCTAAAACCTATAAATAACGTAAATTACAAATGACTGAAAAATCTACTTAGTTATTAAGCTATTGCATAGCTTCTATCGAGGGGCTTGAGCGCGGGGACCGAATCCAGAAATTCCGTAACGAAAAAAAACCTCACGCTCCCCACTCCGATTTACTTAATTTTATAATCTGTTGCTTGGAAATAGAGTTCATATTCAAACTTTTGTATTCTATTAGTTCTTCGTCACAACGTCGCAGCGCTAGTGTTCAACACAGTAAAGATAGCTACACGTCCATGATTGGCCTCTGACACGAACTGACGTCTGACGTTTTTCACCTGAATCTAATTTCAGTTTTGTTTTGAAATTTGTTTTCTTATCGGTCACCACGCTCAAAATGTGTAACTTGAATTAATATCAAAGAAAAAGAAATACTGCAAAATAAAATAAATAAATAATTATAATTGCATAAGTTGATACAAAATGCTATGCAATAGCTTTACCGCGGCAGTCCCCTAGTGCCACACGTCGTTTTTTTATTGGTCACGTTAGGTCATGGTTAGGTTTTTAGGTCAGGTTTATCGTTAGGACACCCAAATTTATTTCTTTTTACTGAAGTAAAAATTTTTCAATTGTCAAATACTACTCGTAGTAGGCTTTTGTAGGATAATTTCAAAATAGTAAATTCATATATATGTCATTGTCATACAATTGGATTGTTACAATTAATAAGTGAGCTGTTTGCAAAACCCACCTTTTGATAGGTATCTACATTTATTGTGAAATAAAGTTTAAATATAATATTGTTGATTTATTTATTATTTAAAAGTTTCAACACACAACATAACAAAACCAATGAGATTTAAGTAAATGAAATAACAAATAGCAGAAAAATGAAGTAACGGATTACAACATGACTTAACGACTGAAAAAGCCGGGATCGGGATCTTAAGGTTTCATCTGAAGCACGGAAGTGCTGATATCTAAATGCCACGAAATGGTCACCCATCCAAGTAAGCCACGCCACGAGCGTTTCGGTAGGTTCAAAGTAGGTAGGTAAAATTAAAATACTAGTTTCGGAGTAAGATTTTAGGTACTAGCTAGGCAAGTTCTACTTCTCGAAAATCATCATGTTTAAAGCATTAACCATGCTGGTTTTGGGCGGCTTCGATGTTTAATTCTACATTTGGCGGTCCAAATTCACCACTTGCCCATTAATGAAAAATTACGTAAGAAAATGTTTACTACAAAGTAAACATTATTATTTTATTAAATTACACACACAAACAGATTATTTTATTAAATAATTATTCATTTCATACATGCATATGGTCATGCCTTTTCCCCAGAACATACATAAGTACATAAAGTCATACATTTATCAGCAGAGATCGAAGATCTACAATTACATACGATTATGGCATACCTCTTTCACTTCTTTCACTCTCATCAGATTCTTTTTACATGCTCGTCAGTTAGATAAGGGTACTCTTGACCTGGTTTTATTCCCAACACGTCTCCGATTTGAAGGAATTTGAGTTCTTTGTGTTATAGCAGCTAAAGTAACCATTATTCTAACTAACGTTTGGGCCCTTTCCAAATACTTTCGCCTGATTTACTTTTTTCATCCATCCTTTCTACATGCCCAAATCACCTTAGCATACCTTTCACCTCCCTTTAGAGGGCCGTCAGCTTGTCACTATGTCTTCATTTACTTTTATCTCATATTTTCACTATTCCGCACTCTATCTCAAAAAGTCACAATACGTACTCATATTCACACTGCTCTCATTTCTACTCTATTTATTCTACTCTGGTGTTTCTTATAAGTTGTAAGTTAGTAAGCTTAAAAGTTGTGCTGTGCTATCGCATCTTATTCATGTATTCCATAAGAATGACTGAAATAAATTATTCACTTACGAATTTTACTTCATCTCTTTGGACTCGAAAAACAAGTCCATGACAAGCCATTGCAATCTTATGGTATACTTTGTACTTTTTATCATGAGGAGTACGACAATCACCTGTTAAAACAAATGTAACCTGAAAAAAAAACAAAGTAAAAATAAATATATAAGTTAAAAGATCAAACCTAGCCTACGGGTAGGTGGTTTTTTTTTCTTTTCAGTACGCTACTATCGTACCAAGTATTTGTCGGTATGGGGTGAACGAGTTCTTTGGAGGAGACCGCGGCACGGCAAACGTAGTGTAGCACGCCCACTGGCCAGATGGAGTGATGTTATGCAAAAGGCTGTGCTGATTAGGGGTTGCGATCCCGCAGCTCATTGAATCCCGCGGGATTGATATGCGGGATTACTCAATCCCACGTGGGATCATGCGGGATGCCGCATCTTAGAAATTTTGAGATATAAAATCAAATTGAAACTACAGATTTTTGTATAAAAATTAACTTTTTCTCAAATTTGTATGAAAAGGAGTCAGTGCCAAGCGTTTTCACTAGATGGCGCTACCTTGATTCCACATAAATTTGCGTAACACAAACGCGATCCAGCTCGTAAAAAACTCGCACTGGGCACCCTGCTCAAACACACACATACATTTTTTTTATGATACTTGAAGATGGAACATGGCCCACCTGATGTTGAGTGGTAACCATTACCTATTACAAAGCATTGCAACATAAATCACGTTTTAGGAACGTGCTCTACGATGCAACGCCCTGCGTCCATCAACTTGAGGCATGATGATGATAAGCCTCTTGTGCCTGTAATTTCACCGGCACCCACACCCTTCAAACCGAAACACAGCAATGCTGCTTCACGGCAGAAATAGGCATGGTGGCAGTACTTCCCCGGACGAGCCCTCCACAAAGAACTCTACTACTACTAAAAAGAAAATACAATGAAAATACATGTGAGCAGCGGTCGGCAAAAGTTGTAATTTTAGAATGGATCGATCTTTTACTGAGAAACATGGCCACCAAGGGGGTAACTAATCTAGATTTTATGTACCTTTTTATTTGAAAATGAACTATTTGAAATAAAATGTTCCGCCTAGGTACCTACTATGTACTTAGTATTTCCGCGCATTATTTGAGAAAAGTACTATACAAGCCTTGGCCACAACTAGGCATTGATGGACTCACTTTTACTGGCCACTGCAGTAATGTACTATTATTAAACATTTCTTACATTAAACAACAGAAGTTATTCCTTTTCTATTAATTAAAAAATTATTAATTACCAGCTGCCACCCGTGGCTTCGCTCACGAGGTACCGGGATCAAAAGTAGTATGTGTTAATCCAGGTCACAAAACATGTATCTTCCAAGTTTCATCCAAATCCGTTCAGTTTTTTTTGCGTGAAAGAGTAACAAACATTCATCCATTCATCCATATATCCATACAACCATACTTACAAACTTTCGAATTTAAAATATTAGTAGGATTCATTAATTATTAATCAAATCACAACTTTCGTTTTAGTGCCTAATTTTGAATTTGAGGGATTCAAGGATCCGCGCTTTGAAGGTGTGGGATCCAGCAGATTTACAAAATCAGCAGGATCCCGCGGGAATACGTGATCCCGTTTTGCGGGATTGCAATCCCTAGTGCTGAAGGAAAATGCGTCGAGCTGAAGATATGGCGTGTTGGTAGTATTGGCGCTTATTGGGGGAGGCATATGTCCCGCAATGGACTGCTATTGGCTGATGATAACTATAATAATGAAATAAATAATTATTTACATAACAGCATATTTACAATACAGCAATCGGGTCATCTGTCAAAATGTTCAAAATAACCGGCTACCACTGTCGGGCATTCGCGCGCGCAAGGTCGCGCAAGGTCAAGGTCATTATTTTAAGTTTTTTTCTCTAACACTATTATTTTTTATTTCTTTTTGTAATTTTACATATTTTTAAATGTAATCTAGTACTTAAATCTAACTTCCTACACGCAGAATTTTTATAATAATTCTTTGAAACGAAAAAAAAAATACCCGCTTGTTTTGCAAAAACACGATGATAATTCAAAAATGAAACCACTTTTGAGAAAACTAACATTTTTATTTTATTATACTATTCATTAGCTTTACATTAAAGCCAAAAAACCAACAACAGTTACCTTTATTTATTTAAAGTTCGCAATTATCTAAAAAACAACGTGATTTTCACAGTACGGCAATATGGCGGCCATTTTGCGCCGCGCACCTTAAACTATTATCGTCATAAAAATCGAATGGTACCGATGTGGAGGGTGCTTTATGCTTTATTTTGAAGCTCTGTCTGTCTAGATCCTATTAAAAGTCAATGTCAAACTGACATGTCAAACTGACATTGACACAATTTCTATGCAAAACTGGGTAGACTGTGAGGAACCGATATCGGTCGCTGACAGAGGTCGACAGCGACCGATATCGGTTCCTGACAGACCGGGGAGGTGTACATTCAATTTTACTTGTACACAGTACTATTTCTATTTTTAAATTAGCACTACAATTTGTTTTTATGAATAACTAGCTGACCCGGCGAACTTCGTACCGCCTTAGCGTAGCAATTTTCTTAATATTTTTTTCCGTAAGAACCTTCTCCTAATAATAACAAATACAACAAAAAAAGAATTAGTGAAATCGGTCCAGCCATTCACGCGTGATGCCGTGACCAAGGAAAACGGGTTTCATTTTTATATATATAGATTCCATCCATACCTGGCTCTGTTTTCTCTCGCAAAGACGTTTAACTTCATTTAGTTTGCGGTAATCTTTGGCAGTAGCATCAGTGAACACGAAAAGATAGGATCTAGGCCTGCTTTCTTCAAGTGCTAGATTGATTCCAGTTAGAGCATATTCTGGACAGCCAAAGTTATTATCATCATTGTAGGTCTTTAATTTATCCAAAGCATCAATTATTCGTTCCTTGCTTAAAGTTTTTTCGATTATCTCCACCTCTGTAACAATACAAACGAAAGTTACTAGAAAATGCAAGATCTTCGATTATAAAGGTACAACACCTTTTCCAATAAGGATATAATTCATATAAAAGTTCGTAGCAACTACAATTTCAAAGAAATTTGAAAAGTAGTAGATGTGTTTATTAAGTTTTTTTTTGTAAATACGCAGAAGGTAATATTCTCATATAGGTTTTATTGTTTTTTATGTAAGTCTAATTAACTATTTGACTGTAGGTTTATGTAAATATGAAGGTTTAACCTTAAAATCTTATCCATTATATGAACACATGTATGTGTCCTTATCTTTTTATTTTCTCTCTATACCCAAAGATAGGTAAATAGATAGATGAACTCTTTATTGCACACAACACCAATTAAAACTAAAAAAATTACAAAAACAGGGAAATGAAATAGTAATATAATGTATGTACAATGGGCGGTCCTATCGCTTCAAGCGATTTCTTCTTCCAGACAACCAAGAATGGAAAGAATATAATTTAAAGAATTGAGCGGTGGTACCAAAGGTTTTCTGTAAGAAAACTCTTTCAGGATTAAGCTCGCCTTTGTACATAGCATTTAAGTAAATTGCTGCACGTTGACTGTTGGTCTCGGAACCAGAACTCGGATGCCGGTGCTGGTGAAAATGGGGGGTTGTGCTATTCGCACGTTTTAACAGACCTCGCAAACACGACGCTTTGTCGTTACGCTTAGTCGCGAGTGTCTGTCATATCTTACTGTCGCGATTGTCGCCATGTGTGCGGAGCTTTGAACAAAATGTATGAAAATTGACCCCCGCAGCTTGTCGTAGCGTCTAATCGCTGACGTTTATCCAATGTGCGCAGGCTGTAAAGCGAAATTCTGATGATTGACAAATCTTCAATTAACAACAATATCTACATAACCACAGACATAGGTCTCCCAAAAAGATTTCTTTGAAGAATGGGCACAAGCTCTTACTACCCAGAGAATTCCTACCAACTTGACAATGTCATCGGTTTAACAAATAAGGTTACTTCCTTAAGGTTTATTCCTGCGACTTTTTTGTTCATTTCATTTTCATTCCATTTCAAATTATTATCTTACAGGTAACTAACAATTGTGAAATCGGGCCAAATTTAGAAACTATGCGTATTTATGCAGATTAAAATTTAAAAAGCACTAAGTTATAAATGTAAAAGAAACGAGAAAAAATAAGGTGACTGCCAACAGATATACATATAATTTGCGGTAAGTTTCATTGAAAGGGCTAAAGGTCGTAGTGGAAATCTATGGAAAAGCCCTATACAGCAGTATTGTGTAAGGAGTTGCAATTTTCCGTTTAATGCGAAAATAATGGATTAGGTGTATAAGCTAGTTGATTTGGGGACTCTGTTTACAAGGAAGAGAAAGTATGACGAAGACATTTAACGAAGAGTGTAACCAAGTGAATGGGTTTTGAGTGGCGGAAAGTGAAAATGTTTGCGTGGGTTACAAATAAGTAAATTCTTGTTATTTTAGTGTTAGTTTTATTTACTGTTCAAAAGCACGTTTTTTTGTTTTTATTAAGTAGAAGAACGTGCGTCAAAGACGTGCTGGAAAAAAGCCAGGTTAGGAGCACACTGAACTGACGAGCATGTATAAAGAATGTGATTAGAATGAATGAAGCAAAAAGGGTATGCTAGGACACTAGCAAGTGGAGATCCATGGTTTCTGCATACCCCTCTGGAAAAAAGGTGTAACTGTAACTACATAATAGGAGTGTCGGTCTACATTGATGGCAGAAATAAGACCTTTGATAAGTGCCTTTGAGAGAAAGAGTGTGAAATAGTACCTCCCTTATACATATTACCCCGCTAAGATGTAGTGAAGAAGATTGAAGAAAAAGAAATATGATTGACGAAAAAAGTTTAATCATTAGTTATTGAGGCGAGTCTAAATGGAAAAATTGCAAAGATAAGATCTCGGTAAACCTGCATCCATCAAACTGAAGACATATTAGAAAAAAGCCAGGTCGACGAATGTATGCATGTTAAATGTGTTTAATGTAAATAAAGTGTATACGCTTCATAACAGGTTCGTAGCAAGTGGAAATCCCTGGTCTCAGTCTATCCCAGGCATAGCTATAAATATTTAGCACAACTCATTGACATTATCGTAATAGTAAGTGTATGCAGAGTGCAAAAAGAGTGGGGCAAAATTTGTAATAAATTTGATTTATTTTATCTGTACGGTTTGGACTGCTGATCAAACTGTCATGCTAATGGCGCGTAAAGATAGGACCGCGCATCTGGTACTCACATGATCACACGTGATGCGCGGTTAAAACTGTGAAATATGCCTTCGCGTCGACATGCCAGATCGGACTGTCAGCCGCGCGCACACGTACGTTTCGTAGTGCAGGTTGAAATGGCAATTGCTGTTTCTCGCGGTCCGAACTTTACGTGTGCAGGGCGTTATAGGCTTCTTCAAAATAAAGCTATAGTTTTCTGAGAACAAAGCCTTCTAACTACAAAAAAAGGTCCTCAATGACTGCCTTCGATGACTTAAAATTTGCCGATCGATGGCCGGCTTGATTTTAATAGTCAATAGTTTTAATTGGTTATGAGTTCAGATTTTAACTTAAAACAGTCTGGCCCTAGTCGCATAAAAGACAAAAAACTTACTTGGATCATTGACGGTAACTAAAACAACATCTTTGATTTCACTAGCTTTTTCTCTCATAACGATATCCATGATATCAGTAGTAGCCTCTTTAACTTGATCTATGTCATTTTGCATAGAACCGGTGGTATCTATAACAAAACTTAAACTGCTGTTTCTCCCACATGTTACATAAATAAAATTTAAAATTAATATAAAATGAATACGTAGACACAACATCAACATATTGACTATTGTAATGGAATATGCTGATTTTAATAAAACAGGGATATATATATATTCAAAATTAATCTGTACCAAATAATGCGTAACTACCTAATTAAAAATTCCATATTAGGTATAACAACTATGTTTGAAACCTACATATTAACAGTTTTAATGTGAATGCTGTTTGTATGTAGTTGTGGATATTGAATTTAATGAATTATGTCATTTTAATATAAAAGAGAGAGAAAGAGAGAGAGAGAAAGAGAGCTAAATTAAAATTAATTAACTACAAACTTCATAATAATAATAAAATAAGGATATTTATTAATAAAATTTATTCCAATAGTTTTGATTAAAAAAGCGATATTTTCCTGTTTAGAATGTAGACGGTACTATTAATTTTACTACCTACTATGTTAAATACGGAAAAGTTTATATAAAAAAAAAGACTATCAGCAAACATTTCTTAATTTTGACAGTCTTGGCGGAACCTATTAATAAAAGTGTGTGTTTAACCTAAGCTGTGGTATGTAAAAAAAACCTCGTCGAATATAATACGTTTTCAGTACAGTTGTAATTTCCTGTCATCGCTTTCTTGGTGAGGATCTCTTGGGCACCGGGGATGGATATTGGAACCCCGTACACATCTTAGTCCTGCATGTGGTGCACTCTGCTATATAACGAACGAGACTGGCGGCCGGCTTATTATTGATAGCGCAGCCTACATCGACACAGCTAAATCCCCAGGCCACCAAGCAGCAGCGTATGCCGCATGCCCAGCGTGGGGATTATGGGCATATCCCCCTTTATAAGGGGAGGCATATGTCCAGCAATAGACTGATATAGGGAGGTGTGGTTGTGTGGTGGCTTGCTAGGTTTCCAAAAGTCTTGGCGCAAGAGCTGCATTTTCGTAATATAATGACTAGCTTCCGTCTACGGCTTCGCTCGTGTGGTACCCGAGTAAAAAGGAGCTTATGTCTTAATGCGTGTCACAATCTTGTTCTATATGTTGTGGATATTTGCAAAGAAACACCGCAATTTGCTTGTAAACGTTTAATGGCCGACAACCAACTGCCGAAATAAACCATCCTACCCACATTCAAAGTAAGATATACCACATTCCTCCACCAATAATTAAAAATAATTAACAGCTAACTAATACTAAATAGGTACATACATTCTAGAGCTTATAATTTAATTGTTTCCTAGTTTTCCGGATCGGATACCGGCGGACAGCTTGAGGCTCCTGTTGTGCATCGTCGCTTTCACTAGAAATATCGAAAACATCACTATGCCCACAATTAGCAGCACCAGGAGACTTTGCGTCCGAAAACTCATCATTTGAATCATCTCCGATTTCGTCCTCCCTATTATCTCGCGCAGGAGACGTGGGGGAGGCAGGACCATACTCCTGCGGTGAACGAACTGGGTCCGAAGCTGAACTAACGACCTGCTCGTTAGGCTGACCCGAGGTTTCGGTGACAAAATCTCCGTAAACACTAATATCGTCTTCCTGGTCAAATGATGAGTTTCCTTTGTAAGCCAGCAGTTGATCTACATGTTTTTTTACAATTAAATTTTCATCTTGAATATTAACCAAGAACATACGAGAACCTAAACATGCTTTTATAATACCCTGCTTCCAAGTGTGTTTAATTCCATTATTGAAATAATGTTTTAATAAAACTTTGTCGCCTACCGCAAAATTTACATTTCTCTTCCCCCCAAATTGAACACACTGGTTCCCTTGCGCTTTGATTACATTGTGTTTGGCGGCGGATGACGAAGACGATGAAGAACGCTGAGAGGGGCGCAAAAGATCAAGTCTGCAACGCAGAGGACGACCAAACATCAATTGGGCTGGAGAGAAACCAGTAGATCCGTGAACAGAATTCCTATAGTCAAATAGAAACTTATTTAAAACTTTTATAAAACCCTTTTGATTAACCTTATTAATTAACATCGCTTTTAAACCATTTTTTACAGTTTTAACACAGTTTTCTGCCTGCCCATTTGACATTGCATGATAAGGTGCCCCAGTCAAATGCTGAATTCCATTCAATCGGCAAAATGTATCAAATTCATATGAACAAAAATTGGTAGCATTGTCAGTAACCAAAGTGCGCACTAAACCGAATCTACTAAAAATCTCGCATAGTTTATTAATAATCGGTTCACTATCAGTCTTTTGCATTACAAAACATTCCACCCATTTAGAGTGAGCATCAACTGCAATTAAAAACTGTTTACCATTCAACATAAACATATCTAGGTGCACTCGCTCCCACGCGCGCTCGGGGTATGGCCACGGAGCTAGCGGCACTTTTGGTGGATTACTCCGGAGTGTGTTACAAACACTGCAAGAACCTATCTTTTCCTCGATGTGTTTATCGATCCCTGGCCACCACATTCGCATCCTAGCTTCAGACTTTGTTTTAACAACCCCAAAATGCGAGTTATGCAACTCATTGAGAAGTCTTTCGCGAAAACAATAGGGTATTACCACTTTGTGACCACGTAAAACGCATTCATTTTCAACAGCCAGGTCCAAACGACATAAATAAAATGGACGTAGCACCGGATCCACTATTTTTGAAGGCCAACCGTTTTTAATAAATCCGATTACCTTTTGCAACACTTCATCTCGAGCGGTTTCAGCTCGGACATTTTCAATAGTTATAGGTAGTAACATAGATTCCCCAATAAAATTAATATACCGAGAACGATCACTCTCCTCCACTTCATTCAATTTAGAAATAACTGAGCGTGACAAAAAATCAGCTACATTATTTTCACTCTTGACATATTCAATACTGAAATTATAAGCCGATAAGAAGAGGGCATATCTCTGTAATCTATTCGCTGCTAAGATGGGCACACCTTTTTCCTTACCAAAAATTGATAAAAGCGGCTTATGATCCGTACGCAAAACAAAAGGCACCGTTCGGCCATACAAATAATGGTTAAATTTTTTAACCGCGAAAACTATTGAAGTGGCTTCCTTCTGAATTTGTGCATAATTGGTCTCTGCTTTAGACAATGAACGCGAGGCATACGCGACCACCCGCTCCGAGCCGTCTGGCTGCTCCTGCGCGAGCACCGCGCCGAGCCCCTCGGGCCCCGCGTCGCACGTCACGATCGTGGGGTACTCTGGGTGGTAGTGGGCAAGCACACGATCAGAAGCCAGCTCCCTCTTTATTTCTTCAAACGCCTCAATCTGAGATTTACCCCAAGACCATTTAACACCTTTCTTTAATAAGCAATTTAGAGAACAAAGTACCGAAGACGTATTTGGAACAAAACAGCGATAATAGTTCACCATACCTAGGAAAGACTTTAATTCACTTACGGACTTCGGAGGTTGACAATTTATAATTGCCTCAATTTTACTGTCGGATTTATGTAAACCATCCTTATCTATTACATACCCTAAATACTCGACAGATTTTTTGAATAGTTCGCATTTATCGCGCTTCACGCGTAACCCGGCGTCCTGTAATCTTCTCATGACCTGTTCTAATCTTTCTAAATGCAAGGCCCTATTTGGAGCAGTGATCAGAATATCATCCAAATATATACATATACCGTCTATATCACTCAATAACTGTTCCATTGTGCGTTGAAAGATAAAAGGCGCATTAGCCAACCCTAGTACTAGGCGCGTATACCTATATAACCCTCTATGTGTATTTATACAACACCATTTCCTAGACTCATCAAGCTCCAGTTGTAGATAAGCCAACTTTAAATCTAACTTGCTGAACTCAACCCCACCATGAAGCTTGGCAAACAAATCCTCAATGCGCGGCAATGTATAGTTGTCAAGGTATAAAACTTTATTTAATGTCACTGAAAAATCCCCACAAATTCTAACATTTCCATCGGGACGAAGAACTGGGACGATAGGAGTAGCAACATCCGAATGATCTACCTTTTCTAAAATACCTGCCGCCAATAATCTATCTAGCTCCTGGTCTATTTTAGGCTTCAAAGCTAAAGGCACTGGCCGCGGCTTAAAAAACTTCAACTGTGCGTCAGGTTTTATTTTCAAACTCACTTTATACTTATTAAACCTACCTAACTCATCAGAAAATAAATTTGAATATTTCTTCATTAAATTTTCGGCTGTCTTGTCGTTTACAGTTAAATTGTTACAGTTCAACCCACATAAATGTAAACTAAAAATTCTCATAAAATCACGGCCCAAAAGTGGTAAACGTTTTTCATTCGTTTTTATAACAAAAAAAATAACTTGTTTAGTGCGGCCTTCGAATGTTACTGATATCGATAAACAGCCTAGCGGTGCAATTTTAACTCCCGTATAAAAGTTAAACACCTCATTACACGGCTGCAAAACATACTTATTGTTATCGCTCGCGAACAGCTGATCATAGATAACTGCCGGAAGAACGGAGACAGCACTACCACAATCTATTTCACATAAAATTTCTTTGCCATCTAAATTAATTTTCCGAGAGATTGGTTCATCTTTATTGGAGTTTTTTAAATTGAACAAATTGTACATACCGTCATCAGCGTCATCGACATCCGGGCCTAAAAAATTACTATCACTTATCTTAGCTTTGCACACCCTTTTAAGATGACCTTTTTTGTTACACTTTTGACAGACATAATTAACAAAACGGCACTTGTCTTTTGAGTGATTTTTATAACCGCACACTTCACAACACTTGAATCCCCGTGGATTATAACTGGCACCTGCATCACTAGGTCGTTGCAGCGCGAACACGGGCTGCGCCTGCGCCGCCTCCATGGTCCCCGCGCCAGCAGCGCTGGATGCGGCGTTGCCTGCGGTCTGCAGCGCAGCGCGAGCACAACGCACGCTCTGGGCCAGCTCCAATGCCTTGTTGAAAGTCAAAGTTTCGATGCTTTCCGCAAATAGCTTCTCCTTTTCTTTGGTATTTTCCAAACCAAGGACGAACCTGTCTCGCAAAGCGGTGTCTAACTCAGTTTTGAATCCGCAATACTGAGCTAAATTGCGCACTCGCGCCGCCCATTCAGCAAGATCTTCACCTGGACGTTGTTCTGCCTTATAAAAGCTGTACCTCTCAGCAAAAGTACTTTTCTTTGATTGCAAATGTACGTTTAACTTCTCTAAAAGAGTTACATACTCGACGTTGTCCAAGTTTTCGGGGAAAACTAAATCTCTTGCGACGCGGTAGGTATCTTCCACCAACGCAGTGAGCAACAGAGCTCGTCTTCTTTTTCCAGACTTATCGGTGTCGTCACCAATGTCGTTCGCCGTACAGTACTGGATAAAACGACTCTTAAAAATGCTCCACTCCTGTACGCGGTGATCAAATGAGAGGTTGCCGCCGAACATCATGATATTTAGATTGGTAGATTCTCCTGCCATCACAACACTATTGTTTTTATAACAATTAGGTAGTAAACCTAATAATTACACACGTGAAATACGCCTCGTCGCCAAATGTTCTATATGTTGTTGATATTTGCAAAGAAACACCGCAATTTGCTTGTAAACGTTTAATGGCCGACAACCAACTGCCGAAATAAACCATCCTACCCACATTCAAAGTAAGATATACCACAATGTTTATTCTAAGTTTCCACAGTTCTGGCGTTATTGAGTAACAAACAAAACTGTCTGAAAATCAGCGCTGCCTAACCAACAGCATTAAAACTGAGACAGGATCTATTTGGCGGCGCCCAGCACAGAGCGACCCAGGTACTTACCTACTAATTTGTCTTTTTATGTTTAGATCATTTTTTTCATATTGTAATGTATTGTATCTTATATTTCGTTCTGTTGCTGTGTGTTTGTCAAATAAACTATTTCTATTCTATTCTATTTTAAACATTCATCCACCATCATCTATCTCACCATCCATCTACTCTCACAAACTTTAACATTTATAATGTTACGCAGGATTATAATTATAAAACGTTTGTAAGATCTGCAGATATTTGTACCTACCGGGCCTGGGGGTTGTTTGGCGGTTTATTAAATAGTAATTAGTATTAATATATACTGCTGGACATTATAACATAGTCTAATTAAGCTCCAAACTAAGCAAAGCTTGTATTATGGGATCCACATGACTGATATACTAATCATCATCATCATCATCATCATCATCATCACTTATAGCAGTCCATTGCAAGTTATAGATTTCCCCCAATGAGCGCCATTGCGCTCTTTTCACTTTTATACATACCGGTATTATAACGCATTGTTCCTGATACCCATATTACAATAGGGAATCTTACTGGGGGTCAAGGTTTTGTAAATAAGTGACTGTTAGGTGGTGATGATAAAAAAGTCACATGGTACATACTTAACCTGTAACTGTAACATATACATACACACTTAGCCTATACCCTTAATCATAAAGGAGGTTTTGAAGGGATATTGTATCAGGATGTAGTCTACTAGAAACTAGGTAAGTACCTTGTTATTCTTAAATAAGTACTGCGCTCTCAGACAAAAATCGCCGATCTGGGTTCCACAGAACGTAACGCAGCCAAGTGATCGTCCCAGATGGAGGTGGCGTGACGATCTGGATGTCTATTCTAGCAACAACAACAACACCAGCCTATTCAGTCCAATGTTGGACATAGGTATCCCTATAAGTGGGGGGATATGCCCATAACGCTGGACATGCGGATTGGGGTTCGCAGGGCACAGCTTCTCGCACTGTCATGTGTTCTGAAATTAATGTTTTTATCTATCTATCTATGTATCTGTATATCTTCTTCTTCGTGGTCGTCATGACGGGGGTGGTGGCGAGCTTCACAATTCGTCGCCATTCCTCTCGTACTGTTGCTGGCCTCGTACATTCGTGGAGTTGACCATTGAGTGCAGTTCTGATTTGGTCGGTCCAGCGCATTGGTGATCTACCGCGCGCCCTCGTGCCCTGAATTTAGCCCTGAACCACGAGTCGCTCCACAGACGTGTCCCCTAAACGTGTAATATGTCCAAAGAAACTCTATCTTCTTTATTATTTTAATTGTTCGTTAGATAGGGCATATTATGTGACCCCATTATCGCGATTTATAAGCATACCGCTTATCAGTCATTTAACCAAATGAAATAGACGGGGAAAAGCCCAGGAATAAAATTACCAAGCATATGTTAGGCAGATGTTTTTATTACAATTGTAATGTTTTGTCCGACTGGAATTTACCACGTGTAAATGAAATCGATGTCAAAAACATAAAACATGATATAGATACGTTATGATTTGAGAGTGAAATATTTGTATAATTACGCTAATACCCATATTTAAAAGAATTTAAGATAATACAGTATAATAATTATTCCATAATCCTAACAACAGTCACATAGCCTCAAAATAAGCAGAGCTTGTATCATGAATCCATGTGACTGAACCAATTAACTTAGAAATAAAAAAATAAACAAAATAGAATAAATGATGCCTAAGCAGTTTTCGCAGTTAGAATTTACGTAATAATTAAACTAAACTTAGTAGGTATATCGAAGTAATAACAAAAAGAAAATACAGAATGTGCTACACAAAATAGTAGATTGTTTTACAAGGGACTAAACCATCCCATTATATACGAGGTTGTTATACTCCCGAGCTTAGCGAGGGAGGATGACAAGACCGAGTTATAATGGGTGGTTTTGGCCCGAGTAAAACACTCTACTTTTCACTTCGATTGCGAGAAAATAAAACAATTCCAAATTAGTCAATTTTCAGAAATTTTATTAAAAATTAAATGTGCAGTTAGAGCAATTTTGAATGTTTAGTGATATGTTTTTCCCGGGCAATTTTATTTCGGTTCTCTGTGATTGGGATGTGATAATATTTTGAGTTGATTGTTGTGGAGTAAAAGTTGGAGAGACTCAAATCATGCTTGAGTTTCCTGCGCGGCTTCAGCTGAGTTCACATATTCATCCAATCCCGCGATGTAGATGCTTGGGGTTCTGTAATGTTTGGTAGAATATTGATTCCTTCCATAATCCGCTGCGTGACGTGATACTTGTTTTGTATAGAGTCCTCTATATAACCTTCAGCCACTTGATCGGACCTCCATCCACCGTGGCGTTTTAATGTCGTTATATTCGCACCAGAGTCCGCCAACAGAGTCGCGGATGTTCTGCGGAAACAATGGCCCGTGTAGAGTTCCGGATTTGGTAAATTTAGATAAGTGGCAATATCTTTAGGCATGTTACCAAATTTATTTTTGCCTATGACTTGCCTTGTGCATTTACCATTTTGATAATTTAGAAAAAATCTTCTCGTTGAAACATTAGTGGGACGTAACTCCTGATAGGCTTTAACTATATTAAGGTATTCTCCACTGATGACAAATTTACGCTCTTTGTTTGTTTTCGTGTTCGGCAGACTCACAGCTTGTAGGTTTGTATCCGTTTCTACGTCTTCTAGCGTTATATTGGCAAGCTCTATTCCTCTGCATGCACCGCTGATTCCATAAATTAAAGCAACCTGTTGAACAAAAAAATAAGTGTGTTAATAATCGTAATAACCTAGGTACATAATTTAGGTATGTAGGTAGGTATCTATTTATTTAGTTTGAGTAGAGTACATAAGTAGGTTCGATTTCTTGTGTCGTCAAGACTTTAGATTTTTTTGCCTTGTATCCAGTGGACAATTTCTTCAGTAAAGCCGTTAAATTTACATATTTTTTTAATATCGACGTCGTGTCTCGTTTTTAAGGTCATTCTTAACATTGAATATGTGCTCCAAAGAGTCGACGATTTGAATTTTTTCGATAATTCATCAAAATAAGTGAGAAAAACCCCTTCTGTAAAAGAATCCACACGTTTCTCATCTCTCCATTTCATAAAATTTTCGTAACTCTTTAAATATATTTCACGTGATTTTGTCGGCAACAGATTCATAATTATTTCTTTGCCCTTTTCTTCCATTTGCATATTAGCATCTTCACTATCACTTGATGACATTTTTCACGTTCACAATTTGAAAGTTAAAGTCAGGAAGTTAAACGTAAAAGTTTGTGATTTGGAATGAAGAAAATTCTAGAGATTTAGCGCCAATACCATCTTTTTTTTTAAATCTCTATACCTTCAATAACCCTCAACGAAACAGTTCGCATTCTACCGTGAAGGGAAGAATCAACCTTCATAAAACATCACCAAGACGGTTCTATTTTCAAAAAAAAAGATTGACGGAGCACCATGAAGTCGAGTTTTTATATAAGAGAACGAATGCTTTGTACGGGCTGATGATTTTAGATAAAAATTAAAAAGAAAAAATACTTTTTAGCCCTAGGTATTAAACTCGAGTTTTAGGCCCGCTAAGCTACACTATTATGATACACTTTTTGAGCAAGAGAAGTGAAAAATAAATTGATAGCCTGTCAGATTATAATTAAGTTTTACTTAAATAAATAGAGAATAAGATAAATAAAAGATAGAGATTTAATACTTTTCATTCTTAGTTTGAATAAGCAAATAGGCAGCCTAAAACTCCAACCTCATTCGCCACTCATCAGAAGAGAAATAAACCGGTCAAGTGCGAGTCGGACTCGCGCACCGAGGGTTCCGTATAAACTTGTACAGTAAATAGTTTGCCCATCACGGAAATCGAGTATCAAAATGTTTTTCCGCATTTTCAGAGTAGATATGTTTTAGGTTTCCCCCAAAATCAGTTCTAAAAGGGTATAAATTTGAACTAAATTTGTGACTGATGACTGAAAAAGGAATGAATAGTACCACATTGTACATTGAAGTTGGAAACTGCGATATACGATAGCAACCGGAATGGTCATTTTTATCGCATGATTATTGAAGAGTCCAGAAAAGATAGAAGAACCATGCTAGAAGAAATGTTCGCAGCTAGGAAAAATGGTCTGCATGCAGTTATACGAAATAACCAACTGTACATTGAAGGGAAAAAATCTAACCAAAAAAGTAACAATACAAAACACCTAATGACAAATTCAAAGGTGTATGAAGATTCAAACATGTCAAAAATGACCTCAAACCAAAAGCTTAACCAGAACAGCAACAGTGATATAAAATATGAAAACCATTCATTTCGCAACCACAGAACAACAACATAATTTCAAAGTATTATTTCAAAACATGCAAAGTTTAAATAATAAACAACATCTTTTAACAGCTCACGCAGACCAAGCCCATTATCAAGCTATTGGAATATCTGAATCATGGTTAACAAAAGATAACAAAGATTTAATTCAAGTAAATGGTTATAAAATAGCTGCCTCTTACTGCCGAACATCCCAGAAAGGTGGTGGTGTATGCAACCTGATCCAAGAACATATTGATTGCAAAGAAATATATGAGATTAACAACATGTCTATACAGTACGTCATAGAAATGTGTGCTACTGAACTCCCAAAAGAAAACATTATAATGATAACTTTATATTGGAATGAGAAAGAAGAAGAAAAGTTTTATGAACAACTTAAAAAAATGTTAGGCTATGTAAATGACAAATATTGCAAATACAATATAATACTTGGTGGTGATATAAATATTAATATTTTAAAAAACAATAAAAAAACACATGAGTTTCTAAATCTAATGTCAGAATTTAACCTAATCCAACACATAAAAACACCTACTCGAATAACAGAATGTTCTGCCACATGTATCGACCTAATATTTACAAATTTTAGTGACCTAAATCTATCCACTTCTGTGGAAGAAATAGGTCTCTCAGACCACTGTGGTACAACATTGTGCTTAACACTACCGAAACAAACAGAACAAATAACTTGGTATTCAGAAAATAGACTTTTTAATCATAAAAACATGGAACAATTTAAAACAAAGTTAAAACTAATAAATTGGCAAGAAGTAATTTTACCTCATAAAAATATAAATCAAAACTATAAAGAATTTCAAAATAAGCTTCTGGAAATATTAGAAGAATGCATACCTAAAATTAAAATAAAACTAAAAACAAGATTCCAAAAATATTGGCTAACGGTAGGTATTAAACAGTCTTGCCAAAACAAAAGGCTCCTAAAAGTACTCACACTTAAATCTAAAAATGACATTTTAAATGCATATTATAAAAAATATGAAAAATTACTAAAAAAAATTGTAGCAACAGCAAAAAAATTACAATATATTAAAAAAATTAACAAATCTAGTAATAAAATAAGAACCATGTGGAGTATAATAAATGAACGAACAAACAAAAAAAGAAAAAAAGATAAAACTAACCTTAAAATAAAAATTCAAAATGACATAATTGATAATCCAAAACAAGTTGCAAACTATTTTAATAACTTCTTTGCTTCCATAGGTGAAAAACACAAGGAAAATAAAAACAATCTTACAAAAAGTTGCCCTGTAATGCATTCAACTGAAAACAGCATGTTCCTATGCCCAACCAACATATTAGAGGTCTGTAAACTTATAAAACAACTGAAAAATAAAAAAAGTCATGGAATTGATGAAATTCCTCCCATGCTTCTAAAAATATGTGCAGAAGATTTGGCATTTCCTCTTTGCACTTTAATAAATCAGTCATTCAATGAAGGGACCTTTCCTGATCTATTAAAAATTGCTGTGATAAAACCTATACACAAAAAGAATTCTAAAACCGACGTTAGTAATTACCGACCAATAGCACTCCTACCTACCGCTTCTAAAATCTTTGAGAAAGCTATGTGCAATCGCGTTTATGCCTTCTGCGAAAAATATCAAATATTTGATGAAAGCCAAAATGGCTTTCGCAAAAACCGATCTACATCACTTGCGGCATACCAGTACATACAAGAAGTTCTTAATATAATAGACAGCAAAAAATACGCAGTAGGCATACTACTTGATATGTCTAAGGCATACGATAGGGTTCAGTATAAAATATTACTGCAGAAACTTTATGGGATAGGGATCCGTGACTTGGCTCATAAATGGTTTGCATCTTATCTACACAACAGAGTGCAGTACGTAGAAATTGAGCACTATAACCATCAATATAGTCAAATAACAAATGTGCGATCGGACATCAAAAACATAAGTGCATCAATTACTCAAGGTAGTGTCCTTGGGTGTCTGTTATTTATTATCTACATCAATGACCTCCCCAAAATCATGAAGGAACCATGTGTTCTATTCGCTGATGATATTTCCTTACTTACATCCTGTCTTAACAATCTTCATATAAATCAAAATCTTAATTCCCTTCTGGAGCAAACTACAAATTGGTTAAGTGAACACAATCTAGAAATAAATTTTTCTAAAACTAAAATTATCACTTTCTACCCTCATCAAAAACAAATTTTAAATATAAATTTTAGCTATAATGGCATTCAAATAGAAACAGTTAAAGAATTCACATTGCTTGGTTTGGTCATTGATACACATGTAAATTGGGAACCTCATATTAAGAAACTAATTGCTAAAACATCTAAATTTACTTATGCACTCCGTGAACTTAAGAAAACAACAGATTTACAAAGTGCCTTAAGCACCTACTATGCATATCCTTATGCATATTTTACTTACTGCATTATTCTATGGGGAAACTGTTCAAGTATAGGTACCTTATTTATACTTCAAAAAAAATTAATCAGAATTTTAGCCAATATAAAACAAATAGATAGCTGCAAACCTTATTTTCAAAAACTAAAAATACTTACTCTTCCTTGTATCTACATCCTGGAAATATGTAAATTTGTCCATAAAAATAATCACCTATTCACTACCCGCGAAGAAAAACATTCAAAAAATTATTCTCTACGTCACAAAAATAAATTAATGATACCTACATCCAGACTACAAATGCACTCATCAAGTCCCTATGTCATGTCAATAAAAATATACAATAAATTACCGGATATAATTAAAAATGAAACAAACTACACATCATTTACAAATCAGTTAAAAATACTGTTAACTTCAAAATGTTACTATGACCTAAATGAATACCTCGATGATAAATTATTAGCAAAATACTCACCTAAATCTAACAAATAAAGAGTTTGTTCAGTCCTTTTCTTTTTTAAATAAATGTTCTATTTAAATTTAGTAATAAGAACTATTTTTGTTAACTCCTTTAAAGTTTAATATGTTTTATAAACCCTTTAAAGTTTATAAATTTTATAATTATGTACCTACATAGAATTAAGTAATAATTTAAGTTTATTTGAAATATTTAAGTCCTCTCTCTAACTATTCTAACTATTCTAACTATTGTAGTGCCCATCAGGGTCCATAAGAACTTACCTACATACCTTACCACCTGTATACCTACTTATGGAAACAATAAAAATATTGAGTATTGAGTATTGAGTATTGAGATTTCAACATAGACTTGAAATACAATCCCGAAAATGCAATTTCATTATATTTCTCATCCATATGCATTCCCCTTAATAAGTACAAATACTACAAGAAATAACACAATTATAGACAACGTTTGTCTATAATTGTGTTATTTCAATTATAGACAACGTTTGTCTATAATTGTGACCATTCCGGTTGCTATCGTATATCGCAGTATTTATGCATTTTATAGCAACATTGATTAGATATCGTGGAGACCTATAAACAGCAATCAATCGGAAATTAAATATTTCAAAGCTTAAACACTCACAATGGCCGTTTGCAGCGTCCAGGTTATTCAAGCAATATCTTTTACATGATCCATCTGTCACAGAATCCATAAGATCGTGACGTACATACGCGATAGATCCCCAACCTGGATTTACATTAGCTACAGCTGGACCATCTACTCTGCACACCTCATCAAAATCGTCAAGTTCAAAAGTGTCACTACGACAGCCCCAGGTTTCAACAAACAATGCGGCATGGGAAGAAAGAATGATAGGATCTATTATGATGTCAGGAAAATGTTTGCGCAATGATTGCACGTTATGAAACACAATTTGAACTTCGTTATATTCAGGTGCTTGCAAAAATTGAAAATATGGTACTAATTTGTTTTACTTCAGTCTTTTCATTTCCATTCTTACAGCGCTAAATTCTGATATTTCAGATGGAGCATTAAACCTCGACTCATTAAATTCACGACCATAAAAAGTCCAGACGATGACGTTGCTCTAGTACAAGGTAACATGCAATATAACACCATGTGAAAGCAATAAATTATTCGTATTTGTATTTGTAAAAAAGTGTTCAAAGTCGGCGCAATTGACAGCGTGCGCCGAGTTTTGGTGCACACATTTTTCCACGTTTGTGCCTCTAGAGTTAAAATTTCTCAATGGGGATTGCTTGTGGTCAGCGCCATTGTTTAGGCGCCAATAGATGGCGTTGATGCTTAAATTTGTAGTATTTCATTTTTTTATTTAGGTACTTATTAAATTTTCAACAAGTCACGCCATCTAATGAATTAAATAGGCAAAAACTAAAAGAGGTTCAGAGGATTTTACTACTTCCCGATAGCTCCCGGACAAGAAGCAATGCCATAGACCACAAGTTATAGAAGTAGCCCAAAAACTGTGAATTTGTAGTAACTAACAATTAATAAAAAATATTAATTATTTATAATTTTCCAACATTTATGGACAAGTGATCTAACAAAATAGGCGAAAACTAAAACAAGTTCAGAGGCCACGCACCGGTACTTTATTTGCAAACATTGACATTTCATCTGTCGAAATTCAAAGAACGTCAAATATCGTCGTGTTTTTGAACTTACTAAATTCAAAATTTACTTTAGTTGTTTTCCATTTTTGCTAGATGGCGTTACCTGTTCATAGATGTTTGAAAATTATAAAATATCTTTTGTGTTGTAGCTAAAAACCAATGGTATCGGGCCTCTTACTTTGCTTGTCCTATAAGACATTGCTTCTTGCCAAATTTTCTTTCTTCTTTCAATTTCCGAAGTGTAAAATTTGTGCAGCGCAGCTGAAAATGCTACTGAAACCACAATATATTATATTAAATTCATATTTTTATTATAAAAATATAGGTTAATCTTCACAAGGGGCAATTATATTTGATTTCATTTAGTTAGGAAAATTAATAATCAATAGTAGTTTTTATAATTTTTTGAAAATTGAACCGTACCATAATCTTTTGTATAAATTACAGTTAGTAATAACTAGTGTCACCACTAAATTCAATTACTTGCTAAAAAAGATATCACTGCTAGAAGTAGTGTCCAAGCAAAAAAGTAAATTTGGGTGGACAATTTTGTTTTTGCCATATCTCGTAGAAAAATGTTTATTGACCTACCACCATTATACCCTACAGTCAGTCAGGTTCTAGCCCTTGTGAGTGTAAAACGTTCCACATGTTGCTGGGGTTTCTCATCAAACGTGTTAATGTCCTCCTTGGTGGCCAAGTATTACATTTTTTTGCTATGTAGATGGCCTGTTCAATAACGGATTTTCTTGAGTTTATTTTTATGTAGTGCTATTTTTGGATGTAATATATGTTTCTTGATAACTATGTGAGGGTAGTTTCAAAGTAATACAAACCATATTTTTTTTATTAATTATTAATTTTGGTGCCACCATTTTGGTGGTTTCGGTGGCGTTTTATTCATTTTTATAACTTTTTGTCATAGTAAATATCCCTATTTTGCCGTATTTAGTGAGCTTGAAATAGATCTTCACCAAAGGTTTCTACGAGGAATAATCTTGATCACTTTCCTTCCATCCCTAGACTTCCCGTAATCTTGATGATGCTTTCGTCCATCTGATAGAGGGTTCATCTGATAGGATCAGTAGATCCTCTTCCGATTTATGATCTTCATGAGCAAACTGATGGACTAGCTATGCTACATACAAAAAGCCTTCAAGAAGGTGGCCATTAAATAAGGTGGTATAATCCAAATTGTACTGAGACCTTTAGTACGAGAAAAATCAACTACATGAGAGTTGATGCTAGGTTGTTTCTCCAGCAACTCCGCCAGCCATTAAATTCGGAAGTCATAAGTGTAAGATGTGCTTGCCATTAATATCAAAGCACATACCTTTCCAGTCCACATTATCCACAAACCTGCTTGTGAAGAATTTCGGAGATACGACATCTCCCTGTATCAATTTTTTGCTCAGTTGGATGGGTCTGTCTCCTGTTTTTGTACTTGTACAATTTAATAACTATATTCTACATGAAATGATTCTAAGGCAGCCCAGTTTTCATAGTCCACAAAATCTAGACAGGGACTGATTACTACTCTGCTGCACTGTGTGAATGGGATCTGTTGGTGGTCCTACAAGAAACCCAGCCTGCTCCGGCAGCAAATTCCTTGAGTTTTTTGGTGAGACGATTTGAAATAACCCTATTAAACAGCCTATAAATGTAGCTCAGGTGTGAGAAAAGTCTAAAATTTAAAAGAAAGAAACCACTATGCTCCCGTTCTATTCCTTTTTTAGCCAATACGATCTCGTCTCGTCTGATTTCTAATAGTTTGTCGATGTAGTGGCTGATCAGGATGGCTTAAGCTGCTAATGGTTTTTGCCCCGACGACGGCCATAAAAGTCCTCGATTTCAACAAAAATCATCGGCTTATACCGGAGATTTCAGTTGAGATAATTATTGATAAAACGGTTTGACCATCATGTGAGCTTCGTCTAGTGGCTCCTCCTAAGCTGCTGATTAGTCCATAAATCTATGTCTTCAAATGACATAAAAGTTGTATTCGGCCTATAGGTGCCTGTTTTCAAGCCAATCGACTCTGGTGAACCTGCGTTTCTTTAACTGAAGCTACTTAATAATAAGAATCAGCCATATTTCTAATGCCAAATAAAAGATAATTTCGGCATGAAGAACTCCCGAGAGTTCTCCCGTGATCATGGCGCATGCAACTGCGTCGAAATATCGGGAAACAATAGAACTCACAAATCATGGTAAATATCCCGTTGATATTAATAATTATGTTCACAACGATGATAGTTTCAAAAATTACAAAGTAAGTCGCTTAATAAATTATGCATAACACCACCACCTTAAAACCTGCCCTATTTTTGTTTGTAAATTTCAAGTTCCAAATCTGTTCAGTGGGAGAGTTGAGGTATCACGGAACAAACGTACCCACACACACAAACTTTATAATATTAGTGATAATAAGTGTGAAGTGATGTAAATACACTCTTTTTATCAATTTGTTTACATTAACTGAGTCAACAAAAAAACGGGTTTTCATGAGGAAAAAAAATGTGGAAGCTGATAAGTAGGTCACATCTAGGTCTAAATATCTATTGCTGTTGAAGATAACATATTTGAATACACTCAAATCATCCAAAAGATATAGGTACCTAAGTTTCTGCAATATTAACTTAGGTACCTATAGAAAATTAGATATTTTTTTATTCTTACAAGTACAACAAAGTTGTCTTAATATTTTTTGCAAATTTTACCTATTTTCTACTTTACAATCAATAAATTTAAAATTTTAATTTTTAAGTTCTATAACAAGGTCAGTACATATTTATCACATATTTTAGGTCTAGTTATCACATATTTTAGGCTTTAATCTGCGGAAACAAATGGTTTCATAGTCAATAAATCAATTTTCATCAATAAACCTTTTGGATGATTTTAGTGTATTGCTTCTTTCTACTAGGCTCATGGTGCGGACTCAATAATTTTAAGACCTAAATATACCTACCACATGAAACAATAAATGTTATGATTATGTTAACGCCATTTTAGATTTAGGCTTTCTAAGTGAACCTTTCTGTGAAAAAGTTTCAGCCGCCTGGCTAACTACACTTAAAGGAAAGGAAGGTTGAGCCTTGACACCGTTCTAGAGATATTTTTGTTCATAGTCCATATAGACCAGGGTAGAAGCCTTTAAAAATAATAAAAAGTGAAAAAAAATAATAGTAGGATGAAACCCATTAGAAAAGGAGGAGAATATTATAAAAATGAAAGGAAAAATAATTTACGGGCGATCTGAGGTCGGGAAGGGGATGGGGGTGAGTTTTTAAGGGTAAAAAACGGTTTTTCTCGATTTCCGGCAAAACTAAAAGTCCATTGGAAAAAAGTGAAATGGCAAAGTTGTAGGTAATAAAAAGATCTAAAACTTTTGTATTAACACTTTTTTCACATAACCTCAAAATTTATGTGAAAAATTCAAAAAACTAAGTTTTTGGTTTTTTATTTTTATCTTTTACAAAAATGTTTTTTTATTCACGAAATTTGATGAAAACTTACCTTTTTATGTCCCAAATACGCTGTAATTTATTTGATTAGAAATATTTATTTTTTCACCTTATTTTGAATTAATATCGAAAAAGCACCCTAATTTTCAATCGAAAATTCACCCGTCAAAATATCAGCTTTTTTCAAAAAGTTGGTATGTTTTCTGTTTGTTGAAATCTCTACTATCCGATGGTGAAAAAATATATATATGTTTTTATAGTAAATCTTCTCAGAAAATGCAAAACAGTACAAGATTAAAAAATAATAATCTCCTTAATTTTGCACAAACAAATTTAGTTAATCCCGTGAAAAAAAAAATATTTCAATATACATAAAAAATATATACATACATTTTGAGGTTATGTGAAAAAACTGGTAATATAAAAGTTTTAGATCTTTTTATTACCTACAACTTTGCCATTTCACTTTTTTCCATAGGACTTTTAGTTTTGCCGGAAATGGAGAAAAACCGTTTTTTACCCCTAAAATCTCACCCCCATCCCCTTCCCGACCTCAGATTGCCCGTAAATTATTTTTCCTTTCATTTTTATAATATTTCCCTCCTTTTCTAATGGATTTCATCCTACTATAATTTTTTTTGTTTTTAAAAATTATCGACCCTGGTCTAATAGTCATAGTGTAAATAATGTTTCATTTCATTTTATTTATTTCGTTCAGGCCTGGAGTATTCTAAAAGAGCACATTATAACAACTTCCAAACCAACACCAAAATGTGCTATCTTGTCTTTAAGTAAGTGTAGGTACCTAACCAGTAGGAAGCTTACTATGCGTCTTGGAAATTAACTTTTTTTTATATTATCCAATCTTGTTCATAAATTTGAAGAACGTATGATATTGCGTCATCTATTCAACGGCCTGATAGTGCAAAATAATGTACTTACAAATGGTTAAAACTATCTAAGCAATTGTCCCACACCGACTCATAAAAACTGACATTAGTCGTAGTTTAAACAAATAAATAATAATAATGCGGGACGTAATCACACAGCATCATGTAGCCCTAAACTAAGCAGAGCTTGTATTATGTGAACCACATGATTGATATACTACACACATAATATTTTTTTTGTAAATACATTCATATCATAGATAGAAAACACCCAAACCCGAGACAAATATCTGTAGAACATGCAAACATTGGTCCCGCAGCGGGAATCGAACACGCAACCTTCTGCGTCTCAGGCGGACCGTCGCCCACTGCGCCACAGAGGCCGTCAAAGACAAGTAAAGACTAGCTAGTCTTGATTTAAACCAAGACTTTTCTAGTTTACTTATCGTTCCATTTTGGTTAGTCAATGTGGTTAACTAGAACCATTTTTTATAATAGCTGAAGATTTAATAAGCAGGCAATCATGACCCATAACAAAGTATTGTATTGTAAGTCACACATGTTTGGACACATTTTTTCACGAGAGCGACAATACAAAGCTTTATCATGTAATTACTTTAAGTACCAACTTAATAGTAAGCCTCCTTGGCGCGCATCAACCTAAGGCATAAACTTGGGGCACGGAGGTTTATATTCTTAGACCATAGATGATCCATGGATCAGAAACGATATTTTGTAATAACGTTTCTTCTAGATCTTGGTATGATACCAGGTTTAAACCTAGAGTAACTTTAGTCTTTGTTTCGGAATAAGATGGACAGGGTTTAATGGCTCTACACATAATGGCTTCGGCAGAATAGGTACCAGCGTCAGTTACTAAAACAGTACAGGTAGGTATCTAGATCTACCTGTGTGGTAAACGCATAGATCTTAGGGGATAAATTTATAGAAAAAAGGTGGATGAACCAAAAAATAAGCAATTATTTTTAACTTTTTAGTTTTAAAGTTTTTTCAATAAATGTTTTTGAATTCGTTTTTTTTTTTATTTTTAATTATTGTTTATTTCCGAAGTTTTAGTGAATCTGACTTAATAACGATTACTAAAACTATAAATAAAATTCGAGCCCATAGAAATTTCATTCCCTATTGTCTTACCCTCGAAAAACACAACGAAAAATAATTTTCCAAATTGGTTCATAAATGACGGAGTTTTGAGATAACAAACATCAAACATAAATAAAATTCGAGCCCATAAAATAAAATATCTTATATTTTTTCACCTTTACAGTTGGTATTTTTTCTTCAAATTTTTATGGGACCAATCAAGAAGTATATATATACCCTATACAAAAACGAAGAGTTTTTTAAAACATAAAAAAACGAATAAAATTTGAGCCCATAAAATTTTCATTCCCAGTTTTCTCACCCTTAGGGTTGGTATTTTTACTTCAAAAATTTTCTAAATCGGTTCATAAATGACGGAAATATGAGGTAAGAAACATAAAAAAAAATAGAGCCCAAAAAAGGTTCATTCCCAGGGAATGAACTGGTTGGTATTTTTTCTTAAAATTTATATAGGACCAATTGGGAAGTATACCCCCTCCAATGAAAAAAGAATTTTCCAAATCTGTTCATAAATGATAGAGTTATGAGCTAGCAAACAAAAAAAAAAACCGAATTGAGAACCTCCTCCTTTTTTTAAAGTCGGCTAAAAAAGATTTTGTTGTGTTGTATGTTCAGTTGCAAATAAATTAATGTCTAGGTCTATTTCTTTGTTTAAAAAACCAAGTTTTTTTGTTGATATCCCGAACAATGTTCGGCAACTAATAATTTAATAATCATCCAAATATTCTAAACTTAATTATGATGAGAATATATTTAGGGCAGAATAAAGTTATATGTGTTATATACAGCAAACAACTGACCTTAAAAAATATTTCAACGTGTTAAATATTGAGATAAATGACGTAACAGAAGTATATATTATATGCTCTGTATATCTATTTAAATGGCAATAATAATTTTGATTATTGACGGATAGGGTGTAGACCTCCAAAACAAAATCAACGAACAAATAACTACTGAAGTTGTAAATTGTCTATGTAAACTATATCTCGATATTCTGTTAGTCTTCAGTAATTCAATCCAGCTTAGGCACCTTAAGCTACCAGCTGAGCTTAATTTCGCACACATAAATGAGTCTTAAACCTGCAATACGAATACAAAGCAAATAAAGACTAACAATTTTGCTTTAGCAAAATATTCAAAACAAATTACGAAGTATTTTAAAAATAATAATTCATTTATTCTTTGTGAATCCAGGTACGTGTTACATTCAGATGGGTGGAAAGAAAATATGAATCACTGGATTCTGCTAATTAGCATACAAACCATACATACATTTAACACTACTAGATCCTGAAACCACGACACGCCCCCCTTTTTAAGTCTTTTTTCGCCCCATTACTGTTAAGCTCTTATTAGTTGTGTTAAATTCCAAATAAGTCTATGTCTATTCGTTCATACCTCTACAATCAATCTGGCCTTATTATTCCATAATGTGTAGTCTGGCCTAATAATAATTGCTGAGCTCGGGGACTCCTGATATCTCGTCTTTCATATAGACTTGTTTTGTTGTGAGCTATCCAGTGCTTGCCAATTTTTTAACCTGTTAAGACGTTTAAACAAAATGTTGCCAAAAAAACTAATTAGCTTTATTTTAATCTTTCTTTTTATAAGTTTTGAAAAAGTTTACGGCGAAGAAAAAAGTAGCTTGACCTTTGTAATAGATGACACGTCTTCAATGTCAGATGACATAAACCAAGTAAAACTAGGCGCGAACGCTATATTTGATGCAGTTTTGAACTCCAATGAGTCTCAGATTGAAGACTTTGTTTTGATCACCTTCAATGATCCTGGTAAGTACCTACTTAATTATATAAATTGTTTAATTTTAATGTATATAGTTTGCTATAGGTATATATTTTGTGTATATACTCAATACTCAATACATTTATTGCTGTCACATGGTAGTTACACAGATGTTACATAAAAGGTAGGTATCACACATTAACCCTATTGAAGGGCATTGCAACTGAAATAGGTAGGCGGACAATTTGAAATTTATCAAATTTAGATAACAAATGTCAAGCAAGAAAGTAAATCAGGTAAGTAGTCCTTTAGCAGGTAGACAATTGCAGAATTTTGAGTATATGTTTTTTTTTTAATAATCAGGTTATCTCCTCTATAGTCAAGTCATTTTGTTTCAAATCACATTATAATTTATTACTTATTATTAGATATTGCTTTTTTACATGTCAAGTTGTGTTTTTAATTAATTTCATGGTTGATGTATTTTTTTATAAAAAATTATTATATAATGTGGTATTTTCTATTTGTCTATTAACAAGTATATTATCTCTCTTGGTCCTCATGAAAAATATCTAATGGTTAAATTTTTCCTGATTAGGGCAATATTTATTAACTTAGCCAACTTAATTAACCAGTAGTAAGTAGTAGAGTTATTTGTGGAGGGCTCGTCCATGGAAGTACTGCCACCATACCTATTTCTGCCGATAAGCAGCTTTGCTGTTTCGGTTTGAAGGGTGCCGGTGAAATTACAGACAAAATAGGCTTATCACCTTCATGTTTCGAGTTCGTTGCATCGTAGAGAACGTTCCAAAAAGCGTCATCTACGATGTAATGCTTTGTCATAGGTAATTGTTACCACTTAATATCAGATAGGTCATGTGCATGTGTTCAGTAGGTTCAGAGTTTCCCGGGGAGAGTAGTATTACCCGGATTAAAAGTAGCCTTTATGGTAGAATGGACTTAACTCGTCAAATGCCAAGACTAGAACTACATATGAAAAAAAAAATCGGTTGACACCTGAGGCTGGAGGCTAACTCAGTTGCACACCGAAATGGTCAGCACCAGACTTCCATTTGCAAACTTTGACATTTAAATTAATGTACTACCACCATGCCTATTTTTGCCGTGAAGCAGCATTGCTGTATTTTGGTTTGATGAGTATGTGCAGGCAAAATTACAGGCCTATAGTGTACTGATCACACTATCATCACACAAATACAAATACAAATGTTTATTGCGTTACCAAATTAATGCTTAGGTTTAAACAATGATGAAATCTCCCTTTAAGTAAAAAACACTAATATTATAAACGCGAAAGTTCGTGAGTATGTATGGATGTATGGATGATTTTTTTGATTATGTAAATGATGGACTAATTATAATTTTTCACTCGTCATCCCTATTGCAGCCTTTATTTGGTCGGTCCATGTCATGGGTGATCTGGCGCGCGCTCTTTTCCCCTCGAACTTTCCCAGGCATTCTGTAGTAATATAGTCAATAGAGACTTCCCCTCCACGTGAGACGTGGACTTATACTAAATGTTAATAATTATTTTACCAATCGAAATTTAGCAGATAACCATCTTTATTTCAGAAACAAAATTCAGAACCATTACGAAGGACAGAAATATATTTAAGAACGCGTTATCGGCAATTAATGTTCATGGCGGAGGTGACTGTCCTGAGTACTCTATGTCAGGAATCATAGAAGGGATAGTTAACAGCAGACCTAGTTCCACCATCTACGTCTTCACAGATGCATCAGCTAAAGACTACTCGAAATATGATGAAGTCAAAAATCTTTCAATAAAAAAACAGATACAGGTAATATTCAACTCATAATATAAGTAATATTCACAGATACAGCTTCAAGCTGGGTACGGATAGCGTACATTGGTACGCGTATTCGGTTACACGTGTCCTGGAACGCCATGTCCTTACTTGCAGTTACGCTTACACTCTTGAGATACGCATACCGTGCGAGTGAGCTTGCGAGCCGCCGTCAGTCGGTTTTTGGTCGCATGTCAAGCTGCGTATGGACAGCGCGTTATGTCCATGACGTTCCAGGACACGCGTAACTGACTACGTACCGTCCGTACGCAGATTTTCATTAACACAAATAGAGTTCTTTTCACAAAGAAGTCTGGGGACCCATGCCAAGTCAAACGGGCAAGCCGTAGTATATTTACCGGAACCGGTTGCCAAGTAAAATAAATTATAATGGTTTCATTCATTGTTTCAAGATGATTGGATAAGGAAGGTTCATTGTCTGACTTGGTAGTACACCAGATCTTTTTTGTGCAGTAACAGAAGTAGGTAATCCGCGCAGAGTTGGCATAATTTTTACATTTTTTATAATGGTATTTATGGATAAACTTGTAACATTAGTGCCTTAAGTTATTAGTGCCTTTTAACATTAGTGCCTTCCTTGCAGGTGGTGTTTGTATTGACCGGACTCTGTGGGTCCAAGAAATCCCCTGACTACACCGTATACCATAGTCTGGCAGGTGATACCAGAGGACAAGTATTCCATTTGGGCAAGCAAGATATTAGAGATGTAAGTTTTGAAAACCTCTTTATCATTTCTATTATCGGCCCGGCCACCGTTTTTATATAGACATCAGAATTGGCTACACAAAAGATGAATAAATAATGATACGAATATGACGTTAATAGGATATCTCTAAATATTCCAAATCCTGTTTTTGGTTGGTTTCCTGTGGATCTTTTGGATTTATTTAATAAAAAAGAAAGATAGTCAAATCTTAACCTGATATTCCATTACAATAACGGAATCAACCGATAATATAAATATATATAATAATTATATACTTGTTAAAAAAAATGCCTTGCGTTCGTACAAGCTCGTTAACGGCTTGACCAACATATTAATTTTTGTTTAGTGCGTAAAAAAAACTATTTGGTAATTTTGTATGAACTTTTTTATGAACTCTACTATTTGGATAGTACAATGATATGAATTAAGTGTACCAGAGTGCGAAAAAAGAACTACTACAACCTATTTCAGTTATTGGACAGTTATTATTAAATTTAATATATTGTAAATGTATACCATTTATCAAAAATATCTCGGTAACATAATCTCTAAAACCATTTTTTTAAATCATCCTTTTGAAGAATTGGTTATGATGGTAGCAAAAGAATATCTCAGTAGACTGCTATAATTATGCTGATGCAGCAGTCCACTGCTGGACAAAGTCTTCCCCTATTAAGCGGCATTGCACCCTATCCTCAGCTCGAAGTATCCAGCTTCTTCCAGCAGCCTTCACTCCACTATGATTACAATGCCATAAATAATTTCAGATTTTGGACTACGTCGTAGAAAATGTTAAAGGCAGAAGAGCCATAATCGTAGATGCTAAGTTCCCACCTGGTACAAATAAATTAAATGTAAGTTGAACCACAATCATACATAAATATATATTTTTTCTAATCATTTCATTATCAGCCTATAACATTCTTGCTGCCTCCCTTATTATTACTGCTATTTATTTATTATTGGCTATAGAAGTGCTTAAGTGTTATTCTATGTGCGAGTAATTAAGAAAGGATTTTAGAAATTTCCAGTGAAGGTTTTTGCTTCAAAACAAAAAACTATAGTCAAAACATTCAAGGCCTCCTCGATACATTCTATAGTTAGTTAGGAAACCACCAGATACTCTCACTTTTATTATATTGGTTAGTAAAAATACATGATAAATTGTATTAGTTAATTTTGACGACCTCTGTGGCGCAGTGGGCGAAGGCCCGCGCCTGTGATGCAGAAGGTTGCGGGATCTTTGCTTAGTTTGGGGTTGGGGCTACATGTTGCTGTGTCATAACGTCCAGGATTATATTTAAGCTCCCTGTTTTTGCTGTAATAAACAAAAAAATGCTGGACGCTATCACACAGCATCATGAAGCCCCAAAACACCCAGACCCGATACTATCAGCATATATATCTAGATATATCTGCAGAACATGCAAACATTTGTACCGCAGCGGGAATCGAACCCGCGATCTTCTGCGTCGCAGGCGGGCTGCGCACTGCGCCACAGAGGTCGTCAGTTAAACAGTTTTTCATTTAAAAGTAGCATGTATTTTTTATATAGTGCAAAATGTCACCTCGATTCGTTCAAAAGTGAAGAAGAAAGTGAAAGAGAACAAACATTTTACATCTTCACATCCAAATTAAACTATGTAGTAAAATTAGGTAAAATATTTTTTTAAAAGCCTAACGATTAAATTTATAGAAAAAAGATATGAAGTAGATAATAAACTATAAACTCAATAATAATTGGGTAGGTCCTTGATACCTGTCATCATATCATTTCCCTCATCAATCTAGGGCATTGAGGAGACTCAATAATAAAATCGTAATTATGAACTACATTAACTATAGTAGGCAGTAGGTATAGAATAAAGCGAGTGGAGCCGCGCACAGAAGCAATAACAAATCGCGATTTTACTATCTACTGTTTTTAATACATATAGTTTTTTTTAGTTTACTCTTGATGGAAAAACGAACGATGCCACGATATCAGTTGCTGGGGTCAAACCGAAGTTGAATATAACTGGACCCGATGGTACCACGGCAGATTCCAAAACATTAGTTGATAAGGCAGCCATATTAGTGAGTACATAACATTATCTCATACTTACTTGGTCATATGCAATAAGATTTTATACATTTTAGGACCGTGTCGCTGTTAAGTTGAATCTCTAGACGAGCATTTTTGTCATCAATGGCTTAAGTGTGAAAAACTTAGAAATAAATTTGCGTTAACTATATTTTGATATGGCAATGGAACAGCAAAACCTCAGGCGGAGAGTTTGTAAAGCTTTGAAATCAATCGAACTTTCAATAACTTTGAATCTCTTTCGTGGATCTTCCATTATTATTTTATACTCGCTTTAATCGTTCGAAGTATCTTGCTTATATGCTTGTTGTTTACTTTTAGTAGCACTAAGTTCAAGTCATAATACTTGGTACCACAATTTTTTTATGGGTGTATTTTTTACTGATGATTCTAGTAAATAAATAAACCATTAAAAAAAAGTTATTGAAAACTTTGTAGTTATTTAGGAATATTTTTCACACTCAAGCCACTGTTAGCAAGCTCTTTCTGTGAATTGTTCGACTGCACCGAGTTCCCATAACCCCGTGCGCGCCGCTTAGAACCACGCTCAGCTTAGCACCGTACCGTGAAGAAACAATGATCTGTTTCGGTTTTAAGATCTGTTGCCAGTAAAATTACAGGCATATGAGGGGCTTAACACCTTCATTTCTAAAATGATGGACACAGGGCATACCGTGTATCCATCAACTTTAGGCATTTTCACAAAGCAGTACTTTGATAAAAGAAATGGATACCACTTAACTTCACCCCGTTGCTTGATGCCGTCATATTGTATAAAGAAGTGGAAGAGACCAATGGAAAGAGCCAAAGAGAATTGCATCACTATACCTACACGAGCTAGGCTCTTAAATTGAATAATAATTCATATATTTTCTAACTAACTTGCAGATTACAAAAATACTAGATTCAAAGTCTGGAACCTACTCTGTTGATGTCAGCAGTGCCTCCGATTCTCATGTAGTCGTTTCAGCCCGAACCAAGGTCAAGTTTCAACATGGGTTTTCTTCGTTCTTGCCTTCGTCCATCAAAGACACCGCCACTAGACCTCGTCCAGGTATATATTATTCTTGCTTATATATTATATAATTTTAAAAAAATCTGTGCCCTGCGATCCCCAACCCGCATGCCCAGCGTGGGGATTATGGGTATATCCCCCTTTACTAGGGGAGGCCTATGTCCAGCAGTGGACTGATATAGGCTGATGTGGATATTATATAATATCCTACTTCCTACTACTTTGTGAGAATGTATGGATGAATGTTTATTACTCTTTCACGCAAAAATTACTGAATGGATTCGGATGAAACTTCGAAAATTCACAGTTTGATACCTGGATTAACAAATAGGCTACTTTTTATCCCGAAACCACGCGAGCGAAGCCGCGGCCGGAAGCTAGTATATCATATTAATTGTGTGGATGGGTAGGTATTGCTGAAATTCCAGGCACAATGGTACGTTACTAAACCTACCTATTTATTCATTCGGTGTTTGAACGAGCTAGATACATTGATACCTACCTACCTTCATTGATATATACTGTTATCTCCCACCTTCTATACTAACCTATTTTGCCTGCACTAAGGCAAGTCTGCGATTGCCTACTAGCAAATCTCTTGTGTACTTTAATTTCATTTAGTCTTTTTACCTATATATACCTTTTTACGTGTGTGTATATTAGTAAATAAATTTTCTTTAATTTTTTTCCGTATTAATAAACCTATGATCAGAATATAATGGAAAATATATAGATGAACTTTGACGACCTCATTGGAGTGCTGTGCACGCAAGAGGTTGCGGGTTCAATTTACGTGGCGGGCAAAATAATATTTGATCAGCAGCGTATTATTTCAGCACAATGGTGTACATGGGGTAAAGCCTAAAAAAGGAGTCTTTGTGACTTTTGAGTTCATTTTAAACTTTTATTGGATTATGATGATGATGGTGGTGATGAAATCCTGGCTGGTTTAGGCTACAGCAACTGACTGTTATTTGTATAGGCATATTTGACTCATTATTATCATAATTTAAATTGTAATCAGGGTTTTGTTGATCTGCCGTCTCTGATGACTCACATACCCAAAATTGTTGGTAAAGCTACGATTGCAAATTGGGCATGACAGTACCCTGTTGACGAATTATGATAAAACATAATTCAATGGATAACAGCAAATATGATTGAAAGTAACCCAAATCATTTTGGCTTTAACTAAACTTAGGTTTTGTCATTTCAAGAAACAATTTTAATTTTTTGTGATACCCATTGATCAAACTAGCTCATGGTCCACCTAATATTAAGTGGTAACAATTACCTATAACAAAGTATTACTTCGTAAGTCACGGATGTTTGTAACGTGTCCTATGATGCAACGCCCTGCGTCATCAACTTGAGACATGAATGTGATAAGCTTCATGTGGTTATAAATTCTTCAAAACTACATTATTACAACAGAACTTCGTTATGAGATAAAACAGATTCTATTGAATTCATTTAATAACGGACTTTTATTCATGATATTTTGTTCCTTTCAGATGTTAAATCTCACATAAGCATCCAACTAACAGACGGCGATGTTGAACTTAAAACAGTGAAAGTTCTAGATATGCACGATAATCTAATAAAGGAATTACCCCTGGCTGTTACTAATAAAAAGGAAAATCTTTACACGACGGAGCTTGAAGATCTTCCAAATACAATGTTTAAAATAGCTGTAAATATTGTCATGATTTCTTTAATATTATAAGTTTATTTTAACAATCATTATTATTCAATAATCTATTTTATAAGAAAATAATAATTACCGGATGTAAAAAGTATTAATCATGCATATTATGGCAACTCAGATCGTGACTGAACTGAACTGAAAACCATAGAGCAAGTCTCTGGTTTTGTTGATGGTTGGATTTTTTGGAGGGAGGTATTGTCTGAGAGGACCTAACGAAAAATGACGAGGCTTGGGCATTCCGAAAAGTGAAGCGGTAGTGACAAGTCGTCTTGAAAATTGAGATTGAGCCACAAGCCTCGTTAGTTTTTAAACAAAATGATCTCCAAGTAACCTCTGTACAATAATGTCTAGAAAGAAAAAAAAATGTCTATCTAAAATGGATCCAAAAGCAAAAATAAAGTCTTATCCCAAGATAAATGTGTATCATTTATCACAATATATTTTTATTATTATTGGGGTTATTATTAGGCACCTATGATAGAACACCTCTGTAATGATGACTGACTGTTAATCAATATTTTTTTTCAAATTGTGTAACCAAAACCCCTCATCGTAAAATGCTATAAATGGTTCCTACTTTGCCCTTTTTGTATCAACTTTAGGTTTCACGTAGTGTGTAAGGTTGTTCCAAGTTCCAACCGCCATCTCTAGAACTCAAGTGAGTCTAGACTCACGGTGCCCTGGCAGCGGGCTGATTGCGGCATAGCGCAGCGTCGCCGACACAGCTGAATCCCCTGATCACTGACGGGCAGCAGCGTCGGCTGTGCGAGTAGCTATGCCTAGTTGGCATATACCCCTTTTTATAGGAGAGGCCTATATCCAGCAATCGATTGAATATTCTGGCGGTAATATGGTTACTTCAAATGGCCATTATTCTTTTAGCATAATTGTAGTTAACCTTCTCTGATATAGAACTTGAACTTGTGCAGTTTTGATAGTATGTTTTTTTTTTCAGATAACCGCCTATGATTCAGAGAATGATGAAATTATTACAAGAATAGGTTCACCAATTGCACCACAACCCAAAGAATCAGGTAATTATAAAAATTTTGTATGTACAAACTTAAGGTTCACCAGAGAACGAATTGCCCATACATACGTAATACCAAAATTATTTCTAATTCAAGCCTATTTTCACATATTATTGTCAAATTGAGCAGTTTTCTTCCACTTTGTTTCGTATTTAAAAAACAAGATCTTACGTGTTGCTTATTAAGGAACATTGCTTATATTGTCTAGGTACAGAATAACAATACTATGTAAATATTTAAATAAAGGCTGTTTCAAGTCATAATTATTGGTTTTACGAAACACAACCAAATTCATATCAAATTTTTCAACGGTTATATTGCTATTTATTCCACACTCACGGCTAAATCATCAGCAAAATAGAGATAGCAATATTTGGAGCAAATTTTGCACGCGCCTCGAATTAAAGTTCAGAGCGAGGGTCGCCGGATTCTTAACAATAAAATATAGATCCCCATTCGTCTACTCCAGCTTCATCGTCATTACATAAACAAGGGTTATGATAGCGAAAGAACAGAGAAATGTTTTTTTTAAATTAAGATGTAGCAACGTTATTGTATTGAACGCAGGGCTAAGAAGCTCATCAGTCAAGAGTATTTTGCTAAAGCAACGCTCAAGAGCTTGAGCCATCGTCGCGAGGTTACGTGTTTGTCGGTCATTTATAGATTGTACTTCGGAGATTGTTCGCAGGAGCAACATGATTTTATTCCGCCTTCACCTTTCTTCCATAGGAGCTTCAGACGCTCGACCACCGCGGGTGACGTCAATTGCGTGCGATACTAATTTAGTAAGGTTTCTTCGTAATTAAAATCTGTACGTCCTATACAAAAATAGAAACCGGCTTTAGAATGGTCAAATTAGGGCCTTTCACATAATGCTATATTAATTTGACCACGTAAATTCCTGTAAAGCTTGACCACAGCTGTCCTTATTGATGTTTCTACACAACCATGTACCACCATAGCTGGAGACTCAATAAAAACTGGTATATACTGTTCAAATCAAGCCTTTTCATTTGATTAACAAATTATAAATGTTAAATTTATACTTTGTTTTAGCTAAAAACCAAGCTCCTAAGGTGGCAATAATAGGTGCACCAACAATAAACACTGAATGGGACAAGCCACTGCAATTGAAATGTAAAATAAATGGATACCCTCAACCAGCTGTAACCTGGGTTAACAAAGACACGGGTGCCTTGATTCCAGCTACGGTATGTTTTGTTTTTTGTTCTATCTCACTTATGTTTTTTCTTCGTTCCACTCAATTTTTCTTTTACCTTTTCCGATTCAAATTTCCCTTTTCCGGTTCTTTCCTTATTCCTTTTTAACTAAACTAAACTAAACTAGAACACATTAATACTACTTCATGCCAAGAATAGGCCAGGTAGGAGGATTTCCCCGGACGAGCACACAAAAAGCTCTACTACTCATTGGATGTCAATAGGTGGAAACGGCTCATGATCATTCGTCATAAAATTGTTTGAGGGTATTCAGCAGTAGTCTTTCTGGCTGTTGATGATAATCAAACAATCAAATAACAAATTGTTGCTAGCTGTAGAACTTCTGAGCTACAGGTCGCTGGTTTGGTTTCCGCCTACGATAAAAAAATATTTGGTTAATTAATGATATTGTCAGTAATGCTCGTAGCATTACCCCCACCTTTTTGTTACATTTATTGTGCTATAAAGTTTAAATAATAATAATAATATTCAGTTTTTGATATTCATATTACAGTCAGGCTCTGACTAGTGCGACCAGTAGACCATGCGCTAGTTTTTGATCAGTTGACCATGCGTGAGATTTTTTGTATATTTACAACTATTTGGTTCCGAATTATATATTATGCAAGATTTCAGCTCAATCCGATAGTTTTAACGTGAAGTCCTCCAAATATTTCACAAAGTTTTGCCTTTATAATATTATTAGGAAGTAAAAAATTTTTTTTCTTTTATTTTTTATTATCCAACTTACAACTATCATTACAGGATACACCTAATACAATAGTGCAGTCTTCCAATCAAAAAACATACATAATAACCCTTCTTAATAATAACACAATAATATAAAAAGTAAAACCAAACATAAATCATATTTGTTTTTACTTATTATATTCTTTTTTTGTATTTAGACGGCCTCTGTGGCGCAGTGGGCGAGGGTCCGCCTGAAACGCTTGTAGATATTTGTCTCAGGTCTGGGAGTTTTCTATGTATAAAAATACACCTATTTAATTCCAAAAAAATATATATAAGTAGTATATCAGTCATGTAGTTCCCTTAATACAATCTCTGCTCAGTTTGGGACAACATGATTATGTGTGATAGTGTCCAGCATTATTTACTTTTTATTTTTTATTAAAATGGCATTCAATGTGACTTTCTTTTTTAGGTATACCCTGTAGAAATAGATGAGTTTATAAGCACCCTTAAGATTGATAAAATACTTACAACAACAAACTATGAATGCAAAGCGATTAATCCATCGGGAACGGACTCTGCAGCTGTTGCAGCTCAAGTGACCACAAAACCGTTTTTGACCGTCTTAAAAAAACCTACAGGTAGTAACTGATAATTGTTCATCGTTTTCCTGCCCTTATCCCACTCTAGGTGGGGTTGTTTTCTTTCTCCATTAACTCCTGTCGGCTGTCAACTCTGTATTCACTTCTTTGACTCTTATAACCTGTAGTGTACGTACCTACCTAACTTTGTAGGTATCAACATTTGTAAGTGTTTAGTTATAAGAGGGCGCGCACGCACAAGCTCTGAATAAACTCAGCTGTCAACTCTGTATTCACTTCTTTGACTCTTATAACCTGTAGTGTACGTACCTACCTAACTTTGTAGGTATCAACATTTGTAAGTGTTTAGTTATAAGAGGGCGCGCACGCACAAGATCTGAATAAACCAGTTAACTGTCAGTCACCGCGTTGTCATTTTGCTCCCGTATTTAGTACATAACATTTGGCGAAGAGGAGGTTCAAAATGGCGGACTCACGTGCGATAGGAAATATTAAAGAGTTCAAGGCTAAGTTCACATGGACGCGTGGCGCGTTTGGCTCGGCGCGCGGTTTAAGATTGTAACAAATGAATGATGTTGTGTACATGACCGCGCGGTGACGCGCGGTTTGAAATCTACAATTCTGTATCGACATGTTCAGCTGCGACGCGCGGCATCGCGCGTTGCCGCGCGTTCATCTGAACTTAGCCTAATCTCAGTACCGATACTTGGAGTTATATCAAACGAGTGCAAGCTTTTTTATTAGTGAATAATAAAAAATGACGTGCAAAATTCATATCTGATCACGCTGGTGGGAAACGTATTCATGACGGTATTGTGCAGCCACGTAGAACCAGAGAAGAAAGCGTTCGAAGAACTGATCGTTAACGTCGAAAATCATGTGAACCCGAAAGCTATTGGTATGGCAGATCGCATGAAGTTACGAGCTTGTCTCCAAAATCAAAGCGAAACAGTGAACGACTATTTATTGCGTCTAAAAAAGCAATGTAAGTTTAAAGGGACTGATCTGTTGGAATAAAATTTAAAAACGAGAAGTATAGGCAGAGATTGCTGACCGAACGGGAGCTCAGTTTCTCAAGGGCGGTGACATTAGCAACATCTTTAGAAGCGGCTGACGTCGAGGCCAAGCTGGGAGCATCTCGGGCATCTCACGGTGGAGTGTACGCGGTACGATCCAGTGGTAGCAGCGCTGAAGGTTCGCGCGGCGGCCGATGCTATCGGTGTGGATCGCGACAGCCTCTGTTAGTTGAAAATTAACATGTTTTTAAAATTTCGTTCAAATTCATATTTTAACAAATTATCGATTCAAAGCCACCGAGACGACGATATAGAGTTCATCAAACCTCGCTGGAGTCAATTCGAACCCGCCTTCGGCGTTGTCCAGCATCCATCCGATAAATGTGTTTATAAAAGTGCCGAAGTGGGAAAAAGTGGGCCACATAAGCCATGTGTGCCGTAATAGAAAAGGTCAGCTCCGGTACACACAGCGTCACGATCTGGTATACCCCTTTCAAGTATAAATTTAAACTGCTGCCGTGGAGGCTACCATATTCAAATGGCCAAAATCTTATACAAAAATATTTATACTTGGCTGGGAAATCGAACCATCAATTTATTCACACCAGTTTATGAATAAAACGCTCTAACCAACTGAGCTATCGTAGCGGTTGGCGATTATGACGAAATTTTAAGTTACAGTATACGTTTATTATTTTGTCTAGGTATGAATGGATGCGTCAGCTAGTAACTTTTTCATTTATTTATCACGGTAGTGCACAACTACTTTAAATTATTCTGTGCAGCACTGGACTATTGAGGGTAGTTGTGTATTAAATGATAGTTCAGAACAAAAGGTTACTCGTTTCGTCTTGGGTGTGTGTCATTGATTTTGTTTATGAAATATAATTGTGCATATATAACAGCCGAAAAATTGAGCTAAAGAGTGGGTTTTGCAAAATAAAATTTCGGAACGCTACAACCCATCAAATGTAAGAGGAAATGGCAGAATAACATTAGGTAAGTGGTATGACAATTTTAAGTAGGATTATCATAAACAATGTGCTTAGTAAACCTATTCCCTTCTATAATTAATAAACACAGTCATACTTTTATAATATTGTGTTTTTATTTTCAGGTTATTGGTGATGGATGTCATCAATGGGACCAGGAGAAATTATTAAAGTGAGCGGACGCACAATTGGCCAGTTTTGCAAGAAATAATGCTGTTAACAGTGCAAGCAGTGGATAAGCGTCCAGAAGGAACAGTGTATTTAGTTCATGATAACTGCGTGGTTCATCGTTTGCGAATTTTGACCAATTGGCTCGCTTCTCAGACGGGCATAATCACCATAGCATTGGTCATCTAAAAGTCCAGATTTAAATATGTGCAGAATGTGTGAGCATATGTGGGGTCAATTTGTCCTAATTGGGACACAAGTGAAGTGTTGTCCACCTGCAACAGGAGGTCCTAAGAACCTGGGAACTGATGCGTCCTAGTGGTTTTGGGCGGACTATGGTTACCCAAATGAAAAGAAGGCTTCAACAAATTATTTTAAGTGAAAGACATCCATCCCATTTGGTATTAATAAATATTCAGATATATAATGTTTTCAATAATAGATAAAATACCAGAGTAAGTACTTGCGAGTGATCTAAATTGTTTATTGGATTTTATACGGCAAGTATAACCTGTTCCAATGTTAACATGTTTGTTCACTCGTTAATCTTATATGGGTAAATTAAGTATTATTCTATCATTTAAAACATTATTGAAAATTCTAAAAAATAAGATAAACTATCTATATTGTGTTATGTTAAATGGTGTTTTAATAAATTTGTTATAACTTTTGAAAATTGTTTTATTATTTTACCTTAAATAATTATGTAAGTTTCCTACTATACTTAAAACGTAGTCCATTGTGTTAGTAACGAAAATAAAAATAACAAAAATTACATTTAGGCATTGAGGGATTTGAACCCAGTACTCTTATAACGTCTAGATTAATGTCGAGTGTTGTAACCGCCACTCCATCGTCTCATATAGATTTATGGACGAAATTAAATATGCCTAAGCAAGGAGGAGAAGGTTTATAAAACACACATTTGTGCAAAAAGTTCGAGATCCACGACCGACACCGCGACGGTTTGAACCTACTAACGTTAACTAGGGGGGTTACCAGACTCTGACGCTGTCTGTACCAATGTATCGGTACCAATGTACCGGAGCTGTTATGTCGCTCAGTATGTACCAGAGCTGTTATGTCGCTCAGTACCTGCTAACCACTCAAGAATAGCTAACTAGTAACCCAGTTTAGGCCGTCAGTGAAGCCGACTACTATTTCTCCTTTTTTTTTAAAATATTTACAACAGAAACTGCTATTTTATTCATATAAATTCTTATTCATTCTCACAGTTTTTGATACGCTCCTGATTCAGATTGATGCCACATACCTGGTTTTGTATTTAGTTATAGAAACGGGTACAAGTGTTTAAGTGGTTTAAATTCCATAATATATTTGTAAAATTTAAGTTTCTTTTATGTGTGGGGGATAATGTAGTGTACGTACGGTGGGCCAAGAAAGTGGTTTACCAGTTTTGACAAAACTTCGTATGTAATCAAAATAACACTAAGGTTGAACTTTTCTAATAATGAAATAGATACCTATTCATGACGTATTGTTTGTTATCTGAGATGCCTAACATTTTAAGTCATGGGTTGAAGATGTCATTGTTAACTTTATTTTTAATGCGATAGGCTAATGTTTTGAACAAATACAACCATTAGTATTTTTTGTTCATAAATAAAAACCTCTTTTTAACTGAAAAAAAAAGTAAATATTACTTACAACTATCAAGATTTGACATCTTTATTATGTAAACATAGATTACAATTATTGTTATTTATCAATGTTGCTAAAATACCTCGCAATTTATCAATAGCCGAATTATTTGCACTACTTAGCGATGGTCTCAATATTAGTGAGATTTCTAGACGTTTAAATGTTGCCAGCCGGATTTTTTATCCAGAAAATGAAAAACCAGAACTTTATTACTTACAAGACAATTGTTCTTTGCATACAGCAAGAGTGACGCGTGCCTGGTTTGAAGCACACCCAGAAATAAGCACAGACTACTAGGATGCAATAAGGTCCCGCCAGATCTTAACCCAATAGAAAATTTTAGGGATTTTAAGGACAAAGCTCTGGAACGGCACTGTTATGAGATATGGGAGAAAACCCGCGGATTTGATATCTGTTCAAGGCTGGGTTCAATGAGAGACCGTCTCCAAGCTGTCATAGACGCAAGTGGTTGTTACACAAGATATTATGTACTATTTTAGATTTCAGCTTTTTTATTAAAAGGTGTTTGTTAATTTTTTTATTTTTACAATACAATTTTACAGCAACCACTGTTCAGAAGTTCGCAATTTTTATAAGTTAATAAATAGCTATAATTTAATTTCTATTTTATTACGTATAAAATTGCTGGAATAACTTACTCGTATTGTTCTTTTACTCCTTTCCCTATTAATCCATACTTCGGTATTATAAATGTGAAAGTGTGTTTGGTTGTTTGTCCACCTTTGAACTTAGGAGAAGGACATAGCTTACCTTTTGGCGCTATAAACGACATTAATGTGGGCGGAGCTACGGGGGAAAATTAGTTATTTATAAAATAAATGCGTAAAAATTAAACAAAATGCTACCCTTTTAAAATATAAATAAAGAGCACTATTTGCAAGACAGTTAGTATTAGAATTATTTCAATCTATCCTCTCGATATAAGCTAAGCTGATAAAAATGTATGACAAGAAAATTTGGCTAAAAATTCGGCTTGCGCGCGCCGGGACATATTTTTTAAACTTATAGGCCTACAAGGGTTAGCTATCAGATAGGAACACAAGGCAAAGCGTTTTTACAATAAATTATAAAGACAGCATTTGTAGCTGTCAGAATAATTGCAAGGGAAAATGAACCTTGTTGTTTTATGACGGGCACATGAACTTCAACTGTAGGGTGGTAAACCAATTTCTTGGCCCACCGTACCTACCAAACTCTGTAGGTATCCACATTTATAAGTGTTTAGTTATAAGAGGTCGCGCAAGCTCTGAATAAACCAGTTAACTGTCAAAGGAGAAATAGTAGTCGGTTTCACTGACGGCCTAAACTGGGTTACTAGGTAGCTATTCTTAAGTGTTTAGCGCTCCGATACATTGGTACCGGAGCTGTTATGTCGCTCAGTATGTACCGGAGTTGTTATATCGCTCAGTACCTGCTAACCACTGAGTGGTACCGTGGTGCACTTTGCATCTGGGCAGCAAGATCTACTGCACACTGGTCCTGGTATTTGCCAGTACTTCATAACCTACCGGTTGTTAAGAGGACGTTAAACATTTCGAAGATTTTATTGGGTTTGCTCTCCTACTGCACGCCCAAACTCTACAAGCCCTAACTTCACAAACTCTAAACCTTGGTCAAAATATGTGGTTTGGCCGTTGTTACTACAAAAACTAAGGTATAATAGACAAGTAATGATTAGTGAATATATTTTTACTATGAGACTATAGCGAAAAGGGCAAGGCCACATATTTTGACTAAGGCGTAGAGTTTGTAAAGTCAGGTCTTTAAGAGTTAGAAACTTGGCTTTACATGAGATCAGCGTGCCAAGTGCAATTTTATTACCAGGTCGATCGCGTTTAGGTGAATGCAAATTTATATGGAGTCGAGGTAGCGCCATCTAGTGAGAGACGCGTGGTACTGACTCCTTTCCATACAAATTTGTATACGCAAACGCAATCAAGCTGGTAAAAAAACTCGCACTAGGCACCCTGATAACTTTTGGCCAGTACGAGCCATCAGGTCTCATCTTGGCAACATTTTACATATGGTAGGATTTTAATTTAATTGATTTATTTTAATATTCCAGATATTTCCATAAACTACGAAGATAAAGGTGAAATACATTGTCAGGTGGCTACATACCCACCCGCCACCATCACTTGGTACAAGGATAGAACGCCCTTACTAGAGAATGACAACTTAGAGTTTTCAGATGATAAATCTGTTTTAAAGATAAAAAAAATGAACATTTCTGACGACGGATCTTACTTCTGTGAAGTAAGAAACGATTATGCAAGAAAAATATTAAGTGCAAAGATCACTATTAGTGGAGTGTGTAAGTTATTGTTTTGACTTAAGCTTGATTTTGCGGTTTTCCATTGCCAGATATTCAATATGGAGAAATTATTAGATATACATTGGGAGAGCTGGTGAGATTGAGCAAAAATATGTTTGGTTTATTTAATTGTTTAGTGCCATCAACATAATATACCAATTCAATTCATTAAACATAAGAGATCCACTACGTGTTTAATGCGGTTATGGTTTCATACATATTCTAAAGGTTAGCTCACTTACACGACTCTGCTACCACCGACGACTAATAAAATACCATTCAAATATATGCTTTAAGTTTATATTAACAGCATAGTGTCGGCAAGCTTCCTGCCATCAGACTGCTCGGTAGTTGACGTCTCGCTGGCCACACGTTGTAAACGAGCGGTCGGCGCGGTGTCCGCGTGCTGACTCACCGCGCCGGTTGGTGGATGGTGTGCGCGGGTCGGAGCGTGGTCAACTGGGTGGCGGCTAGCTGTCGCCGCGTGGACTACTGGGTGCTTACAAGCTGTCGCTGCGTGGAAAGCAAGCAGTCGCCTTAGCTTAGGGTGGTGTTAGGTGGGAGCGGTGTTGGAGCAGAGTCGTGTATGTGGGCTACGACCTTAAGCCCTCTTACGTACTAGCGGTTAACCGCGGTGGCGGCTAGCCGCGTGGTTAACCTTTAGTTGACATTTTGTAGTGGTTAAATCCGTACAAACATAGGCGGTCGCATATTTATTTGTAAAAACGGCTGACCGCGTGGCTAACTGCAACCGCGGTTTACCGTTAGTGCATATGAGGGCTTACAATTAATGTTATTTTCTTAATCAACTAAACTCTTATTTTAGATGCTCCAGAGATTGATAAAACAACTGACTCTGTTTCATCGCGTCCCGGTAACGATGCAGTGTTGACTTGCCAGTAAGTTAAAAGTTCCCCACATTGGTAGCATCCGTGACATAACTTTCTTTTGAAAGAGTCAAGACTATGAACTTGTGTTAAAATAATTTACTGTTTGTATGAAACAAAGTAGACTTTACATTGAGTATATCATCTAAATATATATCAACAGTACATATCAATGAAACTATAATAGAGCAAGAAGCTTTTATCATAACGGGAGTGCTTGCTTTGAACAAACATCTGTACCTCTTTTCCCTCCAAATAGGTATTGGTAATGCTATATTTTACCACTCTTACAAATTCTTATGATCTTTGCTTTCCCTCTTACCTACCTACCGGTGTTCATCTTTCTATCCGCTTACCTTCTTACCCGCCAACAGTCTTAAACGAGTTTTCGCGTAGAGAACTTGATCTCGACGCAACGGCCGGTGTTCATACGCGTCGCACCCGCATTGCTGACTGTTAATTGTGAAAAGTGTGAAGTACGAAAGTACTTAAATCAATCTAGTTGATAAACTACTTGTACATAGTTTTTCAAATTTCATCCAAATTCCTGCAGTTGTTATAGAGTTGAGTGAGTACAAACATACAAAACACATAAACGCTCTCACAAACTTTCGCAATTATAATTAATTAGTGTAATGTGATTTTTTTCAGTGTCACAAAAGGACATCCCAGACCAAAAATTATTTGGTATGAGAGTGGTGAATTTGATGAATTAAAGGAGATAAATGAATGGGAAAATAATGAAACCATAACCAAACATAATATTAGAAAAGATGATGGAGGCACATACTCGTGCTCAGCTACAAACGCGATTGGAAGCGATTATCATGAAATTAAACTGACTGTTGAATGTATGTACCTTTTAAAACAATAAGTATTCTTTACCATAGCAAATATCATAAGACAAATTAATAAAAACGAGAAGGACTAGAAAGAGGATTGAAAGAGAAACATGCTAATCGAACTCCACGCCTTAAGTGCAAAAATCAACCGGAATCGCTTGCCTCATAGATAAACTACACACAGTCAATATGAATGAATGAGTTGGATGGTAGACCAATAGACTAATACTAATTACCTTCACAGACCCTCCAGAGATCAAACGTGACTTGGAAGTTATTAAGAAAGTAGGAAAAAAGGTTTACATGTCTTGCACAGTGGAAGGCGAGCCTGATCCAGTCGTGACATGGTATAAAGACGGTGTCCCACTCACTAAACGCGATAATATTTTCATCTATCGAAATAATGACACTAGGTAAGTAATTTTAATCAGTTGTTATACTTAATCGTACAATAACAAACAACATAACGACATTTTAGCTATCATGGATACTTCAGATATTGCCCAGATACGATTATCATCATCATTAACATTCTACTCTGACGGCCTCTGTGTAGCAGTGGGCGTAGGCCCGCCTGATGCAGGTTGCGTGTTCGATTCCCGCCGCAAAACAAAGGTTTTAAAGATTTTTTCATATTTGTCTCTGGTCTGTTCGATTTCTATTTATTATTTATGGCTGTATTTACAAAAAAAATTGTTATATCAGTCAAGTTCTGCTCAAGCTCTGCTTAGGGGCTAGTTTAAAATGTGTGATAATGTCAAGCATTGTTCTGTTCTATTTTTACCACGGCAAAACCTATGTTAACTTTTGTGCATATTTCTTGCCCCATAAACGCTGTTAAAAACTATTTTTTTTTATTTAATATGGGCCAGCTCTTGACCTCGAGGCTTGCATTGGCAAGGATGAGGTCGACGATTGAGGGAGCTTTCCCAGAAGATGCCTATTTACTCTCTTTCTGAAGCCGTTAGGTTCGTTTCTACCCTTCAATTGTTCTTGTATGGCGGTTCCAATCAATCCCAACGCTGCAAATGGGGTTGGTTGTAAAGCACAGTTTCTCGCTACACCGTCGCTGCTGTCTGTGAATTTAGCAGTGGCAATAAAGGCTGCGCTATGCCACAGTCAGCTGGCCACCAATGCTCTATCTCACATAATTACTATTGAATAAATATTTACTTTTTTTCAGTATAGAAGTTGGAGTTGATGATAGCGGTACTTACACATGCAATGCGACTAATAAACTTGGAACCGCTACGAAAACTGTTAGGCTTCACATACATGGTGAGCAAATATATCAATATTTTTATAATTTCAATTTCCTAATTAAAATGAGTTTATGTACCTTAAACTGATTTCTCTGAACGAAAAACACGTAATTTTGTTTGTGAAACGTAACTATAAGAACAGACACTGATTTAGTTATCTCCTAAATTATATTTAACTTATGTACTCTATATTATATATCGTTCGCCCGCAGTTTCCCCGCGTAGTGTTTTAAAATAGCTTATGGTGTAAATCCAGAGTATATTCTACATTACCTGTCATCCAAATCCGTTCAGTGTTTCCAACATGAAGGAGTGAACAACATGGAGCTATAAATCCAAATATAAAAAAATATTTGGATTTATAATTGGTTGCCATTTGAGGCATACTCAAGTCAATCTAGTAGAGTCCTCAATCTTTTATCCTCAAGGTCCCACTGAATGGGTTACGGTTCGTCAAGGTCGATACATAATACAAATATAGCAAACGTAATTGTTTTAATTTATTTGACTAAACCTACATTTCAATATTTTTTATGATGTTTTTTTTTGTTTTTATTGCCTAATTTATGAATGCTTATGTATTTAGCTTAATTTTGTGTCTCCGTAATGTAAAAAAATGTATGGATTCTGTCTGAAATAAATAATTTATACAAAATCTACGAGTATAATTATATTTGCTATTCCACAGATCCAGTTAAACTGAAACTTCCGAAAGACACCAAATTGAATGTAGCAGCAGGCAGTTCTATCAGCTTACCGTGTGATGCAATTGGACACCCAACTCCGAAGACAGAATGGATTTACTACAGCTTCAACTCAAAAGTTCCACCAAAACCTTTACAGTAAGTTATTTTTTTTATTATTCTATCGATTTTTTCCTGCGGTACATACACTTTTTAATAGACATTTATAGTACAAATCTAATTAAAATGTACCCAAATTCGTTAGTAGGCACGTCACAGGCGTCATTTGAGAACATCGAATGAATGAATGAATGAATTTTCAACGTCTAGACTCCAACCTTTGTTTAAGCTTATGCCAGTAGATAGATAGATAGATAGAAAACTCTTTATTGTACTCACACCAACATAGACAAATATAACTATAAACAATAACAATAATGAAAGTACAATGGGCGGTCTTATCGCTTAGAGCGATCTCTTCCAGACAACCTTTGGATGGACTTGATTTAAAAGACTGTAGCAGACGATGGTGTTATATCAATAAACACATACATTTTATAATCCATTGCGGACTAGGAAAAAATGAATACGTTATTTAATATAATTATACATAAACATAAATATCTACTTGTGAAAAATAGATACTAATAAATAATAAATACACACTAATAGATACAAGTAATTAAAATAAATAAATAAATATATATATAGAGAGATATATATATATATATATATATACTCTAAAAACAGATGAAAGTTTCATTTCAACCGTCTTGTGAAGCGGATGAAAAAAAATTGAAGAGAAGCTTTTTAAAGATAGGCAGAGATTGAGCAGTTCTGATGCTGACAGGAAGAGAATTCCAAAGACGAACAGCTTGAACAGTAAAAGAGTGGGAGTAGAAAGTGGAAGTGTGCACAGGTGTTTGAAGTTGAAATGTCTCAGAGGAGCGTAATGTGCGTGAATTGGATTGGCAAAGATATTGAAAGCGCTCTTTGAGATAAGAAGGAGAAGTAGGGTTGAAGAGGATACTGTACAAAAGTGAAAGAATGTGAGTATTTCTGCGCTCACGAATGGGCAACCACTTCAGCTTCTTTCGAAATTCAGAGACATGGTCATACTTGCGCAGACCGAAAATAAATCTGATGGACAAATTTTGAAGGCGTTCGAGTTTATCAAGCAGTATTCGTTGAATAAGTTCGAAAAACGTATGAAATGAAACGTTCTATTCTTAAACTATCTAACTATCATCATCATCTTCAACCTATCTCTCAGATGTGGTTTTAATAATTGGAAGATCGAACTTTAAAGTTCCTCCTTAAGTTTGTAAGTTAAAATAGTTATTTGTTATACAGGAGTGCAAATTTGCTTTTTAACCGCGTGCTCAATTTGGATGACCGAGCAAGTGAAAGATTAAAAAAAATTGAATCCTGAGCGTTAGCGAAGGAATTAAAAGAGCACGAGGTGAAAATTTTTTGCACTCGAGTGCAACACGTAACTTTTCATCCCACCTCAGCGAGGAAAGTACTAAATGCAAAAAAAAAGTTTAACATCTAAAGTTTAAAACAAGAAGGTACACCAAGAAGGTTCTGAGTCTGAGTTTTTAATAAATCAAAAAAGGTTGTATCATAAACTTTTTTGCTGTAACTCACTAGTGAGTTATAGATTTATTTTTAAATTTTATTGGTTGATTTGCTTTGTTCTTAAAAAGTTTTTATTCAAAAAAAAAGATCGTGTTCAATAGAACAAACAAATTAATGTTCCTATTTCTTGCTCATTTAATGCAACTTCTTATTTAAATAGATAATTTTAACTCGAACGTGTTTAATAAATAAAACTTTCACTCAAATATAACTTTTGTTTTCTCTGTAATAAAAGTTTTTCACAACTAGTTTACAATGTTGAAATTATAGTTATTAATTAATTAAAATGTCTACAAGTACTAGTTACGAAGAAAATGATTTTGACCGCCCGATATAAGATGTGAAGCCCTTAACGTTATGGAAAGTTTACTAAATGAAAACTCCCAGGAAAAATCCTCGGCTCTCTTAAGACCCTAACCCACGGCTCGGGTCTCAATGGCGCCTCGGCGGTAATCACCAATGTTACACACTAGTACCATAATGTACTATTAAAACTGCCCGGAAAATTCAATTTTACAGGAAAAACTGAGTTCTTTTTACCATAGGATTTTTAACGGGAGAAGATTATGGACAGAACAGTATTCTGTCGCTTAAGTTACATAACATACAAATTCTAACTTAAAAGGGAAGGTGAGTTTGTTTGTTTGTTACGCTTTAACGACCGATGAGCATGAAATTTTAAATAAACACTATCATGGGTACAGAAAAAGACATAGGTACCATGTGTCTTTTTCTGTACCCATTCATTCAGAAAAATGTACCAAACAAAGCTAAAGTGTTTTTGATAGAAAATTAACTTTGACATTAATTTTAAATGGGTTGTATATAAACACCAAAATAAAATCACTGATTACATAGCAAAAGGACTGAGTACACAGCATAAACCTAATATTTTTTCTGTTGGTTTGGCTGCGGAAAGGATATCTGCGTAGTTATTAAAAAAACCTACTGACCTACTGTGCACGCTCTGATTAATATGCTGTACAGTCAGTATTTATGATACCTATGCAATTAGTAATATTCCATTTTAAATGGATTAGCTTGCCGAAGAACCAATAACCGTTAAGGTAAACGAGTTCTTTAGTGGAGACCGCGGCTGCCCTCCGTTCAGGTGGAGTGACGATTTGCGTAAGGCTGCTGGTAGAAGCTGGATGCGTCGAGCTCAGAACAGGGCGCAATGACGCATCCAGCTTCTATAATGATGATTGATGATGTAACTGCTATAATTATATTTAATATTTATTTTCTCCTTTTTAGAAAATCAAACACAATTACACCAATTACATTGAGAAACATTCAACTAGGAGATGATGGTTATTATACTTGCACAGCTAGTAATGCTTATGGCCAGACCAATCTTACGTACGAGCTTCATGTCCTTGGTAAGTACCTTTTTGGTTAAGAGGACGTGGGGTATCTAAATTCAGTGTTCTCCGATTATTTGAGTTAAGCAACACTCCGCGCGGTCACTACTTGGATGTATGACCGTAGTGGCATTTAGATCTGAGCGTTTCCATGCTTCGGAAGATAGTTTAAGATGTTTTCCCGGCTTTTTCAGTCGTCAAGCCATGTCGGAGGCCTTCGAGCAGCCTAAAAACTCCGACACCAGAGTTGGTCACTAACCCACATTCTTATTCTTTATGGTACACGAAAACATAATACAGGAATAAATTTACTTAAATGCTATGTACAAAGGCGAGGTTAAACCTGAAAGAGTTTTTTACAGCAAACCTTTGGGTATTGGGAGAAGATAAAAAGAGAAGGATAGATACATGTGTACTAGTGTACATATAATGGATAAGATAAATTTAAGATAAATTTAAGATTAAACTTAAACCTACATATTTACATAAATCTACATTCAAATAGTACCTACTTATATACTTACATAAAAAAAAATTAATAAACGTATCTACATAACTACCTACACACATATTCCTAACATATAAATAATTACAATAATTAATAATATATAAATATAATATTCAAATTCTTTATTGCAATAATTATGTTAGTTACAATGAAACTAGAAGAAGTTATTGTATCACCTAACAGTCAAATACATAGCCTTGGCTACTAGAATTTTCTCCTATGTCCTGGGTATCAGGAAGAATGAATACTCCAAGGTTTTGCAGATAATGCAAACATTTGTCATGCAGCAGGAAATAAACCCACACCTCCTGCGTCTCAGCTAGCTCATAACCATTGCGCAAATGAGGTGGTCTCCAAATATAATCAATGTAGGTATTTATCTTCTTTGCGAATGTGCACTTTTGTAAAAATCAACCAGTAAAATAACGAGTTATTATACTAGTAAAAGCTCACAATGAATAAAATTGAAATTCAATTGACTAGGTTCAAGCAAAATGGCAATATTTTACATCTGTGGGCAATAGATATGTTTTAATAATTTTCAGTTCACATTGCAAATTAGATTTCTGTCTGGACCCAAAAGTATTCAAAAACCACAAAACAAAGCTCAAATCAAGAAGGAAATTGACAGCTTGCAATAAAAAAACTGTTGATGAGATTATGAACACTATCGCGTAAGAAATTAAAATAATGGGAAAAAAAACAGATGGGAAACTTTTGTATAGTAACAATATCGCGAAAGAATTATTAGTATTGTGATAAAAATCAATGGGGCATATTTGAGTATATAGAAACAAGCGAATGATAAATAAGGATGAGTGGGTAGAAATTCGAATGGGGAAAAATGCGAATGGAAACTTTGCTACGCGGAATTAACGATTTTGGGGAAACGATTTAATTACTCGAAAGATCACAATCCAGTATCAGTTCGTTCTAGATTAAGGGTCATTATTCCAAATTTGTTTCCAGCGCCACCTGTGTTGGAAAACATCTACGCAGATAAAACATTCAAGGCAGTAGAGGGTGACTTGGTCGTTATGATAAAGTGCCGAGCTTCGGGAAGTCCAACGCCGACCATAACATGGTTGAAAAATGGATTTTGGGTCGCAGCAGGTCAGTAAATTTGAGTTCTGTTACATGGAAATGTTTTATTTGTACAGTCACAATATGTATGTATATCTTGTTTTCATTTAAATTGATAAGTACTTGGAAAATTGGCTGTTTGTATTTTATACCCCTGTGTGGAAAGAACAACGTTCTGCTGTGATACTGTGTGATCTAGTGCAGAGGAACAAGGTGTTTCACTTCATTAGGTTATATTCAAAAAACTTAAGAAGAAATCGACCTGTTACAGGTAGACAACACAACTCGCGCACAATCACCAATAACAATTGTTATAACCATTGCTATTGGTGATATTGCTATTGGTGATTGTTACCACTTAACATCAGGTGGCCCATCGGCCTGTTCCATCTTCTAGCAACATAAAATAATATACTTTTGGTCAATTTAATAATGTAAGACTGATAAATGGACTGGTTGATGTATAATCCAACAATAATTATAGCATTATCAAATTTATAACAGGTGACGACTTTGACATGGAAAATGGGACATTAATAATGAAAAATATAAGTAAAACCGCTGAAGGCGTTTACGTATGTGAAGCGAAGAATTCTTTAGGAATTGACAGAGAAGCTTATGAAGTTAAGGTGGAGAGTAAGTACCGTTACGCTGTACATAGTTATATTTATTTAAGTTCATAAAAAAATAAATTGCATTCTCAACAATCATTAAAACAAAAGCATTGAAAGCTCATGATGTACAATAAACTTTGTTTGGAGATTTCGTGTAATTTATTCCATTTTTGTAATGATTTAGTCAAAAGAATCCGTCAACTTACTGACGTAGAAACGGCTAGACTGGTTTATTTCAGCTACTTCCACAGCATTATGTCATACGGCATTTTGTTGTGGGGGAATGCTGCAGATTTCCACACCACATTTGTGCTGCAGAAGAGGGCTGTTCAAAGAAAATACCTGAGACAAATATCTTCGGAATTGAACTTGCAATCTTCTGCATCTCAAGTGAATCTTCACCCACTGCGCCACAAAGGGCGACTAGAATCTAAAATCAAGTGGTAAAATTGGATATATTGGATATATATATTATATGCACTGAAAGAAAGAAAGAAAGAAAATACATTTATTTTTACCCAACACCTAGTACAAAAAAGAAAAACATTAAGCTACTTAAAATACTAACGTCTATACTTATTAACTAATAAATACCTATGCTATTAAATTACTTAGGGTAAAAACAGGTCCCTGTCTCATATACGTGCAATGCACGTAAATATATACCACGTGCCGCGCTGGTTTGGTTTACAGACAGGGCCTTCTGTTAAATCACGATCATTGTCGGTCACACATAAATAATAAATACTGTAAGAGCGCGACGTGCGTGCTCACCACTCGAGCTACATAAATCGACTGGCTGAGTGAACGCACGCAAGTCTGCGCGGGAGCGGAACTGAACGACTGATGTGTGTGAGTGATGGCACCACATTCATGAAGCGAACAATTTAATCCACTATGTTGGTGCTAAGGTTGGGGTACGCCCTACATACTCCCCCTATTGTCTAACTATGGACCCCATGTTATGACAATGACAATACAATCCAGTGATCTATGTACTAGGTGTTTTTTCGGGGGCGACCGCGTTTACGCCTAGGCGCGATTGGCTGACACACCTCGGATTGCTCCTCACCTCTAGCGTGGTACCGCATCAACTGAGAAACGTGATATTTTCCAATTATATCCTCTTGTCGTTGGTAATGAGCTAACACGTAGGTAGTAGGGCTTGCTTGTTTGGCTATAATATATGGTCCATCTTGTTTGGGCATCAACTTGGCGCTAACTCCTTTGCTGGCGTTACTCAAGACATGACTTTTTAGTAGTACCAGATCGCCTACCGCTAGGACATCTGCTCGTCGGGTGACATCTTTCGCCACCTTCCTGGCATCCTGCTGGCGCTCAATGGTCTCTTTACTCTCCGCGATAGCGTCAGCGAGTTTGAGCAGATACGGCGAGATCTGCGGCGCGTAGTTAGTAGCGGTCACCACCTCACGGATGTCGGCTTGCGCGTCCAGCGGGGAGCGCAGTTCGCGTGCGAATGTGAGGTAGGCCGGCGTTCTATCGGTTGACTTGCAGACCGCCGTATTCATAGCGAAGCGGATTGCGGGCAGTGCCTCCGGCCACTGTTTGTGATGCCCCTCGACTAGGATAGCAAGCTGGGTCTTGATATCGCGGTTCTTTCTCTCCACCGGGTTCGCCTCGGGATGGTAGAGTGGGATCAGATTTTGTGTGACGCCGAGAGCGGCCATGGCGTGCTTCATGACGTCGGCGACGAATTGCACACCGTTGTCGGAAATGATCCGCCGTGGCACGCCGTAACGCAGGAAAACTTCGTCGATGAGGGCACGCGCGCACGCTTCTGCCGTCGCCTCCACCAAGGGAAACAGCTCCACCCACTTGCTGGCGGGGTCCTCCGCGACCAGGATCCAGCGCTCGCCGAGCTCACCACGCGGCAGCGGCCCGAAGAGGTCGACTGCGATCACCTCGAAGCGTTGCGCCGGCACGGGAGTCTGTAAAAGGCCGGCAGGTTTTAAGTTTGATGGCTTGTACTTCTGACATTCTGTGCAGGTCTTGAGATATTCTGTCACCAAGCGTCTCATGCCCGGAAAGTAGTAATGGGACTTAATTCTTCTCAGCGTTCGTTCTATGCCGCCATGCCCAGCTGTAGATTTATCATGGCATTCGACCAATATTTCCTTCCGCATACTCTCCGGTATGACTAACTGGGGCTCCTCACTATCCTCTTCATGAGTATAATGATAGAGTACTCCTTGTGTCATACAGTAACCTCTCTCTGCCCATCTCGTGCTAGATACTACTTCATCCCCTTCTAGCTCTTTAATGATTTTAGCAATATCATTGTCTGCCATCTGTGCCTCTCTGAGGGCTGACGCCTCCCAGCGTGGGGTCTCTATGACGACTGTGCAGAGCCCACAAGATGATCGGCAATCTTCCTCGCATGGAGGGCGGCTTAGGGTATCTGCGATAACATTTGCTTTACCTGGGGTATATTCATAATGCAGGTCGTAAGCTTGCAGCTTCATCGCCCAGCGTACAAGGCGGCCGGAGGGAGACTTCAAGGTGAGCAGCCATTTGAGCGGCTGGTGGTCGCTGGCGACTCGCACACGGTGTCCATCGATGTAGCCGCGGAACTTGTCTACCGCCCAGACGACGGCCAGCGCCTCACGCTCGGTGGTCGAGTAGTTGCGTTCGGCGGGCGTCAACAGGCGCGACGCGTATTCGATTGGGTGCTCGCTGGCAGGCGACTCCCCCTGCAGCAAGGCAGCTCCCAAAGCATAGTTGCTGGCGTCGGTCCTGAGTATGAAATCAATGTTATAGTCTGGCTGACTTAAAATTGGTGCGGTTGTTAACAACTCCTTCAGTTTGATAAATGAGGCTTCTTGATCACTTCCCCATGCCCAGGCCACATTTTTTCTGGTGAGTTGGGTTAAAGGTTGAGCTATTTGAGAAAACCCAGGCACAAACTTTCTAAACCATGAGCATGTTTGAAGAAAACTTTTGAGGTGCTTCATGGAGTTGGGTGTCTTCATATTTTTTATCGCCGTTATCTTATCTGGGTCTGGGGAGACACCTTCTCTTGTGATCACATGACCTAGGTATTTAACACTTGTGCGAAGAAACATGCATTTTGACCGGTTGGCACGGAGCTTAAACAACCTCAAACGTTCAAATACCGCTTGCAGCTCAGTAAGGTGTTTTGCATAGTTGCCTTCTGTTATAAGTATAAGATCATCAAGGTAACAAAGTAGGGTCAAGTTTTTAACTGTTGCACCAGATTTAAATCTATCTATTAATCTCTGAAAGGTTGCAGGCCCATTACACATTCCAAACGATAAAACCTTGAAACGATAAATTCCCAATGGACATGTGAAAGCACTCTTATCCCTGTCCTTATCTGCTAATTTCACCTGCCAGTATCCTGACCGTAGGTCGATAGTGGACATGTAACAGTTCTTCTTAGTGTATTGGAGCAGATCATCAATGAGCGGAAGCGGGTAGGAGTCTGTCTTAGTAATAGCATTCAACTTACGGTAATCCACACAAAAGCGAAAGGTCCCATCCTTTTTGGGTACCAGTAGAGCTGGAGAGGCCCACGCAGACTCGCATTCCTCGATGACGCCGTCACTCAACATCTTGTTAATTTCAGTTTCCATGATGGCACGCTTTGCAGGGGTAAGACGGTAAGGCGGTACAGCGATCGGCAGGTGTTCTCCGGTGTCTACATGGTGCTCTGCATAGGGAGTGCATTCTCCCTTATCGCTGAAAACATCATCATAGCACCTAAGCAAATTAGCCAAAGCCAACCGTTCATCTGCAGAGAGCATGGTTCCTTCATCTTCCTTAAGAAGTTCAGCTGAATAACACTCCACGGGCCGAGTAATAGCATTTTCACACTTAAGATGATGCACATTCCGAGGCGTGTCAGGCAAGTGCCAAGTCATGTTAGAAAAGTTCAAGACCAAACCTGCTTTAGTAATGAAGTCTATCCCCAGCAAGGTATCATTATTAATAGCATAAGGCAGAACCACAAATGTTACTGGGACTATAAGTTTAGTCTTGAACACTGCCACATTAACATCGGCCAATTTAACCAAAATGTCTTGCATGCTGCCGTCTGCCAGCTTGATTAGCATGTTTGTTGTACGGAAGGGAAATTTCTGCTTGAGAAGGAGTGCGTAGAGCGTACACCCAGCAATACATGCCTTGGCCGCTGTATCAATTAAAGCGGTGCCATCACAACCATTGATCTGAATGTCTAAGATAGGGCGGTTAGTATTCTGGACATGCTCAGGTACAGTTAGGCTATTTAAGTCTAGGGCGCTATTAATGCAATTACTGCAGTAGATATTCCTAAAACTAGAGTCTCCGCTTAGACCTATCTTAGTGTCTCTCTTATACACTACCTCCACAACACCACACTTTTTACACTGAGGAGAACTTATAGAGTACTCACATTGTTCGGCGTTCGAACCTACTCGTGATGAGTCCGGTGTCAGCGTGATATCGGCTAGGCGGCAGGCGTCGGCGCCGGCTTGCGGCGCGCACACCGGCTTGTCCAGCGCTATCACTTGCGCGGCGGCGGCGTCACGGCGTTCGGCGGCGCGGCGGCGTCGTCGGGCACGACTCCCGCAACCACGCGAGAGAACGGGGCTCTCACAGATCGATGGCGTTGACGCAGCGTTGGTTGGAGAAAACATATTCTCAACATTCTCAACAGCATCGTTGTTTTCATTATAATTGTAACTCAAGTCTAAATGACCTGAAGTTGGAGACAATTGTCGTGACATTGACGTTTCAATCGCGAAAAATTTGACCGAGCGACCAGGAGAGCGAGCGTTGTGTTCTCGTTCGACCGAACCAGCGCGTGGTGCGAGTGGCGGGGAATCGGGACCGGAGTGAACTTGGCGCGATCGGGAACGAGTTGCATCAACAACGCCCTCGGTGTTGGTATTCCGAACTACCGGGGCCGGCGATGAGTAACGCGTAAACTTCGACTTTCGGTCGTTATTCTGTTGCCATGCACGAACATTTCCGACTGGAGCCGAAACGTTATGCGGCTGATGGGCGTCTGTGGCGCTGGCGTCGTATTCGTTACGGTTTCGGCCACGTGGGGTGTAATTTGGGCGCGAAGTTGACATATTTTCGACCTTATTCTCCGTGTTCGTATGCTTCATATTAACTTCCCCTCGATTTTCTTCAACGCCTCTAGCTTTTTCTAGCAATTTCTCAAAGCTCTCGAATGATGTTCGCTGTATTCTTTCCCTTATACTATGATGCAAGAGGCCGAAAATCATATCTAGTTGCACCTTTTCCGTTAGATCTCCCTCGGGTAATTTGGCCAGGAGCGCGCGGACGTTGGCGATAAATACGTCGGTTCGCTCGTTCTCACCTTGTTCTCTAGCGAAAATTTTCCTATAGATTTGGTAGGGCGGCCGACGCTGGCCGAAAGCGCAGCGCAATTTTTTTAGGGCGTCGTTCCAACTGCCGGTATAATTCTTCACTCCTACAAACCATACAGCGGCTTGTCCTTCCAACAGGAGTGGTAGGCCTCGCAGTGCGTGATCATCACGCATACCGACGCATTCTTTATAGATTTCTATCCTGTCTATGAAGGCCTCCAAATCATCGGCGTCACGAGAGGATCCGTTAAATCTCGCTGTACAGCCGGTAAAGTTAGGTGGCACGGTTGTGATTACGGCGGCTGCGCTCGGCGTCATCGATCGTACCGGCGAAGCGTCATTTGCTTGTTGTTGGACAGGTGGCGGCGTGGGCGCCTCACTGCTCAGTGATGTGTTTACTGCGATGAGTCGGTCAACGCGTTCCAACACTTGCATGTTGGCTTCCGCCTGCGTCCTCGCAAACATGGCAAACATCGCGGATAGTTGCTCCTGCGATAACATCACGTTTGCTGGAGGGCTCGTAACCGTAGCCGCAGTGAGATCTGTAGCGCTCCCGAAAGAGGCGGTATCAGTATCCCCATTTTCAGCGCCTGGGGTGGTAGATTTACGGCTCCGTGTTTTCGGCATTTTCGCACTTCACACACATGAAATTGTTTAGATTTTTGGGGGGTTCACGCAGCACAACGCGGAAAACTTTATTTTCAAGGACGCGTTGGCTGGGCCACAAGATGGCGCGCCAGTGTAAGAGCGCGACGTGCGTGCTCACCACTCGAGCTACATAAATCGACTGGCTGAGTGAACGCACGCAAGTCTGCGCGGGAGCGGAACTGAACGACTGATGTGTGTGAGTGATGGCACCACATTCATGAAGCGAACAATTTAATCCACTATGTTGGTGCTAAGGTTGGGGTACGCCCTACAATACCTATTTAATACAATATAATGTATATATTATGTAAGTGGTAACAAAATTTAAACAAAGACAAACAGATTCAACTACAAAAATCCAAACGGCCCGGCCACAGCGATTACCCATCCAAACTAGGGCATAATAGAAAGTTATATTTAGAATACTTAGCGTCACACTACAAGAATACCATTTGTATTATCAGACTGAGGTATTTCAATTTGAATCGATTTGTGTAAACAGGAGCCCCTCGACCTGGTCATCCTACATCTACAATAGTCATCAGCACAGGCGGTTCGTCTATAATCAAATGTAATTTGCCACACAAAAGAACAGATTTGTTGCGTTGGTATAAGGTAAGTTTTTTAAGACGTTCGTGAATGCGACTAGCACAAGACCGTGGTGGTTGGCACAAACTTCGGGAGGCCTATATCCAGTAGTGGATATACTCGGGCTGTGGATGATGATGTAGAAGGTAAGTATACCACAATCTTCTCTAATTCACCAAACTGCTCTTTTAGATGAGCTGCCTATGCCTTTTGAAGCTTGACGCATACTTAATGTAGCTTTCCTTTCCTAATGAGAAGGGGGGTATTCCTTCTCATTAGGAAAGGCCTGTACCCAGCAGTGGACTGATATATTAAATGTTGTATGAATTTTTTTTACCAGCTCACTTATGTAAATTTGAAAGATATTTCAATTCAGATGGGACTAGCGAAGGCCGCGCGTTCAAGTACCGCTTGTTAATATTTAGTTTTCGATTTATTATAAAATCCTTACCGACATTGAAGTTTATCACAATTTTATTATACTTTCAATTATTGATTATGTATTTTTTTTTCTCTTTTCAGAATAATGTACTGATACATAAAGGTGAATTGATGATAAGAAATGCTCAATTAACTGATTCTGGAGTTTACACGTGCAGGGTTAGCGACTTCACGAAGTCCTCGACTGGTAACACGATGGTCAGAGTTGGGCATAAGCCGAACTTTGACAGAGATGAGGCAGAAAACATTGAATTTGCGGAGAGCACCCCGCTAGTACTCAGTTGTGAGGCAAACGGTGAACCCAAGCCAACGGTAAGTAATTCACAATTTGTTATCTAATTTATTTATTTACTCGACTAAAACGGTTACACAACCTATAACATTAATTAAAGAATAGAGTTATATTATTATTATTTTAACAAAGTTAAAACGTATATAAAATATTATTAATAGGTAGTTAGGTACTAAAAATCAATACAATATACAATAAAAAAAACAGACAAGCTTAAATGGGACTGGGCTTGTTTACCTTTACCGCATGTTTGGAGACAAGTGGGCCAAGCTGACCACGTAATGGTGCCCTGACACATGGCGACAACGTCGCGGTAGATCATGAACAAGATAAACAGATAAACTCAAGATGGAGGGACGAGCACGCTAAATTCCGTGCCGACTGGACCATTTAAACACAAGAGAGGGATGAATGGAGAGAGTAGGGGAGGCCTTTGCCCAACAGTCTGATATTGAGAGCTCATAGTAATAATAAAAACAGATTCTATCATACATCGCGCTCACAGAATCTCAAGCATTCCGTCAAAACCACCGTCCATCCAAACAAAATCGCAATCAGGACTTACTTCGAGGAGAGCGTTCAGCGTGGCGAGGGCTCGCGGATGGGGTATATATTTTTCTATGACGTATGTGGTCGAAGCTGTCGCTCCCGTATCAGCCTTTCAAAGTAACATACGTAAGTGCTGAACCTTGAAGGATGCCTATATCATATTTTTTAAAGGCCCTATGATGGGGGTGTAAGGGGTTTCAACCTTAATCACCTAGTCAACTCAACCTCACTTGCCCGTAGAACATCCTGCTAACTAACAAACGCGGCTCTAACGGATTGCGGTATAGCGCAGCCTATAGGTACAAGTTGTAGCCGACTGCAGACGGCAGCAGCCGACGACGTCAGTAAATACCATTTGATTACTACTGATCTGCAGTCGGGCGATAGACGTTCGGCTCGTAGCGGCAGACGACGTGTCGCCAAGCCATCCTCACCTGTACGTGTTGCACCTTGCTTGTAACGAACGGGGCTCTGGCAGCCAGCTGATTGCGACATAGCGCAGCCTAACACTGGCCCAGCTACATCCCCTGGCTGCCAACGGGCAGCAGTGTCGGCGTTGCGAGAAGTTGTGCCCTGCGATCCCCAACCCGCATGCCAAGCGTGGGGATTTTGTGCTTAAACCACTTTATTAGGGGAGGCCTATGTCCACCAGTGGACTGATATATGCTGTTGCTGGTGTGCTGGTAGTGGGATTCATTGGAAACCCTACTTTGTTTTTTAAACTATAATATTGTGTCTGAGTCATATCATCGCCAACTATGCGTCATAAATGTTACCAAACGACACTGTTTTACTTATGTACATCGTAAAAGGCAAAAAACTAGAAATAACAGGTTGATATGAATAACGAATGAATAAGATGAATGATTGATTCAGTATGCATCTCGATGTATTGATTCATCGACGATCTCTGTGACGCAGTGTTACCTCAATACGGGATGCGTGACTATTATTACGCCACATATCTACTCCTAATAAATCATAATTCATTTATTTCATTGTAAACTCAGCTAAATACAATATCCGATAATAAACAGTTTAACATGAATCTATGTGCTTCACCTAACGCCACACAAACAATCAAGAGAGGTCAAAGTTTAAACTTATTGAATACATTATAAATTATATGTATATGTATATATGTAAAAATGTCAAGGTTCTTATCAGCTAAAAATTCCCGAATACTCTAACAAGTTTTCCTTTTCCTTGTACCCAAATGTTGCTGTGGCAACACTTAAATGAAGGCAGAGCTAAAATTATTATCATCAGTCAAGGACAAGGTTTAAACGACAAAATTAGCAGTTCAATTACTGCCTCACAAGTTTTTGGGTTAGCTAATGCGTAAATTTACAAGCCCAGTTCTTCTATGAAATTTAGTTAATTCAAAAAGTATTTGTATAAATGTTATTGACCTTAGGGATTGTTCCTTTTCGAGATAACATGTAAACTCATCGTACATATTGGTGCAACGCCAAATTCAAACTGGATTATCCATGCTATCTAAAGTCTAGTCTCCATAGTCTAGATTCTAGACTTGGACTTCTTTATGAGTAGGTCAAATTCATTAGAAGCCCTACTCTGTTTTATAAACTGTAATTTTGTGTCAAATGACGAAAAAACACAAAACTATGCGTCATTACGTTATCCAACGACACTGTTTTATATACGAGCATCATAAAAGGCAAATACTAGAAATTACAGGTGAATAAATAAGACGAACGATTGATTCAGTATACATCTCAATGCAGTGATTCATCGACGACCTCTGTGGCGCAGTGTTCCCTCAATACGGGATACGTAACCAATATTTTGTTACATAATGAACTCCTTGCGTAGGTGCTACTAGAAATTATTGCTAGAAATTCTTGACATCATCATCATCATCATTATGTTGCAGTCGATTGCTGGAGATAGGCATAATGAGGGTCATTACGCCCTGTCTTCGATTCTTGATAACTGGCATTTATACTTATACTCATCTATTTCACCTTAAGAACATAAAGTACACTTGTTTATGCCAATTTTTAAAATTAGTTAGGATTACACGTGTATTCTCATGAAACTTCTTATATAGTTTCGTTGGGCTAATTTAGAGTTAACGGATGCGGTTATGTAGTAGGTCTACATATATTATGTTATATACATATATTATTATTACATTTTATTTCATTTAAAACGCGTCTAAAATACATTTTATTATTATTTTATTTTATTTTATTAAAAACTCATTAAAAATACATTAAATACAATTTTTACTATAAACCTAATATTATCTACTATGTACATAAATAACATCAAAAACATTATAGTAAAAAATGTATAAAAACGGATAATTGTTATTGATTGCGTGGCTTTTATATCACTGCGGCCATGAAGACCTATTGTGATCGCCACTTCTATTTTAAGTCGCCCCTTGCGACTATTGCGACATTCACAACTAAGCCCTACTGCTGACAGAAACAGTAACCTTTTGGGAGGGAATTCTCGTAGCTCCTCTGGGCTTAAAATGACTTTGTCCAGAATGGCGCTACGTTTGTGCACTAGTGGCCCACATTCTCCTAGCAGATGAAGGGGCTATTCACCCGCCTCTTTGCAGAACCTGCAGGTTTGAGTGTCGCAAAGCCTCAAACATGTGCTTGTTAAGGCAACAATGCCCAGTCAAAGCTCTGACCATAATGCGTAGGTTGTTTCCGCTTAGCGCTAAGACTTGGTTGGTCATATATATTATGCCCTACCTAACGCTCAGTCATATGAATTCCAGTACACATGGTGGCATAATGGTGAAAGAATAAATGTAACGGAAAGCTACCATTATTTTGAAATGGAGGTGGGAACGCAAGGGCAGTACGTTTGCGAAGCCAGGAATGAATTTGGTAATATTGAACGACAATTCAGTGTTGATTCAAAAGGTAAGATTAATGTACGGAATAATCTAAATTTGGTTTTAATTAGCTTCCTAGGTATATGTTATTCCATGTATAGAACTACATTATTCATTTGTACAACATTTCAGCTCAATCCGTTCAGTCATTTTGCGTGAAAGGCAAACATTTCAAATTTCACATAATATGTTTAACAAACTTTTGCCTTTATAATATCGTAGTGTTTAAATATTAAGAAGGATTTTTTGAGTGCTTTTTATTTGCATTTAATGGGTATTTAGATTGATTTGTATTCGGGTGAACATGAGATAGAACAACTATACCTCATTGGGGTAAAACACTTCTTTCAACTTCTAAAATAAAGTCGCCAAACTCTTAAATTGGTAGCAAAAAAGTTAAGATTCGATTTTCTAATAATGTTCAAAGATTTAAGAGTGCAATATGATCACCTAATTAATTGCGGGGCACAGAACATATACCTTATGTATCTGTTCTGTTCTACGGGTATTTAACTGTACATACTACTTGTAATTATACATGGTAAAACTAGACGCACGATTCAACTGTGGCAGAGTAAAATTATACTATGATAAAAAAAACGCAAAGATTTGCATATGTGTAAAAATTTATCTCTTTCAGATTGCTTCATTGACATAAAAAAACATCCTTCTAAGCTGCAACCGCTGATGGTAAACCGAAATCTTGAGTGGCCTCAATACATTGTCAAAAATGGATTCATGTCAATACCTAAAAACGAATACGTCTACCTATTATGTCCGAAACGCTTCAGAAATTTGTCAAATAATATCGCAATTGCATTCTGTGAGGGAGCATCAAAATTCAAAATCAACGGAAAGGTATATGACTACTCAGAAATAAAATGTACCGAAAAAGTAACACATTTTGTTGAAAAAACTGGCGAAAGTTGCTTTGCTGGCAAGACAGAGCGCTTGCTAGTCAATTTCAAAGCAGACATTGAGATTTTAGAAGCGTATGAAGTATGCCTAGATATAGATGCTAATATGCCTATTTACACCAGAGTACGTATGAGTAATTCTGTTGCTGATGTTGACTACTCGAGCTCAGAATGGATGGATTCAGAAGAGATTGACATCAATCTAGACGAAGCTTATGAATGCAATAGTCAAAACAAGAGGACGTCATTAACGTTGGGGCGATGGTTCCATAAAGATGATGGTTGTTGTTTTGGGAAGAGGCAGCTAGTGAGTCCTAAGGATTTGATACCAGGAGTTGCGCAAAAAGCTGCGTACAGCAACTTGAATGTCGTTCCTCATTGGAGTACGTGCTTTGGTGAAGTAAGTGTAATAATAATCATTATAATTATAGTTAAAGTACTTTAGGTGGTAGGTAAGGGGTTCCAACATCCATTTTCAGAACCGAAGCCAACCTTACGGGCACGTGTTGCACCCTGCAAAATAACAAACAGCTCTGGCGCTCAGCTGATTGCGACACAGATAATCTCCTGGCTGTTGATGAGCAGCAGCATCGGCTGTGAGAACCTCCAACTCGCATGCCCAGCGTCGGGATTTTAAGTATAATCCCCCTTATTATTCGGGGAAACCTATGTCCAGCAGTCGAGTGAAAGTGATGTTTTTGAGGAAATTCAAAAGTGGATATTCCCAGTTATAATTTTAGATAGTTACAAGTATTAAAATAATAATTTTCATGTTTTCCTTGATAAACTAATTATATTAAAAACATAGCTAGAAAGAAATACCTATTTTATTGAAATAAATAACCTAAATACCCTATCCAGAGACCATAATTACTCGGAACCGATAAAATTTACAAGAAAACCACAAATAAAATAGATATCTAAGTACACTTGATCAATCAGTATAAAATCATAAGATTCATAACTTATGTTCTTCGATTTATTTCAAGATTAAAGATAGATCAGACAGAGACATTAATAATTTAGTATTACTAGTAGGAAATACAACTTTATTACACTCCTTTTTGAACAAATTTATTGTTCTTGTAATCTTTTTGTATTTTTATATATCTCTTATTAGTTTTTGTTTTTTAATTGTATAGTTTAATAAACAGTTTATAGCCTACATAAGAATTTATATGTATGTTTTCTATGTATGATATGTATGTATTTACAAAAAAAAAATATATGTGTATTATATCAATCATGTGGTTCCCATAATACAAGCTCTGCTTAGTTTGGGGCTACGTGATGCTGTGTGATTACGTCCCGCATTATTTATTATTTATTATTATTATATTTATATTATTTAGAGGCTCGATATAAAAAAAAACTAGATAAAAATTTAATTCAAATCCTTAACAAATCCGAACAACTTAAATAATAATCATATGATTTGTGTCTTAACAACATATTTAAAATAAGTTCTGGTAAAACTGTGAAAATACATAGAAAACTAAATTGAAACATTACTAAGCGGAAGAAGGAAGATGTTTACGCACCATAAACGACATCGAAAAATAAAAAGAAAGAAGGTAGGGGAAGACCAACGATATCTACATTATATGAACCATTAGTAAACAAATAAATAAATTATATAATCAAGCTTTTACAAAATAATCTGGTAGGTACATAATTGTAGAAGGTTAATTAAAATTAAAGTCGTTGACATATCGTTTACGGAAATAAACGCGGCTGCCTTGGTGAGAGGTACATGTAAGGAGCTGCATCATCAACGACAAGAGCACAGCCCTTAAATAAATTATGATGACTAATTAGTATAAACCCCCTAACATTCAAAACTTTCATTTCAGTCTAACAACTGGAATGAAGTGGAGCAGCGAGTGCGTACTCTAGCAAAGGCAACATATAGCGAGTTGGTGGTGGTGACTGGAGTTTTAGAAGACCTCACGCTAGCAGACTCCTACAGAGCGGCTCAGGATATATACATCGCTGACAATAATAGTAATCGGCAGCCGGTGTCAACATTTTTGTGGAAGGTAAATTACGGAAGGAAAAAAGTTGACAGCCGATGTTCAGCAAATGACTTTTACAGGCTGAAGATGGTGAAAATGATATGGTTCTCGGATTTTTCTTGGACTTATAAATCCATGTATTCCTGAGAATAGGAACAAAACAAACATACTGACTGACAAGGAGCTTCTTTTTTTCTATAGTGGTACGCAACCCTCTAGGGAATAGAATAGGGATTGTATTGACAATAATGGACGTAGTATAAAGTAACATAGATATAATTTTCTGTTATCCGGATACCTACACTACATACGGATCCGAAACGTAGACACTGACAGTATGGCTAGTCCACCAGTACAAAGTCACTATACGCAGCAAACTATAGAAAAAGCTATGTATGGAGTTTCTCTGAAGGATAGAATCCACAGCGAGACTATCGACTTAGAACTAGTTGAGATATAGTTCAGCGAATTAGTAAGCTGAAGTAGCAGGGGCCTGGCCATATATACCGAAGAATCTATAACCGTTGAGGTAAACGTTCTTAAGTGGAGAGAGTATAGAGGCAGACGTATAGAATGAAAGGCTGCTGGTAGTAGCTGGATGCGTCGAAATCAGAACAAGGCGCAATGACGCTCACTAGGGGAGGCTTATGTCCAACAGAGGACTGCTATAGGCTGATAACGATGATGATGATCCGGGTATCACGCGAGGAATTAGTTTGTTACACTATGTAATGGACAAACTTAATTTATGTTTGTAAATTGAATTTTGTTTAACGTTATTAAATAAGCCTTCATGGCCGCAGTGATATACTCGTAAAAGTGATGAAATCAAAGATTATTTTTATTTGTAGATAGTCCAAGAACCAGCTACTAACTCATCTCTCGTCATCATACAAGTGAACGTTCCTGACTTGCAACAATCTGAAGCAGTGGCGTACATTCGCTGTCGTGACATCTGTAACTCAACTAAATGGATGAAAGGGTCAACATGGTACGACGTCCGTCGAGGTTTTACCTACTGCTGTTCGCTTCAGGACTTTGAAAATAGTTTTGACTTGAGAAAAGCTTTTGAACCATATCACAAAGTTTTGAGCGATGCGTCCTCATTGATCCCTTCTTATAGTCTTACGTAAAGTAACTATGAAAATTTGTGATGATCTTTAAGATTTTCATTAAAATTTAATTAAAATATGTTTTAGAATAGGTTTATTATTATGTTTGAACTATTATGTCATTAGCACTGCTACAAATCCGAGCGTTATTGAAATGAACAAATTAATTAAAATAAATGAATGAAGATGAAAACATGAATAGAATGGAACGAATATGATTATGAATAAACTAAAAACTATTAGAAAATCTTTAAGATTCATGAATTATTGTAAAATAACCTAATGTCAAATTCACGATGCTAACGATGTAAGTATTATTTTTTTTTAATAAAAAAATCTATTTATAAATAATATTTTGTTTTATTTGTTTCTCAAAACTGCCGTATTATTTTATTTTTGAGTTTGTGCGATTCCCGCCGTGAAACATTTTTATGATCTGCAAATATTTATTTCTGGTCTAGGTGTTATCTATGTAAAAACTATGTAGGTATGTATTTACAGAATAAAAAGTACATAGTAGTATAACAGTCACGGAGCCTACCTACTATATACCTACCCATAACACAACCTCTGCTTACTTTGGGTCTATGTGATTTCGCGTTAAAATGTCCTTCACTGATTATTCATTTATTTTGTAAACATTCTAGTTACATTGACTACAATTAACTATGACATATAAAGTTACGTTTCTTTCATCACTTACCCATATTCTGACATATAAATGCTCATTCATTCATACATTGTATGACTAAAGCATACATTTTGTTGGCATTCTATATAATATATAATCATTTAATTATCCAGAATATGAAATAGATTTTACATTATTAGGTTCATCTACACACTTACTCGTAACTTATTATTTTGATGGTATTTCAACTCATCATCTGTGTAAGTAATTAGTAGTTAAGTACTAGTTACAAAATTACATAGCTTACTACCAACGTGATCGCACTGTGTGAAACTCCTTGAGTAAGCCAGAGCAGGAACCCTCGCTTCTACATATAAGTTTCTACTTAGTTAGTACGAGGAACTCAAAGCATTCCCAAATCTTAGGGTCTTGTTTACACAACTTTTACTAACTCATACCCACTCATACCTAGCATACTTACATTAATGTTACTACAGAAAAAGTTGTACATCACAGAGACCAATGCAATAAACATTTTTATCTTCATCTTTTTATCTTAACTGTTTACATAGGTATGTATGCTCAATTTATTTTCGCCCGCGGCTTGGTCTGTATGATACCTGGATTAAAAGCCTGTATGTAAATCCAGGTCTAGAACAACATGTATACAAAAGTTCTGCTCAATTCGTTAATTAATTTGGCGTAAAGGAAGGACCTTTGATATCATTTCACAAACTTACACATTTATAATATTAGTAGGAAGGATTAATTTTGTACCAATAAGTTGAGTCAGCGTATCAGATTATAGTTATCTATTACATACTAAAGCATTACGTTGCATCGTAAGGCGCGTTCAAAACATGATCTACGAAACAATACTTTGGATTAAGTAATGGATACCATTTTAACAGTGTTGGTATGGTTTCTGCTGCAATTCCAACTTCAGGTATCTAAAAAACCAGCTCGTCTCAAAGTGCCCCGCTGTGTGCCTTTTTCAGTCAGCGGTGTCGAATAGTTCGGTGTGTAGACTTCATATGACCCTCTGTTTGAACCGTGCAATTCTAAAGCGGCTAGTACGGCTAGTCCACCAGTTTAAAGTCGCTCAGCGAGCTATTGAACGAGCCATGCTTGGAGTTTCTCTGAAGGTTAAAATCCGCAGCGTTACTATCCGACATAGAACTAAAGTTGTCGACATAGCTCAGAGACTTCGCAAGCTGAAGTGGCAGTGGGTTGGCCATATCTCTCGACAACCGGTGGTAAACGAGTCCTTGAGTGGAGACCGCGGCTCGGCAAACGGAGTGTAGGACCCCCTCCGGCCAGGTGGAGTGACGATTTGCTAAAGGCTTCTTGTAGATGCTGTATGCGTCGAGCTCAGAACAGGGCGCAATGGCAGTCATCAGCAGTGGACTGATATAGGCTGATGATGACGATGATGAATTATAGTTCAAGGGTAAGAAAAACATAATAGGCGTATGAGTCACTCTATTAACTAAATCAATAAAACAGTGGAATAGTTTATCATAACTTATATCACCTTGGAAAAACTAAAACTCCAATATCTTAACTTTTATGTCACAAATGACTCATTCAGCTGAAACTGCGTAGGTATTTTTCATCTTCTTTGTACGAGTATTGACCAACAATGGTGTCGGAATTTTTAGGCCGCTCGTAGGCATCCGATATGGCTTAACGACTGAAAAAGCAGGTACCATCATCATAACGTGCTTTCTGAAGCACGGTAGCGCTCAAATCTAAATGCTACTAAACGGTCATCCATCCAAGTGGTACTTACTAAAAATATTTATCTACTACGGGAAAAATGTAAGCACATTTTTACATATAGTAGATTGATATTAATAAGTATTAAAGTATCATAATTAAATGTTAAATTGTATTTCGTTTCCAAGGGGATACCCAGATAAGAACAGTTAATTAATATGTTAATTAAATCCATTACATAGCTCGTTATCAAAATTATTAAATTTACCGATCCAGAATAAATATACTCATTATGACGATAGTGAGTATATGTATTCTGGATCGGTAAAATAACGATCGATCGCTCGATGACGATCGAGCAAGTAAAAACCCCCATGGATTTTACCGGGTTGATAAGAAATATCAGTAAGGCCTATAAAACACTTTGTTCGGGAAGCAGAGTATCAGTCTCATTGTTGTCAATATGTGGAGCATAACAAGTTACGTAACTTTGTTAATAATAAATGTAAGTTTAGGATACATTTTAGATGGTCCTAAATGTATACAATATGAAGACGTCACTGAAGCAGCGGTTGAGGTCAAAGTTGAAGAAGATATCGAAGTAGTGGCTTTCAACAAGAAGTTAGCGGGTAAGATTTAAATAGCTATCGAATTATTATAAGGTCATTTGGTGTGACATAACCAAAATTTTGGGTATGAGCAAAATGCGGCAATGGCTGTTTCTAGACGTTGTGAAATTCTTATTGTTCTATAAGTATCAAACTTGTGTACGCTATTATGTTTTTTTTGTGAATGAAGCTTATCTTCAATACTTATTATTAAATATTTTGATTTAATCATACATACGGGGTGTACGGGGTTCCAACCCCCATCTTCGGAACCGACGCTGCTGCCCGTTGGCAGTCAGGGAATTTATCTGTGCCGGTTTTAGGCTAGGCGCAATCAGCCGACCGCCAGAGCGCCGTTCGTTGTTTAGCAGGGTGCACCACGTGCAGGTGAGGTTGGTTTGGACCCAACGAACGGCGCTCTGGCGGTCGGCTGATTGCGGCATAGCGCAGCCTAAAACCGGCATAGATAAATTCCCTGACTCCCAACGGGCAGCAGCGTCGGTTGTGCGTGTAGCTGTGCCCTGCGCCATCCACAACCCGCATGCCCAGCGTGGGGATTACGGGCATATCCCCCTTTATTAGGGGATGCCTATGTCCAGCAGTGAACTGATAAAGGCTGGTGTGGTATGGTGGATACATAAATATTTAATAATTTAATCTTCTACAAAACTAAGTAACGGCTAGCTGAAATGCCGTCGACGTTTGTAATGAATTGTAACTGTAAGACTTATTTCAAACGAGCCACAATTATGTAAAACTTCAAGCATGAAGCCTAGTGGTTCAGTCGGTTAATTCAGTCAGATAATTGTTAAGCTTCCTTAATATGTAGCCAAACCTAACTTTGGAACAATCATAATATGATAACCTAATCTTATAATGAAGACATTATCAATATCATATGAGTTTGTTCATTTGTAGTTGCCATGCTTAGTTCAGAATTTTAGGTCACTAATTACATATTTTAAGGCAAAAGGTTTTTTGTATTCAAATTATATACCGAGGTGATTCGTTCGAATTTCGATAACTCTTTTTGGTGAGGTCTCTATGGTATTATATTGGAATTTATTCTGCCTTCGAAAGCTCTGCAGCCTCCGAGAAGGCTAGTTGGTATTTGGAATCAGTAAATTCTTTTTGGTGTGGTCTCTATGGTACCGAGGCCGATGGCTTTCTTATAATTAAGTTCATCATCATCATCATCATGAGCCTATATAGCAGTCCACTGCTGGACATAGGCCTCCCCTAATGAGCGCCATTGCGCCCTGTCCTGAGCTCGACGCATCCAGCTTCTACCAGCAGCCTTTCGCAGATCGTCACTCCACCTGGCCGGAGGGCGTCCTACACTACGTTTGCCGAGCCGCGGTCTCCACTCAAGAACTCGTTTACCCCAATAATTAAGTTACTCTAATATAATGTTCATATATAAATTTTGAGGTTCTAAATTTAAATATCTTTGTCTCGCTAGGGATAATAATGAAATCCAGTACAACATTTGGAGTTAACGATTTGTTTTCCGTGAAGGTTGCATTTTAACGGCAATTGAATCTCTGTCTCTCTGTCACCGTAGCGTAGCACCTACCTAAACCTGTTAAGAGTTTTCAAAAAGAAACGCGAAACGCTCTCGTAATTTTTAATAATGACTAGTCATCTGTATACAACATATATATTTCTTCAATTTCAGATATAACGAGAGTGAAATATGGTCAACATCTCAAATTAATCTGCGATATTCAGCTATCTGCTCCAATGGCGATTAGATGGCGCGGTCGGCACAGGGCATTGAATGGGAAGCCTAGCGCTGGTAACAAAGAAATGGACGTGATAGCAAACATAGAGTTACACGGAGAGTATATTACTTGTGAAGCATCTCTGGTGTCAAATCCAAACGTAAACAAGACGTTTGGGACCAACATCGCAATCAGTGATTTGGGTAAGTTTTTATGTATTACTGTAATATAACCGTTGAGTAATTTGATAACCTTGTGTTGTATGAAATAAACACTATTTTCAATAATATACTATCTAATTGTGATTATAGTTCACGACCTAAAAATTAATGAATGAAAATGAAAAATAATGATGTGGATAACGTAAATATGTTTCAAACGAAAACTACGGTTTAGAATTGCCAGAATAATTTATTATCATTAAGAACGTTACACAGCGCTTGGAGGATGGCCATAGATTTTTTTCTCTTAACTAAAAACTACCCTAATAAGCACGAGTAGCCTCAGCTTTAAAAGTAGGCACTAAGTAGATACAATGGTAGGTATTAAGTAGGTACATTTTATAAGTAGGTTTAAAATTCATGTAAGTAGCAGCGCGTCGCTAACAAATGAAATATTTTTCTGTATACATACTAAAACTAGATTAATAAAATAAATAGAAACTATCTGTTTATTTATTTTACTAATATTTAGTTTGAATAAATAAATAGATAAGTAAGTATAAATAGTGAAAAAGTATGAATATGTTTCAAGTTCC